>CAJVNO010000008.1:0-740193 GCA_911174995.1 Penicillium olsonii | reverse complement strand
GCACCCTCATTAAAGCGGCGGCAGCCCAAATAGGAAATCCCCACCCGCCAGGGAAAATCCGGTACGTATAGGTACATGCGTATACGGCATCGTACCTTCTTGTATGAAGGTGTACTAGTACTGGAGATGATACGGGTTTGATCCAGCAACTGTATTTTAAACTGCAACTAAGCACGCTATCAGATCGGTTCCACTTAGTGACCCGCCTCATCCGCACCTCTTTGCGATTCATCACATTCCCAGGTTGGTAGGTTCTGTACATCGTACTATTGGGTGGGAGACATAAAGAGAACGAGTGCTCAGAAATTGTCCGATACGTGGATACCTTGTTCACTGCAGGTACCTTGCAATTCCTTCTATTTTGACTTCCAAGTTTCTGACTGAAGTTGCATAAGCTCCCAACCATGGCTTTGCGATGGATCCTAGAACCCTGAAGGGCCGACAAACTTTGAGACGTTGCGATTGTCTCAATTGACGAGGACTCTAACTCTGCCCGGGGCACGTGCCATCGCCTTGGAGATTGGCATCTCGACGCGAGAAATACCGTCGTACAACGCTGCAGGTCAATAGCAAAATCCGTGGTTAATGTCATGCCATTTTTACTGGTTGCATTCGGCCGGTTCGACTTCCAGGGGTTGGAAAGTTACTACTCGGCAGGCAACGGTCGAGATTGAGGCATATTCTGATCCCGATTCCGGGATGGCATTTTCGACGTTGTCATTCGTGAGTTTTGGTTTTCAGATCGACAGGGAGAACGAAACCCACGGCCTTCATTGGCCACGCCAACCTGGTTGCAAATTTCGAAGATTGACCGGTGCTATTCTAGACTGCCGCCCTGTCTGATTCCCTCGAATTTGTCCGTTGATCTAGGATATCGAATGCGACACGCCCCATCAGATCCGTAATGATCACTCTCCACCACCTATCCCGGTCAGGCCTAGAACAGAAAAATCCCATATCGGGGAGATATTCCCAGAGACGTACCGAGATAGTAAGTACGATGAAATGTCCTTTGAGGAATGGTCGAGACTTAGAGTTTGACTCGCAACGGCCGACCCCAATCCCGAGACACCCACCGGATTTCAGGGAAATTGAGCAGCCTACGGAGTTTAGCTCGTCCTCATTCTATCTTGAGACACCGAATACCAATTGCAGAGCCTTGGGGAATCCGCCCTCTCGAGTCTCTTTTACACACTGTTACTACGTCAAGATGCTCCCGGTTCAATGTGGCCCCACGCTTTTCTGGCGGGTTGACCGAACACAAGGTTCTGTGATGGGTTACCTGTGTATCACTTCTTCCGAGATTGAAGGTTACTTTCTGCGGAAGTTGAGTCCAGTGCTGGTGGTCCACAGCAATGACAGGTATCTATGAGAGATTTCAAGACAACACGGCTGTGGAACTGTCACTGGCAGTGTCCCCGTATTGTCATCCCAAATCTTGATCATCCTCGATCTTCATCCCAACATCATCGATTGTGCGACGAGGACGAAGCTCCCGCCAAAAAAGCTCCATGTTTGAGGCGTCCGAGCCTGTCGGCATGGATGGAAGTGCAAAGTTTCAAGACATGGGTCTCAACGGAGTGATTAGTCCCTATTGGATCGTCGCCCTCGAAATATCCTTGATGAGCGTCTGTCAGGTGGGAAATATGCTTCGAATGGCGCTGGATACCGACCAGTTGTAGAGTCTACGCTGCCGAACGGCTTATCTGACAGCCGGTTTTGCCTCCCATGGCAAGATTCAATAACCTCTGTCAACCATACCTCCCATCGTCTAGCCAACCCTAAGTCGTGCCAGCGTCGTACGGAGGAATTGGCCAAGAAAAAACTTGCTCAGCGGTACGGAGCCGAAACGTTGTCATTGAAGAATTGCCATTCTAGTCGAAAGTCCGTGGCCAATAGCGATTGAAGCACGGGGTTTGACGCCGAGATTCCCTGCAATGTTGCTAGGACTTCGTGAAGGCATGAACGACTTTCACATGTGTCTTTCTTGTCATACTGGATACCGTTGCCGCGGAGGAGAAGCCAGAACATGGCGGCCTAGCGGGCTTTTCTGGGAGAAGCGAGATTGACAGGGAATAATCCGAGTGTTTCGGTTCTGCTTGGTCAGATAGATCGTGTTGTCTAACAGGGGGCTGGTGAAATACCGGACCCGGAGGTAAGCTTTTTACCCCGAAGGAAGTCTCTTTCCTAAAATGACCGGCGATACGACGTGATGCAACCCAATCCCGTTACCGGGAAAATTCAGAAGCGACAAATTTTGCCGGCGAGGCTAAGTCTGGGTTTGAGTCGATGAGATCCAACATCGATCTCCAGAAAGGTACTTTGGCGATTGGACTCGGGATCTGTCACCCGAGGGCGTAGATAGCAGCAAAGTGTGTAGCATGTATCATGTAACATGTAGCTAGGGCAGAAAAGCCAAAGCATCCTGCTGCCTGACCTCAGTTTCGTTCCGAGGCCATGTCCAGAGTCATGCGAATCGACAGAACTTTCAGTCTCATTGCAATCCCTGAAGCCATTCGAGCGTCGAGCAGTCGAGACCGAGATCGACCACTCTCAACTTGCAGATGACAGCTTCACAATGAACAGGAGCAAGGGAATGTTGTCATCCGGACCCGACACCAGGTCATTGCCGCCGGCGAGGGTGTAGTGAGCTGCGGCCAATTACTGATTCTCAGTATCAGTTCCGAGATCGACGGCTAGAATACCTGCAGCTGGAGAATGGTCATGATTGGGAGCTTCCGGCCGTTGCTCTTACCTCGAACCGAGCTATTTTGAGCCCTTTACTTTACCAGGAAAGCTGTCTCGTATGAGACATGTTCGGGATGCTCAGTGAGGCCCAAGCATCAGACCCATTGTTGGACCTGATGTCAAGGACGTTGCACTCGCGCAACGACAGAGTTGACTGGGCCATGGCTGTCAAGTTGCAAAGTTTGGATAAACAACCACGTGGTTCTGGTCCCATGGGCGGTTGAGAGGACCCATGGATGGTTGCCCCGAAGCTATTATGGAATTGCTCGCGATGCTGCCTCTATCATGGCTTGTGAAGTCAGAACAGTGCAAAAGATCTAAAATTTCTCTAACCCATTGCTTTTGTATAGACTGACGAATGCAAGTAAGTGACACGGTGGATGTCTTTTTGGAAATCATCATTATCAACCAGCTCCTACAGTACAAGGAAAAGAGCTTCGGCCTAGAGAAAGGCCCGCCTGAGAAGAAGGAAAAGTTCCATTCAAAAAGTCGTAAGAGAGAACCGAAAAACACATTTAAGTAGAACGCTTGGCGAACTCGACGCGAAGAATGAGGTGGCGGTAACCGACTGGAAAGAAACACGTTAGCACTCCACAGAGATGAAGAAAACCCGTTGGGTGGGAGAAGAAACATACAGCCATCCACCTTCTGGCAAGCAAGTTCTGCGTCGCCACGATCCGCATAGCTGATGAAAGCAAAGCCCTTGGCTCTCTGGGTTTCCCGGTCCCGGGCGAGGAAGACTCTGGTAACACGACCGAAACGCTCGAAGAGATCCCGCAACTCGTTCTCCTCTGCCAACTCGCTGACCTGTTCGCGAGAGAAAAATACTGATTAGCATCGCTCCAGCATGGACAATCGTAGCCCCGGGAGGTAGAAAAGAGGCAGAACATACGTTTGTAACTCTGAGAGTGGCCAAATCGTCCTTCTCGAAGCGTCCACCCATCTTCTCGCCGCCGCCAGCACCGCCCTTCCGCATATGAGGAGGAACGTAGCTGGAGTTTCCAGCACCAAGACCACCCTTGTCTTCCTCGGCCTCGACGCCAGGGGCACCGGCAGTACCCTCCTCGACGGGAGCCATGGTGTCCTTGAAGGGACAGCGAGCAGTGAAATGCTCTCCGCTGCAAATACGACACTTGACCTTCTTGTCCTTGAGCTGGTCCTTCATGCTGCCCTTCTCGCCGCCCTCCTTCTCTTCCTCCTTGGCGTTCGCCTTCCAGTTGACAGTCGGGCGGAACACGATGTTCTCACCCACGGAGGTGGTATCGAAGGTAGGTCCAGGGGCGTGGCCCTTCTCGAGACCGAACTTCTCCCATTTACGGCGTTCGGCGACTTGGGGGTTGACGTGTTCACGAACGACGGTAGTCTTAATTCGGCGGGTGACCTTCACTTTCTTGTTGTCATCGTTGAAACGGTAGGAAATGACGGTCTTGGTGCCGTCCTTGTTCGCGATCACTTGTTGCGCGGGGAGCGCGGAGGGGTCATCGAATTCTTCGTCGTCGGCCCAGTCGGCGCGGCTGAACAGAAATCCTGGTTAGGGCGTGGGTTTTTGGAGGGTTGGGCCTGGGTGTACTCACTTCCCGAGTCGAGACATGTTGTGCGTTGTGGTGTTATTGCGGCTGCAGCTGAATTTCTGGATTTCTTTCAAAGGCGAATCCGTTGTGGATTTAATAATTTACTGTGGCGCAGCTGTGGCTGGTGAGATAAGTCACGTGTGGCGGTGTTAGCCCCGATCCCATACTCCGTACCTGGATTTCTCACAAGTTGTCACAACACACAGATGTGGGATCGAACTGTAGTCCATGGTCCTCTGTGATTCTATGCTGCAAAACATCAATGACAGTCCTGCGTACCACAGAAATCCCTCAGAAACAGATGCTAACCCTCACACCTTGTATTCCCAATGCATTTTTCTCTACGACTTCAACATTGCCTTTTCCCCTTCCAGGAACTTGCAGTGTCATCATGGCATGGCTGTGAAGCCTCTGAAGCTCTTCGTGTATCACCGAACCAGAAAATTCTGACCAAATTGTGGCAGTCGTCTTCGAACTAGAGGGAGTACTCGCAGTGTGCTGAGTAACAAGTTGCGTGCACCTCTTCCAAGATTAGTTGAACTCATGCCTGGCCAGTAGAATTAGCTTTATGCGCAAAGAACGACTTGAATATGCCGGCGCGAGATGTGGCCGGTCTCTGGATGGCACAGCGTACATTGCTTCATTCTCCTTGGGATTTTGCTGACGTATTGTCTTGAGAGAAGTGAGCAAGAAAACAAGATATGAGATTTGCTCCCAGCGTCATTTTCTTCTCTCGCTCCATGCTCACTGTCTTCGACTCTCTGGCACGACATGCCAATTTCTCTTCAATTCTTTCCAAGGTTTCTTCGTGGCTACGAGCTGAGGTATATTATTTTCCCCAGCCCTACCCAACCGTGAAGATTAACATACGTTTCAAGTAGAAGTCTACAACAATGCCTCCTCTGACTTTTTACTCGCCATCTAGTCTCCCATATGGGGACTAATTACCGGGAGACATTGAAGCTTTTGAAGTCAGTGACTCAGATATCTGATGCAATCATGATTTGTATTTGTGACGATATTTGCAATTGGATCAGGGGTATCCCAGACCTCGGATATTAAGGGCCGTGGTCGTTCTTGGGGTTTGCTTCACATTAGCATGAGACACTTACATATTGCACTCCTCACTCAGATATCCGGCACCCACCGGGCATATCGGCTTGAGAACATCGGGACTTTGACGATGTTAGATGCAAGCTGGCAGAGGCATACGATGTGCCCCAATTAGATAGCCATAGTAAGGTCTTATTGATAGTCGACCTTTGGCGAGGACCGAATTGTCTTATAGACTCAGCTCTAAAGTGTATAGTGCCGAGCTCAGACCCGTAGTTGGCGGCCCCGGGGGAGCACCGGGATCGAAGCCGGAGCCTTATGTAAGAAACTTCTGGTCCCCATAAGCATCAATTGATTGATGCTTTCACATTTGCAGAGCTACCAGCGTCGACACTCCTGATCTGCATCTTTTCGTTGATACATCATGCGTGCCCGACTATTGCAGAGAGCCCCATTGGCTTCTCCACTCATAAGCCTCCAACCGGCCAGGCTTTGGAGACCGCCGTTGAGCGCGTCGGACCAATCAAGGTAACACTCTGTCGATCAAGTGGCCTGCATAAATATCATGAATCTGACCTTGGGACCGGTTGATACAGTCGAGTGTTCTCCAGTGACAGCGCGAGACTGAATATTCGTATGTGTCCCCCCCTTGCCACGCTTATCGGCGTATCACCCCAAAAGGGAAATCGCTGTCCCGCAATTTTTTTTCCTTTTGATCTGACGTCTACAAATTGAAACTGATCGATTCCAGAGCCTGTACATATATTCAAGCCAGCCAAATTGAACAGGAATGCTCTGTCACGCTGTGTGTTGAAGTCTCATTCAACCCCGCTTGTCAGGAACTTCTCCGGGCAAATTGTTCGGCTCAACAAGATGAACTTGAGGTATAGCAGCCCTGATGTCCACCGGGCATTCATTGCCCTAGGGAGCAATGTTGGAGACCGAGTGGAAATGATCGAACAAGCATGTGTGGAAATGGATCGAATGGGCATCAAGGTGAAAAGAACAAGCTCGCTGTTCGAGACCACCCCGATGTATGTGTTGGATCAGGATACGTTCATCAACGGTGTATGCGAGGTATGAGCTAGCATACTTATCACCCTGAGTATCCCTCTGACTAATTTTCAGGTGGAAACCACTCTTGCGCCTCTGGAGCTTCTAGATGCTGTGCAATCCATTGAAATTGCACTGGGAAGAAAGAAGCTCATCGACAAAGGACCCCGCTCTATTGATCTCGACATTCTACTATATGATCAAGAAGTATTCTCCCATGAGCGTCTGAATATCCCGCACAATCTGATGCTGGAACGGGACTTTGTACTGCGTCCTCTCAGCCAGTACGTCCATATCAGCTCCATATATGCGGAATGCGGAACAAACTAACCCACCAACCCAGACTGATTCCCAACGAATTCCCGCCCCTACCAGGAAAGGAAGCAAAGTCATATAGCGCCCATCTGGCGGCGCTGCCACCCCCTGAGCCAACACCAATGTCAACCACCCCGATCTCACCATCATTCACTTCGCTGCACTCAACAGACCCCAAGCGTCCTACGCATATAATGGCAATCCTCAACCTAACACCAGACTCCTTCTCTGACGGCGGCAAGCACTCCCCGACAGACCTCAATTACCTAACCGAAACAGTCCGCCAATTCATTGCATCCGGCGCCACGATCATTGACGTCGGCGGCGAGAGTACCCGCCCAGGCTCCACCCCCGTAGGAGCAGCGGAGGAAATCGCCCGCGTAGTTCCCGCAATCAAGCACATCCGCAGCATGCCCGAGGCCGCCAACATCGCCATCAGTATCGACACCTACCGCGCCACCGTGGCAGAGGCCGCTTGCGCCGCAGGTGCAGATATCGTCAATGACGTCTCGGCCGGCCTCCTCGACCCGGAGATGCTGCCCACCGTCGCCCGCATCGGCAAATCCGTTATCCTGATGCACATGCGCGGCACGCCACAGACCATGACCACTCTCCACTCGTACCCGAGCGGTGTGATTACGGAAGTGGCGAGTGAGTTGAGGTCGCGCATTGCAGCGGCCGAAGATGCTGGGATCAGACGGTGGCGGATAATTCTCGACCCGGGACTTGGCTTTGCGAAGATCCAGGAGCAGGATCTGGAGATCTTGCGTGACTTGGCTCGTCTGCGGAATATGGCTGGACTTGAATGCTTCCCGTGGTTGATGGGGCCGAGTCGGAAACGGTTCATTGGGAACATCACTGGTGTGAAGACGCCTGCGGAGCGGGTGTGGGGAACTGGCGCGACGGTTTCTGCTAGTGTTAGTGGCGGCGCGGATATTGTGCGTGTCCACGATGTTCGTGAGATGTCACATGTGGCTAAGGTTGCGGATGCGATTTATCGCGTGTGAGGTTGTTCGTTTCATATACCCTTGGCTGGCTGCGGCGGCCTTTCTTGCTTTCATATTCAACATTTGTATTTTATCTGTGATCGACTGTTGTCTATAGTATCAAATCATGAGCCTTGATTATCCTAACGCATACCGACTAAACAAACAAAAGAAACAACAATTCCTCCCACTATCCTATGTTGCCACGGAGGAATGCAAAGCAAGAAAGAAACAGCGATCGCACGCCAGATTGCAACGATATGAAAACCCAAGTTTTTTTGACCGCAGATCACAATGGTTTTCCGGGCAAAGAATATTGTTATGTGGGGGGAGAAAATATACGAGCATGAGGGGGAATGGAGAAGTCGAGAAAGAGATGGCTAAGGGGATTCCAAAGCAAGGTTGAGAGAAGGCGTAACCGATGGGGTGGGCGAGTATGAGCAAGAAGCTTAGTTGTTCAGGTAAGTGCGGATAGCGCCTGTAAGAATTTAGTTAGCAGGAAATTCAAGATCGGTGTGACCTATGTGGTAAGCGAACGTTACCTTGCAGCTTGGTAGCACCCTCTCCCACGAGATGTGAGAGATTCTCGAGGTCGTCTCCAGCGGTGATTCCAAATTGACGGATGAAGTCTTTGGCAGTGGCTTCCATATCACCATAACCGTCATCAAGTCCATGGGCCTCCTCCTCGGGCCGGCCGAAGTAGTTGTTGCTGGAAATGGATGTAGCGCTATCAAACTGACGGAGACGCTCCTTGGCCTCGGACTGAGCAGCAGGATCAAATCGCTCGCGTCCAAAGAATTCGTCCGAAGAGATACCCTTCTGGGTACCGAATCGGGTTCTGGTTTGGGCAAGTTCGGCATCTAAGGCTAGGGTCAGTCTGTCAAATCTTGACAAAGTGTAGGACTGGGGGTGATACCATCAGCAGGGTTGGGTTTGGCAGGACCAACAGAGCCGAATGTCGGCTTCTTGGGAGCAGCGGGCTTCGACACCTGGCCAAAGCCGAGCCTGTTCATGCCCATGCCTAGTCGATCCACATCGCTAGAGTTCCGCTCGTGAGACTTGCCAGCGGGGCTAACGGGTGTAGGGGCCGCAATGGGCACAGCGGCAGCAGCGCTTGCAGCCTTCTTAGCCTCAGCCTCAGCCTGTTCAGCCTCGGGGTCGTAGCCAAGCTTTTCAATGCGCTCAGCCTCTTCCTTGGCCTTACGCTCGGCCTCATCGAAATCAATTAGCTCGGCAGCAGCGACCTTCTTGGCTCCCAGCTTCGGTGCTTTCTTAGCGCCGAGCAGGCTGCCCTTCTTGGCGGTGGTAGAGGTAGTTGTCTTCCGCGCAGCAGTGGTGGGCCGAATGGCGGTTGGGGCGGGAGAAGAGCTCTTCTCTTCCGAGGCAGAAAGAGGGGACTTGGAACGGGATCCGTTTGCGTTGGCTCCGGCGTTCAGGAAAGGAGAGCTAGTACGGCTAACAACAGGGGGGGTACCGGTGCGCGATGGGGGGTTGCTAGGACGCTTGATCGAGGGCTTGTCCCAGGAGGAGAAGAAGTCGTCGTCAGCATCGCCAGCGGGGGTGTTAGATCCATCCGAGGGAGTGCCAGCGGGAAGATCGGTGATGACAACTTCTCCGGGATACCTAAAAGTAGAAACATTGGTCAATGCCGAACTGGGCGAGTTCCACCGGGACACTGAGATCCACTAACTGTTGCGCATCGAGCGCAGCGCGCTTCTTGAGTTCTTCCTTGTACTTCACAGCCGCATTGCATGTGTACTTGACTTTGGTATCCTTGCTTGCCAGCGCAGCGGAACCTCCGTGGGATTGGAAATACTTGGTCGCGGACTCGTTTCCACCGACCTTCATCACGCGCAGCTGCTCCCATTGCCACTCTAGTAATCAACATCAGTGCTGTCTCTCGGATTGCATGACGAGAAGAAGAATTGTGTCGCGGAGTACATACGGTCGAGGTTTGTTGAGCGCACGAAGGAGATATGCACACCGAGGTTACGGTGGTGGGCAGAGCAGTCGAGACAGAGGTAAATACCGAATGGCACCGAAGACCATGTCGGGTTCTTACTGTTGCAGTCGAAGCATACCTACGATAGACCGAATATTAGCATGGAGTGCCACAATCACGCAGCGGGCAGCCGGGAGTGGGGGTCGCACCTTGTTTGCGGCCTTGAGCTTGACTTTCTCAAAAATCTTTTGAGACTGCGCCTTGGTGGCACTCATGATAGCGCAGATGAGATATCAATGCGAGCGAAGACAAAGAGAAGTAAAATGGGGGGTGATCGAGGAGGAGGAAAAACAAAAGACATCGGGAACGGCGAACGTGGACTCAGAGGCCCGGTGCCTGTAATCGTCATACAACGCCTCCCCTTTGGGCCGGGGCCACTCTGCCCCATCGGCTGTATCACGATACCGTATTGTAACACATGCACGTGATGCGAAGATCGATGTGCAGCGACGGCAGATACATGGAACCCTCGACCTCAGCTTGGAACGCTACTTTCGGGTTTGGTCTCGAATCGCTGTAAACATGAACGCTCTCCAGCTACGCGCCATCCCTCGCATCTCGCCCGCATCTCTTGGCCTCCGCCCTGCCCCCACTCAGATCACCCGGCTCTACGCCACGCAGAACGACCTAGGCACTGGCCCCAAGAGTCCTTTGTCACGGAAAAGGAGCGTCACTGTTTTGTCCGGCGATGGAAGAGTACAATGGGGGGACTTGAGCCGTGGCGAAAAAGTTGCGCGAACAACGCAGCAATCCTTCAACTTTGTGCTTGTGCTGGCCGGAGCAGTGCTGACGGTATGGATTGCGCTATCTGCTAAGACCATCAAGCACTTGCTAACTCTATTTCTATAAATAGGGTGGAGTCTTCACACTTTTCTACCTCGAGGTGGTCTCGCCCAATAGTCGAACATGGCAGTTCGAGAAAGCAGTTTCGCGCATCAAAGATGATCCCGAGTGCATAAAGCTTCTCGGTGATCGGAGGGAGATTCAAGCATACGGCGAAAACACCCGGAGTAGATGGGCTCGTAACAGACCCATTGCGTGAGTACATGGACTGCGCATATCAAGCCAAATAGAGTACTGACCAAGACCAGATCGCGAACCGAAAAGGATCGTTTGGGGCGTGAGCACCTTCACTTGCACTTCCACGTATGTCATAATCTCTGCAGACGTGGAACCGTTTATTGACTTTAGATTTTAGGTCGAGGGCCCTCTCAACTCCGGCGTGGTCGTGGTGCACATGATGAAGCCTCTGGACTCGAGTAATTACGAGTACCAGCTTTTGGCGTTAGACGTCAAGGGCCACTCGCGTTATGTTCTTGAAAAGGCATCCGAGAAGGCTAATGTGACTAGTGCTTTGAAGCTCTTCGGTATTCAATGGCGCTGATTGGACTTTTGTGCTAACCCTCATTATACCCCATTGCCTCTATCCACAAGATCTCCCTCATTTAATCTGTGATAGACATGACATCTTTGCAGGCTAGCATTGACCATTATTTGTGTCTTCGAGACGACTAATACTGGTCAACAAGGCAGCTTTGCTTTGTACTTTTACGATCTGGCCGAGAGGCCGTTCAATCAGGCTCTGGTGACCTGACAATGTATCATATTTACAAACCCCAACCCGTACATGTGGGTTCTACTGCTACCTAGGTATCAAACAGCAACGAAGGCAACTTTTGTGCCTTGCTCTCCGAGTCCAATTTTTGTTAAAAATTAGAAAGATAAATAACTATAGGACAACAATCCATGTCAAAAGAAAACATGCCATAAATTTTGAAAACTATTAACATAAATAAACATGAACACATGATCGTCTATCGGAAGCCATAATCTATACAACTCGAGGTCCATCAATGATGCTCTTCGCCTCCTCGGATCTCCACCAGCTCTTTCCTTCTTGGCCGGGGAACTCAAAGGCATCCATACTATCCGCCTTCATCTCAACACTGTATCCAGGCTCCAAAGGTGTGTCGTAGTAACCATCCTTGACGCTGGATGGGTGCACGAAGTGCTCGTGCAAGTGATCGACATACTCGAGCACACTCTTCTTTCCAGTAACAACAACGTAGTCGATAGTGCTCAGGTGCTGAGTGTACTCGGGCAGACCAACACCACCAGAGTGAGGCACAATAGGCACACCGAACTTACGGGCCAGCAGCAAGATAGCAAGGACCTCGTTCACACCACCAACACGGCAAGCATCAGGCTGCAGAACAGTGAGCGCACCCGCTTGCAGGAGCTGCTTGAAGATCACGCGGTTCTGGCACATCTCGCCGGTGGCAACACCGACAGGGCCGTGGGGAGTATCGGCCAGGGCCTTGCGGATGGCGGCGTGACCGAGGATATCGTCGGGGGAGGTTGGCTCTTCGATGAACCAGGGCTTGAACTCGGCGAGCTCTTGCATCCAGGTGATAGCCTCGGGGACGGACCAGACCTAGGTTGGCAATTTTGTTAGCGAGAGCCATGCATTGAGTGGCAAACTTCAACATACCTGGTTGGCATCGACCATCAGGATGTTACCCTGATCATAACCAATAGCTTCACGTGCAATGCTCAAACGGGCCTTGTCATCTTCCAAATCACCGCCAACCTTCAGCTTGAAGTGACGGTATCCCTGCTCAACACTTTCCTTCAGCAAAAGCTTCAGCTTGTCCTTGCTGTATCCCAACCAACCAGCGCTGGTAGTGTAAGCAGGGACAGCCTTGCTCTCCTCAGCCTCCTTGATACGCTCCTGCTTTCCGGCCTCAACCTCTCGGAGAAGGCTGATGGCCTCCTCGGGGGTAATCGCATCAGTGATGTAACGGAAGTCGATGCAGCGCACGAACTCCTCGGGGGTCATATCGGCAACAATGCGCCAGACAGGCTTGCCGAGAGTCTTAGCCCAAAGATCCCAAAGAGCATTGACAACAGCACCAAGAGCAAGGTGGATAACACCCTTCTCGGGACCAATCCAACGGAGCTGGCTGTCGGAGACAAGGTATCGCCAGGTCTTTCCCCAGTCCGCGGTGAGCTCATCGAGGTCTTTACCCACGACCATAGGGGCCAGCAGGGAAATGGCTGCGCAGACAATCTCGTTACCGCGGCCAATTGTGAAGGTCTGAGGACGTGAGTTAGTGATGGAGCTGATGAGGAGTCTGCAACAACGTACCATGCCATGTCCGGAGTGTTCTGAGTCTGTGGTGATAATACAGTATGCAGAGGAGTAGTCGCCAGCGGCGTTCATGGCATCTGAGCCGGTCTTGTCGAGGGAAGTCTAGATCCAGGCTGTCAGTCTGCTGTAACACGGGAATGGCGTATATTGAGGCAAGATTGACGTACAGGGAAGCGCACATCGCGTGTGCTGAAGCCAGTGATCTTGACCATTTTGAAAGAGACTTTATCACAGTAACGAGGTAGGCAGCTGTCAATTGCTGATCGATTATCGAAATGCGGGGTGTATAGTTGGGGTAACAGATCGCAAGTTCCACACTTTGAAGGCCCAACACAGCGGAAGGAAAGAGAGAATGTCAATGAGAAGAGAAATACAAGAATCGAGGAATTACGAGGCGCCTATAGAGCAATTATATTCCCCCGCGTCGTCGCCAGGTTATCCCGCGCCCCTCCCTCGCCCTCACTCATTTGCCGCAAACGCGTCCTGATTGGCGGAGAATTGCGGACGGCGGGAAAATGTGAAGTTCCACCAATCACAGCAACGGAAGTATACTCGGAGCTGCTCCGTGATTCGCGCAAAGCTCCAGGGCTACGGTCTCGTGGGGGTGGACATCGGAAAAGCGTTGGAATATCCGAAATTCTCAGGGAATATCTGTGCTATCTCAAGGGTTCGCATATGCTCACAATGACCTGGGATTCATTGGGATCTCATTAAGCCGAAAGACCACGCTTCTCGCTTTCCGAGAAGAAAATCACCATGCGCCAAAGCTTGCGAACAAGCACCTCAGCCTCTTCATCCAATGCCTAGTAAAGGTTAGTTGTCGATTCATGAAATATTGTCCAGAAAGAAGGAAAAACTCACTTCAGCCAGCTGCTCCACCAATTCCTGGGGTGGCCCACGTTTCCGCAGGTGCTCCTCTACAACGTCGACCAGCATCTGCTCCTGTACACCGAGATACTCGACAATCTTCTTTTCCACGAACGGCTTGAGCTGATCGCCGAGAACGGCATCATCCACAAACTCCCACTTGACGGGCCAGTTCCAAAGGCCGTCCTTCTCGGTTGGAATCTCCGCGGCGAGCTGGCGGGCGGCCTGTGCGCGCTCCTCCTCAGTGAGACCTGCAGCTTCGGCGGCCGAGTCAAATTTGATGGGAACCAGTTGGCGACGGGTGGTGGTCTCGGGCTCTTCCTCATCCTCCAACAGACCCTCAACCTCGGCGACAGTGCGGCGGGTGGTGGCGGCCTGGACTTTCTGCGCAGCAGCTCCGAGGGACAGCTTGAAGCGCTGGGGCTCACGAGGAGCTTCGGCGGGGCGTGTTTGAAGCTCCTCGGCTTGGCGGGCGAGGAAATCGTCGGCCATGCCACGAGCCTGCTCTTGCTGCTTGGCAGACTGCGCGCTTTCGCGTTCTTCCGCGAGACGATCAGCCTCGTCAATGTTGGCTTCGCGTGAGCGGTATGCACCACGGGTACGAAGCCAGGCTCCGCGGTCCGCGTAGTAATCCGTAGTCTTGCGACTGGCTTCAGTGTCGTCATTCCAAGCACCAAGACGCGCCTCCATTTCATCATGAGCAGCTTGCAATTTTCCATCTTCTTCGGTCTCGCGCTTCTTCTCGCGCTCCAAGGCCGCGGTTCGGCTGCGTTCCCGATTGAGCCAGCGGCGCTCTTGATCTAAATAGTGTTTTTCTTGCTCGGCTTCTTGCCTTTCCTGCCGGCGGCGATGAATCTCCTCATCGCTAGCGTCGGAATCCTCGTCCTCGTGGTCCATCGAGACGCCATTAAGGGACCCGCCATTGACAAATGAGACTCCCTTTTGATAATCCTTGGGGATCTGTACACCAAATGCCTTGGGGCCGGAAGGTGCGTTGGGGACATTGCGGTCCCGCGGGCCCAGTGGAATGCCATTGGTACCACCGGCAGGGCCACTCGGAGCCGAGGCTGGGGGAGAAGCAAGTCGGTTAATACGAGATCCGGAGTTTCGCGCGCGCTCCATGGACTCAATCTCTTCCTCGCGTCGTAGACGCTCAATGTCACGGCGATTACTGCGTTCACGGAACGCTGCGATCTCCTTGGCGACATTTGCGCGCATCTCAGGCGGAACATCGGCCAACTCGTCTTCGATTGTAATCGGAATTGTAACCACCTCACCATCCTTCGTAACCTCGACGTCTTGCATATCGGTATCACCTTCTCGGTCAAGGGTGGAGGCATCTTCCTTTTGAGTGGGAGTGGAAGGGTGGAATAGGTCTTTCAAGGCGTTTTCGAGATTGGTGCGAGCAGCGCTGAACCGAGCCTGGCGATCTTCAGGGTCCTGTTCGGCGCGGCTTGACTCGAATTGCTCCAGGTAGGTCAGAGTACCCTCGTCGACCATGACCTATACAGCTTGTTAGTTGCAGTTTATAAAACAATGATAGAGAAAGACGCACCAGAAGCGTGCTCTTTTCCACCTCCTGTTCCTCGGTGCCATCTGTACGGACAGTCTGTCTCTTGACTGGCACCTCGACATTCTTCAATGTCTCAACGGCAATTTCGAGGCTCTCTGGATCGTCGTATTCGGCAAAACCGAATCGACAGGGCTTCTCATCGGCATCGGTGGCACGAATCCACCGACGCAGGATACCGGCAGATCGTAGAATGCGCTCGATGCCCTCGTCACCACCCACGCCCTCAGTGATATTGCCAACGAAAAGCGTGCGCACAATTTCATCACGGGTAGGGGGGTGAACAGGCACCATCGCCTCTCGGCCAGAGTGGCGCTGAGGGTCCATCCCTGTTGATCCTAGACCACCGCGTCGACCCGGGCCATCTGGCCCCCGCTCGCGGCCCATTTCTGGGGCTGCAGCCTTGGCTGGGCCTGAGGTGCCTAGACGAATGACCGGAGCAGAGAAATTGATATTGGGCATATTCGCCGGAGGTTGAAAGTTGGGCGGGAACCCTGGGCGACCAGGCTGCTGAGTGTTGGCTTGCTGCATGCCGGGAGGAGCAGCGGTCCCTGGAGCAGCTACTCCGGGAGGTGCTTGAAGCTGGTTAGAATCAAAAGCATTCTGTAGAAGGGAGGCGACTCACCCATTCCCGGAGGAGCACCGTACGCGCCGTAGTCCGGGGCACCTCCATAGATACCTGGAGCTTGATTGAGATCAGCATGATTGCCAATATTTTCGGCGACGCCAATCGTTCCGGCACGAAAAGACCTACCTTGGTAAGGATTGTACATCAGGGCGACGAGATCGAGAAAGGAAGGTTGATCAAGGCCCAATTCAAATTGTATGTACCAGAATCTCAAACCCCAAGAACTTTGGCGCAGAGAAATGAAGGTTTACGAGTAGCTTGCCGGAAGGCGGCGTTGTATGGCAGAATTCCGGTTGTTCCTCTTTTAGCCATGCAGCTTGACATCTGCATCGCGCATACGGAGTACTAGCTACGGTTTCCCACTTGTTCATGGTTCTTCAGATTCCTCTCATCGCTCAATCAGCGTGTGTTTCCCTGAGACCGGACTGTTCCAAATTGGGTAAATGGGTCCTATCAGATGACCTCGGGACCCCTTGACAACTAGGCCGTTCAGACGGGAAATCTATGGCCGTTACTCGTTCGATTTCCAATGCCCCGCTATCGACCTGGAACCGCCGAATTGGTCAGACCGAGCCCGGAAGAGTAATAGCAATAGCCTAGGGACTGCGACATACTCTGTCTGGCTCACTGGGATGTTCGGGGTTGACTCGGGGTACTGTGCTAGTAGTCAGCTTCCAGGGCATCCGGTGTATACTCCACGGTGACATAAAAGGCCAAACGGAAAAGCCACAGGGCAGAAGGCCTAAACCAAAGATCTGAGGGATGAGGTCCTTCTAGTCCATCCTCATAGCCTGCGAATTCATATCTCCTGCAGTAGAAATTCCAGTTCAAATGGGCCGGACAATAAAAACAGTCGGGAAAAAACAGGCCGAATGCGGCAATGATGATGTTGCCCCACGACCCCTCGGACCCCAGCGCGCCGGGAGCAACTGACGCCATTAGTTTTCTTGCTTCTACTTTTCCCCCTTCTTCTCTTCTTCATCATAATTCCTTATATCATACCTCAGGTACATCCATCCGTCTATTCCGTATCTTTGCCTTTACCCCGCGCTGACCCTATAGATCCCTCACCATCATCATGCCGGGTTTCTCACAAGCTAGCGACCTCCCCGCGTGGAAGGAGCTCCAGGAGCACCACAACACCCTGGGCCGTAACATTGTTCTGAAGGAGTACTTCCAGAAGGACCCCCAGCGGTTCGAGAAGTTCAGCCACAAGTTCGCCAACACTGTTGACAACACTGAGATCCTCTTCGATTTCTCCAAGAACTTCCTGACCCAGGAGACTGTGTCCCTGCTGGTCAAGCTCGCCAAGGAGGCTAACGTTGAGGAGCTCCGTGATGCTATGTTCCGTGGTGAGCACATCAACTTCACAGAGGACCGCGCTGTCTACCACGCCGCTCTGCGCAATGTGTCCAAGGAGCCCATGGAGGTCGATGGCCAGAGCGTCGTTGAGGGCGTCAGCTCCGTTCTTGAGCACATGAAGGAGTTCTCTGAGCAGGTGCGCAGCGGAGAGTGGAAGGGTTACACTGGCAAGAAGATCAACACCATCGTCAACATTGGTATCGGTGGTTCCGATCTGTAAGTTGATGTCCGCTAGTCAGAGTAGACAAAGCTAACATATCCTTTCAGCGGCCCCGTCATGGTCACCGAGGCCCTCAAGCCCTACGGACACCCTGACATGAAGCTCCACTTCGTTTCCAACATTGACGGAACCCACATCGCTGAGGCGCTGAAGAACTCCGACCCCGAGACTACTCTCTTCTTGATTGCTTCCAAGACCTTCACCACCGCCGAGACCACTACCAACGCCAACTCTGCTAAGACTTGGTTCCTCCAGTCCGCCAAGGACGAGTCACACATCGCCAAGCACTTCGTTGCCCTCTCCACCAACGAGGCTGAGGTCACCAAGTTCGGCATTGATGCCAAGAACATGTTCGGCTTCGAATCCTGGGTTGGTGGCCGTTACTCCGTGTGGAGTGCCATTGGTCTGTCTGTCGCTTTGTACATTGGTTATGACAACTTCCACCAGTTCTTGGCCGGTGCCCAGGCTATGGACAAGCACTTCCGGGAGACTCCCCTTGAGCAGAACATCCCTGCCCTTGGTGGTCTGCTGAGCGTCTGGTACAGCGATTTCTT
The DNA here is from genome assembly GCA_911174995.1 of Penicillium olsonii. Taxonomy (NCBI): domain Eukaryota; kingdom Fungi; phylum Ascomycota; class Eurotiomycetes; order Eurotiales; family Aspergillaceae; genus Penicillium; species Penicillium olsonii. The sequence goes on along the minus strand of CAJVNO010000008.1, from coordinate 722,113 downwards.
CGGTGCCCAGACTCACCTCGTTGCTCCCTTCGACCAATACCTGCACCGTTTCCCCGCCTACCTGCAGCAGCTTTCCATGGAGAGCAACGGTAAGGCCATCACCCGCACTGGAGAGTACGTCAAGTACACCACCGGACCCATCCTGTTCGGTGAGCCCGCCACCAACGCCCAGCACAGCTTCTTCCAGCTTCTGCACCAGGGAACCAAGCTCATTCCCTCTGATTTCCTGATGGCCGCTGAGTCCCACAACCCCGTTGAGGGTGGCAAGCACCAGCGCATGCTGGCTGCCAACTTCCTGGCCCAATCCGAGGCTCTCATGGTTGGCAAGACCCCTGAGCAGGTCAAGGCCGAGGGTGCTCCCGAGGACCTTGTTTCTCACAAGACCTTCCTGGGTAACCGTCCCACCACCTCCATCCTGGCCCAGAAGATCACCCCCTCCACTCTGGGTGCCCTGATCACCTACTACGAGCACGTTACCTTCACCGAGGGTGCCGTCTGGAACATCAACTCCTTCGACCAGTGGGGTGTCGAGCTGGGCAAGGCTCTCGCCAAGAACATACAAAGCGAGCTCGAGACCTCTGGTGCCGGTGCTGACCACGACAGCTCCACCAGCGGCTTGCTGCTTGCTTTCAAGCAGAAGGCTAACCTGGCTTAAAGCCTGTAACTGTAAAGTGCAGAAGCTTCGAGCTGTTTTGACGAGCAACGACTGATACTTTGTCACATATTTTGTGTTTGGAAAAAAAAAAGAATATCCTGACTTTCCACTTATTCCGATTTAGCGAGTAGTCCTGCGTAGTTTTCTTTGTTGCGTGAAAGAAAGTATTCGAAGTACTCCGTACTGTGTTTTGCATGTGTCCCAGCCACCAAGGTTAGGAGCGCAGGGGCATTGTTGCGCTGGGGCGTCGCATCTCCGACTCCGCAACACCGCGGCAGAACTACGCCCTGAACCCCTGCGCAACCTTCGAGAAACTTGTTGTCGCGGGGCGGCTAATTTCAGACAGCCATTGGAAAAAGCAATAATGTCTATGACATTTCAATTGAGCCCGTGCGCCATGGCAGTGGCGCTGCTGTCCATGACAGGTGCATTGTGGCCAACCGGAGCACTTGCGGGGAGTAGCAATGGCAACAACGAGGGATACAAGCTCAGGGAAGCCATTCCGGTATCGTGTTTGAATCGGACAGTGTGAGTATATTCCCCGAAACTGGTCCATTGCCATCGCTAACCATAATTTGTTCGATAGGGAGGGAGAACATGTAAGCGCCACCGACCTTCAGGCCTGCGTGGTCCGGACACGCAGACCACAATAGCATCACTAACAGCAATCGCGAACAGATCACCGATAGTCTCGGCAAACTCCAATATGTGCCTTTCTACACCTGCAACGAGACCACCCGACCTCTGTCCTTCCGCTATGGCATCTCCGAAACAATCACCTGCACCATCCCCTCCCTCTCCGACGAGCTCTACCACCTTCTTGAGTTCTATGTCCACTCAGATGTCCCTATGACATGTCGTGTGCCAACGGCACCACTGACAGCCTCCGCCGAGCCCCATGCGAGCAAAGACGAAAAGTCCGGCGAAGCAGACACTCTCTCTGCGCTCGCCGACAACGGTCCACCCTTTACACCGCTCACTATCGCGCTGCAGGGAACGCTACAGCGAAGCCATCTGCATATATGGACGGACATGAACGTCGTCATGCACAACATGGCTTCAGACGCAGCTGCCGAGCAGAAGACCAATAATGGCGCCCAGTCCGGTCAGCCTGGGTTCGCGGTTGGCGGCACTGCGTACTCGACCCCCGAGTTTGATAACACCGGGAAGATGACCAAGCTTGACGAGGAGGAGGAGCCAGTTGCTCTTGCTCAGGCGGCGCGTGAGCCCTGGACTGCTGGACATGGTACCAAGGTTGTGCGAGGAGAGCCGCTGACTTTCTCTTTCCATGTTGCGTGGCTAGAGGGCGGTGATAGTATTGGGTGGCCGGTCAGACCGGCAACTGATTCCTGGCTGGCTTTGGCGACCGGGACAGGAAAGGGCTCTGGTTCTTTTATCTCAAAATTGGTGTTCTTTTTCATGGCGGCCTCTGTTGGCGCATTGGTCGCGCTTTATTGGGAGCGCAAGGGTGGCCGTACTCGATCCCCTTGGCATGGTGATGGACTTCTGGGCGGCACTCCTGCTCGGGGAGGAAAGGGACCGGGCGTCACCTTTGGCAACGGTGGGAAGGCCAATGGATATGGCGGATACGCTGGTGCTGGCAATGGAAACGGCGCTGGAGGTGGTGGCGGATACTCTTTCCCGACCGGCAAGAGAGATTGATATTAGAGTCAAAAGGTGTATATCATGGGTATAGAGTGCCGTCAATGGCGTGTACAGTGTACCTGATTAGTATGGCGTCGATATTAAGCAAGCTAGTGCTCGACATCTATCGCATTCGGTGCTGTCAATCAAATCCAATGCATTCCGTATCTAATGCGAGAGCCAAATTCAACAAAGAAATCCAAGTACCTAGGCGATAATTGTACAAGTAACAAATGAAAACATTTTTCAGGCCGCCACTCCATCCACGCTGGCCATCAAGCACATCAGCCTCGGTATATACAATACAAGCCGAGAGGACGGGCCCAAAGCAAAATTAAACGAGGGCATGCGTAATAAACTACCAGCCCTGCGCCTGCATCCGCTGGATCTTCTTCACAGTCCCCTGGAACGAGACCTTGAAGAGCTTCTTCCAGCGCTGCATCTTCTTCTGCTTCCGCACCATACCCTTGCGAACGTGGAAGCGCTGCGCGGCGGATTCTTGACGAACCTTGTTCGTAGCAAGATTCTGACCAAGCTTACGGAGGGCAGAGGCAAGGTCGTTACCACGGTTGGGATCAACGTGAGCCTGGCGACCAAGCGTAGGTCCAAGCTTCAGCTCGATCTTGCGAGCTGGTGCAGCTGGGCGGGAACGGAGACGCGCAGCACCCTGGGCTCCCTGGCCCACGGCTCGGGAAAGAGAGTCTGCGAAGATTCGGTGGCTATTTTGGTTGTCCCGTGGCCGTTGGTTGAGGTCAAGCTTGGTGAGGATGTCGTCGAAGTCTGTGACGGACTTGGGTTGTTCTGGTTTGCTTTCGGTGGCTGGTGGTTGGGATGGGGTGTTTGATGAAGAGTCGGAGGAGTTGTAGCGCACGCTGAGAAGGGAGAATCGGGGGAGTGCTTGGGTTTGTTGAAGGAATGGTGTTGGTCTGGCGCGGAGGCTGCGGGCCATCAGGCGGAAATCCATTGTGAAGGGACACGCTCGTGTCGAATTGGCAAGGCTCGGATATTCAAGAGGACTGCCTGTCGTACTTGAGGTCCAAGAATTGGTTTGGTGTAAGCGTGCCGAGAGTCAAGACGCTCGTAGTCGCTGCGGCGGAAAATCACCGTCCCCCGATTAAAGGAATTGAAGGTCACGTGTTCCATACTTTGATGCGCATTTTCTACAGTAGAAAACACATTGTATCTCTCCTACCAAACATTCAATTGTTTCTTGCTTCACTTTCAAATCATCTACCAGCAGAAACCTCATAAATAAAAGGCAAAAAATACAGGATGTCTTCCATTTCGATCGCAACCCTTCCCCGCATGGGCCGCGATGCTCTTGCGGCCTTACTTTCAACCGACGAGCCAGCCAACCTAGCTATTATTGATGTCCGAGACTCCGGTAAGAAATCACTATATCTAATGGATCCATGATCACGATCTAAACTTCAAGTAGACCATGTCGGGGGTCACATTCGCGGATCAACTTGGGTTCCTACCTCGACCCTAGATGTGCGCATGCCCGAGCTCATTCGGACCCTCAAAGATAAGAAAATGGTTGTGTTCCACTGCGCACTCAGCCAGCAGCGGGGTCCGTCTGCGGCTCTTCGCTATGCTCGTGAGCGTGAAAGTGCCTTCGGCCAGGACGAGCCCCAGCAGGTGTTTGTGCTCGATGGTGGGTTCGTGGAGTGGCAGCAGAAATATGGCAATGATGCCAAGCTGACCGAGTCATATGCCGCTGATATCTGGGAGGAATATTAAGCTGGTGTGAGGCTAAGGGCCGTTGAGTTAATTTTTGCATCCTCTTGCGTTTTACGCCATTTTATGAACCTTTAGGTAAACCAAAAATACCATCTGGAGTCACATTGACGGGCTCATTTACGTACATTTCTTCAAGATGTTTGGTAGGCATATGTTTCAGTACGATATCGCTCATCTGTAATGCAATAATCTCGATTCGAATAATGTACAAAAGCAGGCGGCCAGTCTATTACAACGGCAGTTTTGAAGGACGCACCTCTCTACATGGAGATGCCCCCTCCGAATCCAACAGGCCGTCGCTTGCCACCATTCTCAGGCAAAATTGCCATGACCTTGTAAATTTGACCCATAGACCCGGCATGCTTCTCCACAAGACGCTTCCAGCCGGTCTCTAGCGTCTTTCTGTGCTCCTCGTCTGGCACCTTACGAAGAAGTTGGCGCATACGCTCTTCAATTCCCATAGCACCGAGGAAATCGCCCTGCTCAACAGGACCGTGGACCTCAACGCCATCACTACCTTCAATGGCTGCTTCGGCCAGCGATGTGAAATCGACATCTGCACTAACATCCACCCGTCCTGGCTCTGAGAGTGGCGCCACCTTCTCGTGGCTCTTGATTCCTCGAAGCGAGTTGATGGGAATGGTTGACAAGGTTCCGTAGTCCATGATAAGAGCTGCTCCAGAGGGTGTTTTCTTGTTGGATGGGGCAACAGTGTTAGAAGCAGGATTCTTTTTCAAAGCATTCGCGGTAGAGGCCCCGCCACCAATGCGGCGTGCGAAGTCTGCAGCATAGATCCGGCTCTCTGGACTGATTTCAATGGTCGAACCTGCCTGCGACTTGAGCGCTCGGTAACGCTGGGAAATCTCCGGGATCACCAGTGACGAAGGGGTGGAGGCCTTGGCTTTCGTTAATTGGAACTCAGGCTCTCCTGCGATATTTTCCTCGACGGCCTTTGGGTTTAATGTCACCATGAGCTCGCGCCATTGTGGTGTGTTCGCGGCCTTGGGTGGATTGTGCAGTTCTGCCGGGCCAGTTGGAGTCATGATCTTTCGCGGCTCATCTGTCTGCTGGTTTTCCGGAGCTGGTGGGACAGACTCGAATGCATGGATTGGAAGTGCATCGAAGAATTCATGTGCGAAGATGAACGGCGTCTTTCCCTCCTCTTCAAGGTGCCAATGTCTCTGGTCAGCTTTTGTCGCAATAGCTTAGTTGTAACTGATTAGCTTACCTTGCGGCAGAAGACGAATATCTTCAACCCACACAATGGGCACATCGAAGTACTTGCATTTACTGCGGTGGCCGATATCAGTCTCTTCCATCGCGGCCTCCTCGCCGCAGAGCAGACGTTTCTGCACTTCCCGGAGCGTCCCGCTAGCTTCGACAAGATAAATAGCCTCCACGCTCGAGGAGAAGCTCTTGAAATTGCGGAATGTCTGCGCAACCAGTCAGCACAGTTGCTTTTTAGCGGAGCAGTTATTTGAGATCTACTCACCCGCAGCATATCGTCCATCAATGTTCCCTTTCCGGGACCAACCTCCATCAATTGAACTCCGCTCCTTGTGCGCCCCTGCGCCATCCACTCTGCCACAGTCCATATACCAATCAGCTCGCCGAAGACCTGAGAGATCTCGGGCGACGTGACGAAATCGCCATTCTTTCCAAATACGCCTCCACCTTCGCCTCGAGTTGTGTAGTAGCCGCCATCGGGAGAGGTTAAAACCTGGCGCATGAAAGCCGCGATTGGAACAGGGCCAGTAACCTTAACGAGGTATTAAATCAGCATGCTTGCGCTGAAGCTAGAATGTGTTGGCGTTTAGTCACCTTCATTACACTAGCCAATTGCTTGGCTAGTGGTGTCGACCACTCCCTCTGCTGAAATGCCGAGTTCCATCTTTTTGTGCATCTTGGGATAGTTGTAAGGCGAGGTCTTCGGAGAAGATGCGACGCAACGCGCCTTGTCGTAGGGTTCATATTCGGTCAACTTTGGTAAGACTCTGCGTGTTGGCTTTTATAGACCTAGCCAGATACCGACTTCAATAGCAACGCTGTGGCTTCAGTGATATGACAGAAGGTTGCTGAAGCCCATTCAAAGGCTCAATGAGACCAGGTCGAGTTGGTGTTTCTCTGAATCTCTCCGCAAAACCTCCGGTTCACGTGACCTTATCTTATCCTAAATGTTGTCCGCTAGTCCAAAAATGGAACAGCCCATCGGCCAAAATGGAAGCCCTAACTCCCTGTACTTTGGAACTGCAGGGTCAACTACGAGAAATTACTTTATCAAGATTCAAATAATCATTGAACTAGATATAGCTATTCTCTGCATATCAAATCTTCAATGAGGTCTTTTATGTGCCAAGTACCATGTAGGTATATTCCAACATTGGAAGGTTGATTCATCTTGCTTGTCAATCACTTGTATGATCTATCCATATGACTTTGACTCTTGGTGTATCCTGAAGGTCAGAATCAGCACTACTGATTTGAGGTTGCTTTGAGAGCCTTCTAAAACTAGAAAGCATGGAGGTCTTACTTAGGTCATAACAACCTTGGAAGATTGTGAAGGAAGTCATTCAATCATACTAGGTACATAAAACCAATAGTTTGACAACCATCATAAATCATCATTTATGATAACTTTTCCGTGCTCGCGGAGCTGTGACCTGCCGCTCGAATCCTGCTTTTCGCTCTGTGTATTCTCTTTCATGATCTTCTTCCAGTTGTTGGGCTTCAGTGTCCAGGTTGGTAAGTACAACACAAGCTGAGGTCGGCAATATGGCAGCATTAGCAACCTCTTCGAAATGAATCCATGCTAGCTGATTCTCCTCTGCACGCTTGATCATACTGTGCCACTGAGCTCCACATCAAATTTGGTGTGAATGTGAGCCCGAGAAGGATCTCCAAGGAATCCCACCCTACCCCATAGCTCAAGTAAGATGAGGTACTTTGGCGCCCATTCTTTGGACCGTCCTTTTGTCCACCACATGGGTGGCTAGGCCTGTTTTGAAGAGCACTTTTTTAAAAGCTCTTCTTCGAACTTTCCTGCTGTAATCAACCGGTATACATACACAGGCTTGTGTTGTCCGATGCGGTATGCGCGCCTTCGCCGGGTGAGGGGTAGCGTCCGGAGAGACCGGTTCTGTCTCTGATGCCCAGAGACTGGGCTTCCCTTTAACAAGTGTGTCTTTCGTTCTTGCAGAGGTTGGAACTTCGGGTCGCATTTCGGAATGATATGCCGTAAATCGCCAGTCATCCCGAGGTTCCGACTTACGCCCACGGATCTGTAGCTTCGTTAGAATGGACGTAGATGAAGAAATGAATTCGGCCACATACCCAAGTAGAAATAGCTCCAGGGCTGAAGTGCAAGGCAAGCATTCATAGATCAGCCCTCGGATATTATGGGGTTTCACTTGGGCACTCATAATAAGTGATATTATTGACAAAGTGAAGCCTGGGGATCGTACAAATCATAGAGCTTGGAAGTTACCCGTGGACGTAGAACAAGCTGGGCAATCACCCGCTTACGCGGCAGGTGCTGTCCCCCAAGGTTCCAAGGTTGACCCCAGGAAGTAAAACCTGGAAATTTTCACTGATCAAATAGGCGTTTAGGAAGTGAGTTGTTAAATACCTACATAGGTAGGCATCGAGTTTCATTTGAATAACCTTGGAATCTTGTTTGCAGGGATAAATGGTGCCGGTACCTAGGTATTCACTTGGGTAATATCAATCTATAGAATACTGAGGATAGTTCATGTGAATATTGATTTCTACTAATTCTAAATTTCATTCGCCTTTGAATCGTAAACTTTATATTCCTTGAGCTTTGTCATTTTGTTTAAAAATAATCATTCTCGTTCATAACTTGCTTTTCAAACCTCGGAGGCGAGATCGTCACAAGATCTTCAGTTCCGAGATTTTTCATTCTAACCTGGCAGGCAGGCCTTTAGATCTCAAAATGTAGGTGTATTCACACCGGAGGCATGTTTACAAGTGAAAAGTGAGATCGTCATTCATCACAAACAATTCATGCGGCTTGCAGCTTGGACTTTCCTGCTTTCTTGCTCGCCTCAAGGGCGGCGGAAAGTCCAAACTGAGAAGCAATCCCATCGACACGGTGGGTCGCGTTCAAGTTCTTGACAACAAGAATCTGGAAACATGTTGCACTGCCTTGGCGGGAGGCGATGACAGACCAGGCAAGGAAAAGCTCCCAAATCTATCAGATGTTAGAAAAACGTAGATCAAAAAATTAATGGCAATGGGACTTACGCGGTACCACCTCTGGCCATACTTGGCGTTGATTGCGTCGAGGTTGCCAAGCCAGTTACGGTACCATCTCCAGAGAGTTCCAGAGTAGTGGACTCCGACGGTATCGACACTGTTGTTTTGAGGTCAGTCGCGTCCAGGTGGTACATGTTTCGGAGACTTACCCCTTGATTTCGAAGCCGGCCCGTTCCAAGGATCTCACGTAGTTCCAAAGAGGAGTAGAGGCATCCGCCCCACGGAAGATGTACTTGTTCAGGTAAAGTCCCCAGATGAAGTCCTCGTATTGCCATGCCTGTCGGAGACCGGAGAGCTGGACATACATGGAACCGTCATCCTCGAGCATGTCATAGCACTGACGGAAGAAGCCAGTCAATTTCTTGATACCAACGTGTTCGCCCATTTCCAGTTGCGTGATCTTGTTGTACTTGGTACGAGGGATATCGCGGTAGTCCATACACAGGATACGGCTCTGGGACTCTGGGACACCAGCATTTCGGAGTGCATCATTTCCCCAAGCTGTCTGGTGCTTCGCGATAGTGAGACCGGTGACGTTTGCTCCGTAGTTGAGACTGGCGAATCTGGCCAGAGTTCCCCATCCACAACCAATATCCAACATGGTCTCGCCTTCCTTGAGGGCGAGCTTCTCGCAGACAATGGCCATCTTGTTATCCTGCATCTCTTCGAGGGTTTCCTCTCGCTCGATGTCAGAAATGACACCGGAAGTGTAGATCATGCGGGGGCCGAGGAACCAGGCGTAGTGATCGTTGCCGCGGTCGTAGTTCGGGCGGATCTGTTCCTCATCCTGATCCTTGGTGTGGAACAGAACATCTCTAGCAAAAGTCAAGAAGATGAACTTGAAGAGATCCCAGGTGAAGCCAAAGTGAGCCCAGTCGTGTCGGTATTCCATCACGTCGAGACAGTCACCATTGAAGTCAACGGTGCCGTCGAGGTACATTTCACAGAAAGTCTGCATCGGGATGCGGTTCTTTCCGTGCCATTTGGCGCGATCCGCCTCGTTCTTGAATGTGATGTAGTGCTCAACGGGCCGACCGGGCAGCTTGGCCTTCTCGTTCGTGCGGGGGCTCGAGTGCGATTTCCAAGCCCAGAAAGCAATCAGGACTGGCACAAGGGTGATGATACCAAAGAAGACAGTGGTCTTGAAACCACCGCCCACTCCCCATGCAAGGAGTGTAGGGACTCCCACCAGGGCACCGAACAGCAAGCGGTTGGAGAAGCTCTCGTTGCCAGCTCCTTCTGCGGGCAGCGGGGCATTGTGGATAGCTGGTGACTGGAGATATTCAGCAATTTGTTAAATCGGGCAAAGGACACGAGACTGACGTTTGTGGTGGGGATCCCACAATCCTCAGTTGTTGCAAACTTGGAGGGCTCAGCCTTGGGAGTTTCTATAAAATCAATATCACTGGTGAGATTGACATTGGAGGCCATCTTGGCGAACTGCAGACACCTGGACTGCAATTGACGAATGTAAACAGTGCAAGGAGCTCAAAGCTCGGGGACAAGCTTGACAGGGGTAACATCGTCATTGGTCAGAGCATTTCGCGTCCCGCGGGCGCCGAGCCTACGTTTATCCGCTGTGATCGACGCACCACTTAGCCGCTTCGGGGTCCGCGGACCCCGAATAGTATATTTTGCTTTCTCGCTGGTTCTTCAAGCTATGCGTTGAAATTTTGTAGCAATAGATCTATACAGAGAAAAAGCCAGTATAGAGTATCAACATCTGTGAACTGAAAAAGAAAAATATCCGAGTGTGGCACTTTCTATGCGATCTAATACGCTAGTACTGTAAAGCCTACGAAGTACGGAGTAGACTACAACAGATCTCACCCCGGGGCCGAGCTAATCTGCAGGAACAGACCCCTAATCTTTTCCCAATTAGCACAGTGGTCTGATCCGGATGTTCTTGACAGCACTGCTCAGCCTCTCAGATTCCTCGGATTTATAATCTCCGTTTCCTCCTGGTTCTGCTTGTGCTACTAGATCTACATACTATACACGATCCAGTCATGGCTACTCACGACTACTATCCTCAATCAATTGAGCTACCTCACTTCACTGCTAATGTGAGCCCTGTATTTCCATTAATCCTGCGATTTGGTGTCTTGTGGGCAGCCGTCATCGTGGGATCCTACAGCCTCATCACTCGTCTTCGACCGGCCTACAAGCTCTCGGATCAAATTGCGTTTGTTTGGATGTGCCTGAGTTTGTCTCTTTTCCCAATGATCTTAACAGCTCACATTACTGATACAAGATTAGCTGGATTCATCCACTTATTTTTCGAAGCCCATTTCGTCATTTACCATGCTACATTAGCTGGTCGCCAAGGTCTATTTGATCAACTATGGAAGGAATACTCCTTGTCTGACTCGCGGTACCTTACCTCTGATCCATTCTTGATTAGCATGGAGGCCGTGACAGCGGTATGTACAGAATCTTGACGCTATTTGATGAGCCACCGTCTAATAAATGTGACCTAGTTTTGCTGGGGACCATTGGCATTTCTCATTGCCTATTGCATCTTGGTACAGCACCCTATGCGACATGGCCTGCAGATTACTGTCTCTTTGGGCCAGGTCTACGGCGATGTGCTTTACTATGCCACAAGCTTACTGGACATCTCTTACTGCCGACCTGAGGGGTATTATTTCTGGTTTTACTACGTCTTTTTCAACTTTATCTGGCTTGCGGTTGGTTGCTGTGAGTATGTCCCAATTTAATATGTTATTTCCACTAACAACATCCAGACTACGTGAAGCAAAGCTTCACCGAGATTTGGAGGGCGTTTGAAAAGGTTCAACGTTTGAAATCAGACTGAGATAGTGCCCAGGTGAGATGTGCACTCCATATGCTCAAATAAAACTCGAGGAGAGTGAGAAGCACGCCGACCTCGAGAGGAGCTCATTGTGTGTACTTTGAAGTTCGGAGTTCTTCAGGATCGCTGAGGTCCCTAATTGTATGTTGACCTCCATAGGAAGCAGGCCAAGTTGGCTCTCCAGCGGCTTTGAACATCAATTGCATTGTTTTAATACCAACGAGTCGCCTGCTACCTAGGTAACGCGGTTACTGGAGGTGTCAAAGGAATTAGTGACGGCCTTTAGAAAAGTCTGGTGCATTTGAAAGCGAAGGTTTGCACGACTCGGACGATAAATCCGCAGGCTGCAGAGGCATCGAAGTGGCACACAGCTGCGGCTTTACCTTGCTCAAAGTACTGTGTGGATGGTTCGAAATTGAGAAGAATAAATAATAATACTTTGACTCTTTTAGTCGCTATGTGTTGTAGTAAAAGTTGCTCCGATTGAGATGCGAAAGAATGTCCATAACCCACTTGCTCGATATCATACAATTCATCATAGTTCGGACGGAGCATGATTCTCTTTGGACCTAATGCGCCGCGAAAACTTATCACCCCAGAAACCCCGTTCACCACTAACTGTCACTCGCACGAGGTCAACGACGCCCTCTTCGCTGGTTGTTTTTCTTCTGAGTGTTCTCCGCTGGCGCATCGACCATCATTTCATCGCTATAAAGGCCGGATTGAGAGTTGTTTTGTGGCGCCAGCAAGTCGGGTTGCTGGCCTTGGCCACGGCGGGCCCGGACTCGATCGCGATCAGCTTGAGCGCGCAGCGCAGCGAAATGATTCTGGTCGGCGGGAGCAGCTTTGGGAGTACTGTTTGACTTGAGGTTCATTTTGAGAATTCTTCCATCCGCCTGGAGTGTACTTGTCAGCCTTCATCTATCCCCACGGTAAGATCTCGACAGCACTCACACGCTGGTTGTGGAAATTGGCCACGGCCAACTCGGCCGTTGATTTATCTGTGAAGGTGATTTCTGCAACAATGGCGGGACTATTGGCGACAATTCGGCAGCTGAGAATTGGGCCTGTGGTGGGCTCAAATGCAGACTGGATATCCGCCGCGGTGGTCCCAGGCGCAAAGTTCGTACCAATCACGACGAACGGACCCGACGCGCCCTTGATAGAAAAAGTGTTGTTGCGATTATTGGCGTATTGGGCATCGCCACGAGTTTGGTTCAGGTTTCCGTTCGAGTTGAAGGCTCTCTGGACCTGGTCCGCGTTCACGCGATCCTTGGTTGCCTTTCCACGCGATCGGACATTCGATGGCGACGGTGTGTTGCTAGCCTTTCCGGTCGCAGATGAAGTGCGCTACAGGATAAAACCAATGATTAGAAAAAGTTCCCAATGGCAGTCGCATCTCCAATCGCGAGACTTTTCATACCTTGGCCACTCCGATCCGGCTTGCTAAGCTTCCCGGCTTCGCTGTCTGTGATTTGGTATCTTTTCTATTGGCACCGGAGCCGGATCCGGGAGCGCTTGACCTGCGGTTCTTTCCGAGGAGTTGGTTTGCGAGTTCCTCTTGCTTTTTCTTCTGGCGATCTGGAAGGAATTAGAGTTGAGGTCGGAGGTTGGGACGCGGTGTCGTACCAGCCTTGATGATATCATCAAATGAGATAGATTTTGTGTTGGCCATGGTGAATTAGGCTGGAGTGGCTCAGATGTGACGGTGCAAAGGAAGTGAGAGGAGGGAAGCGCCGAAGGGGGCGAAGAAGCTCGGGGATCGGAGATTAGCTCAGAGCTGCCCTATCAATCACAGTACAGAGTGTTAACCATCCTCCAAACTGCATGAAGTCTGCTCTTTTGTGGTTATTTTACCCCAATCCCAATATCTATTGTATCTGTTCTAGTTGATTTGGAATGTGTCGAAAATGCTTTCAGGGGTTCGCGCCCATGGATGATAGATGTAGATGTCAGATGTCAGCCCTGGAGGGCTCCAGGGCTATGGGAAGTATGCTCTGCCTCCGTTCACGACTGTCAGAATCATCCATGAATATCCATGAACATGTTAGTCGATGTTTGTGTTCGATGTACTTGCCAGTCGAGTAATGGGTGGAAGTGTTGGGAGGAAAGAGCATACGCCCACTTGCCATCGAGAAAATGCACGTTGTTTCTGCACTCATCGAATCACTATCAAACATGAATTCTACGGAGAGCACACGTCGACCATTTCCCCTGTCTCTGCTCTTCCATCAAGACAAGACGAGGACTAGGTACCATGTGCATCCCGCACGACGGACCCTAGGCTAATTCAAAGAAAAGCTGCATTCCAGATCCAGAGGAGCCAACATGCGAAGAGAAAGCAAATTATCCAGTGTTTAACCCTCGAGACCCTCGTCATAACCCGGAGGCATCAATGTTACCATGGCGGCGGCAGGAATCGTCGACCTCCTCCACAGACTCCCCGCCACATCGCCAAGCGAACTGGGTTCAAAGTATCTCACGACGCTCACTTCACCGAGCAAGATCAGGACTATTGGCTTTGAGGGCGGGGGTCCGTCGCCACTCGACTGTGGACGATGATTTTGAAGCGGACATCGGATTGCGAAGTTTCGTTAACCCTGTTGCTCTCAGGCGCGAGAGACAAAGACAGCATGGTTCTTCGGAGGCATATACCTCGAGTACGCAAGAGGATCTGGAATTCGGCTTCGAGATGCATCGAATGAGTGGCCCGTCCTCCCTTCAAAGCGACACGCCTCGGGGGACTAGTGCCCCGTCGGCAGTGGAGGCTTTGGCGAACGGGGCACTGGAAAGCTCTGGTACACATTCATCCGTCTCGCACAAGGGTAGATCGCCTTTGGCATCGAGTGCAGTTATCTCCGAGTACGATGGTATGGCAGTTTCTGCTCAAACCCATGGACACACTCTTTCGATGCTCTCCGGGGAACAAAAAGCTAACACAGGACGCCTTCAAACAGATGTTCGGACGTCTCGTGCGAGCAGTGGATCCATCAATCAGCACAATTTGGGATCACCGTCACGTCTTTCATCACCCGCTCCTCGAATACACATTGGACCTGAAATTTCTCGAGGCAGTAGCAAAGAAGAGCAAGCCAAAGAAGCTTCACAACCAATGTGTTCCATTGCAGATGCTGACCCCAAAAGTCAAGTTAGCCTGGAGTCAGATGCCAAACACGTCTTGAATCAAGACCAACGCCGGGAATCCGAGGATCGTAGCTCTCCTGCGTTGCCCGATGAAACTGCAAGCAAAGATGCGGATGAAATATCACAAACTTCTGCAGAATGTTTGTTCGCTTTTCCGGGAATCTATCAAGAGATTTTGAATCAGTGGGCAAGCGCCCCTGGAGAGGATATGCCAGACATTCCCCAAGCAGACGAGCAGCCTGGCTGTGTTGCCCTTGAAGGCGGCCAGTCCTCCAATCCACCTCCTCACCAAGAGTCTGAAGACAGTACACGCAGGGATCAAGCTTTCGATGCAACCAGCCTGGATTCCTCAGACTCCTGTCACGCTGACCGGGGCAGCGATTTGGACTTAGAGGACGCACGGTCGTCGAGAATCCACGTTCTTTTGAGTTCTGAAGTGGAGGCTCAATGTCCCGAAGAACGAGCCAGCTCTGCAAGGTCAACCACATACGAGCCCTTGCTAGACGCTGCCCACTTTCCAGGGGCTAACGTGCCTTTGCTTCCTGTAAGTCCCTGGGCATCAATACTTGTGACACAAACCTTGTGATCCTGTACCTGACTGACAGCACCTCAAGGTGCCTCAGAGGCAGGATCATCGGTCCAGTTATGGCACATTTTCGTCTGTTCCCAGAGATCATTTGGGACAGCGTCATTCCTTCGCACCTCGAAGGCCTTGCAATTTTGGGTATCCCAGCAATGAGTGCGATAACCCACTTTTTTCGCCAGAAAACTCCACATCGCCGGAGTATACATCAACAGAAGTCACCTCACGAACTTCAATGTCAAGTAATCCATGGTCCCCGACGGACTCTGACGTTTATTTTGGGAGCCCAACGATTGATCGAAATGAGTTCTTTCTTGTAGATGGCAAAACGAGCAGCCAGTACCCATACTGGGGAGACCATACGGTCAAATCAGTATATCCTACCTGGAATGAAGAGGACATGAACGACCACATGGCAAGAGCCAGGAATAACCCAGATCAAGTCCATCGCGTTATCCTTCCACCTCGGCCTTTCACTGAAGGGCATGTTGGGAATCAAGCAGACTTCGAAGATGACTTTACCGACGACGAGTTTTATCCGGGAAGCTGGATGCCGCCCACATAATCTCATTGACTGGAGGCAGTAGTTGGACTTCAGTTCATTGATGCTTTCAAGTTGCGCATGGCCTTTGACCAGTTCATTTCGGGTGCGCTCGAGCCTGGCAAATTTGCTTTTTGAGATATTGTATTATTATCACCAGCTAGCTCTTCGGCTTTCTTGTGATTCACGGCCTTGTTTCCAAATTATATTGATACAGATGTAGCACCGAGAGCTTGCTCTGTCACTCGATGGTGCTTTTCCAAGGTTGGCACAGTTGGATCTGACCACCACTGTCATTTTTCATGTCAGGTTGTACTTGCTTGGTGAATGCAATGTGTTCGAAATCGCGAAGATTCTTCTCATAATCGTATCTGCAGAATGTATATCTCGGTTCTTCGTATTTGACGTTAGCCAAAGTATCACGGGGTATTGAAATCTCGCTGCTATGCGTCCAAGGCAAATCATCGTACCACCAACCACCAACACCATGCTAGTATCCCCAATCAAAGCTCAATCAAGCCATGCCATTGACAACCTGCTCCTGGCGTTCCTGCCAGACATTCTTACCCGAGCACGAGCAAACCATCTTATCATTGTCCCACACGCCCGCACTGCGGGCAATAACACCGACGAGAGTATTCTCGTCTTGGCGCTGGAAGGGACCTTCAATGCTCTTTGACAAGACCATGCTGCGTCCAATCAACTCCCAGATCGCCACAGGTTGATCCATGAACACACTGCCACGACCCTTCTCGTCGACATTAACCTGGCCAAATATTCCCCGCGTCGTCTCCGCTGGACTGGCATTGGCGCCACCAAGCTTCTCTTTGATTGCCTCCCAGATACCACCGGTAGATTCAGCACCGCGTGAGATGTCACCCGTCTGTCGCACCGTAGCCGAGTACTGACCAGGAGCAAGGCCATTAATAGTCAGATCAACGAGAGTCATCTTCGGAGCGACCTGGACCATGCGAGCCAGACCGCGGACTTTATTTGAGACATTGATAGCGTGTGTTTCGAGAATGCAAACAGCAGAGCCTAAGGGATATGTCAGTCCACAGGCATAGATACGCCCTGTATAGGATCCGGGGATTCCGTACTATCGGTAGAGCCACTGCCACGGAGAATAGCATCTCGTCCGGTATTCTCGATTGCCGTTACAATCGCGCTTGGGGGAGCGACGCCTTTCACCCACACGGTCTGATCTTTGAGGTTTCCGCTGGTTTCTTCGATTCCTGTCGCGGGGTCAGTTCGGCTGGCGCGGGGGTGGTTTGGGGCGACGCATTACCCCCGATGGCATTCACGGCTGCAGATACGGATTTGTAGCAGCCGTCGCAGTGCATTGGGACCGAGAAGGTCAGCTAATTGAGGTTGGTTCGTCAGTATTGAGGAGCTATGCGTTGCGCCACTTCGGTATGCTAACCTCGAATGGTTCAATCATGGTGGGGGATTAGAGGTCGATCCGGCGGCTGGGGGATATGGGTGATTATCGAACGACCGAGTGAGAATTGGAGGGATTTAGGTACAAGGATTCAATGAGAATGTTAATTATAAGGAAGATGCGCTACATGAAGTACAATTCTAGAGCGGGGCCTAATTCGGATTTCAAATCGCAAGGTGGACGGACGCTTTTAGCGTCCAGTGCGACGTTAGGGACATTCCGCTTTCCTGTTCAGTCACTGGACTATACAGTCTGTTTCAAGGTTGATATCGTACGTTTGGGTTCGAAATTCACTCCTTTATGTAGGGAAACAGATCTTATTTTGCCTCGGTCTTATTTATCTCCGCCACATGAATCCAGGTCAAAGAGATATTGTAGCCAAATTCAAGCGAAGTAAGGTCTAGCAACATGCTGGGTTTATACGGAGCATGTCTTGCTAATTCCGCAGCGAGTCTCCAAATTCCGATTACACCAGAATTATTGATGTTCTATTTTCTTCTCAGTGCTTTAATTCATATATACACAATCGATTGACATTGAAGATAGTGAACTACCGTACTGCCTTGGACTGGCAAAATCTCCTGTCGCGGTGGCACCTAAGACGGTCCGTACGCAGATCGGCGAGGGAACTCGGCATCTTTTGATCCGCACGTCATTCTCCAATTCCCACCCTCACCCCCAACGCCCGCGCGGAAAATGTCTTCCAAATCCAGATGGGCCGATGACGACCCGGAAACAGAGGCAATAATCGCGCAACAAAAGCGCGAAAAAGAACAAAAACGACGCGCCAAAGCGGAGAAGCAGCGACAACTCGAAGAAGCCAAGGCCCAGCAAGCTCGACAGGATGCAAACAACACGCAAACCCCCAATGGCGACTCAGGACCCCCGACAAAGCGACGCAGGCTCTCAACTGACGCGACCTCGTCGAATGCCGCGGTAGCCATCGATGCCCAAGAGAAAGTGCAGCCTTCTTTGCTTCGCTTCCCGATCGGCGAATGGGGGCCTTGCAGGCATGTGGATAACTTCGAACGCTTGAACCATATTGAGGAGGGCTCGTATGGATGGGTGTCGCGCGCGAAAGATATCTCCACGGGGGAGGTTGTTGCCCTGAAGAAGCTGAAGCTGGAGAACTCGCCGGACGGGTTCCCAGTGACTGGGTTGCGGGAGATCCAAACCCTCTTGGAGGCCCGACACCAGAATGTTGTTTATCTGCGAGAGATAGTTATGGGCAACAAGATGGACGAGTGAGTATATTCACAAATCAACAATCGAGGTATCATCGGCTAATGGATTGGTTGTCACAGCGTATACCTAGTGATGGATTTCCACGAACATGACCTCAAAGCCCTTCTAGATGAAATGCGCGAGCCTTTCCTTCCGTCCGAGATCAAGACTGTCCTTCTGCAGGTAGTCGGCGGGCTCGAATTCCTCCACTCACAGTGGATCATGCATCGCGATCTCAAAACTTCGAATCTCTTGATGAACAACCGCGGTGAACTCAAAATCGCCGACTTTGGCATGGCCCGCTACTATGGCGATCCGCCGCCAAAGCTAACCCAGCTCGTGGTAACACTCTGGTACCGATCCCCAGAGCTGCTCTTGGGCGCAGACAAATACGGGACGGAGATCGACATGTGGAGCATTGGATGTATTTTCGGCGAGCTTCTCACGAAAGAGCCTCTCCTCCAGGGCAAGAACGAAGTCGACCAAGTGTCCAAGATCTTTGCCTTGACCGGCCCACCAACCTCACAGACGTGGCCTGGCTTCAGGTCACTGCCAAACGCCAAATCCCTTAAGATCCCATCATCCTCAGCATCAGCATCCACAGGAAATATCCCTCTCCTTCCCCGCTCAAAATTCCCCTATCTCACCAACGCCGGGTTAGGCCTTCTATCAGAACTCCTGGCATTGAACCCTGCATCCCGGCCGACGGCGAAGCAATGTCTGGAGCATCCTTACTTCCGAGAGGACCCACGCCCAAAGCCGCGTGAGATGTTCCCTACTTTCCCCTCCAAGGCTGGCATGGAGAAGCGCAGACGACACCATACACCTGAAGCTCCCAAGCGGGGCCAGGAAGCGCCCGAGCTGGACTTTGCGGGCGTCTTTGGGGGCGCTCCTGGTGGAGATGCGGGCGAGGCAGGAGCTGGCTTTACTCTCCGACTGGGATAGGGCTTTGTCTCTTATTTGTCAATATTTAGATAATATACATGTTTGGTCTACCACCTACATTTACCTGTCTTCTTGGCCATGGTTACCTAGGTCAAAGCTGCTCAGATGTCACGGTGAATACGTGTCATTCTTCGCCAATGACCAGGTACGCTTCTCGCAACGTGAAATTCTGTTGGGTGATGTAGCGAAAAACGAGCATGTCGTCATAAGTGAGACCACGCTCATAAAACAGAAGGATAGAGGGGGTTTATGCTCAACGTGGCAAAAGAAATGCGGGGATTGAGTTTCTGGGGAAGTGAAGGACAGATGTAGGCATCGTAGCCTAAGCTCGGTTGAAATAGGTAGGGCCCGTGAGGGGAGTATCGATCCAAATCGCAGATGATGCCAATGCACGCTCGATGATCCAAGACTCTGAGCTCGATGACGAGTTGTAACTTGGATGCAGCGCTCCATATTGCTTTGTAGTCCAATCGTTCTTCAATGACTGGGAGCCGGTCTAGTGCAGCTCCACAGTAACGACCGTTCTACACTAACCCAGTAGGACAAGATAGTAGACTCGTGCTCAAAATCTTGGACATGAGAATAGCTGAGAGACATCAGTTGATTTCGAATCACGGGCTCGAGAATCAATGCTGGTTACTGCCAGGTGTGATCGGGTCTGTCAACACATCTGGCCCGCACGCAACGCACCAATGAAACCTAGAACGGTGATCTCCGCAACTCCTAGATTGAGCTTTCCAGGGAGCTATCTGTGAGTCTGATTGTAAACTAATAAACGAAATGGTATGACAAACCCATCTAGGTGCCGATATGCTGTGCACTTCCCAGGCAGGGTTCCTCTGGATGGACCCTTTGGTCTGTTTTTTCCTCTTTTCCGCTCTAGTATTCATTTCTTGCCGCTTTTGTTGCGTGAAACTATGCACGGAAGTTTCAATGTACAGGGCCTGTGATTGGGCATTGTAGAATGTTTTCAACGCTCAAGACTACTCAAGGTTACTATACTACATGTGGTAGAGGACAGGGCTATTCAGATTCATGAAGTACTATGTTTGAGCTCTCCATTTATTGTGTTCATGAGAAACTTTCAAGGTTGGAATAGTATACTTCGGGCTAATGGACCTTTGAAGTCACAGCCCTCTGGCCCCGGGGCTTTGACATTCATCCACTCTCATGCGATTGGAAAGAGAAAGCACGCCTAGTATATGTTATTAAGTCCATTCATTTAGTATAGAATGTTTACTTGTAGTCTTCAAAGAATCCATGGCTCAAACCGAAGCATCTTGGAAGCAATTGTTCGTTCAATCTCGCTCTCTACCCACTGGCGTGGCCATATAATTCGTAGTCCGAGCCCAAGAGTAGATGTGAACTTGTGATTTACGGCACCAGGCTAGCTCCAATGCGTTACCTTCCAACGTTCGGTCTAACTCTTACCTGGGTAATACATATGTTGTCCTCCAGCACTGTTAAGCACCAATCACATTTCACCCGGCGCCCACCTGGACAACGCATAGTCTACACCATCCAATCTGAATTCCACTGTGGAAGTATTTGCGTCAGTGCAGTAAATGTATTTGTCTGAAGTGATAGGTTTTTGAGTTTGGTCTCTGCTCTGGTCAACCCGTGACATGGGTAAATGCCTCTGATGGCTTATTCCTCTCAAGCATCGTAGATCCATGTATGGCAAGTCAAGAATGAACGTCAAGATAATTTTCTCTTCCGCCCCCGTTGCCTTGATCGATAAGCCTCCGACGGATACCAATTCACTTGACATAATGAGCACAGGGTACAGAATAGATGATGTCAAGGGTGTTTTATCGCATGATTAGTATTCTGATCTAGCAAACCGGCACTAGTGCGTCTAGTCCGTTGGATAGGGGTAGAATCTCAATCGGGCACAGGGCCCGACTTTAGAGTGTCGATTGCCCAAATTGCCTCCGAGCGTCTCGTAAAAGCGGCATCCGAGATAGTAGAGTCTGGCCTCGACCTCGGGATGAGCTATGCTCAATGCCGAGGTCACAGGGGCACTTCCATGATGAAGATGCGTCGGTTCGACTTGCTGCAAGGAGGCTCGTAGGCTACCTATCTGCGCTTCGCAGTCAATTGCCATATCACGATGACTGTCAAGTCAGACTCTGAGGTCATCGAACAGAGCCAAATGTATAGTATCGGAGGAAGTACGGGGACCGCACATAGTACTTCCCCGCACAGTCGAGATACTATAGCCATAAGCTTTGCAGCGTCGGCGAGCTCCGTCTGCAAAGCTTGATTCAGCAGATAGCATGTGTGGAGATAAACCTTATACTCCGTAGTTTCATATTGGTATGGAGTACGGAGTATACGGAGTACTAGTAGTACTGTAGTCTGTACCTAATGCCTACTGTAGATAGCCCTGAACGGTCTTATCTCCCTTCCGACGAGGTCCGAACGCTCCACTTGTCTCCACTGAGTCCCCACCGCTAGACCGTTTCACACACAACCACCACCAATGAGCTTCCTCGGTTGCAAGCGAATGCGGGAACCTCTGGTTTCTGATAAGCTAGAATCCCTCGGTGTCGATGCTCATTGGTGAATGTCAGCCCTGAGAGGGCCACCAAGGCTTGTCGTTTGCTTCTTTTTCTGGAAGGGAATTTTGCACGCGAGCAGACCTTTGCCACGGTGTGGGGCCCGACGCGCGAAGATTTCTCGCGACACTATATTAGAAGCTCCTCCCCTCGGTGGAGTAGGAAAAGAAAAAAAGATGTGCACATTCCATCTTGATAACGGATCTCGCTGAGCTTCTATTGCTCTCCTCCCTCTTATATCCCTTCCCTTCCTCTCCTTAGCTGGTGAGGACTAACACGACAATGCTTCCCAAATTCACAAAAGCATTCCGTGGGGCGGAAGATGACCTCGAAAAGGCGCCTCGCGTGAACAATGCTGGAGCCTCCGAATCCAGCAGCAACGCCCAGTACGACAGCTCCAGCGACAATGCCGTGCCGGGCGAGAGCTTCGAGTATGGTAATTCCACCTACGCGAAGATTCAGCGATTCGCAGGCAAATTCCACATCGAACAGCGAGGCGTCGAACGGGTCCCAGAGTCGGAGCGAACCGATACCTCTTATCTCAACATTGGCAGCATGGTGTGTTCCTATACCTGGCGTGATCGCCGTGGCCTCATGGCCTCCCACTGACCAATCCTAGTGGCTGGCCGCAAATATGGTCTCCAGTTCCTTTGCTATTGGTGTCCTGGGGAAATCCACCTTTGACCTGGGCTTCCTGGATGCCATCCTGGTGTGCCTCTTCTTCAACCTCCTCGGTGTGATGACCGTGTGCTTCTTCTCGTGCTTCGGTCCTGCGTTTGGGTTGCGCCAGATGGTGCTATCGCGATTCTGGTTTGGATGGTGGGCTGTGAGAGCCAGTGAGTTGCCTTTGAAGCTTGGTATGCTGAACCGAAGTGGCGGAAACTAATCAATATGTCTACAGTCGCCGTCCTCAACGTGATCGCTTGTGTTGGTTGGTCCGCTGCCAACGCCATCGTCGGCGCCCAGCTTCTCAACGCCGTTAATGGCGATGTTCCAGGATACGCCGGTATCCTGATCATCTCCTTCTGCACCCTGTTCATTACCTTCGCCGGCTACAAAATCGTCCACGCGTACGAGTACTGGAGTTGGATCCCGACCTGTATTGTGTTTTGGATTGTGCTCGGCACATTCGCCCACTCAGGTGACTTCGTCAACATCCCCATGGGTGTCGGAATGTCCGAGCTCGGCTCCTGCCTCTCCTTCGGATCAACCGTCTATGGATTCGCAACTGGCTGGACTAGCTATGCCGCCGATTACACTGTATACCAGCCCAAGACCCAGAGTCGCCGTCTGGTGTTCTTCTCCGCCTGGCTCGGTCTCATCGTCCCGCTGATCTTCACCCAATTCCTCGGTATTGCCGTGATGTCTGCCACCTCCATCGGCGATGGCGTACACAACAAATACGCAGAGGGCTATGCCGCCTCTCAAAACGGTGGCTTGATCGCCGCCGTGCTCGAGCCTCTCGGTGGCTTCGGCAAGTTCTGTCTGGTCATTCTCGCTTTGTCCATCATTGCGAACAACTGTCCTAACATCTACTCTGTCTCCCTGACCCTGCAAGTGCTGGGAGAGCGCACCCAGCGCGTGCCACGTTTCATCTGGACCTTCTGCGCCACGTGTGTCTCCCTCGCCATCGCAATTCCAGGCTACTCCCACTTCGAGACGATTCTGGAGAACTTCATGAACCTCATCGCCTACTGGTTGGCCATTTACTCCGGCATTGCCATTTCCGATCATTTCGTTTTCCGACGTGGATTTGCAGGCTACTGTGCCGACGATTATGACAAGCCCCATAAGCTGCCTATGGGCATTGCCGCTTCTGTGGCGTTCTGCTTCGGTGTTGCCGGTGTGGTCGTGGGTATGAGTCAAACATGGTGGACTGGGCCCATTGCTAGACATGCTGGCGACCCTGCAGTTGGCGGCGACGTCGGCTTTGAGCTTGGCTTCGCATTTGCTTCAGCGACATATTGCATATTGCGACCGATTGAGAAGCGTTATATTGGTCGGTAATTCTGAGAGTCTGTTATTTGGGCGTGCTGTACATATCATTTTTGGATTTGGCATTTTGATTTTTGCATTATTTGTGACTTTTGAGCACTTTTAGATAAAGCATACTAGGTACAAATTCAACATTTATCAATTGAATCCTCTGGGACAATGCTAGGTACCAGTAACTGGTGAGACCATGATATCAAAGTAAAGCTTTCAGTCACTCCGACCCTCCTCCAGCAGGTCGTTGAATTCACACTATTTCTGGCGAAGATTTTGAGCCACAATATCCCTGGCGAGGGTGAACCTCTCCCCTAGCGCTTTGCTCGCTGGAACCGACCATTCTTCGAACACGATATTTCTATCGGCGATCATTGATAGTGATTGTAAAACACTTGTCATGAAAAACAAGGTGGTTGAGAGCGGGATCGAAGCAGAAGAAGTGCGTTCTGACTCAAACAAAAAAGGAAATGTGTCGAAAATATCTCGTGACATGTCTGAGCTGATGGCACATAATCTGTCACATTGGTCAGGGGATGAAAAGATATCAAGATGGTTGAGAATTATTCGATTGGCGAGTATGCGACCCAAGCGATAGTAGGTCCAGATTCGAGCGAACCAGACGTTTGCATGACTGCCATGTACCCGGTCCTTGTTCTCCTCATGTTTCCATGAAGAGGGGAGAGAGGCAGCCCAATCCTCGAGGGCTTGAGTGCTGTGTATCACAAAATTGATAGTTTGGCCCGGCGTGAGCATGTTGGGATCCACTGAGTTGTGAACATTTACCAACCGGCCGATGATGGCGAAGAGATGCATTGCCAGTGCCAAAGGTCTTTGGTCATCTTCCAGCGTGTCCGGAGGTTCCGGCGTATTCGATAATTCGAGCAGAAATGAAGGCACTAGTGTGTTGCTGACTAGACAAGCAAGCGTCTAATAAGGGTCATCAGTAAGGGAATTCAATGTCGATGGGGATAGCCACTAACAGTATTGAAGCATATATCTACAACTTCAGATACCGGTGATCGCGAAATCTCATTTGCCGAACAAAGACATCCCAGGAATGTAGCAGCCCCAATGATATGCTTTGGCCATGCGTCAGAAACGGAGGATTTGTCGCATGTTAACACCTTTAATGCCAGTGAGTGAAAGGATCAAATGTCGTGGATCAAATGAATCGCACCTCGAAAATCGATAGAATGAAGCATGCAGCTATAGACTGTTCCACTCCAGGTGCACCGTGGTGACGAATGGCCGCAGTCAAAGATTTGATAGCGATGTGATATTTTCTTCGTGCCAGATCCATCATGTGTGGATCTTTGTGGATGAGAGCAAGTGCGGCCAGGCCAACGGATGTAAGACTGATCGTACTAGATGAGGGCTGGACTGCCCGACTTTCCATCCAGCTCCTGCATCCTTCCCCCAAGACTGGGAAGTTATCAGCAAAGACTTTCTGTGCGAGCTCATCCACATGGAATGTCGGTTTCACGAGTGGGCTCCCACAAGCGGTGGTATTATTGGGACGCAGAAAATTCACGTCTTCACGTTGCGCCTTGCGAATGATTGCTTTCGTCTGGTCCCGGAACAGAAGATCCGACCGAGATCTATAGCCGCCACACTCTAGACCAGCTCGAGCACATTGGCTACATCGTGGTCTGAGGAAGTTGCACTATCCGAGGTAAGTGGGGTGAGAGTCAGATACTCAGGCAATACTAACTTTGATCCTCCGGGTTCTGCAATTCCCACAGGCTGGACTGGCTCTACTGAGTGTCATGGGGACTAGGAAAGTCAACCAAGCTGTTATAACCGGAGCATTGCCACACCTGGCCACAAGTTCTCGGGCAGGTGAGCAAATACCCTATTTTCCCCCTGTGGTCAGAGATTATAGTCCAGTGCGCAATAATAAATGCATACACAATGGGCAGTGGTCATGAAGGTGGTCAGTACAAAGTGTCGATCCCCAGGGAGCCTCGCGCTAATTCACGACCGACTTACCAAATACGGACTAGCGTCCCAAGCATCTTTCATGTAGACTTCCGATGGTGTCCGACTCTACACTAGACCCCTGACAACGAGATCTAATTTGCTCGTTTTTGCCCCTCACGAACGAGTTACCCAAAGCAGATATTATCATTGAGCCGATAGTCATGGAATCCTTCGGTTCAAACAACGTGGACTCGCCTATAAAGTCAGCTAGGGAGTCCGACAAAGATCTCTGTTACTCCCATTCTACCAAACTTTGAAGCTTTGCCAGGGTCCATATCCCGGAATATTCTTCTCTTGTGTGAAATCCCGGACCAGCATCACCAAATGCTTTCTCGATCGTCCGCAATGGAGGCCATCACGAATGTTGCGCTTTTGGGGGTGAGCTCTTCCACAACTCACTCAATCATTCTGCGATAATCTAACTGGATTGGCTCAAACAGAAAGGATGGTTGGGATCTGCGATTCTCGAGCAGCTTCTCAATTCCGGCTTTCGCGTTACGGTCTTGAGTCGCACCGCAAGTCCAGAGGAAGACCCCGATACAAAGTTCAAGACCGTGCAAGTCGACTATTCTTCTATCGACAGCCTTGTGGCAGCCTTGAAAGACCAGCATGCCGTGGTGTCTACAATTGGCACCAGCGGTATTAGTGCGCAGAAGACAGTGATTGACGCTAGCATTCAAGCCGGTGTCAGGCGATTTATCCCCTCCGACTTCGGTGCTCTTACTACTCGGCCGGGAGCAGAGTCCCTCCCATTGAATGCTTTGTGGATAGAAATCCAAACCTACCTCAAGGGCAAAGCTCTTGCTGGGGAGATTGAGTACACTCTCTTTGCGGTTGGGCCTTTCCTGGAGTTCGTCATGTCTATGCCTTTCTTGGCGGACCTCCAAACCCAGGAAGTCAACTTATATGATAATGGCCAGCACCCTTTTAGCTCGACCAGCGTTTCCAGTGTCGGAAGAGCTGTTGCTGGTGCTTTGATGAATGCGGAAGCGACCAAGAATCGCTTGGTCACGGTTCATGACATTGTGTTGACTCAAAGCAAACTCTTGAGTCTTGCGAAGAAATACTCCGGCCCGGAGACGAAATGGATTATCAATCCAGTTAGCTCCGTGACTGAGCTTGAGTCGACGCTTGAATCTGTTCAAAACAATGGCCTGAATCTCTTCAACACTCTCGCGCTGCTCAAAGCTGCACTCTTGAGTGGAAATTACCAGACCAAGTTCGAAAAAGTGGACAACGAGCTCGTGAAATTGCCTATGATGTCTGAATCCCAATTTGAAGAGAAATTTGCGACAGGATTCAAGTCCATGGCTGCTTCAATGCTGGAATTCCAGGGAAAGAGTGATGGAATTGACGGAAATGCCTGAAAGCAGAGAAGGATCATGACGTGCAGTATTCATTCCTTGTTATCTAGCTGATACAATTCAAGTATACTGAAAATAATATTTGGGCCTCCAAAAATTCCAGATCCGAACGTGATAATCGATTTGGTATTCCGAGGTCCTTACTCTTCATAGAAGCTGGCTTCGGCCTTTAACCCCGGATCAGCTGGGATAATAACAAGAAAAACAAACATATCAACTGCAAGAAGTAAAAAATTCTTCTCAGTGCATAAGCAAGCAGCTTTTGATGTGATTCCAGCAGCTTCTCTCCAGCGGGTAGTTTGCGCCTGAAAGTGTTGATACTCTCGGCAACTTCACATGAAGCTATCATTCTGACCTATTCGCCAATCAACACAGCTGAAGCCCGGTTCTCCTTCGGACCCCAGATTCCTGTGTCTCCCTTGCTCAGATGATGGAGTCGACAATGTCCTTGCTGCCTTCCTGACATCACGAATTCGGCCGCCTTGCAGTCTTGGTGGTAAGTGCACTCCTTCACACAGTGCGCGAACGTCCCCGATTGATATATCTTGAATGGGCTAAAGGTCCCTCCTAAAAAAAGTCAGAACCGTCATGTGAAGCATTGATTGAGACTCAACAAACCTTGTCTGCAATTTATCTTGAAGCTCTTGTTATTGGGTGCAGTGAAGATAGTGCCATGGCTCTTATCACCTGGAGAAGCACAAGTAAGCATCAATATAACATGTGGCTCTTTGTAATCTTGGAAAGCTTACAACGAGGAAGGTCGTCAATTTCAGAGCCAGACTCAGTCGAAGGGGCGCTAATCAGCTCTTGCAGCAGCGCCTGCTTCTCAGCAAGGCATCGATCGAGTTGCTCGTGACAAGTCGCTTTCTCTTCCACGCAGTCTCCAAGTTGATTCTTGCTTTCTTCCAGTCGCTCTTCGCACAGTTCTTCGTCGTCACAGTATGGGTCGTCCTCCGGACACTCATCTTCAGGTTCATCGGGAACGGTTTTCACAAGAAGCACGCTGTTCTTGATCTCCCTCTCCGCAAACTTCGTACCGCTCAATAGGCATTTTCCACCTGATCCCCAGGATGAGTGAGTACACGAGGCATCTTCGCTACATAATTGAGCACATGCGGCGGGGGAGGGGATGCCGGCAATCTGCGACCTTTTGCCATCGTGGGAACCGACCATCCCACACTTAACGAGTGCCCATTCTCCATGTGTGATTTCGATTTTTGTTTCATGGAAATTTGGACATAGCTCTTGATACTCCGCCATCGAGGCCTCCACGGCCGTGATACAGAAGTAAAAAGCCAGTCGTTGGAGCCTCATTGCAAATCGCAGATATTCGTTTTTAGAAGAGTATGGAGATAAGATGGGACTCTTCTTTCTATTCTTCGTTGTACAGGGCTAACATCCTGCTTTATATGCAGCGGAGCTCTGTACAATAAGTAGAACGCGCAATCTTGGGAACATGGGGAGATCGCCATGAAAAAAAGACAATAGGTCAAAGGATCAACAAGACATGAGTAGATGTGCATATGTCTAATTTACAGGGCACATAATGATCATCAAATCAGGTGCCGAGGGTTTCGGCGGTTCATGCACCTTGTCTTACTTGAAAGCGGCGGTAACCAAATGTGGGTGAGCTATCTCAACAATGACCCTGGGGAAGGTCTACGCGATGCAGGTTTAAGATACCATCTTATAAGAAAAGTATCGCAGCAATGTGATCTAGTTTATGGAAATTTCCGAACTATTTTGGCTATCTCAAATTAAAAATTAATATACCAGAATTGCTGCACACTACTTGCTCTTTTTCAGGACTCCGTACTCCGTGTATTGCACGCTCTTCGTTCAGGCCTAGGCAGCACGATTCTCGTGTCCACATTCATGCGCCGACAAGCGTCATGTCGCTGCAGTCGATTGGGACTGCTGCAGCCATTGTGGGGCTGTAGGGCTGTAGGGCTGCATCTATTGCTTTCTTCTTACCGCTTTTCGATTGATCAAATCCAAGTTTAGGCATTAGGCCTTTGAACCGAGCTTGTTTTGGCTTCTAGTGTTTAGAAAACCAAATCAGGTGGCTGGGTTCGCAAGTGAATTCATACCGAAGTATCGCGCAATCTTGAAATGTGCTGGATGCGCCGTTCATCTGGACAGTCCTCTTAAGAAGCACTCGGTCTCAGGGGCCACAGCATAAAGTAAGATTCCTCAAGACTACCTAGTTGTACCCAAGTACCTCGGGAGTAAACGTGCGGCTGCATATTGGCACATCCGGGAGTATGAACGGTCCCTAGGTTACTGTTTCGCACAGGTGGAGATGCTCCAGGGCTGCCCAGGTGGCTGACATAAATTGCACTCGGACCTAGGGAGGCTGGAACTAACAAGGCTTCTTAATAATGTAACATGGCCACCTGAGCAATTCTAGAAACTTCCTTGCCATGCAGCGACCTGAATATTTTCTCAACCTTGGAACATGTGCTCCTTTCAGATCAACAGGAACACAGCTGGATGTGTGGCAATCTCCCCTGGTTTGCCACAGACACCCAAAGCCCCTGTAAATGTCAGGTACTCGGTGGCAATGGTTGGCGAATGATAGAGAGACTCGGATTGCGTCCGCAACTGGGTAAACGGGCTGAGGATGCTGTAACCGCTTTCCGAGGGTCGTTTCGGGAGATCGCCTCGGCTCCTGAGTAAATGTCGAATGGTTCCAATTGGGGCCGTAACGGTAGTCAATCAGACTTTTACCTGAGAAGTCGCCACTACAGGCTGACGTAGATTGCGCGTGTCTCTAAGCCCCATCCGAACGTGGTAGCTTGTCTACCAGACTTCTCTTTTTTCGGGATCATAAGATGCTATTTGAGGACCAACTCTGGGGTCTAGATGGAACGAACTACTGATTGGAAGTTCTAGAAGGTCCAGTTCCACACGTAAGACGATGACGAGGTGTTCGAGACCAGAGTGGAAATCTCAGCCGCAACTCCTGATTGGCTTCAAGTAACCTTATTGGCAGGACCCACATCTATAATTGTAGTCTATCCGTTCTTTGCACCTTTTGGTTCTCTTTGGAGTTTCTTTGGAGTCTGGAAAGAGAGTTTTCTGTTCTCATCCGAGCGCCTCCGAGGATGATATAAAGGCGAGGAATCTGCCATGTTCATTCCGTTCCTCAAACACATTCATTGATTTTTCAAGTCACTCTCTTCTTGAAATCAGTTTCATTCTCTTCGAGGTTGTTCCTCAATTACTGTCACTTTCGTGTCTTTGTTAACCAACTGAGCTTCGAATAAGCTTCACTCTCTTCCACAACTTCACAACTTTCCATCATGATGTTCAACGCCTTCCTTACTGGCCTCCTCGCTGCCACCGCCGCCGCGCTTCCCCAGCCTCTTCAGACTCGCTCTGAGAGCGGAGCTGTTGAGACCCGCGGCTCTGACGGTGGTATCACAATCGTCAACAACATGGGCAGCGATGTCTATCTGTGGACCACCACGTCCGACGCTGGCAGCATGAAGACGCTCAGCTCTGGTGGTGGTGACTACACCGAGGGATGGACCACCAACTCCAACGGTGGTGGTATCTCCATCAAGATGTCCACCTCTAAGGACAAGGATAGCGTTTTGCAGTTCGAATACACCCAGCATGACGACACCCTGTACTGGGACATGTCCTCTATCGATCTCGACTCCTCCTCCGAGTTCATCAAGTCTGGCTTCACTGCTGAGCCCAGTGATTCGAGCTGCCGGTCCTCTACCTGTGCCGCTGGTGACGCAGACTGCTCCGAGGCTTACCAGAAGCCTGATGACGTGAACACCTACTCTTGCTCTCTGGGTTCCAGTTTCACCCTGACTCTGGGATAAATTCGGTGCACGACTTTACGTTCTTCGCGAAATCGGCAGGGCCGATGGAATTTTGTCATGTTTAGATTTTTTTGATTTCCAGAACGATACTACCTCGGGTTGTATCGAACTTGGTGTTGGATACACTCTTGGGTCTGTGTACAATGTTCTGTGAACAGTTTAAATAGTTGCTTCTTACAAGCAAAGCAAGCACAGTTGTACTGTGCTCTGCGAAAAATAACGAGAAATGTTAGAATGTGTTTAAAACAGAATTGCGCAGTATTCATTGCACATGCTAGCTGAAGACACCTGAGGTGTCGACCCCCGCTGCCAGGTGACATTGTGACTAAGCACTCGGCGCAGCAATTTGGACCGAGGCTCAACGCGAGTCTGTGAACACCGAGGCTGGTCTGCTTT
Organism: Penicillium olsonii; assembly: GCA_911174995.1. Classification (NCBI taxonomy): domain Eukaryota; kingdom Fungi; phylum Ascomycota; class Eurotiomycetes; order Eurotiales; family Aspergillaceae; genus Penicillium; species Penicillium olsonii. Next base: position 690,974 of record CAJVNO010000008.1, on the reverse strand, counting down.
ATAGGGTGGGCTTCTCCTCTTCCCCAGATTTTCTCTTCTTCAATAATCTGCAGGCCTCGCTTGACATACATCCACCATGGCTTCTCCTCGTAAGTGACATTTTTCCCCAGGCGTATTGATTTCCCTCCCCTTGCGTTTCATGTGATCCAGATGGGCCTGCCCAGGTGCTATGTACAACATAAGACACGCGCTGATGACTGGCTGAACAGAACGAATCCGTACTCCGATCACCGATCTTCTCAAGATCAACCACCCCGTCCTGCTGGCAGGCATGAACGTGGCCGCGGGACCCAAGTTGGCCGCCGCTGTCACCAACGCTGGTGGTCTCGGTGTGATCGGTGGCGTTGGCTACACCCCCGATATGCTCCGTGAGCAAATCGCTGAACTCAAGGGCTTCTTGAACGACAAGAACGCACCCTTCGGTGTCGACCTTCTCCTTCCCCAAGTTGGCGGCAGTGCCCGCAAGACTAAGTAAGGAGCCCTGTGATCGTATGATTCTTCGCCGATGCATCCGTAGCTAACCACGATGACTTCGGTTGCAAACAGCTATGACTACACCAAGGGTAAGCTGGGCGAGCTTGTCGATATCATCATCGAGGAAAAGGCCAGCCTTTTCGTCTCCGCCGTCGGTGTTCCCCCCAAGGCCGTTGTTGAGAAGCTCCACGGCGCCGGTATCCTCACCATGAACATGATCGGCCACCCCAAGCACGTCCAGAAGGCCCTCGATGTCGGTATCGATATCATTTGCGCCCAGGGTGGTGAGGGTGGTGGTCACACCGGTGATGTCCCGACTACCGTCCTCATCCCCACGGTTGCCAAGTTGGTCGAGGGCAAGAAGAGCCCTTTGACCGGACAGCCCGTGCAGGTCATCGCTGCCGGTGGCCTGTTCAACGGTAACTCCGTTGCCGCTGCTCTCATGCTCGGTGCCTCCGCCGTCTGGATCGGTACTCGCTTCATTCTGTCTGATGAGGCCGGTGCCCCTACTGCTCACCAGGAGGCTGTCCGCACCTCCAACTTCGAGGATAACATCCGTACTATCATCTTCACAGTAAGCTTGGCTTTCATATTGAGGGGAAATATCAGATCACTAACAGTATGCAATAGGGCCGTCCCCTCCGTGTTCGCAAGAACGCTTACATCCTCAACTGGGAGGAGAACCGTCACGAGGAGATCAAGCAGCTTACTGCCAAGGGTATCATCCCTGTGGAGCACGATATGGAGAACCTGCCCGATGACGTTGATGATGACACCTTCGACAACGCTCGTCCCTACCTGATGGGCAAGGTCGCTGCCGTTGTTAACGAGAAGAAGTCTGCCAAGGCCATTGTTGACGAGCTTGTCACCGATGCCGCAGCTCTCCTCCAGAAGGGCAACAAGATGGTTGCCAAGCTGTAAATATAGCTCACCTCATTCTATTACCTAGTCATCTTCAGCGTTGAACAATACAACTCGGTGATTCACCGAACCTCGGTTTCTCGTGTTCTCCCATCCTTAGATTGCTCTGTGCCGTGTTCATCTCGGTTACAACAGCACCACCGCTTCTATTTCTAGCAACGATTGCAAGGTTAGGTCAGAATGTCACGATTTAGGCGCTCTAGTGGGTTTTCCGACACACCAACTACCTAGTACGGGTCACAATCATGCTCATGCTGTGGCCGATCTTGGTTGGGGTCTTGATATAAATAGATGTCCAAGTATGAGGACTCGTATTCCTTGGTTCTTTGGTTCCCCTTGGTTCGGGCTTCATCCAAGTCTAGGCTGTCCCCGATGCCTATCACCTTTTATCTGAAGAGCCAAGACCAAACCTTGGAATCTTGGAACGGGCTGGGGCTATATACTTCTCTCATGTCACGCCATGCTCTCACGATGCAGTCTTGGCCCGCCAAAAATAACCAAGCTAATCCATAGGTAAGAACTGCATGCTAGTAGTAGTATATCAAGTGGAGTATATAGACGTTTACTTATTCCCGTTCAGGTATGGCAAGCGAGATACCCACGGGCCTGTCCAACTCTTGGAATCTCCTGCAAGCGCCGTGGCGGGGATGGACTGACCACCAATCAGCGTGTCCAGTCGCACTTTGTGAGAGACCACCAACGCGCAGACCAATTCGCATTCCCCGCAATCCGTCAAGAGGCCCGTGTCGACGCAACTGAAGGCGATAATCTCCTGTGTCCTGACATCCAGTCACAGACGCGGCGGCAGTGGGAAACGGGTTCTGTGCTCTGATTGCCCACAGCGTGCATAATTGCTGCAGGTGCAACGCGGGTTATTTTTGGCCCATCACCTCTAGTCTCTCTTGATTTTCCTTTTTGTATTTCTTTTTCTTGCCATTCTCTGTTCAGTGTATGATCGGCCTCTGCTGTTTCCGCCTACCCGCACTCATCGCAGATGTCCCAACTGCCCGGGTCACTCCCCTCCACGCTGTGATCGGGTTGTTGTCTACCTTTTGTACGGACTCGGCACGTCAATTTCGACTTCGCCAAATCTAAAAATACCTTAGCTTGGTCTATCGGGTCCATGGTGCTTCGGCTTACTCCAAGATCTCCCCGCTCGTTCCGCCAGATTACTCCCCCTTTACCCTAAGGTTTTTTCTCGTCACACCGACAAGAGCTATTGCCGAATATAACACTGGCTCTTGCCAGGGTGCGATTTTCTCCGAGCTGTGCATCTTCACATCGACAGAGCTTTGGTCGCCGTCGCATGGGAAAGTGCTGAATTCCGACCCCACCATATGCCAACGGGACGCAGGAGAACGGCATAGCCCTGACTCTCCTGGATCCAATCTCTTAAGATGTCGCTCAAACAAGTAAGACAAAATATGAAACTAGTCGGGATATATACTGACCTCGTGCTACAAAGGAAATCGAAACCTGGGTACAAGCTCTGGACGCTTATGAGAACCAGGAGTTCGAAGAGGCATTGCGCTTATTCGACCAAATTGCCGATACATCCAAGATCCTGTTCAATTGCGGCGTGATTTACGCAACCCTTGGGGAACATGGGAAAGCAGTATGTAAAGGCGAACTGTCCTAAGGCGTCCACTGACCACGTCAAAGGTAGAATGCTATCAACGCGCCGTCGGCTTAGACCGATACCTCGCCATTGCGTACTTCCAGCAGGGGGTTTCCAACTTTCTACTTGGGGACTTCGAAGAGGCACTGGCTAACTTCAATGATACACTTCTCTATCTCCGAGGAAATACCTCGATAGATTATGAGCAGTTGGGGCTTGTGTTTCGACTCTTCTCCTGTGAAGTTCTGTTCAATCGAGGTCTCTGCTACATCTACCTTCGACAGATGAATCCAGGAATCCAAGACCTTGAGTATGCCTCAAAGGAAAAAGTCACCCCGGATCACAACGTGATTGATGATGCTATTCGTGAAAACGCAGATGCATGTCGAACCCATTGTCCATCCATCTTATAATGCTAACTGGCATTTAGGGATACACTGTTTTCTCCATTCCAGTCGGAGTTCTATATCGCCCCAACGCAGCCAAAGTCAAAAATCTCAAGACAAAGGACTACCTAGGCAAGGCCCGACTAGTTGCCGCATCTGATCGCACGCAAACATCAGATCACCAATGGAGGCCAATGCCGGTTGATCACGGCGCCCTCCAAGGCCGGGAGGGTGTCTCCTTCGGTGCGAGTAACTTGGTTCGTCAAAATCTCACCAGCCGCACCCGTCAGCACTCCGAACCTCCCCTCAACCGCCATGTATTCCCACCAACACCACCCCCAGATGATCGATCGGTCAGCACCGCCTCCGCCTCCGGCAGCCAGTCTGCTTCAGGGCATACCCGCTCGTCATCCTTACGAGGATCCCGCCCTCCGCGCCTAGACCTAGATCGCGCGGGTGCCAGTCTAGACCGAAGGGCTCCAGACCCAGGGCAAGAAAAGCCCCGAATAGGAACCACGCGCACAGCATCGGAGCCCCGCGGGCCATCAAAACACAACAACATGCGAGGATTTGCAGAGCCAAGCCGCAGCGGCTGGCCACGCGAACAGGGTCACCGCCGAAACCTCAGTGAAGCCAACACAGCGTACTCAGAGCCCGAGTACGGGCAACCAGACCCCTACGACCCATACTCGAACCAGCGAAACCCTCCCCCAGGTTGGGGCCGAGGTTCCCGTCATCAACCACCCCAATACATTGACGAAGAAGAGGAATACGTTGAAGAGGCTGGTGCCGCGACGATGAACGGAAGCTTCGAGCTAGTCGGTGCTGGTCCAAGCCAACGTCGCACACGCTCTCCCGTCCGCTACTCGCGCCATAACAATCCCCGGCGGCCTGAGATTCAAAAATTCCGAACCAAGGTTCATGCGCCAGATGACACACGGTACATTATGATCGGGCCGACGATCGGGTTCGCGGAATTCGAGAACCGCATCCGGGAGAAGTTTGGCTTCAAATGTCCACTTAAGATGAAAGTGCAGGATGACGGGGATATGATCACGATGGTTGATCAGGAAGATTTGGATTTGTTGATTAGTTCCGCCAAGGAGGTCGCTAGAAGGGAAGGGAGCGAGATGGGGAAAATCGAGGTGAGTCTCATGCCATATTCTACTCAACATCCACTAACATAAATCATAGATCTGGGTCGAGGAGCGTGCAATGATTTGAGAATTGTTTAATTAGCATAGTGATTTTGTTTATACCCAGTTTTGCATTTAGCATGGAGAGATACCGATGCATGGATCTTGGGACTTCACGAGGTCCTCAAGCGGCTTGTCCGTTCGAATTTATATATATTTTTTTCTTTTGAACTCTTGGAAAGTTTTGATACTTTTGTTGTACTGCTTACTTAGGTAGGTACTGGAGGTATCTAGAAATTAACATGAAGATCTTCCCAGAGACACAAAGGCTTTACGTTCGGGATGGCCCTCTCCGGGACTAAGGTATAGTGCGCTATAGTTTGGGAAGATCGACGCCTTTTGACATATTTGGGCCCAGACGGATTCAATGCCGCCAATCAAATCTCGACGATCAATTTGCTGTTCGAATTCTCACCGAGAAGCTTGATGGATTCCCTGCTTTTGCGCGGCGTGCCCAGGGTTCGTCGATCGGATAGTGACGAAAGAGTGGACCTCCAGTTCCAAAATATGACGACAAGCTTTGACAGATCGAATTTTTCTGTCGTCTTTAAATTTGACATTTCGCATTTGAATGCTTGACTTAGGTCCAATTCTGTGCCAAGATGAGTCTCAACAACAGCGCCAATGGCGCCAATGGGGATGTCAAAGGTACTTTCGATCTATAACCCATCCCGAGATCAGCACTAACAACACCAGACACCACCCGGATTCCCGAACATGAAGATCCAAACGGGACACAAGAAGAAGGAAGCAAGAATGAAGGCATGGGCACTAACCCAAGCTTCAGTCTCGCCGGGTCTGGCGCCCAGAACCCGAACAACAGCAACCAGGGCCCATACATGGATAAGGAATACCAATCCTACAACCCCCAGTACGGCCACGAGAACGAGGGACCAACATGGAGTCTAGCCCAGCCCCTTCCTCACATCGTGCGACCGGGCATGCGTCACGGCGCACTACCAGAAGACCGAAAAGAAGACAAAGAAGCCATGGCAAACGGCGAGTATGACGAGTCCCCCGAGGCCAAGAAACAACGATCCGCAGAGGCTCGCGCCCAGCGAGTCAACGGCCCCAACGAAGACGGCTTCTTCAACACCTGGTCTAAGATCCGCCATCATCTCCGCGAACCACTAGCCGAATGGCTCGGCGTATGAATCCCCCTTCCACTCCCATCAGAATAACCATCTAACCAACCCCAGACAACAATGGCAATGACAATCGGCCTCTGCGCAACCTTGTCAAACTTCACATCCTCAGGCCAAGCAGGCTCATACCCAGCGCAAAGCGCAGCATGGGGTTTTGGCTTCATGGTTGCCATCTATACAACGGGTGGTATATCCGGAGGACACATGAACCCTGCGATTTCCATCTCACTCGCCGTATTTCGTGGATTCCCAGCCCGTCGCTGTGTAGTATATATAGCGGCGCAACTACTCGGAGCGATTACGGCAGGCGGGTTCGCGTATGCGCTGTATCATGACGCGATTGTGAATGTTGCTGCTTCGGCGAAGGTTCCTCAGAATGCGAGCGTGGCTGCGCAGGCGCTTATCACGTCTCCGAAGCCGTTTGTGCATCCTGCCACGGCATTCTTTACTGAGTTCGTGGGTAGTGCGCTTCTGGTCGGCACGATCATGGCTCTCGGTGACGATTCCAATGCGCCGCCTGGTGCGGGTATGCAGGCTTTTATTCTGGGAATTCTCATTTCGGTCATCATTCTTGCTCTTGGATATAATACTGGAGGGTGAGTTTTTGAATTCAGGATTGGATTGGAATGGTTCATGCTAACATTGTGTCTAGGTGCTTTAATTGCGCTCGTGACTTTGGCCCTCGACTCGTTGCTGTTATGGCTGGTTGGGGAGGTCATCTTTTCCGAGAAATGCATGCTTGGTGGATCTGGGGACCTTGGTGTGCGGATATCAGTGGCGCGCTGTTTGGTGCTTTGGTCTACGATATGGCTATCTTCACTGGTGGTGAGAGTCCGGTCAATTACCCTCCCCGACGACGGAAGCGGGCGTACCGTGTGCGAGCTTTGAATCTGAAGAAGAAGCTGCGTTTTGGAAAGAAGAAAGTTGATGATGTTGAGAAGTCTGTTCGGCAGACGGAGGAATGAGTTGAGGTAAATCCATGATGTTCAAAAGCGTCCAAAGGCATCAAGCAGTCAATTTTTGTATATTACATTTTGGGTTTCCATCACAAAAGCATTGTTCGTTTGTCATTACACAAGCTGAGAGATTCTCTTCGTTTCCTTCTCATATTTTGCTCATTTTCCAACAGGATTTCCTGGATACAGCGGCTGCCATTGGGGTTGTGCTTGACTCGGTCGTCGTTGAGGATGTTTGTGAGGGTTGCCTTCACTTGGCAATGATAGTCACGAAGTTGTGTGTCTGTAGCCGATGACGACAGTTCTGGTTCCGAGTGCAAGGGCATATCTTGATGAGGTGTAGAATATGTGGTAGATCGTTTGATAGACGGAGCCAGTCGTAAAGTAGGTAACTTGATGGAAGTCGCCGCAGGATGCTTGTTTTGAGAGGGTCGCTCCATCTTGAGAATAGACATTGGAAATGAATCAAGAGAAGGGTAAGATGCGTATTGCCAGACTCTATATATTTGAGCAAACGTGGACGTGTAACTTTAGTGACGTCTGACCGGCAGATCTGAAACCTGGCCGACCTGGCCGGCTCCTTGTCTCCATGATACAAGTGAGCATGCAATACTCTTTGATTGACTTCAGATCCCTGTCTGTTACCGCTTTGGCCTTCGGGTGCATGTGATGTATGGAAATATAACTGGTCGCCACTGTGGAAACTACCAGGCTAAAGGGTCAACTATATCAGACGGAAGTATAGCTGCTATTCCCCGGGCTCGGTTCGTATTTTGCTGAACATCTCGCCCACATCATGTCAAGCCCTGATATTTCATAGATGAGCTGATTGGCTTGTGTTAAATCTAGGCTCGGTCGACTGTCTTGTAGTATTGGTGCCATCATCGTTGTACAAGTTGACTGTCTGTATCAATCTGGAACATAGCACACCCTCTTATACAGCCATCAACGTCATGACTCGCATCTCGCTGGCGTAAGAAGTCTCCTCATGGCCACGTAGGTCTGAAATTGGGTCTCGAGGTCTTCTTTGCAAGGTCTATTGATCGGAGGGTCAAACCCCGAATCATAAACTATGGGTGGGTTGGGATTGTCATAAATCTCCGAAATTCTGGGGGGCTGCAACCTTGATTCGAGCACTCGTATGTAAAAGTTTGAGAGCACATGGGCATCATCTTTTCCTGTTTATTGCACGAATGGTCGCTTAGTCGAGCCGAGTGTGGCCCTCTATCAACACTAGAGTGGTTGGCTTGAAGGAGTCTTCATCATGGTTACTACTTGCGACATTCTGGATCAGCATCTATGCACCATTCCATATTTTTAGGAGCCTTGCATCAAATACAACCTTGGGAGCCTTTCGCTGATGAGCAGGGTCGCTGATCCCCCTCAACCCCTGAGAAGTGCATGAAGTTGGCAGACCATATGATTGCCTTCCAAGGTTGGTACTTCATGACATTCAAGAGGCGGCATTAGTACCCGTACGATTCTCATTGTTGAGGTCTGTCTCCACCTGACCATGCACTTCTGACATTCGGAACGATGCAAGTCTGCAGATGCGGGGAAGACCAGCCCGCTCTGGCCGTGTTTGGTGGCGACAGCGTCTCCCGAGATTGTCATTGGATATGGCCACGGGACCGAAGATCAGGAGGTTTGGCCACTGGATCTGCAGAAACACACTTCGAAAGTTGAACCGGAGTTTATGCAGTATCTTTACCCCAACAATAACAACAGTAAGAATGTATCCAGAATAAACGAGTAGCGGACTCGAGAGTCGAGACGAAGTGCGGGTTGCGGGGCAGACCATCCGCGCAGTGACGTTGATCAATTGTATAACAGAACACATCTCCAACCTCAACAACCATGACCGATCTCACACCCACGCTCAATAGCCTGCTCTCCAAGCAAGGCAAATCCACACCAAAGACCAACCCCAAAACAGCCGACGAATTTCTAAAAGAAGCATACCGAATCGTAAGCCAACACCCAATGAACCTTCAAAACAACCACCTAACAAACACCAGAACTCCCACATCACCTCCCTCCTCCAATACCTCCAATCCATCCGCCACTCCTACCTTTCAACCAACCAACGCCGCAACAATGGCCCAACCACTCAACCCCAGTCCCAATTCCAATCCCAACTCCTGACCGACCAAGAAAGAGACGCAGTCGACACCTCAACAGCCCTCCTCCTCCGCGACCTAGCAACATCCATAGCAAACCTCTCCTCCGCCGAATCCCTCCGCCAAGAAACGACCGCAACCCTCCTCCGCAAGAAATACGGCCACTCAGCCGCATCCGCAGCCCTATGGCGCTGGGCCGGCGACAGCGAGACCAAATCAGCCGACCAAACCCGCGCAGAGGAATCAGCCCGCGTAACAACCACCGTCCGCGAAGCTGTCCTATGGTATCTAAGGCGTGGTCTTGAAGGAGCTGCCGGCGCGCAGCGCGGGATGGTCGAGAAGCGCATCGAGCGCGTACGAGAGAAAGAGAAGAGCGTTCTCTATAAGGTTTCTGGTGCGGCGGGGAGGAAAGCGTCTATATCGATGTCTGGGGCGGGTGGGAATGCTACATCCTCATCGTCTACTACGATGAAAGCCCCCGACGCGACGGTCCTGAGTGAGGCGGACACGGCGCAGATTGAAGCGCAGCTTTCGCCGGAGCAGTTGCAGCTTTTTGCGGAGGAAAATGATACCATGCTTAGGCATTATGAGGATACGCTTGGGAAAGTACAGTATGTGTTCACTCTGGGGTTGCGGATTTGATCTGATACTGGAGGATTGTGCTAATTGTTTTGATAGGAATGCTGAGAAATCGCTTCTGGAGATATCGTCTTTGCAGGAGACTCTTGTGACGCATCTTGCTACCCAGGAGGAATATATTTTCCAGCTTGTTTCGGATGTTGATACGACGCAGACGAATGTCGGGCAGGGTAATCGGGAGTTGAAGAGGGCTACTGAGCGGAGGAGTACGGCGCAGGCTGTTTTCTGGGGTACTGTAGGGCTGTGCACTTGGCTTGTGGTTTGGGATTTGGTCTTTTAGGCTTTGTTCTCTTCTATATGGCAGGACAGCTGAGATCGGTTTCTTGCATGCGATACCATGTTCAATTGTAGCATAGCATTTGTCTTTTTGACCTCTTTATCATGTGTGTACGTTGCTCCCCGTGGACGGTTTCCAAGGAGGCCAATGCTTCAGCTAGCATGTGAAGTGGGCCTGGGCAAATACAAGTATTTTCTAAGCTTGGAAGATGTTTATTCATTGTGCTCATGTATAGATTTAGAAGGTATTTGGAGAAGACAACGCCAGATCAGGATCGCGCTGATCAAGCCCAAAGGTATCAAGTATGTTTCCTAAGAAGACTCGCGCACAACACTATCGACCGCCTCAGCGAAGTAGTCGATGTTATTCGTGTTCAAGCCAGCCATTGAGATACGGCCATTCTTAGTCTGCAAAAAAAAGTTAGCATCAATCCCAGCACTCTGTCGAAAATCAAACATACCATGTAAACATGCCACTTAGAGCGCAGAGTCAAAACCTGCTCCTCAGACAACCCAGTGAAACTGAACATTCCAATCTGCGACGTGATATGCTCCCAAGAACCCGGTGTGCCCTTAGCCTCCAAACGCTGACGCAGACCCGTCCGCATCTCCTGGATCCGACCACTCATAGTCCGCAAATCGTCCTCCCACTCCTTGAAGAGCGTAGGATCATTCAGGACACGGCTCGCGATCCGCGCACCATACGCAGGCGGGTTCGAGATCTCCGAGCGCTGGAGAATAGCCAACTGGGAAGCAATGTGCGCAGAAGAGGTGGCTGCGTCTGGACCGGGGGCAGAAACGAAGTGGAAAGCACCTGTGCGCTCACCGTACAGACCGAAGTTCTTGGCGAAGGACTGTGCGACGCAGAGTTCGAAGCCCTGCTCGACGAAGTAGCGGATGGCCCAGGAGTCGCGGACGAGGTCTCCGGAGGCGAAGCCTTGGTATGCGGTGTCGAAGAAGGGGAAGTGGGAGCGCTCGCGCATGAGGGTCGCGATTTGCTTCCATTGGTCTTGGGTTGGGTCTACGCCGGTGGGGTTGTGGGCGCAGGCGTGGAGGAGGATGACGGAGCCGTTGGGCGCTGCCTGCAGCGCGGCGATCATGCCTTCAAAGTCGAGGCCTTTGGTCTTGACGGAGAAGTAGGGGTACTTGGCGAGGGAGAGGCCGACATTGGTGAAGATTTGGTTGTGGTTGGCCCATGTTGGGTTGGAGAGGTAGATGGCGGGCTTTTGGGGGTGGAATTTGGCGAGGAAGAGGCCGCCCAGGTGGACGGCGCCGGTTCCCGAAATGGTTTGCAGAGAACAGATCTGAGGCGCGTTAGTTGGGGTGGGGGTGGGATTGCAGCCGGGATTGGAGACGTACGCGCTTTTCGCGGATGGCTGGGCTGTCGGCGCCCACGATCAGCTTCTGTGCGGCGGAGGTGAAGTCGGCGAGACCGCCAATGGAGAGATATTCGTGGTTGAGGCTGGGGTCGTTGTGAATAGCATCGTCGGCCTGTTTCCAAGTTGGGTCAGTAGGCATTACATCATCGGCAAAGGAGGGGCAGGGACCTTCTTGACGACGGGCAGAATCCAGGGCTTTGCGTTGTTGTCGCGGTAGGCTCCGATTCCCAAATCAACCTTCTTGTCGGAGGGGTCTTCGCGGTAAGCCTTCATCAATCCAAAGAGAGGATCTTCGGGGGCGGCCGCCACGGTGGCCGCGGTGAATACAGAGGGAGCAGTGGAACCCATGATGTGTGAGGAGAGGTTGGAGAGACGGTCTTTGGCAGACATGATGGGGCGACTCCGAAGATTATATATACACCCGTTTAATAATAAATTTCCCCGGAAACTGACACCGAAACGGGATTTATCTGCTTGCGTTCACCGAATTGGAGTGAGGGGTGTAACGGTAAATATGCTGTGTTCTTTTCTCCTACGTCCCTTTCCTTTTATACTATTTATCGCTCACGCGCCTTACCCTCGGTCGAACATACCGAGGGATTGTGTCCACTGGGTTCACATGCCGGGAAGAGCAAGTCCATCCTCGACTTACTCTACTCTACTACTGTTTACAACCATGTTGTGATACCTATGCACTGTCGAGTCACTTGAATAATAGACATTGGAATCCTCTCCAGGGCTCCAGGCTCTGTTGCCCCATTACTAATTCCACGCTCCGACAGGCCACCCTCGCCGAGCCCGCGTGTGTCATACAATGTCGAACGCCGGGTAAAAGACGCACTGTGGAGTCCGTCGCATGATCGGGTATTTTTGTTTCGATGTCGGAGAATATTACTGCACAAGGGTTACGCGGGGAGACTTGCCCTACTCCAAGTAATGATAGCACCTATGCTGGAAGAGTGTACAGGGTATAAGATTCAACCCCAACCCCCACATGAGGGGATCGGAATAATGATTAAGGCGCGACTCCGACTCCGGATCCACCGAATTATTAATGTTTTTCCCGACTCTGGGGTAGTTTTGCGTGATTTTCCCCCAGGCCTCACTCTGCGGCAGATTTTCATCTCCCTGATTAGCTCGCCAGGCCGACCGTGAATGTTGGGGCATGAGGGTTTTTATAACGCCAGGGTACCGAGAACGGTAGACACATGCAAGCCCTGATCATTGCAGAAACCAGATTTGCGCCGCTGATGCAATTAGTCGATCGGCGTGGAGTTCACCCCGTCTCGGTGTTCCTGGCGATCTGTACCCTGACCTCATGGACTGACAAGCCCTACGAGGGCCTGAGGGCGCCCAGCCCTAGAGGTGGACATGTACTAGTATAAGTTCCAAGGTCGGAACGTTGGCACCGCAGTACCCATGTATAACCATGAATGACTGACGTAAAAACCCGAACCTCTTGTTCCACGGTCCCAAGCCCTAGAGCTTGACCGGCTGACCTGCACAGCCTCAAGTCAATTTGGCCGTACTCGTACCGCGGAGGCAAATCAACAGTTTGCCAATTTCGATGATGTGGACGCTGAAGTCTAGACCTCTCAGACCTCAAGTGCTCCGCTCGGGAGCATGACATCCCACAATAACATCCATGGATTTGTATAATCTTCGATATTCACATATATAAATCTTCAGTAGATACAGGTAAATATATACGGAGTGTATAAAAAGCTCCTTTTCCCAACGCCATGCCCGTTTTAAGCAAAATAAACAAAGAAGTCCTGTGCACACGCCGGGAAAAACGCCAAAATCATAATATCATAACAGATATGTGCAAACCGTAAAGGAGTGTATATGTCACAGAGTGATACGTCAGAGATCATGCAGTCGAGGGAGGCATGTGAACGGGCGCGGGAGCAGCGGGCGCCTCGGTCTCGGTCTCAGCCTCGCCATGAGCGCGTGTTCGGATACGGAACCGCTCACGCAGTCGGGTTGTCAGACGGGTTCGCCGGCCCTCCTCACCCGCAGATTGGTTGGCTTCGCGAACACGACGGAGGGCGGCCAGGCGTTCCTCGACGGTGGCGTCGCGCATGCGACGAGCATTCAGAGGGCCGTGGAGATAGTCTGCCAGACGGCGCGAGTGTCGCGTCTGAGTATTTTCAGTCTCCGGGGCTGCTGCTGGCGCTGCTGCGGTTTCGGTGGTTTCAGCGTCCGGGGTCCCCTCGGTTTGCTCGGTCTCTGCCTGAGGCGGATTCAGGTCGATTCGGCTGAAGGAAGCGTAAGTGCGGGTCCTGTATATATTTAGGATGATACGTACCAGAGTGGGCAGGTGCCTGAAACATTCATCAGCCACGGGTCAATGCACTCCATGTGGAACTGGTGGTTGCAGGGCAAAACACGTAGGTCTTGGCCCTTGATGAAATCATCGGTGCAAATGGGACATGAGAGATTTCCAGCGTCGGGCACTGTCTCAGTCTTGGCTTCTGGGGCGGTCGGAGTGGGTCTCTCTGCTCCGTCCGGGGTTGGTAGCTCTGAGACGGGGCTGGGCTCCGTCACACCGTTACCGGGAGCAGGCTGGGTGTTATCCTCGGCGGTCAATTCGATGTCGCGCTTCGCGGCTTCAACGTCGTCCGGCTTGTCGTCGTACTTGACCACCGGGATGGTATCTAACATGGCGCGGGCTATCCCTCTCGCTCGACTCTGCCGGACTCGTCCGGCAATCCGGCGGGGCCCGTAGCGCTCTGGATGGCGGTGCGCCCGCACCGCACCTGTAATGATAATTCCCAAGAAGAGAGCTGTGATGATTCCTGTGATACTGTACAGGATGATCATGGCTGCCAACGTTAATAAGCTGAGCGTGCCCGGGGAGAAGCGAAAGACCAACCAGTGTTGGGGCTGTCGCCCGAACCGCCCGAGTCCCCCCCAGTCCCTGAGTCAGTCGGCACACTGAAGGACGACATAGGGACGATGCTGATGAATGGGTGAGATTGGTTGAAAGTGCTCTGCAGGACAGAATCAATGCTCCGGCTGTACACGGAGAAGATGTTCCGATATCGCACCGCAGTATCATCGACTGTCAGGTTACAAGACCGAGCCGATCTGCTATATAAGACTACCGCTGCGGCTGATTGAGCAGAGGTGACGTATTCAATGGTGTCGTCAACCCCGAGATTTCCGGTGTAGAAATCAGAGTCGCAGGAGATGAAGGCGATTTCCGCACTCTTTAAGTCCAGGGAATTGTCCGAGGAGACTTGAGTGGCAGTGCCCGAGATATTCAACTGGGACCGTCAGCGCGATCGGGCATTGGAGGGGAGAATACGATACGTGAGTATTGGATCTGATTCCGGAGGTCAATGGAAGGACCCTCGTACCATTGAGTGGAGACCCAAGAATGCGCAAGGAAGGGAAGTGAGTGAGATTGGAGGGCAGGGCAACCACATCAGCTACCGAGAGAGTTGAAAGAGCCACGACCAGCAGAAGAGACAACATGTAGAGAGGGTGGGTACATTAGTCAAGAGAGGGAAACGTGGAGGTGCAGGGAAACCGGAAAACAGGAAAATGAGGGGAGATCGGCACTAAGAGAGATCACGGATGACGATAAGAGTCGGTTTTCGCTTTGGTTCTTCCATTCATTTTAGTTCTTGGCTTTGCATTTCCCTTCTCTCTGCTCAACTGAGTACGAAGTGCGTACCGAGTACGCTCTTACGCCCTCCACGGGTACGCTCCAGGGCTGCTGAACGTATTCAGATCGTCGGCCGTCATATCCGCACGTAAAAATTTGCCAATCTGTCAATCCCCCAAATCCCCCAAATCCCCCAGGCCAATCATCTCGTTTTCGTATCTGGGCACTCGCTCTACTTGCCGATTTCCCCCCACACCCGGGGCTTCCGCCTCTCCTATATCCCAAACGTTTGGCAGTTCTTCTATCTCACGATCGACAGTCCACGCACCACTGGGCGGTCCGTGTGTCCACTTTCACCTAAAGGGCAACAGTCTGCAAAAAGCAAAGTGATCGTGAACTGGACCAAAACCTTAAGTGCTGTGAATATCCGAGAGACAATACTGAGGATGAATGGCCCTCGGAGTCCGGAGTAGAGAGAAGGCCAGGCCGGACTCGGTACTTTGGGTATAGTACTCGGGCTAATTGTACTTTGTGAGATGGTCAGATGCGAAGATGCTCAGACATCAATGTTCCCCAGGCCCTGCAAGGCCTCGGCTCTGATCTAACCTTCCAAGGTTGCTAAGGACCAGAATGAAATACTATACTCTTACAATAATGAACAGAAGCAAAAAGCACCGATAGCAAGTAGAAATGGAGAGATACTGAAATGCAAAAACATCCGGCGAAAACTCAAGTCCAAGACATCTAGAACGACCGAAAATAGAAAAGGAAAAAAAAATCACTCCTGCGCGCTCTTCCTTCAACAGCCCCTCAGCGCGGCAAAACCCGCCCTTCTCTTCTTTCCCTCCTTTTCGGCTCTCCACATCTCTCCACTCCTTTTGCTGTAAGGATATGTCGTGAGAGTCTTGTCTCTGTCCCTATCATCACTCGCCGGTGGCAATATGCCCGACACTGCCAACCTTTGGGAACACCGCTTTGACGGGAAGCCTATCTCACCGTAAGCTCTGAATCCCTGTCCCAACCGCTCTCCCTAAGACCGTCTGCAGAAACCCCGCGATCGCCGATTTGGATATAGAACGGAATGAGTTAGCCCACACCTGGAAGCGGTTTGTGAGCCTGCTCCTGCCGCAGGACCAGGTCGAGTGGGAGGAGCGGCCACAGACCGTCGACGATGTAAAGACCCTGCTGGGCAACATTAACGCCTTTTGGACGTCGAGGCCGCGACAACGCGTCTTTAGTGACTCCATGGACCTGTGTGATCGCCTGCTACCCACCATGGACACCCACGCGACTCTCCTGTCCGTCCTCCCAGACGCCCTCTCCTATACCCCTCTCTTCTACGGCGTGCTTCAGTCCGTCATTAAGGTCGGTAATTCGGATTTCATGGCCCGGACCGTCACTGACACCCCCCCTAGGCTTCGTCGCATTACCCACGAGTCATGGAAGGCTTAGCCACAGCACTGCTCAACATCCACGACGCCTTAGGTCTTCCCGCCGACCCCGGCTTGCTGCCGACCGCTGTAAAACCCATCGCCAGAACCTATTCTCTCATTTTCTTCTTCCTCACCGAGTTCATGGACTGGTATGTCCGAAGGTCCACCTGCCAACTGCTCAACATCCACAGTCAGGATGTCTACTCCGAGTTCCGCCATCTGGTCATCTACATTCAACGCCAGGCATATGATTTACCGTGGGAGCACGTGAGCATGGATATGGACGAGGAGGATCTGGAACCTTACAGTCCGCGGGCTTTATGGGAGGAATCTCGACTCAGCCAGGTGGGACAACAAAAGAAAGACCGTCGGATAGCGGCACAAAACACCATCACTCGACGACTGATCTGGGAGATTCAACAAGACGCGGAGGAGCGTGCGCGGTATAGGGAGGGCCGGGATCGGTTACTCGCAGAGTGTTTGAGCTCAGTGCGGGAGCAACTCGAACCGGTCAGCGAACCGAATAAAGGCATTGTGTGCATGACTACGCCCCCAACTCCTAACATCGGTAAGATTCGCATCTCTTTTGGCATCCGCTGTATCGCCTGGATCATGAGACTGACCTGTGACAGACACTTCCTCGTTTGAATGGTCCAGAGGATCTAAACGCCGCCTGGCACGTCTCGAGATCCAGAGTTCGTCCAAGCATCTGCAAGACTTCTTCGACAGCGACGATCAGATCTGTGATTACGAACCGGATGTCAAGGTGGTCTCTGACAGCAGTGTCGTGGCGTCTCTACAACAATGGGCGACGAGCCCGCGGTCCCAGGCGCTCGCAGTGGGCGGCACTCAACCCACTGCTTCCCCCAGCCCTGTGGCTCTCATCTCCGCCTGCTATGCTTCGTTCGCCCGCCAGGCCCGCCTGCCCGTCATTTCTCATTTCTGCGTGCTCCCCACCAAAGAGGTCAAAGGCCTGACCATCCACCAGCAAGGCCTGATTGCCCTGACTTACAGCGTGATCCGGCAACTAGTCGACTGGCTTCCCCCTGTGGTCGACAGCGACGCGGTGCTAGATCTAAGCGCAGAACGATTCCGCCAACTCGACGGGACCCTGGCCAGCTGGAAAGCCGCTCTTTCGTTGGTCGATACACTCTTACAATCAGCCCCACCCCTTCTGGTCTTCATTGTGGACGGCCTGGACGCCATTCACGACGCGTCCACCGATGGCCCGATCCGCGAACTCGTTCGTGTTCTGCTCACCCACACTCGCCGCCAGCCACAAGGTGGTCTCAACGGCAATGGCCCGACACTATTGCTCAAGGTCCTCTTCACAGTCATTGGACGGCCCAGTGCTCTCGTCGAAACCATGTCCGAGCATCAGCTCGTTCTGAACAATCAAACCGATCTTGCGCCGTCCGAGCCGCCTCTCAGCTCGGACCTCGGAGCGGTCATGATGAATGCATGAATCGCGGGTGCGCAGTGCGCCCGTTTACGAACTACTTGATCTTCGGCGCGGGATAAAAAAGACGTTTTTGACATTCAAGCATACATTTGCGTGGGTTGGGACTTTGATTTACGAGGCAGACCTGGGTTTGTCTCTCTTGGGCGATAGACTGTCCCATGGCGTTTCGATGCTGGCGCTCCGAGTCGTTTCTGGAAGTTTTTTTTTCTCTTTTCTTTATATCAGTGGCTAGTGGTAGACCCGTACTGAACTGCTTGATAGCTGTGATACCCATCTAGGTCTAGAATAATTTGCTCTCTTTCGAACTATGTTTCTCTCCTCTCGCTCTCTCGCTCTCTGTCGTCCTTCAGTCTTTAATTCCATCTAATTCCAACCGGAAACCCTTCTCCGAATGAGGCATCAATGTCCATGCATGTGGTAGGAAGCCGAGAAAATGCGGGGGGCCGATGGACATTGAAATCCGGACTCCAAATATTTAAACGACGCCTGAGAGATTCCTCACCGGGCCATCAATTAGGATACCTGCATCTGCACACAAAATGAACGGGCACACAGACGCACCCCGGGTCACCTCCCGACTCTACTCCCCCGCAACCCCACAAATCTCCGAGTTTCAGACCATCTGCGCGCAGACCACGCAAAAAGAAACCTACCCACTCGCCGCCGAGATCAGCTCCAACATCCCAATCTACAACCTACCCCAGGACCCCATTTCCGCCTCCCTCCTCACCTCCCTCCAAGATGAGTGGCATCACATCCTGCACCAAGGCCCAGGCGTCTACGTCCTCCGATCCATGTACGCACCCTCCAAATACGCCGCAACCCTAGAAGCCACGAACAAAGCCTTCGACGCCATCATCGCGCGCGAACGCTCCCTCCCAAAAAAGGGCGACCACTTCGCCGCAGGCGGCACAAACGATCGCATCTGGAACGCCTTCTCCAAACACGCCCTGCAAGACCCCGTCTCCTTCGTGGACTACTACTCCAATCCCTGGTTAGCCACCGTTTCCGAATCCTGGCTCGGCCCGGACTACCGTGTCACAGCCCAGGTTAACGCTGTACACCCCGGCGGCGCAGCCCAGGAATCCCACCGCGATTACCACCTCGGTTTCCAGGAGGAGAAGGCCTGTCAGCGCTTCCCGGCTGCTACGCAGCTGACGTCACAGTTCCTGACGCTGCAGGGGGCTGTCGCACATAGCGACATGCCGGTGTCGAGTGGGCCGACTCGGTTCTTACCCTTCAGCCAGACTTATCGGTCTGGGTATATGGCTTGGCGGAAGCAGGAGTTCCGGGAATTCTTCAATGAGTCCTATGTTGCTTTGCCGCTGGAGTTGGGCGATGGAGTCTTCTTTAACCCGGCCTTGTTCCATGCCGCGGGTGCGAACGAGATGAGCTCGGAGGATGGATTCCGACGTGTCGCTAATCTATTGCAGATTAGTAGTGCGTTTGGCAAACCGATGGAGACGGTTGATTCCGTGCCGCTGGTTGAGAAGACTTGGGAGCTGATGAAGGCCCGGTTTCAGGAGGCGGGCACCGTGGCTGGTGAGCTTGATCCGGAGGTGTTCAGCTTGCCGCAGAGGGAGCTGCGGGCTTTGGTGCAGGCGGTGGCGGAGGGATACCCGTTCCCCACGAATTTAGACCAGAGACCGCCTGCGCCGAGTGGCATGGCGCCGGAGAGTGAGCAGGCTATTATTTTGCGGGGATTGGAAGGGGGTTGGAGCACAGGGGAAATTGTTGCTGCATTGGAGCAGATGCATGTCGATTCGAAAGCTTAGCCTGTTTGGGGAATTTATGTACATGAATCATTAGATGATTTCATTATGGAGTACGGAGAGATCCGGACATGATGTAAGAACTAGAGTACATAGTACGAGGATGTCGTACATCTGATCCATGCAATATGAGAAACCAGATCAGATCTGAGGGAAAGTCGAACCCTTCTGATCTCAATGCAGCGGATGATGATTGGACGATCAGACATCTGTAGATGTGGAGTAGTGGACACTAAAGAAGAGAGCTGGAAATGTCGAACACGTCCAGAGTGGATCGATAATAAAGACAGAAGCTAAAGGGCTAGGAATAAAGTGGCGAAGAACTAAAGAGGAAGTGGAATAGCGAATTCCTCATGGTGAATTATGGCGGTCTCACATTCCTAGTGTTCCCCCCCAACGGCCTAGTGAAACACGACACTTGAGATCTATCGCCTCCCTTTCTTGTTCCTCTTTGTTTATCCCCCCAAGCCACGTCAGTTTCAACTTCGTATTTTTAATCTGCTTTTGGTTTTTCCCTGGCTCTCGGAGGAATTGCGCCAGCCTTGCACTCGTTTACAACCTCAGACACCACTAACGCGGCCGATTCGCCGATCCACATCTCCACCACCCTGGCGAGCCATTGACGATTCGCGATCGACCTCCCAGTGTCCACGCACACTGGTCCGGGTGTCCAAGCCCACCCATTATTGTGCGTCGACGTGGAAAGCACCGAACCGCGGAATCTTTTGGCTCACCCGGCGAGGGGGAGGCGAGAAAAAGAAAACGGCACAACGATCCATTGGCCTGACTATTTTTTTCGTGTCTCCACTGCGGTGCCTGCAGCCCCCAATCCAAGCCCACCAAGCCCCTAGGGCGGATCGACGCACGTAGATAAAGATCCGTGCTGCCCTTACAATGGGTCGGTCGAGTATTTCCATCAGACGCCTGACGGGCCATCGTTTTGAACAGCTTCACGACATGCCCGAGTACGGAAATGGGATGCACAATCCCAATGACGTTACCATTGACATCCCTCTGACCGAGACAACTAGTCGTGGTCAGACTGGGGCGCGCAAATGGGCTTCCAATACTACCCCCGTGGACAGCACCACCAACACCTCAGAGAAGGGCCCCATGATAGGTAATCACAACCGGGGCCCTGGACGCAGGCGTCGCACCGATACCGATCTCAATGAGTTTTCTGGTAAGCGCGTCGAGGCTCCCGAGGACGGTACTATCAATCGCATGGGCCGTGTCTACCAAGCTGTCCTGAATTACTCCCTCATCACTCGTTATCTCATTTACGTTATTCCAATCGCGATTTTGATCGCCATTCCCATCATTGTTGGCGCGACTGTTGCACAGAACGCCAAAATCGGTGGTGTCCACCTCTACTGGTTCTTCACTTGGATCGAGATTGTCTGGTTCAGTCTATGGTCATCTAAGATCTTCGCTCGCTATATTCCTTATTTCTTCCAATTCCTCTGCGGTATCATCAGCTCCGGTACCCGCAAGTATGCGCTTATTCTGCGCGCCCTCGAAACCCCTCTCGCTCTTCTCTTCTGGGCTATTATTTCGCTCGTGACTTTCTTGCCTGTTATGACGCTTACCCCAGGCAAGAAGGAAAGCGGTGATACAGCTCCCAAGGCCTGGGAGAAGAGTGTCAAGAACATTCTCTTCGCTCTGCTGATTTGCTCTATCATCTACCTTGCGGAGAAGACTCTGGTTCAGTTGATCTCAATCAGTTACCACCGCAAGCAGTTTGATGCCAAGATCCGTACTTCCAAGCGCAACGTCCACTTGGTCAGTCTGCTCTTTGACGCTTCGCGTAACATGTTCCCCGTGTACTGCCCGGAGTTCAAGGAGGAGGACTCGCTCATTTTCGACTCCTTCCTAGCCCAGGCCGGTGTCAAGGGTGGCAAGCGTTCATCCGCCATGCCTCTTCGCATGATCCGCCAGGTCGGCAAGAACGTTGGCCGAGTCGGTGACAAGGTCACTGCTGCTTTTGGCAATGTTGCTTCCGAGCTCACTGGCAAACAAGTCTTCAACCCGACCGCAACCCACACTATGGTTCTGCAGGCTTTGGAGCGCAAGCGCTGTGCTGCTGCGCTGGCCCGCCGTATCTGGATGTCTTTTGTGGTCGAAGGCCGTGAGTCCTTGTTCTTGGAGGATATCGTTGAAGTCCTCGGTGTTGAGCACGAAGCCGAAGCCGAGGAGTGCTTCAACGCTCTTGACCAGGACGGCAATGGTGATATTAGTCTTGACGAGATGGTTCTGACCATTTCCGAGTTCGGTCGTTTGCGCAAGGCTCTCAACCACAGCATGCATGACGTTGACCAGGCTATCCGTGTTCTGGACAACCTTCTCATGTGCGTTGCTGGTTTGGTTGGTGTTTTGGTCTTCATCTCGTTCGTCACCACTGGATTTGGCACTGTCATTGCTGCCGGTGCCACCTCCCTGCTCTCTCTCAGTTTCGTTTTCTCTGTCACTGCCCAGGAAGTCCTGGGTTCGTGCATTTTCCTCTTTGTCAAGCATCCCTTCGATATCGGTGACCGCGTTGAAGTCAGTGATAAGCCTTTCATCGTTGACCGAATCTCGCTGCTTTTCACTGTCTTCCGTAATGTCACCGATCACCGTGTCACACAGGTACCCAACAACATTCTGAACAGTCTTTGGGTTGACAACTTCACCCGTGCCAATGCCATGCATGAGCAGCTCACTGTCCCCGTTGCGTTCGACACAAGCTTCGCTGAAGTCCAGATGCTGCGTCAGGAAATGGAGAACTTTGTCCGTGACAAGGAGAATTGCCGTGACTTCCAGCCTGATGTCGACATTGAACTTGGTGGCGTTGGTGACATGGACAAGCTTCAGCTGCGTGTTGATATCCGCCACAAGTCGAACTGGTCCAACGAGACTGTCCGCGCTGCCCGTCGGTCCAAGTTCCTGTGTGCTCTCGTCCTGGCCGTTCGCAAGGTTCAAGTTCGCGCCCCGGGTGTTGCCGCTCCCGAGGAGGCCGCTGATGGTGACGACAAAGGCGACGATGCTGGTGCGGGCGAAGGCAAGCCTAGCCAAGATGGTACCGACCCTAAGCCTGCTGCTGCAGCGGCAGCAGGTGCGGGCTTGAACTTTGAGAACTCTGCTCAATCGTCTGGCTTCGACCAACCCCGTACCGGAACACTTACCCACCGTGGCTCCACCCAAACCAACGCTGAGCGCGAAGCCGCTATTGTTGACATGCTCAACTCTCGCTCGCCTGCAGTGGACATTGGTCGTGACGATGGCGGTGATCTCCACCGCACCGCGACCAACGCCTCTACCCATGGTAACCAATTGAGTGTGCGCAACGGCGCAACGGGCGGCAACATCTCTCGTGGTCTCTCAACCGGTCATCGCAAGGCCGGCGAGCGTGCCTCCTATATCAACCAAGACGCCCCTCCTGTCCCTCACACAGCTGGCCTTTCCCCCGTCCCAGCAGGCATGACCCCATCAACCAGCCAAGTGCCCATCCTAGAAACCCCCAACCCTGGCTCCCGCGGCAGTGCCCGCTACGAGCCACGCCCTCACTCCGGCCACGGCAACCAGAGCCAAATGGCCACTGTCCAAGCCGTCGGATCTCCCGACCCGGAGGCCTACCAGGGTGGATTCTACAACCAAACCGGTGGCTACAACCAAGTTTCGGACGAGCACCGCGACATCTCAGGCATGACCGCCCACAGCAACTACGAGATCTCGGATCGCTATGATCCTGTCTCGCCACCTTCTGCAAGCATCTACTCTCCACCCCAGAACATGCCCCCTTCCGCCACTGCGACCAACCCCTTCAACCCCAGCACGCCTGCGCAAGAAGGCACCCCCGCCTCCCGCCGGCCTTCTTTCTTGGCGAAGGCTATGAAGAAGAACAAGTCACCTTATGACGAATGATAGACCTGCCTGCTTCTTCACTTTTTACCTCTTTTTTTTTACAGGTCTATCCCGATCTTGGACCCTTTCTCTGGGCTGTTCATATTACGTGTGGGAGACTGATACATTCCCGATCCCGCGTTTAAGCTTTGCATAAAATTTCCTTTCTGTCTGGTGTATCACTACGATCTACTCATGCCATTTTCCCTGTGGGAATTTTCAAAATTCAGATTCCCTTTTTTCTTTTCCTACTCAGTGGTCTAAGCTAGGATCCAACCTTAATGAAAGAAAGCCAATTATAGCTCGGTGCCATGAATCACATTTCTCTCCTCCCAACAACAACATAGTACTACGTAGATTTTCCATGGCACGATGCACGATATAGCGTAGACCCATCATACCTCACCATGTGAAACCCATGGACATGTAATCCTCACATTGAGAAGAGATAGCACTGCAATTCCTGTAATCAAACATCTCGAATACAAGTCTATAATACAAGCCCAGGCGAACAACGCCGGACCAAGGCAATCAAATCGCCCAACCTATTTACTCTCCTTCCAAGGATATCCAACAGGATCATCCTTCCGTGTCCAAATCTTCGACTTTCGCTTATTAACCACATGCTCCACGAATACCTCCCTCGTATACTTCGTCTTGTAATTCCGAATCCACCGCGGATCCCACAGCTCGCTTGCAATTCCCAAATCCTTGCAGCAGCGCACTAGCGCGTTCGACCGACACCCCTCCGTAGCGGTGGGGATACCGTCGGGAGAGAAGTAATCCTGTTCACCGCGCGCGACGGAGACAAGTCTTGAAAAAACGTCAGTGTTTGATTCTCGGATAGATTATAATCTTGAAATTGCGCGCTCTTACCGTCCATTGCAGACCAGCGCGTATTCCCTCGTCACTGTCTTGGGCGTGACGATGCTTTCACTGCGGGGAACGAGACCCCATCCGCCTGGTCCGAATGCGCGGTTTAGAATTCGTCGATACTTGATCTCGGGTAGGTAGAGGATGCCGTCGGGCTTGATCTCGACTTCCATGGGGTCTGTCTCGGCGAGGAGGATGTCGGCTGCTTCTTTGGGGAATGGAGCTGCTGAGAGACCGTGGAAGGAGCGAGTCCAGTCGATTTTCTCTTCGGCTGGGTCCTCGAGCTCGACGGGTTTGTCGGATAGGCCGCTTTTGGAGATGTTTTCTGTTGTTGCGCGCTCTGGTGTGGGGGCTGAGACGCGCGACGCCGGGCTGCTTGATGCGGAGGATGGCTTCGGTGCTGAGGATGCTGGCGCGGGCTTGGGTGAAGTCTGGTTGTTGCGGCTCTGGCTGTGGGCGATTGTACGCTTGGTCATTGGGTTGTAGAGCTGGTTGATTCTTTGGCTGGTGGCTCTTGGGGTGATTGGGCTCTGTGTGGCATTTTGGAGGGTTTCAATTGCCCTCCAAGGGCGTAGTCGTAGTGAGGCAGACATTATGCGTGATGATGTTGGAGCTGAAGGGAATGAAGTCACTGGATTCAAGCTAATGGAGATAATCACGTGACGAATCGGAGCTACGTGGAGGTAGTTATGGGGATTTAGGAGTTCGTGTCGATTGAAAATTAATTGGGAGGTGAGAATCTTCGCATATGGTACATGGCATGAGAGTACAAAGCTAGGCGTCTTTGGTCTCGGTTCGCTGATCGTTACCCTGGCGCTTCCAGCACTCACGGAACGCTTCCATCTATATCAACGATCAGCGTTCTCCGGATGGCTCAAACATTTGAGGGTAAATGAAAAGAGAACCGATCAATTTCGGCAATTGAGCAAGCTCTTGGAGTATTGATAAAGTGCACAGCTCTTCCTGGAATAGCTTCTTGTGGCACCTACTCAAGCAATGTAGCTTACCTCTTGTTTGCATTCGCGCCAATCCTTCTTTGCGAAGTAGCAGTCATTCATCTTGTCTTGCTCGGCTATCTCCTTATCAGTTCCATGTCTCAATATGCACTCGATCAGGTAGCGTTGATTTACCATGGCAGCCAGTGCTGAAGATCCGCTTGTCCCTGGCAACATAGTCAGGATAAAAAACCAATTAGAAACACAAGAGACCCTACCAATCATCAGGCTCATCGTCCTCATCAGGAACAGCAGTCGGCTTCTCCACGTTGTTCGACATGATTGATATATGCAAGAAAGTCGGTTGGCCTCGGCGTCCGCGGCTCAACTGAAGATCTTATCGCCCGCGCCGATTCCGCTTCAACTCAACAACAATGACAACGCCAACCGGCAACAGTGCCAATTTCAGTGGCAAAAGACTTAATGTCTTAGTCTATTCTGGTTTGTTAAAATCTATCGCCCGAAAAATCACCTCTTCTCTGACCGGCTACTCTCCGACAGGCCATGGAACAACCGTTGACTCAGTCCGTCACTGCCTCTATACCTTGCGCCGCCTCCTCGCTCCACACTATGCCGTCATCCCCGTGACGGGCGATATGATCCTCAAAGAGCCATGGATGACAACGTGCGCAATGCTCGTCATGCCCGGTGGCGCGGACATGGGCTACTGTCGCACGCTCAACGGTGCGGGGAACCGGCGCATTGCGCAGTTCGTCAACAATGGCGGGAAGTACCTAGGTCTCTGCGCCGGTGGGTACTATGGATGCAAGAGCTGCGAGTTCGAGGTCGGCGACAAGGTGATGGAAGTCATTGGAGAGCGCGAATTGGCGTTCTTTCCGGGAATCTGCCGTGGAGGGGCATTCCCGGGCTTCGTTTATCACAGCGAAGAAGGCGCGCGCGCAGCAAGCATTGACGTTGTGAAAGACTCGTTAGCGCCAGGAGCTGTTCCTGCGTCATTCCGGTCGTACTATAATGGCGGTGGAGTCTTCGTTGATGCGCCTCTGCTCGCGGATAAAGGGGTGGAAGTTCTTGCGAACTATAATGAGAAATTGAATGTTGATCCTGGAGAAGGAGCTGCTGCTGTTGTATACTGCAAGGTTGGGAATGGAGCAGCGATTCTGACGGGTCCCCACTCCGAGTATGCTATGTCGTCCCTTCTGGTGTGAACGTGTGCTGACTTGAAGTAGATTCGCGGCTGTCAACCTTGATCCGAAAGCGGGCGGGCCTGAATATGCGGAAATGGTGGCAGCCCTCGCTGCTGATGACAAGCAGCGTACCGAATTTTTAAAGGCATGTCTAGTCAAATTGGGGTTAGAAGTCGCAGAAGACTCAACAGTGCCTTCACTGTCGTCATGGCACATATCAGGCATTGACGCAGATGGCCCAATGGATGTTCTCTCCGGACTTGGGTCCAATATCACCAAGGAGGGAGAGACGGAATATCTCAAAGACGCCCATGATAAGTTCCGCATCGAGCGACCAGGTGCTTGGAACCTTGGTGATCTGGAGGAATCACTTCCCACAGCGTCAGAGGGAATCATTGATTATCAGTCAATCACCAAGCGTCTTGTATTCCATGATGATCTCCCCGACTCGAAGCTGACACCTTACTTCAATCATCATGCATTTTACTCCAATCTGCGCAAATACCAAGCTGAGTCCAAGGGAGACGCCTCGACATTTGGAAATAACATTCTTTATGGAGAGGTGGTGACCAGTACCAATACACTTTTGGAAAAGTGAGTATCAATATTTGGTTGCGAATAGTCAGGCAGCTCTGACATCCACCAGGAACACTCAATTGCTCCGCCAGTTACCACAAGGATTTACGGCGACAGCTACAGCGCAAATCGCTGGACGCGGACGTGGATCCAACGTATGGGTCTCACCAGCAGGCGCTCTGATTTTCTCAACTGTTGTGCGACACCCGGTGGACAAGATTCAATCGGCACCGGTGGTATTCCTCCAATACCTTTCAGCCATGGCTGTTGTTCGGGGCATCAAAAACTACGCAAGTGGATACGAAAACATTCCCGTCAAGCTCAAATGGCCCAACGACATCTGTAAGTTCAAAACGTTCATTCCTCTCGGTCTCATCCTAACAAGAAACCCCCACAGACGCCCTTGATCCAGACGATCCCGAACAAAAGCGCTATACAAAGATCTGCGGTATCCTCATCAACTCCCATTTCATGTCCAACGAATATATCTCCGTGGTCGGTATTGGCCTAAATGCCACCAATGCCTCCCCAACCACAGCTCTGACAACCCTCGCCGCGCGTTACGCGACGCCAGGTGCTGCAGCCGCATCACCCGTCACACTTGAAAAGCTGCTCGCGCGTATTTTGACGACATTTGAAAGTTTGTACACCAGGTTCTTGCGCACGGGCTTCGACCGAGGCTTCGAAGCGATGTACTACCAGGACTGGCTGCATATGCATCAAATTGTCACGCTTGAGGAAGAAGGTGGTGCTCGCGCTCGCATCCAGGGTATTACGCGTGACTATGGACTCCTGCTGGCTGAGGAGCTGGGATGGCATGACCGACCGACTGGGCGGGTTTGGCAGTTGCAGAGTGACAGTAATAGCTTTGACTTCTTCCGTGGGTTGCTTAGGCGGAAGGTATAGAAAGCACTCGGACAGATGTACATGATTTAGACACAGTCCATATGTATCAAAAATTACTATTCTGTATATCACTGGACCAGCGTGCTGTGTGCTTGACAGGCGAGACCAGAACAAGATAAACGAGACTCCCTTTTCAAGTCCTATGGCATTTTCAAGGTTAGAACACCCAGGAAATAAGCTCATTGAACACGTGAGAGCGCCGTTGGCAGATCCATGGATTGACTGCTCGGTAACCGTGGTTGATCATGTCATTGGCTCATGGTCTTCTACCCCGTGGACTACACGCGCCCACGGCTACTACCCAGTCCCCTGATTTGGAGTATATTTTGGTTTCCGATCAATGCAGTCTGTATATGAATAAATACTTCGCTATGCTATGCAAGTCGATAATCAGTGCGACTCCGCCCAAGAGATCCAACGTCGAATACATTCATCAACACTACGCAGCGACTCCTTCGCAGCCTCAACCTCAAACCACTCCCGATGCTCTTTTCCACACTCAGGACACTGACCCAAGTCCGTGATACGTAAAGCCGCCAACTCAAGATGAATCAGGCGCTCGACCCGATGCACATGCGGGACCTTTCGCCCTGGTACCATACCAGCAAGAGACTGGCTCTGTCCATGAGACAGCGGCACCCTGGCAGGCGAGGAGGACGTCGAGTCCGCATGCTTATAGGGGTAATATCGAATAAGAGTCAGATCATACGAGCACTGTCGAGTCCATTCGGCCATCCGACGGTGAATGTTGCTTGTGCGCCCGATTTTCAGCCTGAGGGTGCCCGGTTTGGTGGAGGTGGGGTTCGAGGTAAGTGCGTTCATATCCTGAGCCGCGCGAATTGCTTCACTGATGCTACGAGACTGGGGTGGTGGGCGGAGACCCCTGCTGGCTTCTGGTGTTTGAGGGAGCAGGGATGAAGCAATGTCTCTTGTTGTTGAGGCGTCGATTCCTCGACTTGTGGTGGTGGTTGGAGGCGTCACCCAGAACATATAGATATAGCCATCTTCGTCTGCGTCTGATATGGGCTTTTCCAACTCTGCGCTGACGGTGGAGGCTGTTTGTGGAGGGAGCGTTGACGGGATCCAGGAGCCTTGGTGTTTGCCAGGCTTTGTTGATTGGGCCTCTTGAGCCGATGAAATCCGTCCACTGTGCGGCTTTCCCGCCGAAGAAGGCACGGAAATCTTTTCATTCGGCCTTTGAGACGACATGCCATTTTGTGGACCGTGAGATGTGGGCCTTTGAGCCGGCAAAGGCTTTTCATCATCGCTGTCCTCGAAAATGGTAAAACAGCAGAATGTGCTCTTCTTCTTGGGACGACGCTTTTGATAAATTCCATTTTGATAAGTCCATCGTCTCTGATTAGGCTTTGGCTTCGAAGCTGGGTCATCGTTCAATTCAAGCACCCCCAGACGATCCATCAAGGTGTCAATACTCGTCCTTGGATTGTTCGAAGGAACACTTGTGGGCGGGTTCGTTGGAAGACTCGACACATCTTGATCCTTGTGCTGCCAGCAGTACAAAGAAGCACTATCTATAGCTTCCTGCCGAGAGTTCCTCTTTCCAGGAGTGGAAGCAGGTGATGGTTGAGGGGACGCCAAGGCGCGACGGCAAGGGCGGCCTTGCGCCGTGGTTCCTCTACATGTTGTTGCGGGATTCCGAGAATCCGAACGAGGAAGCAAAGAGTGTGAATTGTCTGATGGCATGAACGTAAGAGCAAAACAGTTGGGAAGAAATCATCGGCAGAACGTTTCAATAGCACAAGGCCACAATGCGGTGAACGCCCCAGAATGCAGCCTTATGCTCCACCGAGGCTATTTTTATCCTCGAGTCCACATCCCTCAGGCATTTAAGGCATCCACACATGCGTACAAACGTGCATCGGAGTACTACGGTCTCTTGATATCAGACCCGAAACTAATATTTTGAAAGGCCGTGTCTTGAAGTGAGCCACCCCAACTGAAAGAGGCTTGGTCGTTGTATGATGCAAAGGATCTTTCCGTGAACAAAATGGGTCCATTTTCATTGTTCATAATCTGATGGCCTCACATATCGCCATATTATGGCTCTTTTGCCATTCTTGAGACCTTCGCTGTTAGCCAAACGAAGCTTCAATCAGCAATCTGCCTTGGGACGAAATATTAGTATCCCAAATGCTCAGGCCAACGGATGTCTTTCAAACCAGGCTAGTGCTTGACTCTCCGCTTCATCGGCCTGCTTAGTTGCATCACTCAAAACGAGATCGGCCCGCACGCAAAACCCATGACCAGCCCCTTCATAAACCCTCACCTCGCCCATCTCAGATTTTCCCTCCTTCTCAAAGACCTCCTGGATCTGCTTGATCTGCGGAGGTTTGACAACCATATCCTTATCACCCAACGCAAAACTGACAGGGATGTTGATTTTCTCGATTTCGTTTGGAATTTGGAGGAAACTGGGATGTCCGGTGAAACCAGCATTGATGAGAGATTTGCCGTTGGAAGCGACATCATCCCCAAAGCCCAGATTGACAACGTGCTTTCCTCCCCAGCAAAACCCGGCTGCGTATAGGGGAAGATCAGAGCCTTCCTTTTCACGCACGGACGCGAAGAAGTCCCTCACAATGGGCCAGGAGGACTCGAAAGAATTGTGGTATTTG
Source organism: Penicillium olsonii (assembly GCA_911174995.1). Taxonomy (NCBI): domain Eukaryota; kingdom Fungi; phylum Ascomycota; class Eurotiomycetes; order Eurotiales; family Aspergillaceae; genus Penicillium; species Penicillium olsonii. The sequence continues at coordinate 660,571 of CAJVNO010000008.1, read as the reverse complement.
AAGGGAATGATCTGGGCCATGACCGAAGCCAAGTAGTATCTGGGGCTTGATTAAACGATTGGCCCATCGAATATCCCGGAGCTCCTCTCCGAGAGTAGGGGATATTGTTCCGTGAGTCGTGACTTACGGCTTTTGGAGCCAGCTTACTAGTCCATCTGTTCGGAGCAGCTCTTTAGTATTTGTCAGCATACTGGGCGGTGCCGAATGCCCTATTCTTGAACATAAGTCAGCAGGGTGATCTTTTCAAGGTATAATCAATGATGTTCGTAGCACATGCCCTTCATGAAGTCCGGGAGATAAACGAGGTATCTTCCCTTTTCAGCATAGTCATCGGCTAGGATGCGGTTGTTCACAAACTCCCATCCAAAAGCATCTGGTATTATGATGATGATTCCTCGATGAGGTGTATCTGTAGGTTGGCTTATGTACGTTTCCAACCCGTATAAGGTTGATACTTCACCTCGAGGGGTGCCTTGGTGTACGTGACCACTGAAGCAATCTGGACACGACATGCTGAGACCTTTGAATCAAGCAATCTTGCAATTTCGTGGGTATAAGTATAGAGGGATCTCATGCGGGGGTACAGGAATGATGACGGAACCTATCCCAATCACCTATCCCAATCGGGACGCCGCATTGGTTGGGCCCGAGGTCCCGGCCGGGGGCCCAGCCCAGTCCGGGCTCTGGGCTCAGAGCGTAGGGCCCAACCAGAACCCGGGCCCAGTACCCGGGGCCCATTGTTTTATGCATAAAGACGGTCTTGGCGTTCATAAAGCTGCTGAACAATGGGTTTTATGTACCTAGGTACGATTGTTCCACCATGTAATCTGACAACTGAATAAGAAAGTGCCAGGTGTCGCTGCAAATATATATATTCGACACACTCTTGTTCGCTTGACTTAGAGAAAGGCCTCACAACTTGGAAGCTCGCCTAGACACTATCAAAATCTAGAGTTTTCAAGAATTAATATCTTTCTTTCCCATCTCTTTATTATTATTTGAATCACTATAAATAAGATGTTTTTGGAATATTTCAACTTGGAAGATTATTTTCTCCAAGAGTGTAGTAAACTAATACTCAAAGATACTGCAAAGATCTGCATTATTTATGAAAAGGCCGAATCGTGGCATATTTGTAACGTTTGGGGCCCCTGGAAGAGCCCACTCGGCCCAGGGTCAGGGCCCAAAACCGGACACTGGGCTCGAGGACCTGGCCCGGGGCTTTCTGGGCTGGTGCGGAAGTCTACGCCGCATAATATCAGTACTCGTATGGAAGCCGAAATGAGCCTTGTCTCCCATTGGAGGCTGAGAGATCCTGTTGGTGTCTTCGGTCGTTTTATGGGAACCTGGGGTTATGCTCCTTGCTGTAAGCTTGCTCCACAGGTTCCGACTCTGCATCGTTTGTGTCAAACTGTCTGAGATGGTGTTTGTTACGGTCGAGGTTACACCGGAAAAAGAGGCCTTGGAAGATGTAATGCATGGACGTGTTGATGAAGACAAATACACTGGGCCTTGATACCTGGTTCTGTTAAGCTTACATTGCAACGCGACAGCTTTCGCGGCCGGCCCTATTCTCTTACTCCAACAAGAACTGGACCCCTTGCACCAAGTCTTCCTGCCAGCTCTTCGAAACATCCAAGTCGGGGCATGTCGTCCAGAATCCATGAGGCAGGCCCGGGTAGACGTATAGTTTAGTTCTTGTGCTCTCTTCTTTCAAAAGTTGCTCGAACAACAGGGCCTCATCCCTCCGCGGATCCCAGCCGCAGACATAGAATACCGCTTTCTTTGCAAGGTCAGAATGCGACTCGAAAAGCAACGGCGAAAGGCGTTTGTCTGTAGGTGGGGCACCATATTTGGCTTCACGGCGTTGAGGTCAGCTGAGGGCCCAAATGAGGAAACACCGCTTCACTTACCAGCAAAGTAATCAATCGACTTTCGTGTCAGGCCCGGTGCGTCATTGATCTCATCGACACTTAGAATGCGATCTCGATACTTTGCCGGGCGCGCGTCGGGATGACAGAAGCTGCCAGCTAGAAAGAGAAGCCCCGTCAAAGGAGGAGATAGCCCTTCCAGAACAGCCAAATGAGCAATCCCAGCGGTAAAATTGGCACCAGCTGAAGTCCCACCGAGTAAGAATCCCCGCTGGAGATCGACTGGTAGCTGCTTGGATCCGTGAGAGGCAACCTAAATTATCAGTCTAGACTCTATGCTGCCTTTGATCGCAACTCGGCGGGTTGTCAGACAGTACTCACCCAGCGGACCACATCAAAGCTATCCTCGAAGCCGATGGGGAACTTGTTCTCGGGTGCTAAACGGTACTCGACATTCAGAACCAACAGGGGCACTTGCGACGCGAGTGCGCGACACGAGTCATCATCTGTCTCCAGACCACCCGTCACGAACCCTCCACCGTGCAGGTACACAAGAAGGGGCAGGTCTGTGCGACCTTGTTGTTTGTAGGAGCGTATGTGGATCGAGTGGCCATCTCGGGCGGGTATGGTGAATTCACCTATGTCGAGCCCAGACTGAGGTGCGATAAGAAGATGATCTCTTGTCATAGGGACACGGCGGGTATTGGGAGAAAGGTTGTTGGGGAACTTGGAGATATTAGCGACGCGACGAATGCCATGTTCGGACGGAAACTCACATCAACCCACTGTGGGTGGGCGTTTGCCAGATGTCTATATTCGGCCATGGCCAAGTATCATAAAAAATAAACGGAGTATTTGTGGAAGGAAAAATTGGAAGAGGCTGATTTACCGAGTGTCTTGAATCATCAGATTTGGATCTAATCAGATCGAGATGCATTAAATAGTCTGACCAATTTCCTAATTGGAGACAACGCCGGATGCCAAGTGGCCAAGAGTTGCGCATCCGAGACCAGGCGTCCAGGGGTCCATTGCTACCTACCGGTAGGTAGGGGCAGTGACTTATGCATTTTGGTCTCGGGAATCACTAATTTAGATGAACATTCATGGATCGTTTCGTCAGAGTTTCAATATATACATGATCGCGGACGCGACTCTGAATATCAGGGGTGTCTGTTCAGTATTCTAATTCAGAAGTGGCCAACTCCCGTCTGTCCACCACGAGCAGTGAAATTTCGGCCCCTAGGATTTGTCGGCACTACACGAGAAACTAGCGCTTCCAGGATTGTCATGAATGGCTGATCCGGAAGCATAGAGACCGAGCACACACTATTTCAAATTAGCCGGTGATCTTTGATGAACGTCTTCGGGCATATTCTCACCAGAGCAACACCAACACAAATGGCGAAGGTGTTGAGTATTGTCAACATAATTTTCTTGGGGGATGAAAACCATAATCCTTTGTTCATGTGGAGCCAAAACATTCCAGTAAAGCCGAAAGTAAACCAGCTACCAAACAGTGCAGTCTATCAGATTGGAAATAATCGAGTCAGACTTGTACTTTAAGTATCAATGTATGGCGAAGACTCACAATCAGACTGAGAAGGTTGTTGAACACGGGGATTGCTTCGGCAATGACCCAAGCAATGACCCAAAGGACCAGCGCAATACCGACCCAGGAGCCGGTAGCAATCCAATCTCTTTTATGCATTCGATCAGAGCCAGCAAAAATGCGGACATAGAGTGATTTAGCTGCGACATGGCCGTTGATGACACCAGCAATCACAATCTATGGGAGTCAGCTTCGAGATCAAGCTTGAGAATTGGGGGAGGTTTTACCGTAGGGAGGGCAATGCCATATGCTATCCGGGATATCAATGGACCAGCTGAGCCCAGCGCAGGAGAGGCAACATCGGAACCGGTGTAGCGGTAGATGACGACCGCAGCAACGATGTAAAGTGTCATATCAATGGTTTGTAGAAGCGCAAGAGCTTTGGGGAAATCCCTCGAATCCTTGAGCTCTGCCATGAATGTGAAGAAAGTGTTGTGGCTCACTATGGCCTGTTAGTCTGTGGTCAATTTCTCTGTATGGGCCATGCTCACCATACGAGAATGCAATGTTGCATGCCGACATGAAACCGGTTACCAAATTTGCCTCGACTATCGCCTGTACAGGGGCGCCGTTGTCTTGTATTCCGAGCGCGACCATCGTGATCATAACGGCGATGAAGATACTGATGAAGGCTGCTCACAATTAGAATTGGGAAACTCCTGATAGCCTTAGAGTAATGCAAAACTCACAGACAAGGGACAACCAAGACATCTTTTCAAGAGTTCGGGGTAGGGAAAGAAGTAAAGACAAGATCAATCCAACAACACCGAAAACAATCGAGCAGGTGCCGTGTCCGGTGATCGAGTTGAGGGCGACAGTAAATGTCAATATATGGCTGGCCATGAGGAAGATCAGGAACAAGAGTTGACCAGTCCCAAACAATTCTCGGCCAAAGCTACCCATCAGCACTTCGCCGGCATCAGCCATACTTGAAATATGGGGGTGTCGCCATTTAAACTGTCCAATAACGTATCCTGTATACGTGGCGAGTAATCCAAGGCCAACGAGGATGATAAGTCCTGGAACCAGACCGAGTCCAGCGATGGCAGCTGGTAAAGAGAGAATGCCTAGAGATATTGTTTCGGCCACCATCAAAAGGCCTCCCTGCCTGAGTAAAAAGTCAGCAGAGGAAAGAAGAATTGTACGATCCCGTCACGTACCACCACTTCAAGACTTTGTACTTGATTTCTGCATGTTCCTCATCACCAAAGGCATCTTGCCTTTGTTCGGTATGCTCTTCCTTTTCTATTTCTCCGTAGAGGTCTTCTGTTTGCTGGGCCGGCTCGACCTCAGGATTGGAAGGGGGTAAATCAACAATTTCAGGCCTCATGTTGGCAATTCTTAGATTGGAATAAAGTGATGGATATGGTGAGATTCTACTTTAAGGGGGACGATGTGGCAATGTCCAGGTGAAACATAGGGCACCTAGCGGCATAAAACCATCGGGAAGGGCATTCCCCTGGAACCCGGGGATTGCGGGGGGCAAAGTCTATGCGCCTTCCATTTACAGACAGAGAGATAGCCACAGCGGGTGGATAACAGGCTGTATAGGACATGCTGGCCGGTGGGATAGACAGCCTGGATCGTTACGAGCTACAAGATGTTGAGACATAACTCCCATGATAGCACAGAAGAATCCAATCGTCAATTAAAATGTGTCCTATATCCAATATCAGATAGTCCAGATATCCCTGATCAGAAACGCTTATCTCCTAAAGCGGAATCACCTACTGGCTCAACCCTAGTGGCTTTTTAGGGCAAAATACCGCAAAGACTTAGGACCGGTGAATTCCTTTCTCTGTCTCTCCTGGGCAATCAAATTGATGTATCAGATTATGATCACAGTAATATGGGCCCCCGGTCCCCCAATACCCCAGGTTTGTGGCATGCCTTTTCAAAAGTCTGGGGTTGACATCGACGGGTTCCGCATGCCGATCCGGAGTCGCCTTCCTTCGCGTGTCTTGCCCCGGGGGTTGTCCGTCGATGACCAACGTGGCGATGTCATTATCACGAATTCAATTAGCAATTCAACCATTTATACGCCGGTTACGGCTTTGTCAAGTGGGATTATCTATCATTCCCAACATACCGGGATGTTGCAGCATGCTCGGGTGGCCGCTGCCTAGGTGGCTTCCCGAGATCTATCCCCAGGGCCGCAATACTTGACGACCAATAAAATCCTAGAGCCGGGTATAACTCAATTTCTTCTGTGAACAAACAGTCTCAGTCTCTAAAAAGTTCCCTCGCGCTAGCCTTCTCCTAAGATCTTCCTTAACCCAAAATTTTGCACAACTTTATGGTACTTGATCTCAATGGAGCAATGTTATAAATCGGCATTGGTTGTTATCATTGAACAACCATACAATGATAAAACGAAGCTCAAAGATGTTGCAACCTTGGAATTGACAAAGTGTGCCGCATTGGGCTGGGTTGGGCCCGGGTTGGGTCCGGGCTTTCTGGGCTGGTGCTCCAAGTGTGCGATTGAGGTGTGCGGAGTACGCGGTAAGATGCATGGCCAAGAGTCTAGGGTTCGGTCAAGTTGATGTCTGGAGGTGTTGAGTGACACATCTTTATCTTTTCCTTTGCATCTTTGATTCTTTTGACTATCTTCCATTGTTTTGCGTTGAACTTTCCGTGACTGATTTCTTGTGGAGCGCGTAGAGTAGATCATTACCCCTTTTAGTCGCGTTTCCTCCCGAGGCAAGTGATTCCGACGGAACATCTACCAATTTGCGATGTTCTCAAGTTCACCTAGGGATTTCATCATGTGTGTAATAGTCTTTGTAATCGTTCCTAACGTCATAGTATATGCATCTGGGGGGTTCTATCTATCTTGGTATCAATCAAAGCCACCTGGGCACGCTCATAGCCTGGTGCCCATGTTGACATGAACAGCCTTGACCTGGCTATATGCCTCTAGGCCCGCCTCTCCCAACTCGCGTCCGATACCGCTCTGCTTCACACCACCGAAGGGAATACGGGGGTCACAATCTTGACTACTGTTGATCCACACCATACCAGACTCAATCTCCGCAGCCACACGGTGCGCGCGTTCCAAGTCGCGCGTGAAAACGGACGCACCAAGGCCGTACGTGGTGTCGTTTGCGCGACGGATCGCATCCTTTTCGTCGTCGAAGGGGAAAATCACAACGACGGGTCCGAAGATCTCCTCGCGAGCAATGCGCATGGAGTCTGTGGCATTGGTGATCACGGTGGGTTGGATGAAGTAGCCGTTTGCGTTCTTGGCATCAGTGGGCTTGTATGCAGCACCGCCGGTGATGATTTGAGCGCCTTCGCTCTTGGCAATCTCAAAGTAGGAGAGGATACGGTCATATTGGGCGCGGGTGACCTGCGGGCCCTGGAAGACTGACTCGTCCCATTGGTCGCCGATCTTCACGCTCTCAACTGCTTCCTTGTAGCTGGCAGTAAAGGACTCGATGATATCGCGGTGGACATAGATTCTTGAGGTGGCGGTGCAGATCTCACCCTTGTTAGACATAATCCCGGCGTGCGACCACTTGACAGCTTGGTCCATGTCCGCATCTGGGAACACGAGAAGGGGAGACTTGCCACCAGTCTCAAGGGTGATGTTCTTGAGGGTACCGGCGGCCATCTTCATAATCTCCCGGGCTGTTCCCGTGGATCCTGTGAATGCAACCTTATCCACTGAGGGGTGCGCGGCGAGCGCGGCGCCTGCCTCGCGGCCATAGCCATTGACGATGTTGACGACACCAGGAGGGAAGCCAGCTTGCTTGATCAAAGTTCCGAGAATGAGGGCACTCAAGGGCGTCTGCTCAGCAGGCTTCAGCACCACTGTGTTTCCACAGGCCAAAGCGGGACCAAGCTTCCAGGTTGCCATGGACAGAGGGTAGTTCCAGGGAATGATCTGGGCAACCACGCCGATAGGTTGGCGAATTGTGTAAGCAAACTTTTGGGGAGTTGTGTTGATGGTTTGACCGAAGGTCTTGTCGGCCCATCCACTGTAATACCGAATCGTGGTGATTGCCTCTGTGAGGTCTTCATCGACGGCGACGTGATAAGGCTTGCCTAGATAGAATCAGCAATTGAGTTAAGTAAAGGTGATAGAATCTCGGTTTTACCATTGTCCCACGCGTCAATCGATGCTAACAGCTCTCTGTTCTCTTCCATCAAATCAGCGAGGCGGGCCATCAGTTGGCCCCGCTCCGTGGCGGGGAGTTGTTTCCATGAGGGATCGGCCAGAGCTGCTTTCGCGGCATTCACAGCGCGGTCGACATCTTCGGCGCTAGCGGCTTGAACAGTGGCTATGGGCTTGTCTGTACTGTTGTGATAGTTAGCCTCGTCCATACGTGACTTCTGCCAATGACGTACGCGGGGTCAATCGAGGTGATGGTTTGGCCCCCAGTTGCAGACACAATTTCGTTGTTGATGAAAAGACCGGTGGGCTGCTTGTAGCTCCGACCGTTGGGAGTGACGATATCGACGAAGAGACTCATTTTTGCTTTCACGGGGCTGGCCTCTCTCGAAGGCGCGCGGGGTCTGATATAAGATGCTCATGTTACCCCAATCACGTTAGGCCCATTCAGGCAAGTCCTTCCGACCAATCGAGAAGGTGATTCCATGCAGGTCATCGGTCACTGCGAGTCATTTCCGAATTGCATGATGTGTTCTTTTCATGTCGCTGTGGAGTGTGGGGAAATCGGAGTAAAAGCGATTGTCTGTACTCCGTAGCGGATGTGACAGGAACTCAGCGTAAAAGCTCCAATACTCCAAGGTCCTCGCAAAAGCACCACACTACCTATTGTGTCAGCTTCAGTATTGTACGTAAGACACTTTTACAATTTACTGCGCCATAACTAGTGAATCATAACGATCAGATTTGGTCTGATTTCCAGACTTGTCATAATGTCACAACTCCCGCTATATAGCATAAGACTGCATCGTGGACTAGGATAGCTCGCTAAGAAAACAGTAGTAGTACCCAACTAGGTGGTATATCTCTGTAGTTCAAACTTATGACGAAATTGAGGCCCTAATCTCAAACCAAAAGGGCGAGGTGATGGGCCTGTTGGCCGCGGAGCACGCTGTCCCAAAAGGGTAAGTGACTCCTTGGGATATAATTCGAAGTATATGGAATCACATACTTCAGTTAATATAGGAAAGGAAAGCGACTCCACGAGCAGGTCAACTATATCTAGATCTGCATCGCTTCAGACTGGACGTACCATTTTACCACTTCGAACCTCAACTCCCATCAACGCCCTCTACACATTCACACACCTTCAAAATGTCTCTTCACGGAATCCTGGTGGCTCTGATCACCCCTTTCACCGATGACCGCACTGCCATCGACGAAGGCCGTCTGCAGGCCCACATCGAGCACCTCATCAAGGCCGGCGTGCACGGTCTGGTCCCCGGTGGTAGCACCGGTGAATTCACCACTATGACCGTTGCCGAGCGCAAACAGCTCACCGAGCTCTGTGTCAAGTTTGCCGCTGGCCGCGTCCCCGTCGTCGCTGGAACTGGCAGTCTCTCATCCGCCGAGGCAGTTGAGCTCTCCGCACACGCAGCCCAGGCTGGTGCCGCTGCCACTATGGTCGTGCCTCCATTCTACGATCCCGTCAGCATCGATGAGCTCCACGAGCTCCTTGACGAGGTCCACAAGGCCTCCAACCTGCCCATTGTCTACTATAATATCCCCAGCGCCTCGGGCCTCAAGCTGAGCCCTACTGAAATCGCCGGACTCTCTAAGGTCGGCGTCAAGTACCTTAAGGACACCTCCGGTGACGCACCTGCGTTGACTGAGCTTATCTTCAGTCTTTCCGATCAGATTACTTCCTTCAACGGCTGGGATACTCTGACCTTCTACGGTCTTGCTGCCGGTGCCCCCGGTGGTGTCTGGGGCGCGGCGAACATCATTCCCGAGTTGGCCGTTGAGCTTTATAATGCAGTTGCTGTGCAGGGTGACCTGAAGCGCGGAAGGGAGCTCTGGGCCAAGGCTTTCCCAATTTGCAAGTTCCTCGAGTCACACAGTTACGCCGCCGCTGTTAAGACTGGTGTGGAGCTCATCGGTCAACCTACTGGTGGCCTACGCAAGCCCTTTGCTCTTCTGAAGCCTGAGCTACAGGCTGAGCTGAAGCAGTTGCTGCAAAATGCGGGTGTTAAGACTATCTGATTTGATATGATTTGTTATAAATACTTTATAGAATGTCTGAACGTTGAACGTGTTTGATGATTACAGCTGGTTTGTTACATACTACATTCCAAATTTCAATGACTAGATGATTCTTCAAGAAAACTTCATAATATAGAGTCGTAAAACATGATAGAAGTAAATCGCTTTGATAAGAATTACAATTGGCCATCTCCAGGCTTCGCACATCAACAGAATAATGGCCAAGTTTGCCCTTGTTGCACAGTGTCCACCCACGACGGCATCGATTCGCCCCGATTGGCGGTCATATGCTCGTCTTGCCTTTTCCAGACTTCAGTAATGATATTCCTCGCAGTCGCAAATGCAGCAAACCCACAGGCAGCACTCGCCCTGTCTAGTAAACTCGTTATTGACTGACGTCGAGCACTAGAAATTGCTTCGCATCCAGCGATAAACAAGGGCCATGCGGTTCCAGGTCCGGTGGGATCATGCTCCGTTCTTGTGGTACTGCATGCTTTGAGGGCTTCGATGACGCTGTCAACATGGCCTTGTAGAGCAGCTGGGTGGGTGTTTCTAATTCGCTTGTAGAAGAAAATCACCAAGGCAGCATTCAATGCCTCGACCATGTAGCCGTGAGACTTGGAGTCTGCATGAAGCTCCAGAACACCGGCTCTTGTGCGACCCAAACTGAAGGAGCAGATCATGTTTTCCAAACGCATACTGCGTCGCTGGAGAGTTTCCCATGCTCTCAGATTGACATTCTTTCCTGCCTCTCTGGCGACGCAGAACGTCTCCAGAACATTGGCCAGTCTTGTTGTCTGTGACATAAGGCTGAGCCATGTTTCTGGAATGCCATAAATTTGCTTATACAGTGTTTCTGAATAGCTTCGTGAGTCTTGGAGGTGTATATCGTGAAGTGCAGCAGCGTTGTCTTTGGGTTCGTCAATGTTCAGATCACTATCCGAGTTTTGTGGCTCGAGACGAAGGAAGTCATCAAGGCGAGGGTTTGGCTCGGAAATCTCTGGCTCAATCTGTTTCGGCAGCGCGCGAGGTCGAACACGAGAGCCGAGAGCTTCGAGGGAGGAGGATGAGATATGATAGTCGTGGAGTACGAAAGTGCTCTCTCCGACTATCCGGAGCCAAGTATAAACGTGGTGTAATAGACGTGCTTTCTTGGATATTTTTGTTTTTGAGAGACCTCGCAGCCGTAATAATCGCTCTGCGTCAATCATGAAATATCGAGCGTGCTGTTGCTGACCTGACATGATCTGTTTTTGTCAGAGCCATTCGGACGGATTCCCAGGGGGAAGCACTCACTGTGTACTGAATAAGGATACATGCTGCCATCAATTGGTCCTTATATTTTGCCTTTTTCAGGCCCTGCGTTTCTGTGTTCAGAGATACCTGCATGTGGTCCTTTGCTTGCAGGTATGCGTGGCTGGCAACTTGCCACCAATATTCGGGAGGTTGGGATGAGCTTGTTGAAGGGTTGAGAACAAGGTGAATGGCAGAGCAGGCTAGCAAGCCATACAGATTGGCCATCCTGGCGTGACTTATTTTCTCGGTACCAAGAAACGTGGTGTCACTGTAAGTAACTACCGCTGCTGGTACGTTGAGGATCTTCCAGGGTGATTTTTGTCGACATGGGATGGCCATGATATGTGGGATGACGATGTCTTGGAAATGCTTCAAAAGACATGGTGCATCCTTCAGCGGGTCAATCTCCGTCTGGCCAAGGTCTGAAATTGTCTGCTGCGGCGTGAGTATGTTTGAGATATCGTCATTGTGGCTTGAGTCAATTGGAAGTAATCCCATTTCGTGGCTCATGTCAAAGGATAAGTCGTTGGGTATAGCCAAACTGCTATTTGATGTGAACTCATTTTGATCGGGGCTGAAGCTCAACAAGTCAGACCAGTGGAGGAAGTCGTCAATGTGAGACAGGGAATCCAGTATTGAAGAGGGACTGGGGTTTTGCACGTCCTCGGGGACCACAGTATCCGCAGCATCGACCGTCGTAGCTAGGTTGGGGTCATAAAGCTCAACCTCAGGCTCCAACTCTCCCACTTCCAGCTCCGACTTGTTTGCTGAGGAAGAAAAGTCAAGAACTGCAAAGGGTCCGATGACGATATCACCGTCCGCAGCCCGGTCCGGGTCTCGGAGTCTCAAGTCAACCTCTGCTAGGGATGCGTCAATTGAACCTGAAACCAAGTCTGACCCTAGAGCCGCACTCATAGAGAGTCTAGATTGCTCTGTAATATCTTTAGTCTATATTGGCTGATTCGGGCCAACCGAAAGGCGCCCGTACCTGTATACAGATGTCTGCGGGTGCCACGTCGAGTGTCATCGTTCTCTTCATGGCTATCGGAGCGCATCCACTGGACTTGGTTGGAATATCCCTCGCACGGCACACCGAGTGCTCGGCATGTTCGGCAAACGGGCCGTTTCTGGTCACATTTGACGTGCCGACGTCTGCAAGTGCTGCAGCCTCCGAGGACATGGGATCGGCGAGGTCGCGATCGCTTAGAGGTCACCATTCTGAATGTCACACAATCAAGTGTTGTCTGATTGATCGGGAACTTCTTGAACGTGTCAATGCTATCCTATGTCTCAAACACGAAATCTGGAGAGCGTCACCCCGCAAATGTCGGAGTCGCCTGCCCGGAGATAACCCCGCCACTCTTATCGCCTTATCGCCGCTCGGAAACGCCTGCTCGTTTCGTCTTCCCCAGTTTCGGAGGCTTATGCGCATCTCAGTTCATTCGCACTTCATAGCACCATGGCCTCAACCTCAGTCTGTATTTGCGCTCAATGCGCTTGCCCTGGTCTACTAATGACTGATCAGCTGGGGAGCGCAGAGGACAATGGCACTACATGTCTACGACCGGAGATAGACAAAACCATAATGATCATCATAATAGACGCTCAATGTTGAAAGCTTTCATTGGGGTGGTAGAAAGACTGAGTTCTCTTCAAACAGCACCGGGGAAACTGCCCGAGGGGAAAGCACATGAGTTCAAAGTGCTGCTCGCTCGAAGAAAAGAATCCTTGGCAGGTTTGCTGTAGGAGCCACGGGCCCTCGTGCTCCTCGATTAAACGCAACAGCTTTCTGGCCACCGAGCCTCCATAATTCGTGGCCTAGTCTTACTGTCGATACATATTGTGGCCCCATTTAACTCAAGATACGGAGCACTCTGGACTTCTTGCATTCCACCGATCCCTACCATGACCGTTGCAACATCTCGACCGGGCAAGCGATTCCGGGCATCATTTGAGGGGATCACCACAATAGGAAGCCAACCCCAGAAGCAAATGAACAGCAAAGGGAAGGTCACGGTGCAAAGCTGGATTCGGAAACTAACTTGCCCCGGAATTATGTCTGTCGCAAACTCTCTTATATGAACACCACGGTCTTCCTTGTCCGCAACTTCTCCATTCCACCACCTTGATTTATAAAGACCAGCGTTATTACAATGGCTCATCGCGGAGAGACTCTTCACAAAGATGTATGCTGCATTGCTGATTTGAAGAGATTGGGCAGTAGTCGGCTTGCGCCGATGGTTAGAGGTATAGTTCTATGGCAGACTTGCGACTTGTTGGCACAGAGTACTAAACTCGACAGACTACTACAATGAAGGAGCTATGGACTTGATCACGTATGTCTTGAAGTCCAATTGAGTGGCTGCGATTCCTGACTTTGCTCTTCTTAGCCTCAACGAGAACGAGACTGCCTACGACCGATATAAGATCCGTCCTCGAATCCTTATCAACGTTGACAAGATCGACACAACCACGGAAATTCTTGGAAGCAAGGTGCGTACGCCAGACTCAATGCCGAGAAAAGTCTAACCAGGGAATTCAAGGTTTCACTTCCCTTTGGCTTTAGCCCTGCGGCATCTATGAAGCTCGCCCACCCTGACGGCGAGCTCGCGACTTCTCGCGCCGCGGCGAAATACGGTCTTTGCATGGGTCTTTCCTCTTATTCCAACTATCCGCTAGAAGATGTCGCCGCGCAGGGTACCGGGAATCCATATGTGATGCAGATGTGTGTTTTGCGGGATCGGTCACTCACCATTCAGCTTTTGGAGCGCGCAGAGAGTATGTTCACCGTGACGTGATTCCATCGGAGTCTCGCTTTTCGAAATCGACACCCGCTAACATTGGTTTCTGTTTTCCAGAGGCCGGATACAAGGCACTGTTCCTATCTGTCGATGTCCCCGTGCTAGGGAAGCGATTGAACGAGTACCGTCACGAGTACACCATCCCCGAGGATATGTCATGGCCGAATATCCTCAGTCACGGCGGTGACCACTCGGATCGTACTGATTATGGTATGTTGGGAAAGCGGGTTCATGGAGCGACTCTGAGTTGACTTGGCATAGACCCCAGCCTTGACTGGGAGAGCACGATCCCCTGGTTGAAAGAACACACTTCTCTGCCCATTTGGCTCAAGGGTGGTATGTCTGACCTCTGGCGATCATTGAGCATAGGATTCGACCCGCTAATGAATGCACACTGTAGTCACCACACCCGAAGACATCGAACTTGCTCTCAAGTACCAGGTTAATGGAGTCATTGTCTCGAACCACGGAGGGCGCCAGCTGGATGGTATGCCATCGACACTAGATGCACTGCGGGTCTGTGCACCTATCGCCAAGGGACGTATTCCGATTGCCGTAGATGGTGGTATCCGACGAGGCTCGGATATTTTCAAAGCGTTGGCTTTGGGAGCCAACTTCTGTTTCATTGGGCGGATTCCATTCTGGGGCCTTGCTGTAAGTGCGCAGAACGTGGCTTAATGAACCAACGCTAACGAGGCTAGTATGACGGACAAGACGGAGTAGAACTGGCGATCCGGATTCTTCGCCAAGAATTGCGGATCACCATGGCGTTGGCTGGGTAAGTTTCTTCTGGAATTCATGCAAGGGGGATCTTGGCTCTTTTTTCTAACCGGAAGCAGATGTCGGAACATAAGCGAAATTCAGAAGTCGTACCTCTCGATTTTGCAGCCTGACGGGATTCTTTCCAAGTTGTGAGAGGAACCATAATGTCTTAGCATTTGTGTCAGGTTGTCAAATTGGAAGCCCCTGATTGAGGACCACTCTATATTTAGCCCGTTCATCTCCTGCGTATTTTATCTGGTATCAGATGGTAATAACAGACCGTTGATGTTTATTTTGGTAATTTTCCCGGCATTCGAAAGTTCTAAGGCGGGCACATGCAGAAGACTAATCATACTTCCCGTTTTTCTGCAGACCTGCATTGAGTTTCATGCAGAAATCCTGCCCAGGTGGGCAACTGAATCTGACACATAACCTGCGTAGAATTGACGAATAAGCCCGCAATTCGGATACAAGGGGATCCTTTTGGATATATCCGGTAGAAAGCCGATATGCCGAGCTACGACCCAGCTCGGCCTCGTACGTACTTGCCCTGTCAAGTTGACGTACAAGGCTTGAGACCAATCTACTGGATACAAACGGCATACGTAAGTTACACACCGTCATATCACCATGCTCATACCCGGAGTACTTCAACTCCTCAACCCCTAACCCATCAAATAGTCCTGGGTAGTGCTCACGGTACCAGAGAATCATGAACTTTGGGATACGAGTGCTCCGCAGTCCATGCTTTCATTTCCCTGCTTTGCCCTTTAGGGCTTACACCGGCCCTTGGCCGAACACGAGTGAAGATTTTTCATTAGGGCCTGCCGATCAGTCTCCACAACCATGTAGTGTGGAGTGACATCTACCCACAACCAAGAAATGTCAGAGCTCACAGATGGATGGATACCTCGATTCGAACCTCAACAGTTCCTCGGAGATTCTCCCAGGAGAAAAGGAGAAAAGGGGCTTGCGGAGATTGGGCACAGTTCCCCCATGGTCAAGTGAGGTCAAAGTGAGAGACAAGCGTTCCTGTCGGGCCAACGGAATCTCGATCATCGAGCTTTGAGCAATTCTACCTTGATGTAGGGTAATTTATTTGAGCAATACTATAATCTAAATTACGGAGCACATGTGCAATAACTTAAAATAACCTAAGTATATTAAACAATGCATCACATTTCTGATATCAAAAGAGGCTTTATGACATACAATATGTACCTTCGTTGATTATGTAGTAGTATTTACATGACAATTGAATAGGAAATTTTAATGATAGTGAGGATTTTATACATGCTCTCGGGCAGTCCATTGAGCCACGTCCCCGAAATCAGTATCCGCTGCGGTTCTGGTGACCTCGAATGTCTGATGGACACCCACCTCCATTCTTCCGGGAAGTGGTGGTTGGATAGTCAGCCTTTCTTCGCTGCTGCTTGGACTGCCTGGCTGAGGCCATGAGTTCTCGAGGTCTCGATGGCTCTCAATGTTCGTGACCATGACAGCCAGCTTATCGGGTCTTAAATCGCCTCGTTCGGTTCCGTTCATGGAGCTCAGAGGCATAGGTCGGCTTTGACTCGCACCAGTACGACGTCCATATGTATCTTTGGGGAATCCGGCGGAGTAGGAGGGATCTGCGCGAGAGCCAAACCAGTGGCGAAGGAGAGGGCGGAGAGTTGCGAGACAGCCGGCTGTAATACCGAGGCCAGCCTCGAGATTGGACCAGTAGGCGATTTGGACGGTGGCATCTGTTCGTTGTTTAGTATTCATCACGCAAATAGGAATTGGGGGGAAGCGTACACAAGAAGTCGTTCAAATCGTCGAATGTTTTGACAAATGGAATGCGGACAATCACGGCGGAGGATGCACTGGGGAGGGGATTAGCTCAGGATCAACAATGGAGCGATTGCTGACACTTACATGCAAGCCATACTCAGAATGCCAATGACAGCCAACTTTGTCTGCTTCTTCATTTGCAGGTTATGGACGACGAAGATTGGGAGAATTCCGACGGTAAAGTCGCACATCGCGGCAAAAGCACTGTAAACGTATGTCATGGCGATAATGATTTCCATGTCGATACAGGAGCCTTCTCCTGGGATGTTCCGAACGGGGTGGTAAGCCAGACGAGTCCAGAAGAAGGAGAGTGGCTTGCACTGCAAGAGCATGAGGAACATGAAAACCAGTCCAGCTAGGACAGTCAGAGCCATGACGCAATAGAGAAGCAAGATGTGCGTCTTGTTGATACAGATACGCATCAAGAAGATACAAATTGAGATCTTGCAGAAGATTGATGCGAAACAGAATCCAATCTCGCAGAGCCACCAGTACTAGGGACAGAGTCAGTCGCATTCGTCGAACAGAATCGGAAATATGTGTACCTTCATGGCAATTACTCGGTCTTCCGTTGACACATTATACCAGTGTCGGCCATTTCCATGGATTCCAGCTCCAATCATAGATCCGCAGAACATTGCGTACCAGGCCTATTCGAAGGTCAGTGGGCTGCCAAAGTCCATACACACGGGACCATTTACCATCGCCATCACCATCGCGCCATCGTCCCATCCAAAGGCTTTTACTAAAAAGCCGCGGACATAGCATCGCAGTATGACAGTCACGGCCGCTATGGACATGAACAGGCCGGCGACGACCTTAATGGCCATGTTCCTGGAATCCTCATCGGTGGCCATGGTGGTATGGCGTCAAAAACGGTCGCATGAGAATTTGACTTTGAAGTGAAATTCACAAAAGTGGAGGGGAGATCTCATAAGTAAAAAGTTTGTCTGTCAGGGGCATTTTAGGTGCGCCGAGGCTACTCTCCAACTGTTGCCACCAACGAATGGCAAGGAGGGATCAACAAAGCCAACGCTACATAACCCCATTACTAGTCAACGGTCAAGCGGGAGCCGCACCAGAGATCGTCAGAAACAAATTAACAAAATGCCGACCTGTGGAGATTCCAAGGTGTCCGGAACCTGTGCCCCGCTCCGCGAACAGCGAAAGCAGGTATCCTCTGGCCTAGCCATGTGTCAGAAGGGGGTATTTTTCAGGAGCATTAAGCTAACACCCACTGTTCAAAGTAGTGCGATTTGGCGAGACCTGCAAATCCACCAGACGCGGGATAAGCGGCGCCCTAAGTGGGTATCCAGCCAACTTTCCCGGGAATAAACGACTGTTTGGGATGGGCCTGGTTTACCCCTGCATGCGTTTCCAGACGGTTGGATTGCACTTTCGAGAACAATGGGATTATGTGACGATCGAGCATATGACAGCGTCCCACTGTTTTGACAGTTCGGGCTGATCCATGGAAAGAACTAGTTCCGTTCGCCCTTCAGCCGTCTGGAAGGTTGACGATCTTGCCCTGGTGGGATTAGTGCTTTTCTTCGATCTTCCGCAGGCCCCGAGGTCGCCGGGGAGGAGCCCGTCGATTTCTAAGCCACTGCTGTGCCCGTCTCGTGGCACTGGCACGATGTATTTATATACAGTGCATCCATGGATATACAGGCACCGATGTACAGTATACACTGTACATCCACAGACCTTTCTCCGTTACGGTGCAACCTTGAAGAGAACAGCACTCTCTCGGGTATCTCAAGTACTACTAGTACCTAGTAATACCTGGGAAGCACTCGCTCACACTTTACAGCCAATACATGACCGAAGTCTACCGCGCTAAGGCGATCTACATCCGCGTGTATGAATCGGCTCATCTTTGCCGCATAGCGAATTGCCTCCGATGAAGCTGCTCAAATGACTACCTATTGAACATCATTTGATGCATGTCTCAGAAAGCTCATACTTGTACGAGTATAGCCTCATCGCTCATCATCGGAAGAGCGCCATGCCACCCGCGATCGAGCACCGATCGAGCAGTGACTGGTTCAAGCCGACCACCTCCTCGGGAAGATCCATACTGTCTCACTTCCTGTCTGTCCCAAGAGGTCGACACCGGTGTAGATCTTGATTGTCAACCCAATCATACTAGGAAGGAACAATGCCAAGTAGATCTACACAAGCTACAGATCCTTCCCCCCATCAATCCATTGAAATGGAACATGTTCAAGTCGAACAATTGCATGGGAAAATCAATCTTGTCTCAGCTCTGACATCTCGTTATGGGTCTAATTAGACATAGATCTACCCAGTACGGAGTAGGCCCAGTCATTTTGGGGAGGAATTTAGCGTCTGGGACGGAGTAGATCTACGCAAACTACAGATCTTTTCTCCAATCGATTGACTCATTTAGACTATGCGAGCCTCCATTCCAAATCATCCGAAGCCGTGTGCGGTCTGCTAGTCGCCTCAACCGGGGCTGAGTCTAAAGGGGCTATCATGTTGCTCCCTTGACTTCGAGCAGGTAAAGTAATATCGATGCGGTGAAGCTATTGAACGGATTGCGCGTGCATCGACTTAATCGATCAATCTGCACCGACACAAAGCAGCGCACTGTTCCGAGGTCGAGCTAATATTGATGTACAGTGTGGATTGATCCGGGCATGATCCCGTATCCACTACGGAGTACGGTGTACAGTGTGGCATTGGCATCCATGGATACCGTGGACCTCTCGTGGTGAATTAAGCGCGTCTCAGTCTTCCTCCCTCTGAGTACAGTACTATTATATTCATGTTCGATAAAGTTTTGCTGGGTCAAATACACCTACTTTGTCGTTTTACTCTTCATTTGCCTTCATATCAATTTAATTGTTTTGCTCCGGAGTAACAGGGCCTCATCATTCGCACGCTGGAAGCCCTGTATCAAGGCTCGGGCTTGCGGTGGAGCTGCTTAGCTCTCTTCTCTTCGTTCTCTCTCCTTCCTCTCTTTTCCCTCGGTCAAATAATTGATATCTTTGTTGATCATGCGCCACTCCTGACACCAGGCAACTTAGCTCACCCACTGCCCCGAGGGGCCTAACAGGAACTTGCAGCACTGGACCGCATCCTCAACTTGCCATCAATTGTTCTATTTCGTGAGACGTCGTGCATACAGCTGTGCCTCTGTCCCTTCCTTATTATCAGGATGTTGGTCAATGAGTAGGGCCTCTTCCTGATTCGAATGAGACTGAACGTGCAACACACCTCAGGAAATCACATTGCGATGGGCGCCTGCTCGTAATCAGAAATAAATACGGTGAGATATGGTCCACTTGTGACCCAAGATGAAGGATATATTTACTCTGCTTGTTGTCGGAAAACAGTTCAACGTTCCCCCCCCCCCCCCCCCCTCGAATATGTCGAATAGATCGTTCAACTGTTGGATTCTAACAGCAAAACGACAGCAGGACATTCCGATAAACCTTTCAGGAGCTATGAATAGTGTCTCCCAGCCTCACCAACGCGTGGTCAGCTCTACCAAAACCATCATGACCAACATGTGTGCGGAACCAAGTAGCTTCGATTCTGGAGTTGAAGAGACGAGTGGCACACCGTCTTCGTCTGATTGCACAGCCCCCAAGAGTCTAAAGCGTCACGACCCTACACCGTGTATCGCGATCGGGACATCCTGCATATCGTCATGGAACACACCCCCAACATTTCTTTAGGGATGGCATGGCCTTCGCTCCCGAGGTCACCGAGGAGAATAAACATTCGATAGATGAACAATTGCGATGCATGTTTGATCAGATGAGAGCGCCGTCTTCGCCTGGATTTGATTGGCAGAGTCAACCGGGGACCCGTTCCCCATAGATTTTTCTTTCTTCGAAAAAGGACGCTGCTGTTACCGCCGCATTTCAGACGAAAGAAGAATTCGGAAAATCCATCGCATTTTACTCAAAGACTATGTAGACCGAATCAAATAGCCATAGCTTTCTGACTATCTTGCTCGTCACCCTCCATTGGTACTTCGCAATCATCCACCTGTATTCACCCACAGAGAGCTTTACAGAGAGAATGTCCTCCGAAAGGTCGTAAATTCTGTCACAAATGAGGAAAAGTATGAATTAGGTACTTTTGTGGACCAAGAAGTGGCTGGATGGTGTGTTTCGTACTGGCAACACGCTCATATATCTCCCCTGTTGCAGTGGGTTGACAACTGGCTAGCGTATATTGCGAAGGTTCTCGATCCCTTGCCGCTGGAGGGTGCCATGATGGGACTGTTATTTAGTAATCCAGAGTCTAGAATGAGACGATACCATTCTGACCATTGTGTCTTTGTCTGATCACAACCTTGTAATGAAAGGCTTGATCGGTGTGGTTTGATCTCAAGCTGTGTTCCAACTTAGAGCATGATAGCTGGGGATTTGATCATGCTTCAAGGGCTGGTTCATTTTCTTTGAATGAGTGGTTTCCATTTCGAACCAATACATGTCATTGTTCGTTGCCTGGCGCAGCGAATCCTCGACCTCACGCCATGTAGGCTCATTGGGTTTGTTTCTCACCTGGCTGGCACAGTCTCTAGTATGCTGTATTCGGAGAGCATGAAGTATATTAGTTTCCAATGGCTCGCTCACATTTTGGGTCTCTTTTCAATCCACTCCCGGCGTTCAATGGTCTCTAGTGCTTTGTCAAAATCCTCGGGGAACACGGAGAGATCGACTTGGCCTTCATCCAATGGGTCCTGGTAGATATCTTCAGTTTTGTATGAGGTCTCTGGCTCAAGGACGAGGCTCTCATCTGCTCGGAGACGTTTCCGTGAGCTTAGGAAGTCCTCCAGCCCCGTAAGATCCGTCTCGTGCGTAGCATCGCCCTGCTTTGAGTTGCTAGTGGTATTTGTCCTTGTATCTTCCTCGAGCTAGCCGCTTTCCAGCTTTATATGCCGCTGACTTCGAGGCGCTTCATTGTCGGACTCGGTGGAATTGGCGGGACGACAATATTGAGGGCGGGAGCATGATACTCGAAGACCGCGATGTTTAGGTGGTAGGTGGTTCACGAGTGGATTGGCGGGCGAATAGCTTTTGGGACGCTACATCTGGAGCTGGGGAAGCAGAAACGATCGAGGATAGAGACATGAGGAATGGAAGATGACAGGTCACAGTGAGAGAGGCAGGCAGAGAAGCACTCTTAGCTGAGAGAAAGAAATATAGGAAAAAGGACACATGGTGGGCAGACACCATTGTGACGAGGCGCAGTGACAGTGAGCCTGTCTTTGGCGCCCTCAGTGAGCCTAGCCACCACAGGCCTTTCGCTGAGATACTCCAAATGCTGCACCTGGGCAAATGCCCCAGTTGCCCCAAAACAACGCAGGGACGAACTTGCAGTGGGGAAAGGACTTGCGGGTCTGAGTGCGTGGCGGTAGAAGGCCGGAGGTCGTGTCCGGTGCCATCACGTGTAGATGACGGCCGGAAAGGGCATCAGGAAACCCTGGGAAATGGCTACCATTTAGTAGGGATCTGTTGAAGAGTAGCCTTGCATATTACTTTCCATTCCTCTTCTATCTCGCTATGGTTCGCATTACACCGATGCCCCAAAACTCGACTATTACATGCATTTAGCAGACCCGCATCTCAGATCGGATCTCAGCACTACCGAGCCTCCTTGGGGAGTCGGAGTCCCATCCATGGCAAGTACCGCGAGGGATGCCACCAGACGAAAAGGGCCACACAAGGGTAGATGCAAAGAGCATCGAAGATGTACAAGGGCCACTCGTGGGTATTGAGATATCCTGTTGTGCCTTCCGTGAATTCCACCAGTCGATAAATCGACCGAACCTAGGATCAGTTAGCGATTGCACAGCCCCGAGATCACGCAGATACTCACAAGAATCAAAATTGTAGTGAAGTTGACGACTCGCAGCAGAGTGGGCCAATGCTTATCCTTGGCGACACCCCCGATGAGGTGCTCTTTCTCGCCGAAGCTTTCATACCGCTGCCTGACAATCTCGGTGAAGCGCTTAGAAGTGAAATTGAAGCGGACGGCGGCAACGGCGAAGAGACCAAAGGCCACCAGCTGGACAATGACACCGATTTGGGCGACGTGCTTGCCGGTGTTCAGCTTATCTCTCGCATTCTTGTCGCCGTCATCAACGGAAGTGATCATAATGGCACCGCCCATTTGAAGCAGGAGGGCAACGATGTCGAATCCGACAAAGAGCGGTGTGATGAACCGAGGCGGGACCCAACACAGCTTGAAAGTCCGTCTCTCACGAGGCACAATCAGGAACAAGATGCGACTGAAGATGATGTAGCAACAAGCGGCCATGAGAACTGGAGCGAGGATTACTAGACCGAACTGCACGGAATAAGATGGTTTGTCGGTCACATCCTTAACTGAAATGCATCGACTGATCCAGCCGGCTGCCTCCACTAATCCTTGGGTTAACACTTGTTGGATGGATGAGGTGCTCACTTACTGGCTGCGGCGATCACCATGATAGCCCAAATCCATGCCCTGTATCGAACCCACTGCACGAGAGTCCCGATGAAGGCGAGTGTGTACAAAACTGCGGCAACAACAGCTGGCGCCAGTGAGGGATTGTAGCGATAATAAGATGCATGCATCTCCGGCCGCGAGGCACGCTCGATCAAGCTCATCGTGTTGAGTAAAAATGTCAGGGGTGAACGGAGTACGAGTTTCGCTTTTCAGGGCATGACTTCTTTAAAGTCCACGAGCTTGCAAAAAGTGAGATCATGCCGATGACTTCGCGCTTGGCGGTGTCGCGTTCGTATAAAAAGCTAGGCAGTTCTCCCCTTGGCAAACGTATCTTCGCAAGTTGTTTCTGGTTCCGATCGCGATGCGGTTTGAAAACACCGCCACAGGGCCCGATGCCACCAATGACAGGCGCCGGGGGAATTTATCGCCCATCGCCAGACGACGAATGGCATACTCGATTAGGCATGGTTGCCAAGTCTGCTCCACAGTCCAACTCCCCGAACTCGTTGCCATATTGGACGTACTTTGGGCTTGTTCACCACGTAGAATATGCCTTTTCATGGCCGTCCGAGCAAGAATTGCTCCAGTTGCAGGGGACGGCGAATCAAAGTAAGTGAGACAAGGACTTTCAAGCGAGGCTCGACTAAGTCCAATGCAGTGTGACCGACTGGAGCCCGTCTGTTCGCAGTGCAAGCGAGCGGGAAAACCATGCGGTGGTTATCGGGATCTGAGCTCTCTTATGTTTCGCAGTGAAAATGAGAGGGCGGCTCAACTCAGTGCCGAAGCGAAGGCCAAATCAAGAGCCCGTCGCAGACTGGACGCTCTAGACTCGATATCCACTAAAGCCGATGCAGTGGAATCCCCAACGTCATCCAGCATTGTCGCCATCTCCACTCCCCTAGAAGACCAGGGTCTGAGGTTCTTTATTAATCGCTTTGTGACGCCGATGCCCATCAGGGTGGGGGGCCATCTTCAGGTACATAATGTGCAGGACTCTCCTTTTTTCCGGCATATTAATTACGATCCAAATATTCGGGATGCGGTCGTCTCGGTGGGCCTGGCCGCCATAGCCAACGTTAACCGTGACAGCTCGCTGCGGATCCTTTCAAGGGAGAAGCATGCACAAGTCATCAAGGCCGTGCGAGAAGCAGTTAGCGACCCCACCCAGGCTAATCCAGATCGGACGTTCCCGTTGATTGTCATGTTAAGTCTATATGAGGTATGCTATGTGACCCGCTTCCTCTTGGGGTTAGTACTGATGCTCGCAGATGGTGAGCTGCGCTCCCAACCAACTGGATTCGTGGATGGTTCATCTAGACGGTGCCGCTGCGTTGCTCAAGCAATCGGCATTTCGCAAATTCCTGACAGCTTCAGACCAGAGAGCCCAACTGGGATTCTACTTTGTGTCGATAGTCAAGTATTTCTCTCGCAGAGATGGCAACCCGGATGCATTGCATTGGTCCCGGGAATACATGGCTGATGCCCCGTCGGAGGTGTTACCCGCAGTCAATCTCATTGACATACTGATCAGATTCATGAGATACGATGCCTCTATGCGACACACAATCCCCAATCCTAGGGCAATCATCAGTTCCGCACTGATGTTCGAGGCCGAGCTTCGGGACTGGGAGTCCAGCTTACCGGCGAGCTGGGCTTTTGAGGCCCGAACCTCCGACGCTCATTCCCGGACCTTTTACGGCCAGTACCACGTATACAAGGACGCATGGGTCTCCCGAATCTACAACCACTATCGCTGGACAAGACTACTTTTCAATGAAATGGTGGTATCCACAATATCAACCCTGGCTCAGCCCACGCCGAAAGATGCACTCCAGCGAACACAGTCATTGGAAACGATTTCGTCCATGGCTGTTGGCATATGCACCGGGGCTGTAAGCCATGAGGCTTTATCTCAGAGGGGGCACACTGCTGATAGCGCATCGAACCTCCCACCCTTGAATGGCATTTTCATGATGCTTTTCCCGTTGGCAGTGGCGGGAGGGGCTGCGGGGACTCCAGATCATGTCCATGCTTGGGTGGTCGGGACGCTTGAGCAGATAGGATGTACTATGGGAATTCAACGTGCGTTTGAGATGATTCCCCAGCTGAAACGATCTCATGCGAAATGGAAAAATGAAGAGAGCCTATGGCAGGAAGCACATACATGTTTATAGAAATTAGAACCTTGGCCGATATACATAGAGCCTTGGAATCTTTTGGCGCAGCTCTCACTGCGAGACCACAGCAGATCCGAGTGTAATGTCACATTAAATAATACTGCTGGCACTACCTAAATTCCACGGGTAGTACTAGGTAGTATGTCCACGGGTGTAAAATCGGGGGTATCTTGCCACAAATATAGACCTATACACTAATAGAAACTGCCTTCATACAGGCTGCGGCAGACAAAGCCGCAAGCTCTGCCACAACTTGCTCTTGTGACTATCGGCATAGTCGCGAACATCTTTGATTATCACACCCGGTATATTATGGATCCCAAACCTCGACGCCTTCCATCTCGAATGCAATCACATCCTCTTGCTCTGTGGTCGCATCTCGGTCCAAACCGAACTTTATGACACTATCTCCCGATGCAATCAAACCGAATTGAACGCTAGGGGCGATGGTCTCATTCTGATTTGCGGCTTCGGGGTGTCTTCGGCGATGGATCGCTATCTGTATGTTACATTGAAGCTGTTGACGGGTGGATTGAAGAGCAGGCTGGTATATCGGGCCTTTTTCGCCCATGTGGACGAAGCATAAATCGCACGCTGCTCAATGGTACTGATGTTGGTATGATGGCTGGAATATTCGACTTCGGATCCTTAGGGTAGGACTACCTAGGTTGTCCAGTAGAGTGTCTTTGCGTATGACATTTATCCGAAGTGGGTGGCTCAAGTCATATTGAACGACGCCGTCGCTAATTACCACGTCGCCCAAGTTAATTCCATTGCCATCTCGTGTTTGAGGTACAGCACCGCATACCCCGACCACCAGCGATACTCTGATAACTGTTGCGGATATGTGTTGCGACACTGGGTGTGGTCCCTTTACCGATACCCGGAATGTATGCGAGAACAAAATTGTGACGACCGATCTTTTCTGTCGTATATGCGTTTGTGTCTCCCGCTGCCTTGCCATGAGGATCTCCGTCAACATCCCAGGAATGGTCCAAGGAGGCTTCGACAGCATCGGCCTCCGGGGAGAGCGCGCAGATGATTGCGGTCTTGAAGTCGTCCCTATGTCTGGGTCGCGAGCCTCGAGCTTTGTCATGATCGTCCAGAGACCGAGATGGATTGAGAGTATTGTTCCCGAGGTCGACTTGGAACTGGATATCTTATCGCAGGGCAGGCAGGTCAGACAGTATCCATGGATTGGAGCAGCTACTGGCTAGCACCGGAGAGAGGGAGCAGCGAGTTGATTTCTAGGAAGAGGGAAGCAACTGTGTGGGAGGGAGAGAGCAAAGAGGAGAGTTACGACTAAACTGAGAGGGCTCATGGCCATTCTCTTACAACACACACACACACACACACATGTATTTGTAGAAATACCCTCAGAGTTCTCATCATGAAATGCTCAGACAGAGAAGAGAGTCCGTCAGATTGGTTCCAAAAAGTGGTGCACAATCCACAAGCACGAAGCCGTGCGGAAAGGCGAGGCGGAATAAAACCCAACCTCAAGGAGCACCAAGAAAGGAACCCCAGAACAATCACCCAGTACCGTATGTCTCACAGTACCAAGATCAAGTTGGTCTAAAAAATAGCACAATCTTCGACGCACCTGGGCATGATACACCGAAGAAAGGCGGGAAAATACCAAGCAGACTCTGCACAGGTTGTGGGTCAGATTCCCACGGGGGGCTCCAGGGCGCACGAACTAAGAGGTACCCGCGTTTCCCCGCTCATAGTGTGTGAGCAGTATGAGCGTTCGTGTTCAAAAGAAAGGTGCACAATCTTCAGGGAAAGGGGGGGAAGATTGGCGAGGTTGGGGAAAAAAGAGAAGAGAGTTGAGTTGGGAGGAAGAGAGGGATTATATACCTGGGGGATGGTCATGTGCTTGCCCTCTTAGTTTAGTTCAATCACAGCTCTCCTCTTTGCTCTGCTTCTGCCTCTCAGTTGCTTCTCACTTTCTAGACTCAACTATCTGCTCTCTCTTTTCCGTGCTAGCCAGTAGCTGCTCAATTTACATATTGAGCGGCCTTTCCTAATCGGGAAATTTGGCTTGGGTCATTCGGTCCATAGACTTGTGATCATGACGAGACGAATTTTCAACGTTTGAAGCAGATTTAGTTGACCTATCTCAACCACGACTGCAACCTTCATGAAACGAGCAGCTGAGCTCTTTCGCCATTGCAAATTCCTGCATGTCGTTGATGATTTACATCCACATGCGCTAGGGCTAGTCCATATTAGGAAAGCGGAAGCATAGGCGGTCGAAATCGTAGTCTCAAACGTCTGGTGTGGCGCTAGTCCACATTAGGTAATACTGATGCAGGCTGGGCGCGTCTCACCTCGCGTCACCGGAGATTTGAACTTCACTCGCAACGATTGGTATCGTGTTTGAAAGCCACACCTTCAAAATGGCGAGCGAAGCTTCATGTACGACAGATCCTACTCACCACCTCACTAGGCTCATCGAAAGCTAATTGACATGTACTTTAGGGTCTTGCGACGCCAACGATGCGGTCCATGTTACAATTGTCCAGCCGGGCGACAAGAAGCCCAAGACGCTATCGGCATTCCACCCCCAATTCACTTATCCTATCTTCGGTGATGAGGAACAGATATTCGGCTACAGGGGACTGATCATCCGCTTGCGCTTTGCGGCTCATGATATGCGTCCTCACGTTCACACCTCTTACGACGAAAAGTTCAAGAGCATCGGTGACACAAAGGCTCTGGATCTTCTCGAGACGCTGAAGCCATTTGTGCAGGAAGGTAAGAGGGGACATTTATGCAACCATCGCGATAACAGCTAATCATTGCGGCGCAGAGGCGTTCGCCAATCTTCCCGACTACGAGAAAGCAGTTCAGAGCGACCCCGATGCCAAAGACTTTAAGCCTCCCGGGGAGTTCGTTATTGGATATGACGTCGATGATAGGAAATATGAAATCTGGAGCGGTTCACTCTCAGACCCTGCAGTGCGCAAGATCCTCGATCGCATGCAGGTTCTCGTTTCCCTCTTCATCGAGGCAGGTACCCCCCTGGAAACCGATGACCCAGAATGGACACTCGACAGGTGGATGGTGTACTTTGTGTAAGTGTGACTTGTGCGATATGCGACCTGCGACATGCGGCTAATCAGTCATAGATATGAAAAGGTGACGCCTCCCACTCCGACCGCATCGTCCTATTCGATCGTCGGATATGCCACAACATACCGCTACTGGTACTACCACCGGGAACAATCGCAAGCTCCTGCAGTGAAGGACTACGAGTTCCCGGTGCCAGAAGTCAATACTGCGGAACTCCCAGCCCGGATTCGGATCGCCCAGTTCCTGGTTCTACCTTCACACCACCGTGCCGGCCACGGCACCCACCTATATACCACAATCCATGCCGCCTGCATCGCAGACCCAACTATTTTGGAGCTCACCGTTGAGGACCCCAACGAGCAATTCGATGCGCTCCGTGACACAGCCGATTATTGTCTCCTACGGCCTGAGTTCCTGAAGCATAATGTCACTCTCAACCCGGACCCTCATGGAGCCTTCTCTCAAAAGAAGCGCCCTCGCAATGTTCCCACGTCCGCACTTATCCCCACCAAACTCCTCGCGGACATTCGGAAATCATTCAAAATCGAATCCACTCAGTTCGCCCATATCTTGGAGATGTACCTTCTTGGTCAGATCCCTAAAAGTCACCGCCTGGCCGGCGGCACAAATCTTGCGAGGCTGCTAATCAAAAAGTATAAGGCTGAGAATGAGGAGGATCGTCGCTATTACTGGTGGCGCATGTTGACCAAGCAGCGTCTATTCAAGAAGCACAAAGAACTTCTAAGTGAATTGGAGCTTCTTGATCGAGTGGAGAAGCTTGATGCCACAGTTCAAAATGTGGAGGAAGGCTATGAGCTCACACTGGATGCGCTTGAGGGCCGTTTGCCAGACGGGGAATCTGAAGGGGAAGAAGTTCCTACTGGGAGCCGAAGCAAGCGTAATAAGCGCAAGCTCACAGTTGAGGAAGACGACGACTGGGAAGACATTGAAGAGCCTCCCAAGCGATCAAAGGCTTGAGCATTGTCCACAGGCATTGCCAAAACCTCATGTACTATGTAATTTACCTTCAAGGTGTCCTGCCTTGTCAGAGAAAAATGAAATCTTTTCTTCCTTTATTCCCTTTCTTGTCATGTAGATATAGAACCCCGTTCATGGTGATATTTACCCTCATTATAATTGAATAGCAGGCGTAGTCCACCAGTCCTCATTTTGGCTGTCGAAATCTGCCGTGCCGGCGATAACATCTGGGTTCGGCACTTACCTTTTTCCGGATCACCATCGCATCTCTTGGAGCTTGCTTGTATCCATTGCTATTGTCAACAAGATACCTCAGATCGGTCCTTCCATTGAGTCCTAGAACGTCGAATTCCTCCAGGATCTTCCCGCTTTGGTCCTACGCAGCGCCCGCATTCTTTTAACGTTGTGCGCCAACCGACCCTCCCACCTTCACCCACTCCGTCGATCGCATTTCAAGATGGTGAGCTCCAGTTGCACCCAGTTACCCACCAAAATAGAAAACATGCTCATCTATTCTTTTCAAAGCTGCCTCTCGGCCTCCTCACAGCCGCCCAGGGCCACCCCATGCTGGTGGAACTCAAGAACGGCGAAACGCTGAACGGCCACCTAGTGACCTGCGACAACTTCATGAACCTGATCCTGCGCGAAGTAGTGCAGACGAGTCCCGAAGGCGACCGCTTCTTCAGATTACCTGAAGTCTACATCCGAGGCAACAACGTAAGCCGCTTCGTCTGACTCGGAATCGGATTCGAGCCCCGCCCTTTCGCCATATACTAACAGCACCCAGATCAAATACCTGCGCGTGCCTGAAGAAATTGTCGAGATCGTCAAGGAGCAACAACAGAACCAACCACAAGGCCGTCGTGGCGGTCGAGACGGGGACCGTGGTCGTGGCCGTGGTGGCCGCGGTGGACGCGGTCGCGGTCGGGGACGAGGCGGTAACCAAGCATGAGCCTTTCACGATTTCTTTAAAAGAAGGCAAATGAGATACCCCGGAGGAGACGGTAAGGTCGCTCGGAGGTCTGGAACGGTTCGAGAGCATGGCCGTGGCGTATCTGGCTCTGTATTTTCACGGTAACTGGGCCACTTGGACAATTTACAGCTACATTTTCAATGTTATATTGCAAAAACCCAGACTAAATTCGCTCTTCTCTTATCAATTCTGTAGCATGTATTCCGTAGATGTGTTCCAAGGTGAGGACTTCCCCGACCAGACCGGTGATGTCACGTGATATCAAATGCCAAATCAAATCCGCGGAGGTTAGCTCGAGACCACTTCACAGAACCGGCCATGTCGCCACGGGCTTTAGTCCTTGATGGACTATGGTATTCACTATGCCCGTCATTCACAGCGCTGAGCGTTGGTCGCTCAGCGTATCCCAAACCAAAGGGACGATTCTCAAGAAAACCGCTACCTTCGATCGCTACCGCAAGCTCCCCAGCTCGCCGCTGCTATAGCACGACCGACGATTCCCCTGGGCCTCAGCATTCAATCACAGATGCATCTCGTTCGGAGACATTGCACTCCGGCAGATACCACGATGAGGCCCACGCTCACTGGTCCAGACAACGGACCAACACGCGGAGCACCCGAAAGCCTCTCTCGCGAACACACAATGTACAGGAAGACCTTCTGAAGCTGAAGAACGATGCGTTGGAGGCACGGCTTCAATATGTCATGGACAAAAAACCGAATATCAGACACATCACGCAGATCCTACGGCTGCTCATTCGAGATCGCCATGTACAGCCCAATGCTCGACATTATAAAGCTCTGATTCTCGCCAATACTGATAATGAACGAGGGTCGCCGCAGCTCGTGCGCGGACTCTTGGATGAAATGGAGAGTAGCGGCATCACCGCGGACTCTGGCACCCTCCACGGTGCACTACAGGTAAGTCATGGAACTGTGCGAAACCGAGCCGAAACTCACTACGTCAGGTCCTCGCCGTTCACCCGGACTATCTGCTCCGACAAGAAGTACTGGACAAAATGCGCGACCGATGGCTGACGCTCAGTCCGGCCGGATGGCATTTCGTGGTGGCGGGACTTTTGCGCGAGAACCAGATCGAGCTCGCGCTGGAGCATGTCGCGTTGATGGAACGGAAGTTCATTTTCGTTCAGAACTGGCTACACAGTATAATTGTCTATACGCTTTGCGACCACGGCGAGTTGGACGAGGTGTACAGGTTGATGCAGGCTCGCGTTGAACAGGGCCACGATATGACGACACCACTCTGGATGCATGTGTTGACAGTGGCGGGCACACATGACCACTTTACGATGGCGCGTTATGTGTGGCGCCGCATGGTCGACCTGGGTTACATGAGTCCACTCATTCCGGTGTGCAATGACGTTCTTCGGATGGCCGCGAAGGCTGGAGACACTGAGCTGGCCAAGTCTGTGATTCGATACCTTGTCGAGTGCGGCATGTTGCTTGATCGCGGACAGTATGAGCGACTTGTGGAAGCGCACGTGGCAGCCGGTGACCTGGCTGCGGCGTTCGAAACATTGTGCACTATGCACGAAACACAGATCCCGCTAGCGGATAGTTCGACCGACTGTCTTCTTGCGTACATGATCCAATCTAAAGTGGATCGGCGGGAGGCATGGCAGATGCTCAAGCGGTTGAAGAACGAGAAACGGACCGTGCCCATCCAGTCCGTCCGTGTGGTGGCCCGGCTCTGTGAGCACAATGCCCACTCCGATCCGTCGGTGGTGGACGATGGTGTCGGGTTCTACAAGGAGCTCTACACCGTCTGCCCGGAGGGAGCAGACGTTCAAATCTACAACACACTGATTCGGATGTGCCGCACGGCCCGAAACCGTGAGTCCGGGATGTTCCTCGTGAAAGAGATGGCGTCCCTCGGGGTAATCCCAAACGGGGGCACGTTCGAGTCGATCATTTTAATGTGTTTGGACGCGGGAAACTTCCGGTCCGGCTTCCTTTATTTCCAGGACCTGGTCAAGCGGGAAGCGGCATTGAGTGCTGAAACGCAGGGGGAAATTCGCACCATCTGCGCTGGATCCGTGGATGAGTTTGCCATGCGACTGCAGTATCACCCTTACGTCCGTGACGACGTGCGCAAACTCGATGAGGAGGTCCAGCAGCAGCGGGAGCGAGCGGCCGAGAAGACCGGTCGCCACCCTATTCCTCCGGAGGTGCGAAGGTTACGGATGTCAGACGATCAACGACGAGAGTTTAACAAGGAGCGTCGAAAGCGGAAACGCCGTCGTCTCGCAATTGAGCGAAACATGAAAGAGGAGGGATGGGATGAATGGGAGGTCGATGCCAAGACGAGTTGATTTCATTTTCAGGTCCCAGTTGCCAAGCATTGTGGGCTGAAAGCCACCCCGTTGTACACTATCTTCCCCAGTGGATGTCCATGGATATATACCAGTATTTTCTGCAATTGTACTTGTACTCCAAAGCAAACCTTGGAAGACCCTTGCCCCCGTTTAACCGTTGAAAATCGAAGTCTTTGTCCCATGGATCTTGAACAGACTATAAATATCGACTCCACTCTCTTGAAACAGCGAGGGACGATCGTGGGGGGCGAATGTCGGATAGTAAGACTTTTTGTCCGATCGTCAAACAGCGATTGATTGGCAATTTATTGCGAACAGGAACGCGAACTCAAAGAGTCCCTCAATTGACGTACCTCGTACTCCGTACTCCGTACTTTGTACATAGAAGGATTCCTGCCAAGCAGGGGCACCTGGGCAGGGACCAAGGGAAGTTGGACCCTGACTAAACTTGTGCACAGGGTTCCAAGGTTATATAACTCCCAGCCTCGCTCCTCTCTCCCTTCACATCTCTATCCTTCTGTACATTGATCCATAATACTTAATCACAATGCAACTCACTCTCCCCCTCCTCCTTGCTGGCCTCGCCACTGCTCTTCCCTCCGCCGCCAAAGTGAACACCATCAGCGATGAGGTGATCTGGCGAGTCTCCAACCTCACCATCGGCTGCTCCCAGGGTGGCTGTATCTTTGACTATGACATCGCTGGCCGCCGCAATAGCGAAACCCCTGCCTTCCGCACCCACTGCAGCGGTGCCGAGAAGGAGGAGATCACCTGCGACAACGTGAACATCACCACCACAGTCACCCCCGTCGGCAACCCCGTCTGGAACGTCGATGTCACTCACCGCTGGATGACCTGGTTGGACCCCAACTCTCTGGCCACTTGGTACCAACAGGGCTCGAAGAATGTCTCGGTGCCTGACCACAACCCCGTGGGCTTCTACTTCAAGCCTACTTCCGAATACGGTGTCGCATAAATGATAATTTGAACATGCTGGAGGACTTAATTATTGGTCGTGAGATATGAAAATATGTACTTATGAGTCTGGCACTGTACAAATTGAGATATTTTGAAGACAAGAATGCGAAGTAAACACGTTCACCCTGGGCTAGTCCGATAAGTCTATCTTGATTGTGCCGTGACATCATCGATCACTGCGCCTCTTCTCGACTCCCCAACACATAGAACTTGTACTTGCATCGTTGCATTTGCTCTTCTGTATATTGTTATATTGCTATTGCTTGGAACATACGGAGTTGCAGCCAAGGTTCTAATGGTAGGTTCCTGCAGGAAGTGTCCGCGGTCTTTTCGCTAATCATCCGCAAGTCATCAATTCTCCGCCAGATCGTCGCAGGGCCTAGACAACAGCACCCAGAGGCAGGACTCGACTTATGCTATGTGACAGACAACCGTAAGTGACCTCGCCCACCACAGACACCCAACTAACGTCCCAGTGATCGCAACCTCCGGTCCATCAGGAACATATCCCCAACGCGCATACCGAAACCCCCTGGACGCGCTGGTCAAGTACCTGGACACAAAACATGGCTCGAACTGGTGCATCTGGGAGTTCCGCGCCGAGGGCACAGGGTACCCGGACTCAGAAGTCTACGGGCGCATTCACCACTTCCCCTGGCCAGACCACCACCCGCCACCCTTCGCGCTGATCCCCAATATCATGGGCAGCATGCGCAACTGGCTCCATCGCCTCGATCAGGATAAAGATAAGCAGGATGAGCAGGAGCGCGTGGCAGTCGTGCACTGCAAGGCGGGTAAAGGGCGCAGTGGGACGGTCGCGTGCGCGTACCTCATCAGCCAGGAGGGGTGGAAGAAAGAAGATGCGTTACAGCGATTCACTGATCGGCGAATGCGCGTGGGATTCGGCAACGGCGTCAGCATTCCCAGCCAGCTGCGATATGTCGGGTATATCGACCGGTGGGCGAATCAGATGGACAAGCAGTATGTCGAACGACCGGTTGAGATTCTAGAAGTGCATCTGTGGGGGTTGAGGGATGGGGTCAAGGTTGCTGTGGAGGGTTATGTGGATGAAGGGAAGAAGATCAAATGTTTTCATCTCTTCCATCGGAACGAACGCACCATCATTGAAGATGGAAAGACCGAGAAACAGAACAAGCCCGCAACCACAACCTCCACGCCTTCCCCTGATCCGTCCCAATCGGATGTCTCAACACCACAACACACTGTCACGCCAGGCACTGTCCCAGCCTTGATATTCAAGCCTCACAACCCCCTCATCGTTCCCAGCTCTGATGTAAACATCGACCTGGAGCGGCGCAGCAAGGCCTCCTACACTGGCTTTGCGATGGTGACATCCATCGCACACGTCTGGTTCAATCCCTACTTCGAAGGCGGAGCAGAGCACGACTCTGGAGTTTTCGAAACGGAATGGGATGCCATGGACGGCATCAAGGGAAGTGCGAGGAAAGGAATACGTGCATTGGACAAGCTCAAGGTCGTCTGGCGGTATCCGTCAGAGTCCCCCAAGGGAAAAGAGAAAGAAGCCCCAGTCGAAGGGAGACCAATCAGCCAGCCTAATCCCGGTGAATCCATCCATGAAAGCGATCCGGCCGATTGGCGTGGAGTCGCGAACCCGAGCATGGAGAAAATAAGTCCTCCTGTCAAATCTGTCAAATCTCCGAAATCGCAGAAGAGTACGACGAGTCTTTCGGATAAGACCAAGGAAGTGGCTCATGTCATAGAGAAGGAGCTTGGGCTCCGAAAGCAGACGGATGAGAGCAAAGATGTGAGTTTGGCTGGGAGTGATGATGAGATAGTCACCACCGACGATGAGGGAAGGAAGGTGAAATTGAAGAAGGACCAGGAGGATATTTTAGAGGGTGTCAAGGCGCATTATGGAAAGGACAGCAAGGATGCGACTGACTCCAGTGGGAATTAGAGTGAATGTTGCATTTTGGGACATGGATATTGTACATCTACATCTTGTTTCGTCTCATACTTAGGACATTTTGAAAGAGCCCCAGGAAACTAACATACTACATTTGCGATGCAACTAAGCCCGGAAGAAGACGATGTATATTGTGAGGTTGAATATTCAGAAAATTCGCTGAGCCTGTGTAAATGCAAGGCAGGAAGACGTTGAGACATAAGTAGATCTAGACATGCCATTTATTTATCCGCCAGAGATAGAGATGATGGAGAAAAGGAAATAAAAGGAAAGAGAGAAAATGAAGGATCAGGGGGTATGGGGGAACAAAATATCAAAAAGAGCGATGCATGCCAAGGCAAGTAGAATCACAGAGGAACGAAGCCTTCCATCTTTTTGCGATGTTCTTGAGCTTCCTTCTGCAATCGATCGGACTTCTTGCGCTCATAGACAGTACGGACAACGCGACGAGTCTGCTCCTCGCCCTGTGAGAAATTAGCCCTGGCAAGGCCAACCACCGAATCAATCTGCTCAGGCGTGTAGATGAAGTTCCAAGTTGAGAGGAAGTCATCGACATCTGGATCGATCGAGCCCGGGCGAGGCGCGAGGGGCATCTCCGGGTCCTTGGTTTGAGAAGCGTCTTGTCTCAAAGATTGGGCAGCTGCCCGAGGCCGAATCTCAGGCTTGGGTGGGACGTCGGGGGCAGAAGGATTGGGGATGAGAGGGAAGTAGACTACCGCGATACCGGCGTCTGGGCGCATGAGATGGAAGTCAGCGTCGGAGTGATCTTCGCTCTGGGGGTCGAAGAGTCGCTTTGATGGTGGAGGTTCTTCGTCGGTGGTGCGTTCTTCTGTGCTACCGACCCAGACATTGCAGTAGCCTAGGTCTGTACCGCCTTGTGGCTTTTGACCGGTGGCTTGCTTGTTGTCTCTAGCGCCTTCCTTTTGAGCATGCGCAAGTTTTTCGCTCAATTCCTTGTCGGTGGTGTTCTGAGACTCTCGTAGAGCACTTTCGGCATCCTCGATGCTTGCGTCTTTGGGCCATCCGGCGCCAACAGGCCAGCCCTTGATGCCGCGCTGGCGGGCATATCCATCAACTACAGAGAGCCAGTTCTCCTGCTTGACGTCTGCGGAGGCATCGAATGCGACAATAACGTCAACATCACGGCCCGGGCGGATCAGCGGGTAGATTGGAAGGTTGTTGCTCATTCCAGCATCCATGAGACGCAGATGATCATTGCGGAAGAATGACTCTGGACAAGACGATGGCAGTTGATCTTTCATGCCCTTAACATAGTTCGGAATTCCAGCAGGATCAATGGGGTGAACCTTGATCAAATCTTGATTTTTGCCCTGGATGAGCGAGTCAATCCCGCCAAATCCAGCCAGGCCTTTCACTAGGGGCCTGATCTCTTTGTAGTAATGGGATAGAGTGGCACAGAAGGCACTGCCCCAAACTCCCATCAAATTGGGAACTCTGACCTCCGGGATGGGGAGATTATCCACTGTTACTTCCGAGCGACCTGCATCGAAGTGTCGTCCGAGTGCCCAAGTGGGAATACCGGCATTAAGCTCTTCACAGAAGAATTCGTAGGGAGTGAACTCAAACCACTGGAACCAAGCTTCCTCTTGGGATTTTTTCATCAATTGTTCAGGCGTAGGCTGCTCTTTGGCCTTTTCGTTTGACTCATCAAGGATTGGAATCTCGTGTCGTACTGCCGTGTAGATGGGGAGGGGATGAGATCCATTGACCAGGTTTGTTCGTTGATTTGAAAGTTTGAAGTCCCTGTCGGAGACTCCAAGTTCTCCTCGGGGAACTAGCAGTCTCGCTGCCAGCAACATTCCGTAGATATCGACCAAACCGAAATCGGCCCCGGGGTCACCCTTTAGCTTCTCCACAAATCCGCTGAGAAGGAACTTGTTTGTCGGCGCCGTGGTGAGTAGGTCCAGGGCCGCTGGTGGGAAGGCAATATGGACACCAAGGCGATTCTTCAGGTGGTCAACAAGCTTTTCGAAGTCCCGTTGCGCAATGGAAGAATGGTAGAGTGTTTGTAGCCAGCAGCTACCACTGACACCAGCTGTGTAGGTCACACAGTCCCATAGACCTGCCTCCTGGGCTGCGAGATACGACCCAGTACCCGCGACCAGAGCACGTAGTCCGCCTCCTGAGCCGCATACCGCGATAATAGGCACATCGTCGGGGTGAATCTCGTCCTCGGGGATATTGAGATAAGAGGACAATGCCTTGACGACCTTTCGCGATCGTTGCCGCCTGAACTCCTGCTCCTCGGGGCAGAGGTCTCCACTCACACGTACCTTGGCATCGCGAAGGATTTCAGGATTGATGTCCGGATCGTGGGCCTCCTTCCAAATGTCATCTGCTAGGGATCCAGGAGCTAGGGAGAGTTCTCGCTGGAGCTTCTGGACCGTAGCTGGGACAAATCTGGTCCAGTCCGGAATAATGTAGTTTGTCAGGCTACCCACGTCCACCCAATCACCGGAGCCTACCGTTTGCTTAACCCCATCAAGCCTTTGGGCGATGTTGGTCCAAATTGACCCATAGTCTTTGGTTTCTTGATCCGAGGAATTAGAGCTCAATTTTGACTTCTGCGACTCCTCATCCGTCGATCGTGCTTTCGAGGCAGTAAAACGAGCCCTTGATTGACCTGGGTGCGACCATTCCCCCGCAGTGTATGCAGCTAGGGCAGCTGGAGGAACTGTCCATTTGAGACGTGAAGCCCTGGCAGCTCCCATTGTAACTAGGGGGCGTTGGGAAAAGAGAGGAGCTTGCAGCAGCATCCAGTGAGAGCCATTGGAAAAAGAAAAGTCAACACTTTACCTTTTTTCCCCAAGCCACAGCGCGAATCCGGACCTGGCGATCGACGATGACGTAATACATGAGACCTGGATGGGTCATGTGATGTATCCGCATCGGGACTAGTGCACCTCGGACTAAACACTGGCCATCTGGGGGGCAATTGCTTATCACTGGAGCTCGGGGACATCGATTTCCAAGGCGCCTCAAGAGTGCCTCGGTGAAATGTGATACAGTCTTTCTTTGGATTGCGTCTATCTATCATCTCACCATGGTGGCTCCAAGGAACACTGCTTATGCTGAGGAGAGCGCCGAGGTTGAGGTGCTCTACGCCAACCTCGAAAAGCTGAACCGGCTCACCAAGAAGATCCAGGGATCTATGGTACGATTGGAGACAGGAGGAAAGGTCGTCAAGGAAGCCATTGGGCCCATCTACAGCAACACCCAATCTCTGCAAATTACCAACACCAACATCGACAAGGTCAACGATGCGATCGATCGCTTGCGCCAACCTCTCGATGCGAAGAATCGCGAAGATGGTATCATTCGCGCAGGGTAAGTACCTCTCTACTATCAACTGTGAGAAAGTCAGACTGTACTGACCAACTCCAAGTCCGCAGAGTTCCGGCCTCCAACAGTATCTCTCCGCGATGAAACGTGTTGAAAAGGCGCTGGTCGACCTCAACACGACGAACCTGCGATCCAATCAAAAAGCGATGGCCGACTTCAATTCACTCTTGAACACTGGAAGCTTAAAGTTGCAAGACACATTACGGGCCGAATTAAGCCAACACGCCACACCTATCGAACCTCTACACTATCTTACCAAAGGTATGCGTGACCTTGTTCAAAGATCGTGCATGGTACTAATGCTAGACTGTTGGCAGACCTTCCATTCCCGTCTATCCCTGAAGACACAATCTCGCACCTAGCACCATTATGCTCGGCGGTTGGCTCTGCTTCCGTCTATGGACCCCAGCGCAGCAAGGGCGAGAACCCCGCGTTGAAAGTATATGCCGAGGTACGGGGACCATATATTACAGCCAGTTTGCAGAATCTTGCGATTGCCTCCATGAATACCGTCAAGCGCAGAGCCACAGATGGTCCTTACAAGCAAGGTACCAATGGTATTGGTCTCTACTCGAGTGCACTAGAAGCGTTCATTACCACGGAGCATGGTATCATTGTACAGATGTTCAGTGGAGATCAGCAGGGCCTTGCATTACAGGCCACGTTCCTTTCTGCGATGGGAGAATACTCCAAAACTCTGCGTGAGCTCAATCAGTACATCAAGGCTAACCTTATGACCGACTGTTTCCTTGCCTTTGAGATCATCGAAATTGTGACAGCAATGTCCTATCGAATTGACTCGAAGGCCGCAGAGCTGAAGAGCCTTCTGATTGAAGCTCTCCGGCCTGTGCGCGAGACTGCCAAGTCATCACTTTCCGAGCTGCTTGAAGAAACGAAGCGCAAGGCTGCTAGCGTGCCGCTTCCACCAGATGGTGGATCAGTGCCTCTTGTGGAGGAAGTGATGAGTTCGCTGGCCACTTTGACCCACTACTCGGGTCCTCTGGCTTCGATTTTGACATCCCTGGGCGATGGAAACTGGCGGGCCAAATCTAACGCCGCCGGCTCTGCTCCACTGGATGTAGGCCCCGACAGCGCTACTCTTCTCTCGCACTTCATTTTGGACATGCTCGAAGCTTTGATGACCTCCCTTGAAGCTCGCGGCCGTGCTTTCCATCGATCAAAGGCAGCGCTCGGGGTTTTCCTTTCCAATACGTTCTGTATCGTGGATCGATCGATCAGGCAAAGCCCAGAACTGGCGCGCTACCTTGGTTCACCGGATAGCATCGCCAGGATCGATACATTCCGCAAGCGCGCCACGTCCACATACTTGGACGCCTGGAAAGAAACCTCGCAGTACCTCCTCGATGTTCAGTATACGTCCCGTGGAGCGCAGCGGAATTCCGGCGGCAACGTGGATTCCAGTGCCATTGTCAAGTCTCTTCCGTCCAAGGACCGAGACGCAATTAAGGACAAATTCAAGTCGTTCAATGCGAGCTTCGATGAGATGGTATCCCGACACAAGACCCTTCACATGGAGCGTGAAGTGCGCACTGTACTGTCTCGGGAGCTGCAGACTGTCCTTGAGCCCTTGTATGCCCGCTTTTATGATCGTTATGTCGAGATTGATAAGGGACGTGGCAAGTACATCAAGTACGACAAGGCGAGCTTGTCGGTGCAATTGGCACAGCTGGCTTAAGCTTAAGAATTGTCATTTATATGAGCTAATAGTTAATGTCAATTGGTATCCAATATCAGTAATACTCCAGCTACTACACTAAAAAATGGACAATCGCTTTATGGAAGTATTCTAAAAGGAAATATTCTGCATCAGTCTTCACCTATCCATCCGTGCGATGGTCCAAGCCCTGGAGCTCTGCTAGGTGAGATGCATTGCTTCCCGATTAGGAATCGAAGGCGTGATCCCAATTGTTGCCTGAATATCAAGGCGGCAAGGCAATGGCTGGCATCATCTTCAATCTACCCACCACCTGGGCATCTTCTAGTGATTATGTCCCTTCCTCGAACCTGAACTTGAAAACAACCATGTCCAACACACTAGTCGTACTACCACGTCCCGGGACAGCCAGTCCCAGTGGCATTCCACGATCCATTCAAGGCCCGTCCGAAGAAGCCTTCATCTCAACCTTTGGCAGTCTTCTGCCACAAGCATCATATCTGCAGACACCCAATGGCAAAGCGGCATACTATGAGATCCTGCCCTCATCCAGCTCCGCGGAGCACCAGGATTCCATCTCCCGTGTACTTTTCGTACATGGCGTCCAGACCCCCGCAATAGGGCTCCAACCACTAGCAAGTGCATTGTCTTCGCGCTTCCCAAGTGCTCACTTTGTACTCATTGATCTATGGGGTCACGGTCTTACCGAAACACCTGTTGCGGCGCATGAGCCGGCACTCTTCCATGACTTATTGAAGGCCGTGATGGATCGGCTTCAATGGGAGAAAGCCCACCTTGTTGGGTATTCGTTTGGCGGATCTACGACGGCCACTTTTGCAGCTGCTTACCCGGAGCGCGTTGAGTCTATGGTTCTAGTTGCGCCTGCTGGCCTACTGCGTTCCTCGCAATTTACCGAGTTGGAGAGGAGCTATCTGCGCGGGGGTGAAGGTATTGAGGAGCAGGCGCGTGCATGGATTTTGCAATTCCTGGAGGGTGGGCAATTTGTCGTTCCTGTGGACTGGAAGGAGAGAGTTGGACGAGGCGAAGTGGTTGCTGAGGCTGTTCGGGATTGGCAGATGAAGGAGCATGCCGGACACCCGGCGAGCGTGGTGGGTATTTTCCGGGACGGTGGGGTTCTGGACAAACACGCTGGATTTGCTGAAGCGGCAAAGACGGGGATTGAACATCTATGTATCCTTGGAGAGCTGGATGATCTATGTACCGTGCAGGATCTACAGGATGTTGGGGTGTACAATGTGACAGTTGTCTCACGGGTGGGCCATGGGGTGGTACGACAACGAGTGCCGGAGGTATCTGCACTGATTGAGAAGTTCTGGAATGAACTGTAGTGTATAGGATGTACTATTAGTATAGTGCAAGAACAGTTATATAGAAGGTCAAGTGCCCGAGCCATGGATATTACATTCCCCCGGAACCGGGGGACCCCACTGGTTAGTCATGGCGATAACGTGATAAGCCCCGCTAAAATTTGACTTGGGAAAATCGGTCGAATTTGCTTTTGGTTTGTTCGATTCTCCCCCATTTCAAGTGACTCGAGACAATCTTCAAAATGTCCGGAAGCAACGATGTCTACCAGACTCCCCTCAACTCGCGCTATGCGAGTAAGTCTGCCCGAACCCCTCCACGTCCTCCAAGGCCCCTCCATGGAGGGGCAACGTATAGATACAAACTAATGCTCAATTGACCAGGCACTGAGATGAAGTACCTCTTTTCTCCCCGCAAGCGTTTCTCCACATGGAGACAGCTTTGGACCTGGCTCGCGGAGGCCCAAAAAGGTACGGCATAGAAGTCGAGCCACGGCCGACATCGGGTGTAAAGGAGAAAAGCATCCCAATTGACTGAATCATGGCTACAGAGCTCGGACTTCCTATCACTGCCGATGCCATCGAGCAGATGAAGGCCCACCAGGTCATCCAGGATGATGAGTTCGCCGTGGCCGCCGAGGAGGAGAAGCGCCGCCGACACGACGTCATGGCTCACGTCCACGCCTTTGGCCAGGTTGCCCCCGCCGCCGCCGGTATCATCCACTGGGGTGCCACCTCCTGCTACTGTACCGATAACGCTGATCTGATCCTCCTCCGTGATGGTCTCGATATCCTCATCCCCAAGCTCGCTGTCGTCGTCGACAAGCTGTCCCAGTTCGCCCAACAGTACAAGGACCTGCCCTGTCTTGGTTTCACCCACGGCCAGCCCGCCCAGCTGGTCACTGTTGGTAAGCGTGCCTGTCTCTGGATCCAGGATCTGCTGATGGATCTGCGCAACCTTGAGCGTGCCCGCGATGACCTGCGCTTCCGTGGTGTCAAGGGTACCACCGGAACTCAGGCTTCTTTCCTCCAGATCTTCAACGGCGACCACGCCAAGGTCGAGAGCCTCGACGAGCTCGTCACCGAGAAGGCCGGCTTCAGCTCTGCTTTCAT
The DNA here is from genome assembly GCA_911174995.1 of Penicillium olsonii. NCBI lineage: Eukaryota > Fungi > Ascomycota > Eurotiomycetes > Eurotiales > Aspergillaceae > Penicillium > Penicillium olsonii. Next base: position 617,827 of record CAJVNO010000008.1, on the reverse strand, counting down.
CATCTCCAGCCAAACATACTCGCGTAAGATCGATGTTGACGTCGGTAACGCTCTCGGCTCTTTCGGTGCCACCTGTGAGCGCATTGGCATTGACATCCGTCACCTTGCCATGCTGAAGGAGGTTGAGGAGCCCTTCGAGAAGGACCAGATTGGCAGCAGTGCCATGGTGAGTTGATTTGTGTCGATCTTTGTGCTGTAGCTAATCAGTGGCAGGCCTACAAGCGTAACCCCATGCGCTCCGAGCGTCTCTGCTCCCTGGGTCGTCACCTGCAGAACCTCCCCAAGGACGGTCTGGACACCTACTCCGCTCAGTGGTTCGAGCGTTCCCTCGATGACAGCGCCATCCGCCGTATCAGCATTCCCGAGCTGTACCTGACCGCCGACGCCTGTCTCATTCTCCTCAACAACGTCACCTCCGGCTTCGTTGTCTACCCCGAGGTCATCAAGCGTCGTGTTAACGATGAGCTCCCCTTCATGGCCACGTGAGTCTATTGCTATCAAATTGGCCACAGAGTTTCTAACCCCTCATCCAGCGAGAACATCATCATGGCCTGCGTTGCCAAGGGTCTTTCCCGCCAGGATGCCCACGAGGAGATCCGTAAGTCGATGAACCTTGCCTACTGAGCTCCCCATCCTAACATCCTTTTAGGCGTTCTCTCCCACCAGGCTGCCGACAACGTCAAGAAGCAGGGCAAGGACAACGACCTGATCGAGCGTATCCGCCGCACCGCTTTCTTCGAGCCCATCATTGCCCAGCTGGACACCCTTCTGGACGCCAGCACTTTCGTCGGCCGCGCTCCCCAGCAGGTTGAGAAGTTCACCACCACCGAGGTTGCCACTGCCATCAAGCCCTACGCTTCTTACATTGCCAAGGGTGAGACCTCTGCTCTGCACGTCTAAGTTCCCAAGCCGGATCCAGGCTGTATATGAGATTTGAAAAGTTATATGATAAAAAGATGGAACCCCCTCTATAGACGATAGTACGAATGCAGTATATGGAACATATCTCGGAGAATTACCATCTGTCATAGCAATTTGACGTGGATGATTTCCCACTGCCCCACTTACCTGCTTCCCCGATGCGGGCAAAAAAGGTTAGATTGGAGGGGTTTACTATGGCGGGGTGATCTATCGGATCAAGTATATCCTGACTCATACCTAGCCCTGGAAGGGGATGATACGGAGAGCAACAGAACTGAATTCGCTTTTGCCAGATGTATGCAGAGACTATGTTTAAACCCGAAAGAATTGAGAGAACCACCCAAAGAAAGACAATAAGAAAGATGCATGAGAGGCTTGACAATCCCAAAGAAAAGAGAAATATATGCAATGAAACGCTAACATGCAATCGTGAAAAGCAATGCAGATATAAAAGAAATCAAAAGAGACTCGACAACAGCAACAACCCATGGGCAATTGAGTAGGAATGCTCCAAGTCGCCAGACACGAGTCATGGAATGTCCGAGCAACCAGGCTTTTAAACTGGACCGGCTGTGGATAAATCACCGGAGAATCTCCGACAGATGCAGGGCCGATGAGAGAGAGCATCGACTCCAGCGCCTGCATCCCTGCCCGACATCTCGTAGCTCAATCCAATATGGCGCAAAAGAAAATTGCAACCCCACTCAACCCCTCCAGTCCTTATCCACACCCCACCAAGGCCATTTTCGCCATTTTTTTTCTTATTTTTTTCTGTCAAGCGGGGACAGATTCGGGCTCCGACGGGGTGGGCTGGTAGAAGAGGTCGCGGACCAGCCAGACGATGTACAGCACGGCAAGCACCCACAACGAGGCCATGAGTTTGTATGTGGAGGAGCGCCAGGTGACGCGGCGGATGAGACGACGTCCATTGGGGCCTTCAATAGGACCCCGGCGAGGGGGATTGCCGTTGGACTGAGGTGGATTGGACATGGAAAAGGGATATGCGACGGCCTCGTTCATTTCGCTGTGTGATGTTCGACGGCGAGACATGGTGGACCCGGAGGATATATGGTTCGGGCCGGGTGACGTTTCCGGATCTCTCGTAGGGCCTTGCATGGGTATCAGGGGAAGGGGATTTCGGGAGCTGCGATGTGAGGATTTGAGGATGAAGTTTGAGAGTTTGGGAGGGATAGAAGTCGCAATTTCTGTTTTTGCCAACGCACAAAAAAAATAGAAAAAAAAGGAGGGGCCCGACAATTAGCCAGTCAGAGGCAGCAATTGCTGGACAACAGCAAGAGCTCGAAAAGGGAATATTGAGTCTCCAGAAAGCGGATCTGTAGGCTGGCACGGGCGAATGGGCAGCGGTGGACGGAACGTGGCCCGTTGCATCTTATAACATCTCTTCATTGTTCATTGTTCATCTCCTTTTTTTTCTTTTTCTTTTTCTTTCTTTTCTGCCTTAACTTCTGTGGTGATTTTTGAGATTTCAGTGTTGGCTTCTATCCTGAAAAAAGATAAACCAAGAACCCAATCATCCGTATAGGGGATTTCCAAAGGATGGCAGGGTGGGGGGAAGGAAAACTCGAAACCGATAGCCGCGGTGCTAGGTCACGGCTTACAGAAGAGACTGATCGACAAAAGTACCAAAATGTGATGTCAAACTGGGCACAGACTATATCCCGGGAACTATATAGGTGCTTACTATTCTATATAGTTTGGGTAGTGTAGGTAGTTTAGGCATAGTGCCGATATACTAGAGAACTGCATCCATATACTAGTAGATTTTACAGACATCCAAGGTTCATATATCTACTACTCCGTACAACAACCGCTTCCAAGGTTGTTCGTCGCCCTTCTGGTCCCTTTCGTTAGGGCTGGCGTGACGTAGCCATGTTCCAGGGTGACATAATCCATTGACCAGGACATCTGGATCCACACGGAGTACACTTCCAGGGGAGAATGCCACTTCAATGCTTGTCTGTGTACTGAGTCTTGCAGTTCAATGTTGCGGGGTTGACATCTTACTAAGTTCGGACGAAGGGGAGTTGAATGACCCAACTGTTCGGATCCTAGTAGGTCTAAGCAGACTACCTAGGTAGCAAGCCCAGTAGTATACCATATACTACCCCGAACTCGCCGACTAGTTCGCACCGCTAAGGTCCCCGTCGTTGGTATCCGGTTAAAATCGGCTCACGTGACTCGGTCAAAATCGGCATGCAGATGCATTGGGATAGATATATACTGTAGGTACGCAGTAAGGCAACGTACGACTCTCCATTGCATGATCACAAAAGTGTTGTGCAGTGCAGTTCGCGTCGGGTGTGATCTTGTGACGTTCCTCCGATCTCCGGAGCTAGGCGGAGTCCCCCCCGGACCAGCTCCAACCTCGGCAGATGAAAACGTCCCGGTATTACTCACACTTCCCTTCTACAACACCGGGGCACTTCAACCACGCGCTTCTTTTGAAATTAATATCTTTTGAGGCCAGTAGGCCCTTTTGCCCACCATGTGGAAGCCTACGGAGAGGCTGATGGACACCATCAGGCATTACGCCAGCTTCCCCGCAACCGGTGTCTCGCTGAGGCAGATGGTCCAATTTGGTGACCGTCCCTCAACAGGTAGGTGGTGAACGTGCTACTCGATGCCTGCGACTCTAATGCGTCTGTAGGCACGCTATTCCGCGCTTCTCAATTCCTGTCCGAGGAGCTACCCATCCGCCTCGCTCATCGCGTGCAGGATCTGGGTGAGCTGCCGGATGGACTGAGCGAAATGCCATCCATCAAGAGGGTCCAAGACTGGTATGCGCAGTCATTCGAGGTAAGTCCCGCACTTCGGCCACAACCAATTCAGGAATTTCAACTGACCCAATATTAGGAAATCATTGCTCTTCCTCGCCCGACCCTGACTCAGGAAGTCAAGCAGCGCCTGTTGAGACCGGGCCGGATGAACGGCGGCCCTTCCAAAATCTTATCCGAAACAACCCAAAACCCCAGCGTCCGTGAAGGGCAGTACCGCTCGTCGGTGACGGCGGGCAACGGCAATGGCGTCAACAAGGCCCACGCGGCCTCAGGGCGACGCTATTTCTTCCCCGCGGACGACCGCGGAGACTGGCCGCCTGAACTCAATGACTACAACCAAAGATTCGCCAAGACCCTGCAGCAGATCAAGCGGCGGCACGACGGGGTCGTGACCACTGTCGCGCAGGGTATCTTGGAATGGAAGCGTGTGCGTCAGCGTATGCAGATCGACTCTACGATTCAGTCATTCCTCGATCGGTTCTACATGTCTCGAATTGGTATACGAATGCTGATCGGTCAACACATTGCACTCACGGAACAAACGCACGTCAAACACCCCAACTATGTCGGAATAATTTGCACCAAGACAAACGTCCGCGATATCGCGCTCGAGGCTATTGAAAACGCTCGCTTTGTCTGCGAGGACTACTATGGTCTTTTCGAAGCCCCGAAGGTGCAGCTGGTCTGCAAGGACGATCTGAACTTCATGTATGTCCCGGGACACCTATCGCACATGCTCTTCGAGACCCTGAAGAACTCGTTGCGTGCCGTTGTCGAGCAGCATGGCGCCGACAAGGAAGACTTCCCCGTGACCAAGGTTATTGTCGCAGAGGGCAAGGAAGACATCACCATCAAGGTCTCCGACGAGGGTGGTGGTATTCCCCGATCAGCCATTCCCCTCGTCTGGACGTACATGTACACAACGGTGGAGCAAACCCCCAACCTGGACCCGGACTTCGACAAGAACGATTTCAAGGCGCCGATGGCCGGGTTCGGATACGGGTTACCCATTAGCCGACTGTACGCACGGTACTTTGGCGGAGATCTGAAGTTGATCAGTATGGAGGGGTATGTGTTTTTCCGGTCCCAATCTATACGTGACATCTTGCTAATCCTTTCCACAGATACGGAACAGACGTATACCTTCACCTGAATCGTCTCTCGTCCAGCTCGGAGCCCCTGCAATGACAATCACCCGTCATGAGAGACGGTCGGATCCGGATCACTACCTCGCACCGCCTCATATACAATGACCCGGAAATCAAAACCGCGCCGCCTCGAGGACTGACGCTGATGAATGCCCAGGCCCACTACAAACGGATGCTGAATCGAGAAGTCTCGGAACGTAAGCAGGTCGGAGACATTGAGAGTCTGTTCCACTCGGAGAAACGGAGGAGAGATTCCGAAGAGATGTAGCCCTGGAGCTTCGGCTCGGCCTCCGTTTCCCTGATTGGTCTCTTGCTTCCTTCCTTTGCTCCGGTGTTTGGCTCCTGCAGTCAGCGACAAGAATGTGAAAGACACCCTAGCACTTTGGGCTAGGCACCATCGTCTTGTGTCGGGTTACATGCCAGAGAAGAACAGAGACGAACGAACCACCCCAGAACAGAAAAAACTGTTCTGGGCCCTCTCGATGATACCCCTTTTCTCTTTCTTGTTCTCTCTCTTGTTCTTCTCTGGACTGGCCCTGTCCGACGATGATTTGATTTCTTTGTAAAGTATTTTATACCATTTTAGCGAATCTACATACCTCGTTCAATCCTCAAGAATCGTACCCTCATTCAAACCTGGAATCAAAATCGATCCCTAGATGCAATCACTAACGCTAATCCAACAAAAACAAACCGCAATCAAGATCAAAGATCAAAGATCATCATCCTCGTCCCGTCCAAGCGAAGACCGTCCCGAAGACCGTCCGGACCCAGAAGCCAACCTCACGCCCGAGACCCGCCGCGGCGAATTCGCCCCAGACATCGAGCCCACAGAAACAGACCTCGACCCCTTCAATTCCCCCTCCATCCGCTTCAAATACCCAGGCTTCTTCCACCCATGATCCTCAACACTCCCAATAACCTCCCGATACCGTCCCCGAACCAGCGATGCCTCCCCGCCAACCCCATCAGCCGGGATGTAAAAGCGCGGAGCGTAAAGCTCCTCGGCTTGTTGCGGGTCACTGGGGGCAAGGTACTTGGCCATGAAGCGACGGCGCGTTTGGGGAATGGTCTGAGTTGTTAGTTTCAGTTCATTGGGTTTGAGTTCGGGGTAGGGATGAGGATGGACAGACCTCGTTCATGGCTAGAGCGTAAGTTACGAGCATTTCTCTGTCCTGGAGGACGCAGAGGGCTGCGTGCTTGTCGTCGCGGAGGTGAGACCGTATGCGTGTGTCTTGTTCGAAATCGGTTGGTATTTGCATTATGTGGTCGCGGTGACTTTGGTTGTAGGTTGTAGTTGCTGGGTCTGGGGCGCGGTGAGAGAATCTTTCTGCATGGCATTAGACGTTGTCGCGAGGTCTCTTGATGTATGGTCCTGGTTGCTGGGATAGAGTGTGGATTGGGGGTTTCTTTCAGAGGTGGAGAGATGGAAATGTGGGTATGTCACGATGGGGTAGTTGGTGTTCATAGAGTATCATTTCACGCACCTGTGTCTCCGGTGGTTGCATTTTGTTCTTGGAAAGCCCAGGGTTCAGTGCTGTCGTCGACTGGAGCGCGGTGTGACTCTCCTTCATCTGAGATGGAGTCTAATGAAACTCCATCGAGCTGCATGCCACCATCGGACTCGCTTTCAGACTCGATGTCCATATTTGCTTGCTTTTAGCCTTTCTCGGCTGACTGTGCTGGGATAGTACCAGGATAGCAATGAAAAGGTGGTCTTCCAGCTGGTGGGAAAGTGGGAAAGCGCAAGATTGTTACAAACGCTGCCTCAAGTCCCGGGCGTTTTTTGCTCACGTGGACCAGCCTTCGGAGCTTTAGCAAGTTCGATCTTATGCTTGCGTTCTTCTATAGCTAGTGTTAGAGACGATGCAAGATCGGGGAATTGTGTTGTAGGTCATCGTGCAGACACATTTCTGAGACCAACAGTCCCCATCACATACGACCACTCACATAAGGATATGGGCTTAATCATGAAAGGCCCAAATGATACGTGTTATAGAATACACAGGGTCATGAAGTGTTGACAAGGTCAATTGGAGATATACTGCCCAGCTGAGAAGGCGGTCTGTGGCTCACTCTAAATTATGTAATCATTCCTCGAATGATATCACGTGATTGTATCCACAGTCGTTCGGGGTATAGATCTGAACAACAGAGAGCTGTTCGACATCATTACTCGATTCTGCATATGAATGACGGGTGGATTTGAGATTCTAATAAGTCACTGCTGCGTATCTATCCACAAAGTTGATGCCGATCGATCATGAAGCTACGCACATCTTCGAAGTAGGATGAGTACGATTCGCCTAGGCGTTGCTTGTGGTTGTGAGTGGGCACAATGAAAATGAAAGGTTTAAATTATCATAATATATGAAAAGAGAGAGGAAATAAGTCTCTAGGTATTGAAGAAGGTCCCAGGAAGGAAAGTATTGCTCAAGACACCGACAACGCCGGAACACAATGCCGCTAGAACGACTGACATTTTAGAATAGAATAAGAAAAGCAAGGAAAAGGGATGTTTATTTGGAAGGACACTCATGCATATACGAGTTTTTCGGCCATTTGTAACCAGCAGCGTCCCTAAAAAGTCAGTGAAGTTCAAACCAATTGCAGGGGAGGTACATACCATGTAGTGTGGTTCGCGTTATCATACGCCTTGCGGTGTTCCTCAATGTACTTGGTTGTCTCCCAACCAGGTGGGTCACAGGTGACACTCTCATCATCTGGGTCTTGATAGATACGAACGTAGTCGAATCTCAGCAGAGCGGGCATGTATTCCCGGATGCTGGCATTTTGAGGAGCGAAGTTGTCCGCCATACCCATGTTCATGACCAGACTCATTGGCTCGAGGGGAATCATGCGCTGTCCGATATTGCCGTTGGGACCGATGGCGCGGCCATCGAGGGTCCATGTCTTCTCCGCGCCGACGAACCATGTGATTTGGCCTTCGGCTCCGGGGGTGTACTCGAAAGAGTAGGTCTGGTATTGCGAGCCATTGTACCAGCGGTGGTTGAGGTTCGTGAGGGCGGACATGGCTTGTTGGTAGACGCCACCACGGTAGCTGTTGATCTCAGTAACACGGTCGTCGTAGACGGCGGCGAAGTCTAGAGTTTCTCGGTCAGGTATTGTTCGTTGAAAAAGATCATATCACTTACCGTAATCAGGCATGTACCACAGATCGAAAGGCGCAGTCTGCAAACTCTGGGACGCACTGCCAACGAATGGACCGCTGTCTCCGTAAAGTGGCGCAGTGCTCCCTTCGATTACATCGATTTCAGGAGCACTACGAGCCTTTCCAGGAGTGGGATGATCTGAGCCCTCGCAGGCGCATCCTGGCAAGCGCATGCCAGGGAGCCAATTCAGACCATCTGGCGCACTTTGGTTGGGTGTGATACCAGCATCACATCCATCGTGGTAGCTGTATGGCCATAGACCATCAGTGGTAGCCGCGTAGCCTGGACGGGCGAGATTTCCCATTGCCCAGAAACCAGGCCAGAAACCTTCGATGTGGCCGTCACCAGGAAGAGACATGCTAGCTTCGAGACGACCTCCCTTGAAGCAGAGCTTGTTCCAGCTCTGAACCATACCGGATCTATATTCAAGTTCATGGTTTTCGAAGTGATCGAATCGAAGTTGAAGGGTTCCGTCTGCTGTGGTAACTGCGTCCGGGTCGTACCACTGTGTTTTGTGAGCATTTCACATTTCCACGAGATTGACATTTACACTCACTTCCTTGTCAGCCGTCACACCATACCACAAGTCGACGGCTTCGAAAAACGGATCGTCCTCTGCAAAAAAGGTTCGCCCGGGGGTGTTGAATTCATCCGAAAACTGTTCTCTGCATCAGCCTATGCTGTAGGAGCAATCGTTGCATACTGACCACTAGCTTCATTTCCTTGCCATTGAGGTTCTTCTTGGTGAGGGCCTCCTCAGGCGTGTCAGGGTCAATCAATGTCTGACGCACGTTACTCAACAAGGCCCGTTCCCCAACATCCAGGCACAGTGTATCGCCAGGATGGCAATTTCCAACATCTGGGTGTAAAATGTGGGAGAGCCAGGTTCTGCAACGGTGGATTAGTGAGTCGATCCGCAAGTTTGGAACAATATCTTACATCAGAGGATAACCGATGAAAAGCACCAATAGTCCGATGGTCAGGACCAACAAACCACCGAGGTTCATCACACCACGACGATTCCAGATGTCGCAGTCGCGGTCCTTGTCCATTGGATCCGGGTTGTGCATGTAATCATCTTTTTCCACATCTTCTGGGAACAACAGCAAACCATCCGTGGGCATGATGTTGAACTTCTCAGAGACTGTCTGCGTATTCACATCATGCTCTTCACTACCAGAGTGAGAGTGTTGAGATGGAGCCCTTGAATCCTGGAACGGATCCAGAGGAAAGGTACTCTCACGACTGATCGAGCTAATGCTGGAACGCCCTGCAGACCACCGATCTGGAGACCGTGGCGTGTCACTGTCACTAACACCCGCTCCTTGTGTAGGCCGCAGCCTGGGAGGTAGCAGGAACTCTGATGACTCCGGGGCTGCTGAAGCCCCGTATGGAGAGATACCTTGAGCACCGATGGGCGTCGGGGCATCCGGACCCTGCGGCGTCAACGGCCTAGGGAAGGTACGTGATGTGAGTGGCGCGTAGCCATCCCCGTTCTCGAGAGCTGGCTCATGTTGACCTGAGTTGAGTCGAATATGAGGCGCCAAGGCGGCCTTGCTGTCTGATGTATCGGAGCCGTGGTCCGACATGGCGTTTCCTTTGTTCTGGTCGGTGTTTCGATGTCTTCCGGCTCTGCAGTACTATTCTCTACCGTACACTTCCACCACGACGCTAGTTTCCCGGCATCAATGGTTGAGATATCGGGGCTCGGTGGGATCTGTTGATGTCTGCTCTGGATGTTCCCGGTCCGTTATATTCCAGTCTCGCTATATATTAGACTCGGTAATGACTGGTGCTTTGATATTGAGAGCTTGCACAGTCGATGAGTGCAATGTTAAACAAAGAACGGACAGGACGGCTCGGATGTCATCCAGTGTCCCTCGGCGACAAGATGAGAGATGCAGAGTCTAAACAGAGAAGAGTGCCAAATCCACGGAAGAAAAGATGTGCCTAGATGATCCGAGGGGTCGTGTTTAGGGACCAGAGGATGCTGGAATGACACAGTGCCAAGGGGGGCAACCACTGGTATGTTATACCTTCATCCCGAGACGCTCTGGATGAGCTGGCGATCAACGTGCAGATGTTGGCCAAATGGACACTTTCACCTGTGGGACTTTCCACTAGATGCTGCTCGTCAATTGCTGATACGTGATGTAAAGCAATTAGTGGTGGCTGTCACACCATCCAGCCTTCATCACCCTAGGTAGACCTGTGTAGGGCCATCCCAGGGTGCGGCATTCCCGTTGCCCTCCAGGACTCCGAGGAATGGCCGCCTATGAATGCTGAGCGGAATCTGGGGGTCGGCATGGTACACTTCGTGAGCCTCAATAGAGTACTGTTCATTAAAAAACAACAGGCGTGGTGTTTTTCTCTCCGATCGAACGAGTGTTGAAGAACCAAGGGCGTAACGGCAGGAGACACCAGCCACTTCCCGGCGATTGAACCTCGTGATTTCTACTGTGCAGCCCTGCTCAGCGCGATCGTTACTAGTAAACAATTAATCAAGATTGAATACTATCTCCAATCTACACTGAATAACAATCAGACCCGCTACAGTTGCCTGTCACCCATTCTGACACGCGTCTCAGACTCCCGGAGTGATCTCCAGAGCCAAGGGGAATGTCACAGATCCCGAAATAATCAACTGTCAGGTCAACGGGGAAAGTCAAACGAGATCCTGACTATACATTCCATACCAATAATATTCCCCGAGACCCGCGAGCACGACATCGTCGCTCTACTAGTATAGCCTGATACTTCCAGCTATCAATGTCCAACTACTCATATGCGAAGCCAACCTTGGAATTCATAAATATGTCTCTCGCTGAAGCAAAAATCCACCTATAAATCACACGCGTAAACACTCACGACTCAACAGCCTTCGCACGAAGACCAACAAGACGACCCTCCGGCTTCGCAAATGCCAAAATCCAATATTCAATTTTGGTACTAGTAATCTCAACCCGGAAGATCTTCAGCTCCGCACTCTTATCGCCCGACGCATCGCGCACAGCATCCAACGCGGCAGCGTACTGGTTCTGGGGATCAAAGGAGCCAGGGTCCAGACTCTCGATGGACGAGGACAGGTCGGTATCCGGGGAAATCAGGGAGGAGAACTGGTCTGGAAGGGTGTAAGTTGGGATTTCAGCCAGGGAGATCCGGGGGTTGGCAAGGTTGGCACGCAGCACCAAGGGAAGAGATCTCGGGGACAGGGTTGGACATACCGGCTGTGGGCCACTTTGCGCCATCCCAGTTCAGCGCGATGGGCTCGAAGGGCTCGTCTGTGTCGGAGGTGTAGTAGAGGTTGAGGGATTGGAGGGGTTTGGGGACTGGGAGGGAGCTGGTCACGGTGGTTGTTTGGGCGGAGGTCTGGGGTTTGTCGCCGCTCACGTCTGTGTTGGCTTTGTCGAGGAAGGACATGTAGGCGTCGTCAGAGGCCATGGTGGGTGTTGTTGTGAGGGGTCTGATGCGAGTGGGTGTAGATAGGAGGTTGCGCTGGTAGAGGTTTGCGCTGGATAGACGTAGCGGGGTGTGGGAGGCTAAAAGGTGTGGGAGTCTGGCGCGCGAAGCTGGAAGTGGGATGACGCAATGGATGGGTGGGCGCATGGCGTTTCAAGGACTTCAAATGTTGCACCCGATAATTATATGTTTCCTGTGAGATGTAGGAGGGAGTTTTGAGAATCTGTTTCATATGTCGGGTGGTTGTAAGAGAACCACAAATATATTTCCTACATCTACTCTGTATAGGCACTCCGTACAGATCGAATACACCACTGGTATTTATATATTGAGTCAATATGTCTAACTTTGGAATTTCAAACTGCCCAAGTCGACAACATAATTAATATAATTAAAATAGTCATCCACGGATGTTCTCAAGGGCCCTAGATTCTCAGGTTTTATCGAAGGAGAATGACACCCAAAGCCCAATCTCGAGGTGGAAGTTGAAGTAACCAAAGCGACCTCGGGACCTGCACAGGTGGGAGTATACCTGTGGACGGCAAGAGCCTCCAAGCTTTGAGGTTGGAAGGCTAAGTACAGAATACAAATACAGGATACAAATACAGAATCTACAAGCAAGTCGTGAAGGATATTCGCTTTTTTATTGAATATGAAACGTTGCACTATCACCAATAGCCTTAAACATCTTAAACAGTCTCGACAAGGTCCTTCTTGAGGGTACCAATGAAGGCCTTCTTCTCCTCGGCGGTCTGGAAAGCACCGTGACCGAACTTGGAGGAGGTATCGATCCACTTGAGGTCGACCTTCTCGGTAGCACGGCGGGAAGTCTGGGGGTAGAGGGTCTTGCGGAGAGTCATGACACGCTTCTTAACACCGGGAACGGAGCCCTTGACCATGACGAAGTCGTTCTTGACCTGGCCGTAGTGGACGAAGCCACCCATGGGAGTGATCTGCTTCTTGGAGATGTCGAACTCGGTGGAGGCGTTACCCTCGTCGGAGCCCTTGCCAATACGGAAGACCTTGTGGTTGCAAGAGGTACGGTGGTGGTAACCGTCCTGACCGGCACGGGCCACAGTCCACTGGACGTGGTTAGGGTGCCAGGCACCAATACAAGCGACCTTGCGGAGACCCTTGTGAGTCTTGCGGGGAAGCTTGGTGGTACCCCAACGGGAGGTAACACCGGAGAAACCGTGACCCTTGGTGACGGCGATGACATCAATCATCTCGTCCTTCTCGAAGATGGAGTCGATGTCGATGGTCTTCTCGAAGAGGTTCTTGGCGAAGTCAACCTTGTCGGAGACGGAGCCACCGTTGACCTGGATCTCCATAAGGTGGGCCTTCTTCTGCTTGATGGGGGTCTCGCGGATCTGGGTGTGGGCGAGGACACGGACAACAGTGCAGTACTTCTGGATGCGCTCGAGCTCGCGGGTGATGGAGGCACCGGAGGACTCGGCGTGGGACTTGGCGTACTTGGTGAAGGCCTTCTTCTTGGACTTGTACCAGTTCTTGTAGAAGCGACGCTTGACCTCGTCGCTCAGGTGCTCAGCCCAGACGGTGGTGAGAGAGCGGAGACCACGGGGAGTCTCGATGTAACCGACGACACCGACGGCAACGAGCTAGAAAGAAACATGTTAGTCCCAATTCCAACATTTCGCACATCCACACAACTCGGGGGAAAAAAGGCGAAAACCTACAGGAGGGGTCTCGATGACGGTGACGGCCTCGACAATCTCCTTCTTGTGCATCTTGGCACCGGGACGGTCAAGGTCACGGACGACGGTGGTCATACCGGCCTTGTAACCCATGGAGGCAGTCAAGTGGACGGGCTTGCTGGCGTCATCCTTGGGGAAGCTGTCGCGAAAAAAAAGTCTCAGCACACAATTCCGATTTCCAACTCAAATTTTCAGATAGAATCGACTGACCTCTTGACCTTACCGCGGTGACGGGCAGCGCGCTTGCGCGGGAGGTAGGCGAGGGAGCCTGGAGTTAGAATCAGTATACCGAACACACACAGAGGCCGAATTTCGAAATTTCGATATCGAGAGAAGGTGTTTCACGAACCGTGACGAGGCGCTTCGTACTTCCGGTGACTCCTGTTAGGGAAAGCAGATCAGCAATTGGATTCCATGGCGATGAGATATGATCAATGGGATAAGACTCACATCTTGACCCTGTTGTCGTTAGTCGTCGAGGTGGTGGGAGTGACGATCTGGAAATGTCGAAGATGATTTTGCAGGCCTGGTGTGTGGGCTAACCTAAGCGAGACTCTTGGCGTTAGCGCTGTAGCCTCAGGCACCCCACAACCAGCAAAATTAGCTAATCGTGCCCTGGCCCTGTCACGTGCCACAAGCGGATCAATTGCCAAGGCAAACGGTCGGCAAGATGCGTTTAGATTCATCCACATTGTGGGTTGGCAGTACATTAAGGTCATTTGGGCCTATGAACTTGCATGAAATGCCCAAACCCTCCTTCAATGGCCCCTCTACGGAGCCCTGGAGTGTCTTGGACATCCAGGTTCTGGAATACCATACTGTACAGTAAAGCTAGTCACTCATATCACAAACCCTGGCCTTAATACCACAAAATACCGAGTAGCCATCCATGGATATTCCTAGAGTTCGATGTACGTAAAGGCTGGGTCTACCGGGATCGAGCATTTCATGAAATGGCACGTTGAGTTTACTCTACCAAATTCCAGATATCAAACAAAGGTTGCTTCAAAGATGCGTAGACCATAATAAGAATTCACAGTGAAAAGAGACTAAGAAATCATAAAAAAAGTAAGAGAACGAAAAGACCGAAGTTTGAGCGCACGCGCCCGAAAAGCCACCAGTCATCGTAACTCGCACATTCATACCGTACATCACACTGATAGATAGGAACCGGGGGAGAAGAGAGCGAAAGGGGGGTTGTTAAAACAGACGAAACCAGAAAGCCAGGCTGAAAGGGGACTTTTTTAGGCCGAAGTCTCTGTCTTGGAAGGGGTACCAGGGTGCACGCTGGTGCCGTTGGCCGGGTTGCCGGCGGTGCTACCATTTGGACTACCCTTGGAAGCAGCAGCGGCCTTCTTTTCCTCTTCGACTTCGTCGTCGTAATCCTCATCGACATCCATCTTCCGCGCGGGGGGCTCGTGCGCGGGAGGAGCCTCGGGGCGAGGTGCTTCCTCCTTGATGGGAGTGTTGGCAGAGGTGGGCCCTGAGGCAGGACCGTTGGAGGCGGGGGCCGAGCTTTCGGTCATGGGGGGAAGGCTAGGCCCGCTAGAGCCGTGGGGAGGCATGTCTTGGATCGAAGGAAGGGTAGGAGGGTGATGAGCGGCCTCTGAAGGGTGGTAGTTCTCGTTGGCACGACGGGCGTCCTCGCGACGAGCTTCCGAAGAGCTGCGCCGTTGCATCTCACCGGGAGAAGGCAGACGGGCGGGAGGACTGGGGCGACGGGTGCTCTGGTCATCGAGGCGGGCACGACTCTCGTCGTTTGCGAGCTTCTTGATGGGACCGGCATCGGCCTCCCATTCACGACCACGCTTCATGGCGGAAGTGGGGCGATCCTCACGGTCGCGAGCAGCGGCATCAGCTGCGGTAGCCGCAGAAGAAGGCGCCGGAGCACCAGAGGCGATCGAGTTACCACCTGTGACTTGGGGAGTAAGGGCGGGGCCAGGGTGGAATTGTTGGTGGGGGTATCCGGATCCCGGAGAAGAAGGGCGCTCATCGCGAATGGGACGGATTTCAGGAGCAGGGCTGAAGGGACGGCCCTGGTAAGGAGGGGGAGCACCACCGCCGTTAGCACCAGGAGGGCCGGCAGGGCCAGGGGGAAGACCGCCTCGTGGGACCCCGAATGCGTTGCCGCCGCTAGGCGCGCGTTCGTGGCCCGGGGCAGGCGCATTTCCGATCTGGGGAAGGGTGTGAGGGGGTGGGTAGGGGCTGGGTTCACCCATCTTGGGCGAGCGGCCTGCGGCACGGGGGTCAGGGAATGCCCGGCCGGGCTCCTGGCGGGGACTCTGCCCTGGAACACCGGGGAGACGCGCATCGCGCTGCTCGAGACCATTCGAGGGGGGACCCTGTGGCTGAGACTGAAGCTCGTTGATACCACGGTTCCAGTCAGGAATCGATCTGGGGGGAGCGGGGGCTTGTGCAGCAGGTCCGATGGGGGCAGGGGCGCCCCATTGTGGCGCGGGAGGCTGACCAACCCCGGGTGCCTGGTAAGCTTGGGGATGAACATCCTGTGGTTGGGGAGCAGGGGCATTGGGTGGCTGCTGGCCAGCAGTGCCGGCGGAGAGTTGAGTTTGGAGGAGCTGCAAGCGAGTCTTGATGTGAACGTTGCTGGGATCGAGGTCGGCGGCACGTCCGTACGCATCCAGAGCATCGGCGATCTGGTTGTTGCAGGATTCATATAGAGTACCCAGGTCATACCAGACTTCGGAGATATAGGGGTTCAGGCGAATAGCACGAGAGTAGGCATCGAGAGCGTCGCGGTACTGGTTGATCTGGTAGTAGAGGACACCGATCGAGCACCAGAAGGTGGGGTTGCGACCGTCGCGGTAGACAGCTTGCTGGTAAGCTTCGTACGCCTTGGGGTATTTCGCCAATGACATGTAACAGCGACCGAGGAGGTACCAGCTTTGGGCATCGGTGTTATCTAGTAGGATAGTCGATTAGTCGTGGAACTGATGGATTCGTTCGAGAGACTTACCAGCATTGACAGACTTCTCCAAGAACTGAATGGCCTTCTCTTGGCTTTGGAAACCGGGGCTTTGCTGGTGGTAGAGCCAGCCAAGCTGCTGCAGAACCTTGGCGTGGTTGGGATCCCTCTCGAGCACACGCTGATAAGCGGATTGCGCGGAGTCATACTGGGATTCTGTTAGCTCAGGGACCACGAAGGTGAAAAGAGGCTTCTTACATCCTTCTGTTGCTCGTGAACATGGCCAATCTGGAACCAAATGTCTTCTTCAGTGAGAGGACGTGGGGGATCGCTGACGATGTATTTAAAGCACTGCAAGAGTCAGTCAAAACCCGACCGTGATTCGAAGCGGTCGGCTTACCTCCAAGCTCTGGCTGAACTTCTGCTGTTGCTTGTATATGATTCCCAAACGGAAATAGATCTCGTTGGCCTTCTCAAATTCGGGGGCCATGCGCATCACTTGTGAGAAAGCTTCCTCGGCGTGATCCAAAGAGCCATAACGATCGTACAAGATACCAATTCCATACCAAAGCTTGGGTTCCTAAGAGAGGTTAGTGACTCGCCCGGGGAACCGGAGGGGCGATTGCCTACCTTGGGATCGCGCAAGTGGTACAGAGCTTGCTGGTAAGAGGTATATGCTTCTTGCAAATTATCCATCATCAGATGACAGTGGCCCAAGCTACCCCAAGTCTCTCCGCTGCTCGGGTCGAGCTTCAAAATATTTTGCAAGTACTCAATCGCTTTGGGGAATTGTTCCTTTGTGCGAAGAATACAGGAGATGGCGTTCATAGCCGCGATAGACCACTGGTTGTGACGCAGGGCCTGTTCATAAGCATTCATAGCACCTTCCAAGTCGCCCATCAATTCGGTCAAGCTTCCTACAAACGATAGCTGTCAGCGCCCGACCCAATTCCGACACACCCGTTCTCTTTCTTACCTATTTGAAGCCAGACCTGCTCGTTGAGCGCAGCAATCTTTTGAGCCGTCGTCAGAGATGGAACTCCCTTCTGGTTGGCAACGGGAATCGCTGGCATATGACCGTTGGCCTGCGCGTGCGCGGCCAGATGAGCTGCGGCATGGTGCGGAGCCACGCCCGCGGTGGGAGAAGGCTGAGTGTGAGACATGTCGAGATTGACTATGATTTAGGTATAAAGCTGTGTCGCGACCACACTCTGGGACGGGTTTGCGACACAATGATGCAATCCAAATAGTGCCCCAAGACCCGTTTTTCACAATGCGCACAACTTCCTGGATACAATCTTCGACAGAGTTGGTCCCAGTGTGTTTAATGAAGAGGAGAAACGATAGAATCGCGCCCAAGGCCCCGGTTTCGCACGCGACAATATCCGGTAGTGAGGGAAAAATGGACACCGGAAAAAGAGAGGCGCGTGGAGAAGAATACACGACAAGAGAAAGGTGAAGCTAGAGAAAGGTGGAGAAATGAAGATGGAATCAGGTACCAGAATTGAGGAGATGGCCTAAGGGGGAAAGAGAGGGAAAGAGTCGAGGGGCTGGCGATGGCTCTTTCCCTAAAATTCGCCAAGAGGCGCTAGTGGTTGCGTAGCTCCCGGCCGTCACGACTGATTATTTAATGAAAGCTGACGGTCAGGAACGGCTTAGCGTGGTGGGGAACGATCTGGCGGTTATTTCTTTTTTTCTTTTCTTTTCTTTTGTGTCCCGTTTCTGCTTTTTCTTTTCTTTTTTGGCCCTCTTTTTTTCCTCTTTCCGTCCTTTGGCTCCTTTGTTACTCATCGGATTCCCAAAACAGTGTTGGTTCATGTACGTGTCCTCTGGTCCCCACCATGATCTCATCAAGCAATCGAGCTATGACCTTATGCTACCTCATCCGACCTTATATATTTCTTGCGGGTACTCCGTATTTTCTGTGGACTTTACAGAGGATCACTTGTCAAAACACAACGACGCCGAGTGGCGCCCGAGTGGGTCCTCGGGGTGGGCTCCCCCCGTGGTTGCGCTATAAGGTACGTTAGTGCGACTGTTCTCCGTGCCACTCCGATTTTAGCCTAGTCCACAAGGCCTAAACTCAGGTATGAGGCGCTGGACCGTGCAGCGGCATTGGCCTTCTCGGTAAGCTCTCAGATCCCTGTTCCCCCCCTTTTGCCTCTAACATGTCCCGTACTTAATCCTCCGTGATATCCACAACTCCAGGAAATTTCCGTGTCACTCGTTTGACTTTTCTGCTCTTTTCTTTTTTTCTTAATCTCAAATTTAAATTCGTTATTGGATTTCTTTTTTTTTTTTTTTTTCTCTCTCTTATCTTTGTTTGGTATACGTCAAATGCCTGCAAGACCAGCACAGACAACCCAACCGGGGAGCCTGCATGCATCGAGTGACCCTCCTATTTCACATTTTTTTTTCTCCGGTACAATCCAAGTAGAAAGTAAATCTGCAGGGTTTGAGCATACCATAAGAGGAACCCGTAGAAATTCCCCCCTTCCGTACTCCCTACCCGCATCGAGCCCAAACCGGACAGGTCTTTTCTTTGTGGTACGGAAAAGGACATTGTGTCCAATATCAATGTCGTCACAGAACATGTGGAGGCGACTGTTTTCCCAAACTCCACTGTGTGGGGACGCCGCAATTTCTGTCAAACAGGGTTTGCTAGCCGAGCCGTTGCGTGGTTGGTCTTGTGAAACGGTTCCCAGACTCGGAGCCTCGGTTTGGGTCTGATACCTCCAGATCTTGGGATACACAGCCGCTGGCATCTTCAGGTCATACGGGGCCGCCCATCCGGGTTCCGTACTTGTACTTCGGACGAAGGTACGGGGTACGGGGTACGGACTACTGTACGGGTACGGCCTCACACGCTTCTACAGGTACTGGACAGTCCACGGTATATATTGCGCACATCCTTGCGTCGATGAGGTGGAATGTGCTCGTTCAGCACACTGCATCAAATCATCCCCTGAGCGCACATCTGGCATGCCAGAACAAAAGCACCCCGGAAATCCGGCAAGGGCTTCCAGCGACCGATCTGCCGCGCGCATGCCACTGCACTGCGCTCCACTGTGGAGACGTTGGGCGCCCATTATTTATCCTGACGGAGATGGTAAACACTAGCAGAAACCCCCTGCGACGGGTCTCTGCAGTCACCATGCCCTCGGCGCGGTGGGTATGACCGTGCGACTTGATTCCATGAAAAACGAGGGGGGTCGACGGCAGGGGGTAAATCCTTCATGGCGTTTTGGCGTCCATTCGGGGGGACTTTGACTTCGGGCTGTCGCCCTTCGCGGAGGATATAATCAGATCAGGGCCGTATAATCAGAGTCATAATAAAATAGAGTGGACAAGTAAAATCCCAAATCTCGGTCAAAAGCAGAAAAAAAAAGTTTCCAGTCGTGCCAAGACATGATAGTGCAGTGCTGACCGGTCCAGTTGGAACACAGATGTCGATTTGTGAGACCTTCCACCTTAGCCACAGATGCTTTTTTAATTTTGAATTTATTATTTTCGTGGCAATCACGGTTTCGGATCGTGGAGACTGGTCTGCACCTCAAGTGATGCGAATGCGTGGTCTCAGTGGACATGTACTTCTGCTGGGTAACCGGTCGTGTTGCACCTGCATTGATAGGGGTATGATCCGTGGGATTGTCGCGCCCTGGACTCAAGCCTTGGTCCCTCCACCGCGAAGCCAGTAATAATTGGCGGTTATTGATGTGCCCGTCGGCTTGGCTTTCGAATCTAGCCCACATCTGGATCGGGGGTGGCTGAAAAGTTGCAGGTCAACGTGTGCGTTGCTCACCGGGACAGTGGCGCGATTCGATCGAGCCTCCGCATTGCACTGTTGAGCTGTCTGCAGAATAGTGGATATTATAGATCAATTCTCCCGAGGTCTGACTAAAATGAATCGTTTCCTCGAGGGAAAATTGTGGTCGTTGATGTTTGTGTCGCGGGCCGAGTGTGCGGTGTATATGTATCGAACTTTGCCCGCGCTGCGGATACATGTACACCCTCCACATTATCTGCACAGAGCTGTGCAGCAATATTACTAGGTACCAAGTATCCCAAGTTTACCTATGGAGTAGGTATAACTACCTCCAGGGCTACAGGTAGGTAAGCTTAATGTTCACCGACACACAAAATCAAAGTGAAGACAAACTTGAATAGAGATAAGATCCTAAGCTCACGGAAAGTAGCAAAACCATCGAAATACCAACTTGAAGCCAGTGCAGTCGTATCCTCAACTGCCAATTCAGAGTTCGCGTTGCTCTACTGGGTACCTACCTAGGTAGGTAGTCTTTGAATACCTAGTACAGAATTTGCACTCCGTATCGGACCAGAGGGAAGTGTTGAGGCCTCGAACCTTCCAAGGTTCCAAGTTGAAAAATATCAGTGATGGGCAGCACGGAAAACATATCCGGTCAAGTTCAACCTTGAAAACGTTTGTCTTTCTCTTTACGGACCTCGAGCATATATATGGACTTGAAAATCTAAGGACTCAATACACGAGCCCACCAGAGCATCCTACAAGGAATTTTTTTGAAGGGCCGCAGCTCTCTCCGAAGGGAGCAGAGTTCATTTTCTTAAAAAAGAAAAGAAAAAAAAAGAAAAAAAGACAACCACCATAAAAAATGTCAAAAAAAAAAACATGAAAAGAAAAAAAAAAAAGAACAAAGCTAAAGGGAATTGGGGGGCGGCCCCCCGGTGGTCTTCTTCACTGGGGTTTTGAGGCCCCGGACGAACTCTCGCTCTAGAGGAATTAGTTAGTCTTTTTGTACTTCACTTTCACTCTAGAACGTATTAGGGATTCGGTGTAAGATCCAGTGCCTTGCTCATGCGATAGACTCAGAGGTCAATAGACCACAAGCTTCGGAGAGGCGGCCAGCAGTCTTAGATCCGATAGAACAAGAGCTGCTAGACCACGAACTCTCCGCGCCTGGTAAGCCGACATCATTCGCTTGGGAGGAAGTTCATGGCACAGGTGTAAAGTAGTGAGGATGGAACTTACCCGCCAAACGGGCGGCGGCGGCGGCCGCGGCGGGGGAGGTGGTGGCGGCGGCGGAGCCGGAAGGCTCTGGTCATTCATTTATCAGTATTGTTATGTCTAGTAACCACTTGACTCTGGCAACTTACCGGCACGGGGCCTGTGGGCAGGTCGGGAAGCCCGGGGGTCTATTCGTCAATCAGCATTGTTATATTGAGTAATAACTTGGCTCTGGCAACTTACCCGCATGAGAGCTGCGAGCAGCCCGGGGAGCCCGGGGGTCTATCAATTTCCTTCCAGAAGACAGGGGAAAGTCTGAGACTTAACGCACGGGCTTTGCCCCCTTGCGCTTCTGGTGCGCGCTTCTGCTACAATCATTCTAGTCAGTGATAGTCTATTTATAGTAAGGGAATATCATCATGTCAGGTATATACTTCCAAGCCCTGAAGGGCGGTGCTGGCCTCGGCCAGCAGGGCCATCGACGCCATTTTGTCCCGAAGGACATAACAGTTGACCTCCGAGTGCCCAGGTCGGCGGCAATGGGCGCAAAAAAGCTATCAATCCAATGTGTCAGTCACTGTTGATGTTTTCATCCAAGGGGATCTCACTTTTGTGCTTTTTCTATAGCGCGACAGCCGTTACCCACTGTCTGAGAGTCCAGCAAACCGATTTTGCGGACGCTTGAGCATAGAAATTCCATGCGTCGCGCTGAATCCAGCGCCTCTTCTTGACCTCGATAATCACATGGATATCTCTAGTCTTGTTTGATTTCGAGACACTGACGGTGTCTTCCAAGGTTGTCATGACTTTCCAACGAAATGATACCAAAAGGTCGATCAGAAAGCCAACTGCGGATGCTTATACACTTCGATTGCTTGCAGAGTGTGTAGAAGCGAGTCATTGACCGTTTGTTCTGATAGACATCTTGAGATGTCGACTTGCTTTGGGCCGATTCACAGCCCGAGCTCGTTCTTCAGCAAATCATCGCCAGCGATGACAGTATCCGAATGAACTTTGCGGGCCCTGTGGTAGTTCGCAAAGTAGGTTTCGATTTGGGGAAAGTTGCTCATCTCGGCATCATCCCTCTCCTGTATGGCGAGGAGAAACCTGGGAATTCAGTTCCCTTCAGTGGCTGGAGCGACAGCACTCTCATACAAAAAAACTCCTATTGTTTAAATCAGCCTGGAAGTACTTGAGCCCTGGGGCGGTAGTCAGCTTACCTTTTCAGTTCAGAGAGTTCCTATCGGGTTTTGATGACTTGGAGTCTGTTCCCCATTCTGTGGAGTGTTTAGGGACCTTGCACCAGAGGACGAGGTTTGACAGATGGAGCACTCAAGTGCCGAGATGGATGCAGACATTTTATAGAGAAAATTTCTTGCCCAGGTGGGTATTGATGTGGGACAGGAGTGACGGGAAAGGAGGAAACGCGTGAGAGTGTTGACAAGAACATATTGGGTTGTTTATCCATAGATGTTCCTTCCTATAGTGTGTTATAGATTATACGGCATCAACGTTGTATTCCGTCAGTATTAGATCACCGCAAACAAACAAGCAAGTTAGCTAGGCAATGTATCGTCAAACCGGGCTGGATGATTCGAAACTGGAAAGATCCATGGGATAATAGTATGAGTTGTTCGCATCGAAAAGATCACGGCATGGAAAATCAAAACTCATATTATTTTTTTTTAACTGGAACTGATCCTATCTGATAGGCAATTCAAAGGCACCATCAACCGGGACGCTCAGATCGTACCGAGCGAATAGTTCATACGTTGCGTCATCTCCCTTATTGAAGCTCCAACAAGGCGAGTATTGCAAAGTCAACTCGCACTGGACCAACGAAGCTTGCACGATCCTCGCCATCTGACCGCCCATATAAAATATTGCCAGAACCTATCCAGTCGTCAGTCAGGATCGCAGTCCGTGGAAACAGGAATAAATACCGGATGAATGTGGCATTGACGGAACGGTCTGTGCCTTGTCCTGCGAATCAGAAAAGTCACGATGGTTTCTAGCTCAGGGACTGTAAGGCCCTGACTCGTGTCGGAAACATAGACAGCATTCACAAGACATGTGATTGTTGAATGAGGGTGATTCAACCATCGCCAGGATTCCTGAACAGACCAGCGTGGAACTCCGTGCTGGTTGTAGCCCTCAATGACTGGTTGATAGCCAGGTAAGTGAGGACTGTTGGCGCACGATTATCGTCAGTACTAGGATGGAAGATCAACCATGACTAGCCACTTACAACCAACGTTCTCGGCCATCCTCCTTCAGAATACTTAGACCCCATATATGAGCTTTTGGCCAGTCGCCTTGTCTACCCACGTCAATGCGAGAATCCATTGCATTCCACATCGAACAGACTTGATTACTAGTATCGAATTCTTCAAGGACCTCCATAGAATCTTGATCATAATTACCATGCTGGTCGACACCTCTGTATTTATTGTATTCAATTCTGGCGGCCTCGGGGGAGTGGTCTTTCAAAGCACCTGCTTGAAAGTCTTCCAATGTACGGACGTATTCAACATCTCGTAACGACCATTCAAGGTCCTCGTCAGGACAAATTGGGTATTTTTCGAACACCTTTTCTGGATGAGGGCGAAAAAAGCAAGGGTTGAATTGAAGAGCCTCGTCGACTCCTAGGCCGACTTGGAATGCTTTGACTCCAAGTCTCGTGAGGTCGCCCGAAGAAAGGAAATCAGACTCGGATTTTTTGAGTTCACACAGCAGAGACTTGAGGAACGCGCGGGGTTGAGGATCTGTTTCCCCCATTCTGATGAGAATTTGGAGATTAAGAGAGATTGGGGGGGAGGGGGGGATGGAAAGAAATGATGGACAGAATGACACGAGCATGGTCTAATGAGTAACATCCCGGGGCACAACCAAAAGAGACTCGGGAATGAACTTGTCATACGGAAGTCAAGTGAACCTAAGGTTCCCTTCAACTGCGAAGGTTCTGGTCTAGGCAGCACTCGAGGCAATTCAAAGGCGGTCCATGGTCCTATAACCGATTCACCGGTACCGGTTGTTCGTTTGATGAAACTTCCCAGAAAGTTGCAGCGACAGGTCGAGTGAATTGCTATGATTTTCCGAAGAGAAGCATAAATGGAGGTCAACGCTGTAACGAGGCAGCGCACTGGCAGAAAGTAAGTCCGGTTAAACCGAGTAAATTGAGCGTGAAGAGAAGAGATCTCAAGAGGAGCAAGAAGCTCGGTAGAAAATTACTCACCTTCCATCGCTCTACTGGGCCATTTCTACTCCGTATAGACAAGAGACAGCCCTGGCGTGGATTCCAAACCAACCAGGCAAGATTGTTACGATCAATGGAAATCCACATGAGCCCAGAGGAGCGTACTACAAGAAAATTTCTTTAGAGCCGAAGCCTTCCCCGCAGGGAGCAGAGTTCATTTTGCAAAAAAATTAAAAAAAGAAAAAAAAAAGGCCCGCGGGCCTCCCCATCTCCAGATCAGATAGTCTTTGGGGGCTCGCCCCCCAGCTTGACACGATCGGGGGTGCGCATTGAGCGCACGGCCTCTCTCTCTAGAGGAATAGTGTTAGTCTTTTTGTACTTCAATTTCAAATTAGAGCTCATCAAGGAGTCCAGTATGAGAGCCAGGGCCAACACTGTTACGACAGGTTTAGAGGTCAGAACACAAGTTTCGGGCAGGTGGCTGGAAGTCTAAGATCCACTGGAACAAGAATTGCTAGACAGCAAGCTCTCCGCGCATGACAAGCCGACATCGTTCACTGGGAAAGGATTCTATGATGAAGGGGTAAATTGGTGAAGATGAAACTTACCGGCGCGGAGGGAGCTAGACATCCCCTGGGTGGCGGCAGGGGTGGCGGATTGAGGAGGGGAGCGACGGCCTTAGAGTCACTTGTCAGTGTTATCATGTCTGGTAACCGCTTGTCTCTGGCAACTTACCCCGGGGAGTGGAGGGAGGCTGGGCCCGGGCCGGGCCGAGGCCAGCGGAGAGGGAGGCGCGGGCGTCTATTCGTCCATTATTAGCCTTGCCATACTGAGCAACCACCTGGCTCGTAACTTACTGGGCTCGCGGCGGGGGGGAGGAGGTGGCGGCGGCGGAGGGGGAGGACCAGCTTGAAATCTGCGTCAGTATTCTGGCGCCGAGGCATAGGGTACAATGCCGCGTACAGCGAGCTTTCTTGGCTATCAAAGTGTTAGCGTTCTATCGATTTCTTTCCGGGGGGATACGGAAAAGTCTGGGACTTAACGTACGGGCTTTGCCCCCCCGCGGGCCGGGCGCGCGCTTCTGTTATAATCATTCTAGTCAGTGATAGTCCATTCATAGTAAGGGAATATCATCATGTCAGGTACATACTTTGATGCCCCGAAGGGCGGTGCTGGCCTCGGCCAGCAGGGCCAACGATGCCACTTTGTCCCGAAGGACAAAGCAATCCATCTCATGATGGCCGCGACGGCGGCAGTGGGCGCAAACAATCTATCGACTCAGTGTGTCAGTAGCTGTTGATGCTTCCATTCAATGGGGCCCCGGGGACTCAATTTCGTGAGTAGTCGTTCGTTTCTTCTTCAGCATTCTGACACCAAGATGCTTCGATATCAAATTGGATGGACGTTGATTCTCTGACTTACTGATTGATGGGGGGGAGGGGGTCCAGACGACGACATTGGTGGCAGACGGGGATGAAAGTGAGGTGTTAAAGGAGTCGATGTGAGTGAAAGTCGTTTCTTGACGTTCCAGGGCTTGTCCCTTCCCTTCGCACACCATCCCTCCCTCGACGCTCTCTTCAATCAACGATCTATTTTGCTGGCGCAATTTGTTTCTTTTCTCATAGGGCTTGTAAGATTACAGTTCACTTGCTATCTTGAGTGCCGAGTATAAGTTAGTTAATGTATTGAATGGAATGTATTCATGCACTACTGGGTGCCGAGTTGTTTCCATATACATTAGGTTCCTACCTTGAAGGTTCCTTCAAAATGAGTGTTATTACATATTAATAAAATTGAGCAAGGTCCATCATGTCAATCAGGACCATGCTCATTATGCTCGTTGTTTGGAGCCTGGAGGCTCTTCCTCCACCCAGAAGTAAGTTCTCGTCTTTTTCTCTCTTTTTCTTCCCCTTTCTTCTTTTACAACAAGCCACTTGACTCGAATTCGTGCCTTTACCCCCTAGTTTAGAAGAGCCGCCTAAGCCTGTCTTGTAGAGATGAACAGACTCCATACTTTTGGCGATATGTCCTTTTTGGAGCACCTGCTCCCTTTCTCCTGTAGTAGATAACTCTCCTCCCCTTTTCTTTTCTTGTTCTTTCTCTTTGCCTTGTCTCTTCTTCCAAAAAACCAAGCTTTGAATCAACAAATTGATCCTGATTGCTCCCTTCTTCGAATTGTGCTTCCAACCTTCCAAGGTTGGAAAGAGCTACCCAGTCAGGTGACCATCCATGGATGTTTCCCTAGATAACCCCCGAAGTCGTTCTCTCCCTCTCTTTGTTTTTCCCTTCATTATCTCCCTGGGGAATTCATCACTTCTCTCTGGCTCCTTGCTTCCACCATACCTGTCTCATCAGAACAGACGGTCAATGACTCGCTTATCATTTTTCTACAAGCAATGGAAGTGTACAAGCATCCAACTTCGTGCAGTTGGATTTCTGATCGGGGCTCCTTTGGTACGATTCCCGTGGGAAGTACCTCCTTGAAACCAGACATCGACGGTGTCTTGAAGTCATACAAGACCGACGATATCCACGCGATTATCGAGGTCAAGAAAGAGATCCGAAACCGTGGCACTGGATGGTCGGTCTACGCTCAAGAGTCCGCAGAGATGATTGCATGGATCATGCACGATCATCGTAAGAATCGGAAGTCGGGGCCATCACGGTGAGTAGACCCCTTCGGAAACAATGGAAGACACGCTAACGCAATTTTCAAGTCGGGTCATTGTATCGCAGGGAGGAACTAAGATACGTCTCACTCAGGCAACTTTCTCTCAGAATCACCTCGACTACATCGGTGACAAGAACAAAACAACCGATGAGCCCGCCGGTATCCTTCCCATTGGATCCTTTTTGGTGATGCGGGAATTCGGCAAATGGGATATCGCAGACACTAAGCAGATGCGTGACTTTGCGAGAATTATGCTGTCGCTTGTTTGTGAAGCAGAGGAAGCAGAGAGAGCGTCCGAAGATAACTGAGGACTAAATATGTATTTGACTTTACCAATTTGGAGTGTGACCGGTTGCGCCCTGTGCGGCACCTCTGTTTGGACTCTGGAGTGTGACCAGGAGCGTCTCTGTGAGGCACCTCTGTTTGAACTTTGGAGTGTGACCGGTTGCGCCCTGTGCGGCACCTCTGTTTGGAGTGTGACCAGGAGCGTCTCTGTGAGGCACCTCTAACAACAGCAACGAGCTTTGGCCTCTACGTGGCGCTGTTGACTAGTAACTTTACTATGAAGTGAAGTGAAGCCAACTAAAGCTCAAGCATGTATATAATTGAAAGGAGTTGACTACCTACATAGGTATGCAGATAATTGGTACTAGGTAGCAATTCCAGGGCTTGTTCCTTCCCTTCGTACACCCTCCGATGCTCTTTTCGGCGATCCATTTCGTCAGAGCTATTCAATCAATCCCTTTGAATGGGCCTGTGAAATCAGTGTTGTTGATGTG
Organism: Penicillium olsonii; assembly: GCA_911174995.1. Classification (NCBI taxonomy): domain Eukaryota; kingdom Fungi; phylum Ascomycota; class Eurotiomycetes; order Eurotiales; family Aspergillaceae; genus Penicillium; species Penicillium olsonii. The sequence continues at coordinate 590,060 of CAJVNO010000008.1, read as the reverse complement.
TTACTACCTACCTAGGTAGGTAGGTATTGTTCCAAGGTTCATATATCAATTCCTCAATCCTTAGCATAAGTCCTTATTCATGCCACAGCTAGCCATGTATTTTTTCTGTCGATCAGCTCTGTTCATTTTGTCTGCTTCCATAAGCACAGCGTAAGATTTGTTCCTTGATCTCAAAGAGAACCCTGGCTTGAAACATTGATCGAGGCTTCTTGGAAGCACTACTGGAAGAAGAAACGAGCGATTCTGGTCCAATTTATGATTCAAAGCTTGGTTGGTTGGAAGATAGAACGCAGAAAGAGAGCTACCTCCGGTATCTACTAGTGGAGAGAGGGGGCGGGCGCTCCAAGAAAAGGCGTACCGCCAAACAAAATGGGATCTGTTCATCCGTATAGATTAGTCTTAGGGTTAGTCTTCTGCGCGCCGAGCTCGACTAGATAGAAAAGATTGATGCCAATAGTGAGGGGATTTCATAAGGAATGGAACCTGCGCCACGCTGACGAGCTTTGGTGTTGGTGAGATGGTATTGTTCTTAACCCTAAGATCGTCGGAGCTAGTTTTCCCAGACCTCGGAGCACATAGCGAGCGGTTGGTAGAATTGGTGGCAATTCGAGTCCCGGATCTTCCGACTTCGATGATTCATGACTACATATGACTAAACACTCATTTGTACCTATATTCATGGATGTTTGTTTGAAAGTGAAACTCAACAACAAGTCGGAGTTCATATAAAGCAAAAGAGAAGAGGGGCCATGGTTGCCGATGATAAAGCTGTGAGACAAAGCACGGGGTACGGAGTACTGAGTGGCAGAAAAAAGAATGTGGAGGGATAATAAAGAGATCTTGGCCTCCAGATTCTCTATCATCTCCAAAAGAGCTTCATCTCCAAAAAGTTGACAAACAAGAAGTCTCACACAGACCTCAAGTCTTCAAGATGACACGTCGGAAGATGATCTTGCCGATCGACAAAAGTGCTGATCACCTGTGACTGCACGGAGTAACATTAGATGATCTGGCTCACAGCGATGCCGCGCAGTCTGTCCTGTACTCCGTAGAGTCATGTGTTGCCGGATTGCCGTGTTCATGAGATGACCTCGACCTGCAAGCGACGTGATTGATCTGCACCCGCAATCTATCATTAAATTGCGTGCTGACATGAGCTATCCAAGGGGCCTGGTTGGTTGAGAGTCCGACACCAAGATCATATGAAGCTGGGCATCGGAAAATGAAAGTCGCCGGGAAGTACTGGGGTACGGAGTACGGGGGTAAACCGCAGGCATCAAGAACGCCAGGAAAGACACGACCAGGCAAAGGAAGGGGGAAGCGAGCAAGTTTTGGCTGCCGAGCAACGAACACGCAATCTACCACTCCTGACCGCTCAGCCAAGCACAGGATACGGGCTCGTGTATGATGCCCAGGCTTCTCCAGACGGGAAAACACTGACAGCCAAGATGTAACCGCGGCGGACGAGAAAGAAACCTTGGGCTTCTGAAGCGCAGCTCGGACCCGCTGATTCGCTCAGCCACGGAGACTCATCTGACTGCGACAGCGGAATGAAAAGAGATGAGGGGCCAAGACTCTCCAAGAGTCTTCCTGTCAGGGTCAGTTCTTTGGAGGGGACCGCCAAGAATTAGGTATCAAGATGTCATGCTTGCAGGTCTGTGATTTGCCGCAGCTAATGCAGCCCGAGGACAATTATTGAGGAAAGTTTAGGTAAGAGTATTGGACCTCTGCTTGGAAGCGCAGTGGTTTCCAAGTCCCTGCCACGACATTCAGGATTGGACTTGATTTAATTTCATCAATTCTACGGAGTATACATCCTGCACAGAGTCACAATGAGCGAGATTAACCAGGCATCCTCAGAGCAAGGGAAACGAGAAATACCATCACGTGCGTCACAGCCATTACCGCCAAGACTTCAGGCTTCGTCTCAGCGCGGATCACGGTCGAATCCAGCCAATCAGACGACCGAGACTGCCGACTCAGCATCCCCGGCGTCTGCTTGGCGCCTTGGCATTTGGTAAGAACTCGTAATCGACGGCACCATTCGACCGATACGGTCCATCGGCTTTTTGATCTCACGGTAGGACAACTTCACATCTTGTCCGACAAAGGGAAAAAAAAGGAAAGGTGCCCGACACACTGGATGTCGACTGCCTGAGGTGGGAATATGGACGAAACCCACCGGCTAGGGGTTTGCGTACCCTACGGAGTACTAAAGGCTCGACTCGATGCCAAGGGCTCGGCATCTGGGCGTCTTGGCGAGAGGGACTGCAAACAGCAGGAAAATGCTCCTCCGCTGGCTGGGACGGCCTTTCCTGGCTTTCCTGGCCTTTCCGCTCTTTCAAGCTGCGGCTCTCCGTGGACTTTTATAAGTCTCTCTCTTCCGCCCACTCCTGCCCGCCCCTCCTTTACCTCGCCGACCAGTGAATCCGGTGCCCCTATGCCAGAACAGACCATGGGAACCATGCGGTGAATTCTACATACACTAAGTCGCCCTCCGTGCGTCTGCCTTGTACGACTCACCTCGTCTTCACGTCCTGTCCCTCGCTACGTCGCCGGCCATGCGGTCGCCAGAGATGTCCCATAGTCCCGCCTACTATCAGGAACAGGGTCCTTTTGGAACACATCGCTCGATCGTCACTCCCCCGCCGGCCGCTCGTCGATCTCAAGAACAATCTCCCATCCCGGGCCACCCCGTCGGATCTCGACCTTCATCTCTCGCAAGCGACGCGAGTCCCCGCACATCTGCCTCCCGGGGCTATCGTGTCTACCACCAGACGCAAGGAGGATCTTCCTGGCCGGCGTCCGAGTCTCGAGATAACGACTCGTTCCCAGCAGGCTCGACCTTGGGCGCACACAAGGAAGAGCGGGTCCGGAGTAGCATCACGGATCGACCGTCATTAATGTCGGGAGAACATTCCAACCCCAGCATCACCCGGGTGAGAAAGCGAGGCATTCCAAGTGACGACATCGTAACACACGAGGGCCATGATGCTCTATTGATGTTGGTATGTATTGGAAACATAACCGTTTGCTGTACTATACTAACCCGCATTGACAGTTCCGCCTCACCATTGTTCCAATATACTCCTTCGGCGCATGCTTCTATGCTATATTCGCCTTCCTATTTGCCCTCCTTATCTCACCTTTCCGCCTCTGTGCATTCTCTCAATACCTCCGCTCTACAACCTTTGTCTCTCAACTATGCGACCTCCTCTCTCCATCTCTCCACATCCACGAAAGACTAGTCTGCATCCGGCCTCCATCTATCGAGGACCGATCGTCATCGACCCAGTGGATTCGCTCTGACCCGGAATCCGACCAACCATCCGTCCTCTCGGAACCGAGCGAGGTCTACAGCATCGGAAAATCGATGGCTGTCTTGGTTTTATCGCCATTCTTCAGTCTTGCAATCCTTCTCCTAGCCTGGATCGCAGCATTCTTCTGGGTTTTCTCCATGATCCTGGGCAATCCAGACGGCACCGAACGCAAAGACGATGGCCGCACAGCTGTCCTTGGCGTTTGCAAATGGTGGCGAACCTGGCTTTGCAAAGCCCGCAAGTCATGATAGCTGTGAGCTACCTGGGCTTCAAATTGCCCAGGCACACACCCTGAAATACTGTCCCGCACATGATACCATCACCTGGTACATGTATACCGGGAATACGTGAAACGACCTTACTTTCTTCTCCCTTCACATACCTATACCACCGTCTGCTATGACCTTACACATATTGCATCATTGATGCACGCGGCGTCTGGGTCTGGTTTTTCTGTTCTATTTCATTCTGTACATGGCGTCTGGCTTGGCGCACTTTTAATCTCTGGAGCTTGTGGGCATGTACACCTTGCTGTCTTACAGATCAAGGTCGAAGGATCCGACTGATTCAAGATTTCTGGACCTTGCTCCGGTTGCAATCAGCACTTCACCTTGGAACTGTACTTGTATGTATGAAAGTTGTCTTCGCGAGAAAGATGTATGTATGCACTCTCGAGTGCGAATTTGATACCCGGGTTTTTTTCGTTTCCTCAATCCGTGAACGTTTTCATCCTTTTCAACCGTACCCTGGACTATGTAGTACTCCGTGGTACATATTCTGGCAGTCGAGCTAAGGACCAGTAATATGCATGATCTCGTAGGGCTTTGCTGTCGATCGCACGGCTAAGGTGACATCCTTGTCTAGTGCGGTCTTGGCCCGGGTTTCTTCCCCGAGCCGCGTCAGGCAACGTCGGATTTATATGAATTTCGTCAGAATTTGCAGCCTTGTGGATCTGCCTAGTCTAGGCAGGGAAATAACACATGAACGGGAAGTTAGTACGAGACTAGTCTACGGGGCTGCAGATCTTACCGAGACATCCAGGGCTAATTGATGTGCCCAAATTTGATTATTCCAACTTGAGACATTGGCATACCTACCTATGTACTATAGTTGCTATACCATGGGTACTCCGTAAACCTGGCCGTAGAATAATTACCTGCTGGATATTAACTGTACCTCGAAACCACTAGGAATGTACCTAGTAGTTTATCAATTTACGGGGGTGAGAGAAGTGAATAATATGTCAATTGCGCTATCGTTATGTCAGGCTTGGAACTCTACATCAATCAGAAGAATTCAACTGATGCAACCCGATCGTATCCCCCTACCATCATGGGCCACGACTCATGCTCGGACTCGGACTCCTCAGCAGGCTCATCGACAGACATGCCAGTGAGGCCTTGCGACAAAGCCTGAACTCTGGACTCCATTTCCAATCTCCTCTGTTCCTCAAGCTGTTCCTTCTCAGTCGTCTTCTTCATCTCCCGTTCGAGTGCGCGCATCACCTCCTCTTCCCTGGCATTATCGGCCCACGCCTTCAAGAGCTCTGGGTACCGAATACACCAGATGACCACGTCTCGTGTGGCGTGGGCATCTTCAAGGGCACTGTGACCCTTCTTGCCGACTTGGATTTCGTAGTTAACCAGCTCGAGGGCGAGGGTCTTCAGACCCCATGTGCGGGTAAGTTGCTCTCCCGAGTGGATATTGAGGAAGACGGCTTCGCTGGTCATAATGGATGAATCAACAATGTTCCAGTGGATCATGCCCAAGACGTCTAGATCATTGTTTAGCGAATGGCCGATAAGCACAGTATCGCTGTTCATGAAGCTCCAGAGCTTTGCGCGTGCGCCTTCCCAGCCCTTCAGGGCTATTCCCTTCTTGACAGCCTTGTTCATTGCGCCGGGGGTTACGCCACTGAACCGAGAATCCCAGTTGACGACTTTTGCGTTGGGCTGTACGTAATTGTCAATCAGAACCTCTCCAGTTAAGAAGTCGATGGCACTTAGGAATGCAAGTTCTCGACGTCCTTCCTCGACTTGAACCATCTCACAATCGAGCACGATGGCTCGTCGTTTCGGCGTGTTGTCCGAAGACCACCGAGGAACTTCGCGGAAGAGCCCCCTCTTGATAGGACATTGCTTCGATGGGCGCTTATAAGTATCATTCAGACTAGGCTGGAATGTATAGCCATGCTTAGCCAAACGGGTATCTGAATGACAGCGCGCCAACAAGTACCGGAAGATCAAATTTTGTTCCAGTGGCTCGAGGACGACTTGGAAATTTTCATTTTGAGAAGCTCGGGTCAAACTCCGGGCGGCTTCACGTTCACGCTCTGAAGTATCAAGCAGCGTATCACCAAAGCCAAAAGATGAGTTCGGCTGGGACTTGGGATCAGCCGAGAAGACGGAATGTAACGGTGACTGAGGACGTGGTCGAGCTAGTATTTCTACTGCTTTGTTCGTCTTCGGGCGATCCTTCCCCTTATCAGACTTCTGAGAACGTTGGGGTTGGGCCTGAGCTGGCGCGGGCTTTTGATTTGCCTCTGCTGCCTTCACGGAGGATAGGTCCTGACCCTTGATGAACTTTTGAACTTGCTTAGGAGCTGCTTTTCCAGCGATACTGGTGGGGACAGTTTCGCCATCCTGGTTCTGAGCCTGCTTAGCCTTCTTTGACTTCCGTGATGTTGTTGAGCTCAGAGGCTTTGACTGCAACTGAGAGTCATCAACGATCTGCTCTTTTTTCTGGGGTTGCACGGCAGCCTGTTTGGACGCATCCTCTTGACTTTGAAGTTGCTGGCCCTTCTTTGACTTGCGTGCTGGAGCTGTATCCACGGGCTTTGAGACTTGAACTTTGTTCGGGACAGGGCCCTGTTCCTGTTTCTGGGGGCGCTTGGGAGCGGAGTCTTCCTGCTGCGCATGTCCCATGCAGTGATTGAGCAATGGTTTCAGCCCATCGAAAGATTGTTCACATGGTACACATTTCAAAGGGTGACCCTTTGCCTCAAAATGAACTTTGACAGCATGGAGGCTCTTGAAATTGCCCTTGAGACACCCCGGGCAGACAAATGTCTTTTCGTTGCCTGGTTTGCCCGACATGGTTCAACGGGTTATCGGGTGAGAGCAACGGTCGCAATTGCGGGCGCGCGGACCAACGATGTAAACAAAGAAAATCACCGATTCGATTCACCCCGCTAAATCACAAAAACCCGATCGCGCCAAGGCAATGCAGAGTGAAACAACACAATTGGGCATCGGAGGGGGAAGCTGAATCCCCGGACTTGTTCCTGGCAATTCTGCCTGGTCCCACCGATCGTTGTCGCCTGAGATTGCCGCCTGAATATGTCGCCTGAGGTCTAAGGCGCCAATGTTCAAACATCCCGGCCCGCCGGGGCCCGGAGTTCATGTTATTGTACTCCGTAGTTACCATGTATGGGAACTATCTCCCCATGTTCATGATGATGGAGACTTATGTATATTTGGAAACAGTTTGCTGAATTGTCCAGGTCTAGATGCTTGCTTAATGGTCAGTATCCCCCCACCCTCATCTCAACAAAATTTTCGGGATGATCGAGAGGTCATAGAGCCCCGTCTGTGTATTCAATGTTCACGATAATACCAACCAGCATTGTGCAAACATATACCTAAGTATACACTTTCTGTCCTCCGTGCAATGTTTTGGCTGATCAGAAAGCGAGCCATTCCCACCAGAATGCTGCAATGCGAGACCAAAATTGAGAAACATTGACTAGGTACGTAATTGTATCCCATAACTAACAGTCCAGACTTTCAGACCCCTTTCCATCTCATTCACAGCATCATGCACTCAATCATTATATTTGCACAGATGGGAGAAGGTCCGCATCACTCTTCTCCCAGGGATAACTCTCCTCAAGCGAAACAATCAACTCTCTGTGTCCGTCACTTCGTGGCTGGATAGACACATCGAACGGGGCAGGATGGCTAATGACACCCGGAATAAAATCATACTCTAAATCTCGGTCACCTTTCGAGAGTGGCTTTGATATGTTGAAGACGGCTAGCGTTTGTGCAAGAGTCAGGAATACATTTGCATCCGCCAACGTACGGCCAGGGCATGCTCGTCGTCCGAATCCGAACACCAGTAGATGCGGATCTCGTTCCGGGACTTGATCCGAGGAAGCTAGGAAGCGATCGGGGTTGAAGACCATGGGCTCATGGTAGACTTCTGGATCATGTGTAAACGCCCTGGAAATTACATTAGTTCATGTTTTTTTCGGCTCGAGAAGTTGGAACTTGTACCAGATGTTGGCTAGGATGGAGGATCCCTTGGGGATGAAATATCCCTCACAGATATCATCCTCGTTGGATGTATGTACTAGGTTCACGGGGACGACTGGATGCCACCGAAGTACCTCTTTGACCAGTGCGTTAATATAAGGGAGGTTTTCCCTGTCATCAAACTGCGGAAGTTGCTTCTCCCCAAGCACCGTATCGAGTTCGTGCTGGGCCTTACGTTGTGCCTCGGGGAACAAAGCCATGGCGAGGAAAAAGCTTGCAATTGAGGACACTGTCTAATGGTCTGTTAGTTCAATTGCAAGCAGATGATGGAGCCCTTTGTACGTACTGTGTCTGCTCCTCCAGCATACAGGGATCCGGCTGACCATTTCACAATGTTTTCTTCTTCGCTTCCGTGCTCTAGAGGGTTGTCCTGAAGCAGATTGGACAAGAAAGATGGAGCGCAGTTTTTCTTCATCTGCTGCTTGACAAACTCGTAGGGTATGTCACTGAAGGCCTGTTGTCTTCTGTTAAACTCTGCTGCGATGGTTTTGAACTTCGCGCCCGGAAACCAGGTCGGCAAATACTTCACTATCAACATCGTTAGCAGCATTGAATAAGATCTGCCCGGTTTGCACTTACACATAGGTATGAAGTCGACCGCCCAAGTCGCTGGGAGCAATGCAATGGAAAAGTCCTCCATGGCCTTGTCAGCCAAATCCACAAGGGGATCTCGATCATGTTGCTCGATGGTATAGTCATAGCCGATTTTCAAAACAATCCCGCCAGCCTCTCTGCTCATATTAGCATTAATCATGGCTTGACGGTCGAGGACACAATAAACCCACTTTCGTATATGCTGCTGAAGCTTGCTCGGGTCATTCAAAAGCCTCAGCAAGAAGTGACTAACTTCTGCTCTCTGGACATGATCAAAGGCCGAAACAGACTTCTTGGACCCGATCTCCTGATACAAATATTTACGGGTTTTGCGAACATGTTCTGGGTTCCTGCGTGCGCCAAGAACATTATTCCACCCGGACCTATTCAAGTCAGCTGTGATCTTTAACATTGAATGAAATATCGTACATATCAGTGAAATTCTGCTGTGGGCGCATCGAGTGAATGGACGACCGCTTCTCCAATAACTGGACAGCTAATCGCGCATCGTTAAGGATTATGATATGAGTTCCCAAAACACTTAGCGAGCTAATAGGCCCTGTGTGAAGAGTGAGTACCCGAAATCTTTGCAAATTCACCACCTAGGCAGCTCACATACCATATTGATCTTTGTGTTTTAGCCAGTGCAGCCAGTCTTTCTGCGTTGGGCTCGGGAGATCTCTCAAGTTCCCGACGATTGGGATGCCTCGAGGGCCCGGGGGAAGTGGAAATTGTTTCCGACGAATGAAAAGTGTCACAGCACCAAGGCTTGCAGTCACTAGAACTGCTATCCACAAGGTTGTAAGCATTTGAAGGTGGAACTTGGACCTTCTGTGCGTCTGCTCAAATCCTGGAAATTCAAGAATTCTCCGAGGAAGGAAAAGCATAAAGTACTAGCAGACTCGGACCTCTTGATGTCATTATCACACTGCATCTACAAAAGAGGGGTTCACAGGGTTGTGCTACACACTTGCTGCATGGTCATATAGATCTTGGGGCTGCGATAGGCGTCGAGGCGCTCTTCATGCAAAGAAATGGGTCCATTGTATGGGCTTGGCAGTGTGTTCTCCACAAGTCACGGACGGTGTGAGACCCAAGGCGAGGCTACCAAGCCACTATGACGCTATAACCTGCACCCTGAGGGTTTCAGTTAAACCCATGTACTAGGTGCAGTGAGATCGAAAATTCAGAGAATGAAAAGACGTATATTAGGCAAAATGGCTATGTAAAGAAATCTCTATATATATTAAACAAAACACCTCAATGGGTCATCCGATCGGCGTTCTTTCATTACATCTTAACACTTAACACCATTGGTACCGTTAGTGCCATTGGCGTGGACTCCATTTCCGTTGGCGTAGGCGCCGTTGACGGGCTTGGCGCTGGCGACAGCGTAACCGTCCAAGTCGTTCATGACCATCTCCATCATGCCGCCCTTGAGAATGCTCTCGTAGACGATGCTGACCCAGCTGCCGACGGACTTCTTGCCCTCGGTGGGGAGACCCTGCTGGGCGTTGTACAAGGGGTCGTCCTTGAGACCGCAGTGGAGGGGAACATTAATGTTGGAGCGCACCCAGTTGTAGAGCTGAGAGGTTCCCTGGCCGAGCTGTGCGGACACCTCCTCGGAAGAGATGACAGGACCGGGGTAGTACATAGTGGAGGCGAGATCGTGGACGGCGGTCTCGAAGTTCTTCTTAAAGGTCATAAGTTGGGCGACTGTGCACTCGTGTCCGGTAGATGCGAAGAAGTCGGTGATGGGGGTAGTGATAGACTTGACCACGGAAGTGACACGGTCCTTCCAGCAGTTGGTGTTGGCCTTGTACCAGGCATCTTCAATAATGGGGAACAATGAGGTGCTCAGGGTGGCGATCTGGGCGGCGGAGAGGCCGAGACCGTTCAGGGCACCACTGGCGGTAGTGTCAGCGACCATGTTCTGGAGGCTGGCGATGAAACGCTTGTGGTTGGCACGGAGATCGGCAGCCTGGCAGCAGACGAAGAGGTGACAAGCGCTCATGTGGGCAAGGAGATCCACGGCTTCCATGGTGCGACGAGCAGAGATGAGAGCCAGAGAGTTGATACCCTGGTTGTGCATCTCGGCGGACATGACGTGAGCAGAGACGGGAGCGGCAAGGGAAGCCAGCTCAGACATGTACGCGGACATGTTAATATCAATACCCTTCATGGTGTAGTTCTCGCGATCACTGGCATTAAGGTTGGCCTCGAGGCCGTTATTCGTAACAGGGTTGATGATCTCAGTGACTTGGGACCAGAGCATGCGACCAATCATCTGGATAGAGAGACGGGCCTTGTCCATGGCGGAGGTGACGGAGGCAGCCTGGAAGTTACCGCCAGAGTACACGGCACCCTCGGCATCCTCGCTGAGGTCACTGGTGTCCACAATGGGGTTGTCTGAGGTGGAGTTGAGCTCAACTTCCAACTGCTCCTGGGCGAGAAGGAGATCCTCAAGGTAGGGACCAACCCACTGGGGAGCGGTTCTGGTGGAGTAACGGTCCTGGCACAGACCCTCACCAGTCTTCTTGCGGGAGGTCAAGCCAACGACGAATTGGGAGCCCTTCAGGAAGTGACGGATGTTGGTAGCGACCTCACTTTGTCCGGGGTGAGGACGTGTGTCGTGGCAGAAGGGCTGGGCCCACTCGACGTTACCGGCCAAACATTCAGAAGAGAATGCAGTAAGCATCTGTGAAAGCAGAGCAAGCTGCTGAGTGTCGTAGAGGACCATGCTGGCAACAGCCACTGAGGGGGCAGTGCCGTTGATGAGACCCAGACCCTCCTTGGGGCCGAGTCCAGAGGCGGACAAACCGCTCTGCTGCAACGCCTCGGAAGCAGGCATGACCCTGGTCTTGGAACCCTTGCCAACTTGGCAGAAGACATCGGGGTTACCAGTAATGGCACCGGCAATGTAGGACATGGGCATCAGATCTCCTGATGCGGAGATGGTACCCCTCAGAGGAACCATGGGGATGATATCATTGTGGAGGAGGTCAAGGAGGCTGTCAAGCACACACTTGCGGATGGCACTGTGGCCTCGGAGGTTCTGGTTTGCTCGTGTAACGATAGTTGCCCGGATCCAAGAGGGAGGCATCACGCGGGAAGGCTCACGCTCCCAGTTGTTGGAGGGATCCTTGTCGGCGGCGGTGATGATACCACTCTGGATGAACTGAAGCAGATGGGTCTGCAGGTCAATGAGCTCGTTGGTACGAGTGTCGGCACTTCCACCAAAGCCGGTGTTGACACCGTAGACGACATAGTTGTGAGTGAGGTACTCGGAGAGGGTGTTCACGGAGAGGTCAAGCTGCTTGGCAATGTCCTGGTCGTCGGTGATGGTGGGCTTGGCACCGTGGCGGGCCACGGCAACAATGGAGGCAATGTCAAGGTTGTTACCGTCGAGGACGATCTGCTCCTCGCGGCTCTTGAGGTCTCGCAGGCGTCTCCAGATCCCGAGAGTGGCGCTCGTGTGAGCTGTGGGCTTGGGAGGAAGCATTGTGAAAGATTAAGGATATGAATAACTTTCTCTCTGTCTGTACGTCCAACCCGGAGCAAGAGTGAAAGCAAGATGAGAAGGAAAACTGGAAGCAAGAACGGATTACGAACAGCAGAGAGAAAGTAAATAAAGCAGAGATCGTGACCCACCTGAACCTCGTACACAAATTGTATCAAATGCAATAATGTAGATCAGCGGCAGACGATCTTGGTCGCGGTGGGGTGTAGAGTTCGGTCTGCTCCACTGGGTCCATATCAACACGATTGACTTTTCCACACCGTAATTTACTGTACCTTCTGGCAGTATGCAGTATGCAGTGTATAGCAGACTCTCCGGTGCTTTGGCAGCGTCGTGGCTGTGGCCTGGACTCTCGAGGATTTGAGACCCGAGAGCATCACTATCTCGTCAAATGGTTCCTACGATCGATCTCTTGGACATGTATCCACTCTGCCACCGAGTCGCTCCGACTTTAGTCTCGCTAGTCTATGCTGATCGATCTGCTGGAGACGCTTTGTTACATCGTATTGGCATACAAGTATGAGCTTCCATTATCTTGGTTGAAATCCACCTGCATATTCCCCGTCGAAAGGGGTAGGATAACTCGCGCCAATGCTTGATCCATTCCTCATGTTCTGGGTGTGTTCTCTGTCTAAAATGGCCTCGAAGTAGGGTTGCCCCCCCCTGAAGTCGAAATAAGCTATGTAAGCAGGCCGTCCTTGGGACCCCGGAACATGGTTGCGAGCTTCACAAACAGCGGACCGCAAGGGGTGGAAAATATTAAATGGCGCCTCCTGTGCCTGAAATGCCCCCAGTTCCCCGACTGGTCGGATTGTTGACCGGACCACTGGAGGGTTCTTCCGGTGGGAAGATCATGCTGAAACAGGCCGAATAGCAAGTGGACATCGCGTTTCGACCTCATCCGGCTGGGTCTTTCCACCAGAATCTTCCGCTCGGTGGATCTTTGTGTCATAAAATGTATTGTTCCGTGTGCTTTGTGTAATAAACCGGCTTGCCAGATCATTGACTTTGTTGTGACGAACCAGACCCACTTCTATCTGGCGCTACTTGAGACCCATCATTTCTGGCTGAGCTGAGTGGACCAGCTCAAACTATCAATCTGATCGGGTCGATCGGACAGAACAGGGTACAGTATTTAGGTTATGCCGAGCTCTAGGTTGCCGTGGCCACGTCCACGAATCCAGCTCATGATAATGCCCATGCGGAAATCTGTTGGGATAAGGCTGTACTTATTACATCTTGGCTTTTCACGGGTGCCTACAGCTTGAGATAACATTATCACCACTGGTATCCGGAATACTGCAGAGTACTAAGTACCGTAGACTATTCCAGAACTAATACACGGAGTACGGAGTAATGTAAAGTACTCCATAGAGTGGACATACTCGAATTCAAGCCATTTACCTAGAACGTAGCAGGAGCGCGAAGATCCCAGGTCAACTCATTTCGGTAATGAGAAAACAAGATGTAGCTGAGAGCTGAAGCTGTCCCGTGTATGCAAGGTGGGTCTCAGATCGAAAAGTTTTTTGTGAAAGGTACGAGTGGCTGACCCCTGACCATGGTTCGTCTGTGACAGTGCGGGTGGGTCCCGGTGGGTCCATGAAACCTTGGTCTTCCACCTTTGGACTGGGTACTGTTATTGCAGTATGAGTACTCCGTACTGCTACGGAGTACCCTGGACTCCATACAGGTATCGTTCAGGGGCTTGTGGGTATGATGCGATATTTTTCTGGTATGATTCCAGAGCAGTTTCGTCGACACCCCTGATTCTTGCGGATGTGTTTTTCCTGCAGGGTGGAGTGAGAAAAAATCAAAACTCTACTCCGTACAGGTTCCGCTAATTCCCCGCTTGGTTCGATGGTACGGGAATCTGTTCCAATGGAAACGAACCGTGGAGCCTCCAGGGCTAGCTGTCTAGCTGACACAAAGGATCGCATCCTCATCTCAGAGTTCAATTCACATGCTAGCATGTAAGGGGTAAAGGATCACCCGACTTCTTCACCCTCGGTCCTAGAAATTCACAAAGCTCAGAGACCTCCATTGTCAGCTCTTGTTCTTGACCCTTGGCGCTTTGTTGAAATCAGACCCCCTGGCAGATTCTCGGGCTATTATTTGAATAGTCCTGCAATAGTTGCATGCATTATCTAATGTGATGTATACTGTACTGTAGAGGTCTTGAAGTTACAAGTCATATGCATTACATCGAGATAAGACAACATTCAACCCTGGAATTCCATGACTTTGTTGCTCTGTCAGGGTCCAATGGGGAGACAGGAAAGCTCCACGTAGAGCCAAGGCACAGGCCATGAGGGTTGCTCTATATTTTGCACGAAGTACAGTGTATACTGAGAGATAGCGAGAGTGCGAGTTTTAGAACGTGGCAGGCAAGCTCCTAGACAAAACAAACCTACAAGCCTCAAAATGGAATTCGCCTGAAGTCTAGCCATGATTGCTTCATGCTCACTATCGCCAACATCATATTTTGCGAGACCGTCACACAGTGGGTTATTCATCAGTACTATTTATTTTCCATGAGTAGTTGAACAAAATGTTCGTCCAGTAAACTCAAAATCAGGCCTAGAGATTCCAGATCAGACTCCAGTGGGCTTTAGCGGCCTCGTCCTTCAAGACTCAAACTACCCACGAGGTGAAAGAAGCCATCAAAAGTGGAACGAGACGGGAGAGATGCATTAAAATTACACTACATAAACTCAATCCCAGATCTACAAATCAAACCATACTAGGTACTCGTATGAGTAGCCCATACTCCCGAGGTTGTCTCCGTCCATGGGTAAGCTGGTCTGGATTATCATAGCCCTTCGTGAGCGCACTGTCACAATGTCTCTTCTTGGCCCGCTTTGCTCCATGCACCGTTCATCCTGATGTTCTGGATTTTCTTCGTTGGAAACAAAATTCATAATGAGATGTACGAATGCTTTTTGATACATACCTAGGTAATATTCTGCAATATACACTTCATTGCCCAGGTGGGAGATGGATTCAGCAGCATATGTGCATGTACTCCGTTCAACCATGCACATGGAGTCTGGAACTAGATAATCTCACGCGAGGACGTGTTAGAAGAAATATTGCCGGATTCTACCTAGGTAGAGATCCTACATCATGGATGAGCACCCACAGCCTTGGAAACTTAGCACAGTTGAAGTCAACTCTCAAGTGTAATTCTTGAGACCTCGGACAACCTTGGAAGGCCGTCCGATTATGGTGGAGTAGCACCCGTAAATACCTAGTACTAACAATACCCATAGATCGACTGACACTGGGCACAGAGCACCTGGGCAGACATGTGCCGATTGAGTTTAGATCTAATGTAGTAATCCTATAAGCTTATTCAAACGAATCTCTGCTCGGAGATTTTATTGGGGCGGTTTCTCGATATATTACCGGGTTTGATAGCCGGATCTGCCAAACTCCACCCGGTCAAGCAATGACCTCGGGAATCATGTACGGCATGTACGGGAGCACGGAGTATGGAGCATTGTATTATTCAAACGCGGCTTAAGGTTGAGTGCTCACATAGCTCGGGTTATGGGTCCAATATGCGAGATCTCGGAGAAAATCTGACGTTAAGCATCCGGGAGGATACCTTAGGCCAATGGGTCCAGAAACAAGGTTGTGGATACAAAACCCTTTGTTTTTCTTTCTCTCTCTCCTTCTGTGCTTTGCTAAGAGGTGCGGGGAAAGGAGTCCGCGGAAATTCCGAGTTTTTTTGTGCACTGGCGTCCGAGCCTGAATGATATCTCGATTCTCGATTTGACCCGGAGAACACTATTGCAATTATAAAAATATCAACCAGGGGCGCAATTGGTTCAGTTCAAGGGAGTCTTGTCTTTGCCTCTGACTACGGCGCACGAGATAGGCAACGATGGTTTCTTTGGCAATTCACATGAGGGATTTCGATATCCAGTCGACATTTTCGTTTCGTCGTGGGATAGATATATCAACCAGCGTGATATTTTAGAATCACCGCGAATTCAGACAGTCCCCACGAGTACATGACACCGCTAATGTTTGCTTCATGTTTGCAATCGGCGGACAATAAGTGCAGCAACCTTGGAAGCAATAGCCGAAAGTTATGCCGATGTTGCAAATTCCGTCCATGTGGACAAGCAAGTCCTGTGACGGCCAATCTGAATACTAAGTCCCACCACCACTATGTCTTGGAAGGAATGAGTATCTCGTAGTAGGCTGTGATACCAATTGAGCGTTGCGTGAGACAATTACGTTGATCAGATTCTCGCGAAGCATTTCCCGTTCGTGATACCCGGCCATTTAGTTCCCGCAATATCTAAGACAGTCTGCCCCCACAACACCCTCCCACTTCCTGTTCCTTTCCTTCTTTTTTTTTGTTCCATTTTTTTGTTCCATTGTATGATTCATCGTGCTTTTCGTTGCTCCTACATCAAACCCATCTGGTAACGGACCACGGTTGAGAGATTGGGGATTGCTCGCAGGATTGTAGTGGTGAGGAATCGGGCTGCCAAAGTATCGGCCTAGAAATGAGCGTGGCCGCACCTCAATTCTCGATCAATGCCTTTCTTCATGCCAACCTCAGCTGGAGAGTACGCAGGGGCATCATATACGTGGTAGGGTGGTCAGAAAGGTCATATGTGCAGAAAGTCATGTGACCAAATACACAGCCACAGGGTCATGTGATATTTGGACCCGCCCGCGGGCGACGCCACAAGGAACCTTGGAAATGTTTGAGACCTGAACTGACCGCTTCTTTCTGCCGATTATTCTGACGGCCCATTTTTCGATAAACACGTGCATTGGGATGTGGAGCTCCCTTTGGTATGTATGGGGATATAAGTCGGATCTCAAGTGATCATAACATGGACAAATTATACAGAGCGAACGCGATCTTTTACTACCAGCGTACTTTACGCGACGAAGTGCACTCTACTTTGGAAGGCGGAACCTAGGGCGGTCAGATGGGTCTTGAACTGTTGCGCCACTGTGCCTGTATCTATAAATAGCCTCTTCTCTCACGAATTTTGGACGGCAACAGTTGCTCGCTGTCAGGAATATAGCAATGTCCAGAAAGAGACCGAGTCCAATTAGGTAGGAATGTTGGAGAAGCATTCCTCATTACGGAATATGGGTTCCAAGAATGTCTTAGTTGCACATGAGTGACGTGCTATTTTTGTTTTGTTTCCGGAGCATACGGAGACGGAGATACAGAGCATCTGTAACTTCCGTGGTCTCTTAGCCTTGACAGTTTCTTTTGATGGAAGTCTTGAGGTTGAATTGAGCTTGAGGACCAAAGCCAACGTCAGGACACATACCTACCTAGGTAGTGGACGATCACAACAAGCGGAAAACCTGTCTGCCCCCACATATCTAACGCGTGGCCCTCACTCTTATCTGCCAACGTTGACGACTTGGTCTTGGCCTTTTTTTTTCTGTTTGTTTTTTTCCCTCTTTTCTGCTCTTGATCTCTGTTGCTTTTGCTGCCAGTGAAGTGCTCAAGAGTTTATTGCTGCACTCTAGCCACAATGCATGATCACTATGCCGACCACGCACCGTATCAATCCGGTGCAAAAGCACCACATCAATATTCCGCCAATTCACCTCCCGATGGATCTTGGGACGGGCAACCCACTCCACACTCCAAATGGGATCCACGAGGGTGGTCCTTGAAGAAAAAGCTTTTCCTTGCAGCGGGCATCATCGTCGTCATTGTAGCGGTCGTTGTCGGATCAGTTCTGGGCGTACGAGCCAATCGCTACCCCAATTACTCCCAGCTGGACTACACCCTGAAAGACACATTCTCAGGGACCGATTTCTTCGACAATTTCGAATACTTCACCGATGCCGATCCAGCCAACGGCTTCGTCCAGTACGATCCCCAAAGAGATTCTCTGACAGCCGCTAACTAGTTCTCCAGGTACATCAGCCGAGCCAACGCAGAATGGCTCAATCTCACCTACGCCAGCAGCGACTCAGCCATCCTCAAAGTTGACACTACGCTGAGTGGAACCCAAGCAGCCAGTGGTCGGCAATCTGTCAGAATCACCTCAAACAAAACATACGCCGAGGGTCTATTCGTGTTTGACGTTCTCCACACCCCGTACGGGTGTGGAACCTGGCCCGCTCTGTGGCTCACAGACCCCAGCAATTGGCCCGAGCATGGAGAAATCGATATCGTCGAGGCCGCCAACAGTGGAACGTTCGGAAACCAGGCAACCCTCCATACATCCGACGGATGCTCCATGGGCGTCAAGCGCAAGGAAACCGGATCCGTTCAAAACAAAAACTGCTATTACAAGGCGAACGAGTACTCGGGTTGCGGTGTGAAAAGCGCCGATAGTACCTTTGGGCCTGAGTTCAACAAAAACGGAGGCGGAGTAAGTATTGCAATCCTCAGACGATGCACGGTGCACAGATAGCTAATACTGCGTTTTTGTCAGGTCTATGCAATGGAGCTTCGCAGTGCCGGAATTCGAGTTTGGCAATGGGCACGCTCGAAGATTCCTTCTGATATTACCTCGGGAAGCCCAGATCCATCTACCTGGGGCACGGCGTTTGCAGACTTCCCAAACACGGATTGCAATATCGGGTCACACTTCAAGAACCAGAGTATTGTCGCCAATATCGACCTTTGCGGCGATTGGGCCGGCGCGGATAAGTTCTATACGACACAGAGCAGTTGTCCTGGAACCTGCAAAGCCTTTGTGCGGGACAACGCGACGAGTTTTGACACAGCTTATTGGGAGTTCAAGAGTTTCAAGGTTTACCAAGCCAATTGATTCTCTTCTGTCTTAAATTCCGTGCTGTTGTGATTTTCGACACACTCCGACTTCATGCGGAGGCAGTTCCTTCGCGGAGTTCTGACGCCTGAAAAATGGAGATGCGCCATACCCTTTTACGAGACATGTAACTAAATGACCTTGAATATGAAAATTTTGAAGCAATATTCTTCTTTCGTGGTTTGCGCCTCTACCAAGCCAAGCGAAATCCCCAAATTCGACTTTTTCTAATGAGATGAACCTACTGAACCTTGCCTCGGGAGTCCACCGGCCAAATTTCTTCAATGATGCCCCCACGATGGGCAAAGTAAACATCGTGCAAGTTGACCGTTGGGTCAATATGACTCGGTACCATCTCCACGCGATCTCCGACCGAAAGCGCTGGAGTCCCTTCCTCCCAGCTGAGTGAGCCATGCTCATCACCAAGGACACCATAGGAGTATCTCGGATCCTTGCATTCAGCCAAGCCGCTGTCCGTAGTCAATGACTTCAAACCGCTATCAATAGTCACAGAATTTGGACCCTGTTGACTCAGGACCGTCGAAAGAATCGTCAAGCTGTTGGAGTAGAATGTGCCAACCGCATTCCGATAGTCCGTGTCCATAAAGATAAAAGACCCAGGCTGAAGCTCCGTCACACCAGGGACTGTCGCACAGAATTCTGCCGTTCCAGTTCCTCCAGTGGTTACCACTTCAATGTTGAAGCCCGCTTTCCGCAGCACATCTGCGGTGTTCGTGAGGGTCGCCATGGACTCGAGACATTGGCTTTTCCGATCTTCGTAATCGTGTAAATGCTGAAGATGGCCCTCGTAGCCGTGGAGGCCAATGAGCTTCAAATGCTTTAGGCCTCCGATATGCTGTGCCAGATTCAGGGCAGGCTCCCCAGGAAGAACACCGGTGCGGTGGAGCCCGACATCAAGGTCAATCAGGACGGAGATCGGTTGGGCAATGCCGGACTTGGCCAACGCATCGTTGATTGCCGTCGCTCCGACATTGCTGTCCACGACGATCCTGATCTTCTGATACTTGCGATACAAGTCCACTAGCCTTTTGACTTTGGCGGGACCGATAACCTCGCATGTGATGAACAAGTCATCAAATCCGGCGTCTGCAATGGCTTCTGCTTCGCTCACTTTGGCCACGCAGCCACCCTTTGCCCCTGCCTTGACCAATCTATGCGCCAGCTTCGCGCTCTTTGTTGTCTTGAGATGCGGGCGAATATCGAGACCAGTTGGGATGAGCCTTCCCATTAATTTCTCGATGTTGGCTTCGACAAGATCGAGATCGGCAATCATGGACGGTGTGTCCAGAGTATCGATTGAGTCGCCAACCTTGGGAGCATACATCTTGGGCTCGTGGTGGGTGGTTTGAATGAGGTTGCAGAGGGAACTTCCAAGGTTGCAATTTATAAGTTGGCAGAGCGACGCAAGGGGTAAAGATGAGCTTGGAACCCCCGCACTAACGGCCTATACAATAGGGCGGGGGTGAGTTGCGGTATAGGAGTCTCGTGACTTTTCGACCTCCCTCAAAGTGAAGTTTGCTGCCATCTTTTCCTCATCACCGATTACAGGTCACGCCGACACAGGATTATGCAGCCAAAGGGCCCAGGTTTACAGGCATATAGCCTGCCCGGGCCTTTGGATCAGGATCAAGCTGGTGAAGATAAGAACAACGAGTGCGCAATCTGAAACAGCCGATGAAAGCCCACGATGGAAGTGGATCGAAACAGATAAGCGCTGTCCACTTCGGCCCGGGGTCCATTCGGGAACATCCGAGAACCAGTACGATGTGCCATGCAGCAAATGGTGTGCTGCCCAGGGGCTCTTGGTGTTGAGCTGAGACCCAATGGACCAATGGGAAAATACGCCAGATTGGGGGCCAAATTTACTCTCGGCGCGACTCTGCGCTGAGTCGAAAGGTCTTTTGATTCCCGAAGGGCTTCATGGCCCCCTTTGACTTGATTTTCTCATCATCAGTCAGTACCCAGCACAATGGCCACTGGCTCAAAAGAGACAGCGATGGAGTCCCCAATGGATCTTTCAAAGCTCCCCCCGCTACCAAAAGAGCGACTGCCATTCCTCCATCGCCTCAACTGTTTCTTCCAGCTCTGGCTGCTCAAATCTCTCGCCGCCGTCTACTTTCTATACCTTCGCCTCTTCAAGCCCCCACCACCAAGCACCAGACCAACTCTGACCAAGCGCTATCCCAGCCGACCAACTCTCGAAGTCCGCATCTTCTATCCAAACTCCTACAACCCCGCCAACCGCCAAAACCTCCCCCTCTACCTCAACATCCACGGCGGCGGCTTCGTAGCATGCGACGCCAGTGCCGACGACACCTTCTGCAGCGCCTGGTCCAATCGAACAGGAATGCTAGTCATCAGCCTCAACTACCGCAAAGCCCCTCTCCACCCCTTCCCAACACCCACGTTCGACATTGCTGAAGTAGCCAAGAGCGTGCTAGCGGACTCTTCCCTCCCAATTGACCATTCGCGTATCACTATCGGCGGCTTCAGCGCAGGTGGAACCCTCGCACTATCAGCTTCGCAACTCCCCGGTCTCAAAGGTCTGATTCGAGCAGCGGTGATATACTTCCCTATTGTGGATTTCAGCCATCCGCCCAATGAAAAGCTCGATTCAAGACCTTATAAGGCTGATCCGGTGATGAATTCGTTGGAAAAGGCTTCCTGGGCCCTGGACTGGGGGTATGTTAGTGTAGGGCAGGATCGGAGAGATCCGTTGCTTAGCCCGGTGTATGCGGGGAGGGATGAGCTGCCGCCATATGTGAATATGATTGGGGCGGAGTGGGATATGCTTCGGCTGGAGGCACAGGAAATGATACATGGATTGGCTGGGTTGAATGATAGAACTGGGGTTGAGCAGGAAGAGGACTTTGAGGTCGGTATGTATAAGTGGACGTTGGCTAGGGGGTGTCCGCATGCGTTCACTCATTCGTCGCCGAGGAAGAAGCGAGGCAATAGTAAGGAGAGGGAGAGGGTTGCACAGGAGATTTATGCGCAGGCCCATGAGTGGTTGAAAAAGTCCCAGGCTTTACCGTAGGGGTTTCCGGAGGGTGGCTCGTGTATCTGTTCGATGCAATTGCACCTGGGCAGCCAGCTTTGTAGTCTGGAGTGGCAAATGAGTGTGCAAAGAAGAGAATGTGTCTTTCCTTATGAAGGCCATTGATTGGTATAGATGAAACCTAGTAAGTAGACTGTAGGTACATAGACTTGAACGAAATCATCAAAATTAATGAATGGAGATATACCGACTTGCCTATTTTCCAATGCAGTCAATCATTTGGACAGAATAAACCCACAGTTATAAAAGAATCGAGAAATTCGAAAAGAACCTCGAGACGGAAAGAAGATCGCACAGCCAGCAAAGAACATAGAAACTTCTGAGCAGTGCACTTAAACATTCCCAGTAGGCTTCCTCACCCCCGTGAAAACACTATCATACGCCCTCATCTCATAAGGCGTCGTCTTCAGCAGCACCTCCTTATGCTTCCTTGTCCAACCCTTCACACTCCTCAAATGCGTCAAAGCATGTTTCCCAGCCATCGGATCAAGAATCAAACTGAACTCCCTATTGGCAGGACTGATGTAGAGGGGATCATGTAAAGCGTCCCCCTCCAGTCTGTATTCTTCCTCCAGCGCAAGATGCTCCTGCTCCGGCTTTGTTTGCGTCGGGTCGTAGGGCGACTTGTGTCGGCCGACTTCCTCGTCTGTGCCGGACTGGCAGGTTTCTGAGTGTTCTGGGTTGAGGATGGATCTTTCAAGAAGGATTTCGCTGGTGGGTTTCTCGGATTGGAGGTGGCATGCTGTGCGTTGGGGGAGGGGATGTGTTATGAGGGGTTGGATGATGCTTTGGACTGCTCGTTTACAGTTGAGGTTCTTCATTTTGTTTTGATAGATAGACTGGGATGTGATATTGGAAGTTGTTAGAACAGAGTGATGATGTGAGGCGTACCCCGGATTATGGTGACATCATAGAGGCGACGTGAGTGGCATCTCTCCAATTGTCTGGCGTCTTTTGGCAATTCGACTCGCGGGAGGCGAATTGGCGTTTGCTATCCATGGATGCCCAGGTGGGAGAGACAGGTCGAATCGGGACTGTGTGGTACGTAGGACGGATCGTCCCTGGGATGACTTGCAATTTCGAGGCTGTCACAACACACCGATCGTATTTAACTTCTTCTTGACTCTTGTCTATGTATTTGATATGTTCAAAAAATGCAGCATGATAGTCGAGGATGTACATAACTGCGTAAAAACCGAAAAATGCTTCGTATATGACCCGTCAATTGTTGAACCCGCTCATGTGCTGTAAAGGAATCTGGGGTTTCGATCACCCATTTCCTGGATATCTTGCTCGGAAAGAGCCGAGATCTTCTCATCCTCGACGCCCCGAGCTCTGCGCTTATTGATGATTCGGTAGGCGAACCACATCCCACCGTAGACAATCCCAGCAAACGCGACCAGCCCGAGGGTAACAGCGTTTCCGCGGACAAAACGAGGGCCCTCCGAGGTTGGATAAAGGAAAGGCGACATGACACCACTGATATTGCCGAATGTAAGCTGCAATCCTGTTGCATAGGCGCGTTTTCCATAACGCGGGAGATTCGTCGGCAACCAAGCAAGTGGTAGGCCCACCGCGACATAGAGCCCCAGAGCGACCATCAAAGCGCCAAAGTAATGCACACCAGAGGATGCGTCTGAGATCAGAATTCCGTAGCCGACGACGGAAATGGCGCTGAAGAGGCAGATGAAGACTGCTCGCTGCTGGGTGCGATCACTCACCCAGGCAACGGCAAGATACGCAAGGGCCCCCAGTGCGTAGCATGGAATCGTCAATGCCTGGACTTCCGGGGTTGACCAGCTGCCCATACCTTTGATGATCGTAGGCAGGAAAGTACTATATCCGTAGAGCATGGTGTCGATGCCGAATTGACCGATTGAGAATGCCCAGATCTTCCAATCCATCACGCCCTCTTTGACATCTGCCCAGTGGAACTTCTGCGCAGAGTCGGTCTGTCCGATATACCGCCCTCGACGGCGAGCAACGATCATCCGCTCTTCTTTGTTCAGATAATATGCTGTGTCCGGGCCATCGGCCAATCCAAACCAGGTTGCCACGCCCAAGATCACAGTCGGAATCCCCTCGATGATCATGATCCAGCGCCACCCTCGGAGTCCACAGATGCCCTCCATGAACCCGATCCCGTAGGCTAGGAGTCCACCAAAGGCTCCGGCGATGGCGGCGCTGCTGAACAGGTAGCCGGTCCGCAAGGCGATCTCACGCTTGTTGTAAAACAGGGTGAGATACGTGATGAAGCCCGGGAACAGGCCGGCTTCGACCACTCCGAGCAGGATGCGACAGGCGATCAAACCGCCATAGCTCTGGGTGATCCCGGTGAGGGTGGCGATGATACCCCAGAGGACCGAAATGGTCGCGATATACCGCGACGGCCTGAGCTTCTTGAGCACGAGGTTTGACGGAACCTCGAATAACTGGTCTTGTCAGTTGAGGCTCAACACTGGAATGGACGGTTTGCATACACAGTATGTTACGAAGAGAATCGACACAGCGACTTGGTACTGGTTGCCCACCAGACCGAGGTCCTCTTCTAGGCCGTATAGACGAGCATTTCCAATGTTCACTGTTTTCCCCGTCAGTATTCCGAATGCCGAGGTTGTAAACGGTATGAGTCAGGCATCAGCCCACCCACCCGGGTAGGCGTGGAAGTTCACCACTCACCTCGATCCAAGAAGCTGAAGAGATACAGCAAGACCACGAAAGGGAGGATGTGCAGATCAATCTTCCTCACTAGTGAGCGCTCGATCTTCTCTTCATCCAGGGTCGGCCCGGCGCTGACTTCATCGGGCAAATCCGGAACCATCACGGAGGCCTTGTCCATGAGTCCACGAGTGCTCAGGGGGAACCTTCCAAGGTTGGAAGTGACAGTGATGCATCAATTGGGAACTATTGACATGTTATGTAAGACGGTGAGTGCAAACGGCGAAAAAAAAAAGAGATTAAAGTTGCCGCCCGCCAAGGAATTGCACGGTAACTCGATCTAAGGACCCTAGGGTATAAGATTAGTATCCCGAATTTACTAGCATTATGTACTCTGTAGTATATTTTAATTCATGAAATTGTGAAAATATGAAAATATGAAAATATGAATATATAAGAATGATCAGACTCCAATTGATAAGATTTGTCTTAACGCGAAACACCTAATTCTACCCCACATAATATACTCAACACTTCCACTTCCACTAACTAAACCCAAACTCAACTCAGTCAATACAATCTTGAATACTTATACTGATATTTAACTAACACTATAAAACTATTTGATATCAGATTATCTAACCTTGCAGGTCAGCAGATCGCCATGGGCGGGTCTGGCCCCCTGACTAAGCCAAATCCTGAACATTTCTGTTTGCGACGCCAAAGTCAACGATCTTAGTCTTCGTAGAGTAGAACTATTCGGGACTTTTTACTTCAATGCACTGACCGCTCTCCCAATCTCACTATGAGAAACCCTCTCACAGCTCAACCTCCTGAACACCCTCTCTCGGACAAGACTCCGCACTTTTGAACCTCCATGTCGGCCCTTCGGAAGCTGGTCGCCTCCAAAACCCTGGATGGTCACACCGGCTGGATCTGGGACGTCTCGCCGTCGCGCAATGGCGAACTCGCCTCCGTCTCCAACGACATGACCATTCGTCTCTGGAACACCAAGACCGGTCTCCAACGCGGTCCGGCCAAGGATAACGGCCACTCAAACTGGGTCCGTGCCGTGCGCTTCTCCCCTAGTGGCCGCCTCCTGGCGACGGCGTCTGACGATATGACCGTTCGCATCAGGGATGCCATCACTGGATTCACCTACCGCACCCTGCAGGGCCACACCGGCAAGGTGCGTGTGGTCGAATTCTCCCCCGATGGGACCACGCTCGCATCGGCCTCGGATGACTTTTCCGTGCGACTCTGGAACGCCGGGGAAGGCTCGCTTCTCTCGGCTCTGGAGGGCCATTCTGGTTGGGTCCGCGCCGTGGCTTTTGCGCCGGACGGGCAGACGCTCGCGTCAAGCTCGGATGACTACTCCATTCGCCTGTGGGAGACGGCCACCGGCAGGCTGATCCACGCTCTACAGGGTCACGACGCGTCCGTCCAGGCGGTCTGCTTCTCTCCGGATGGCAGGCTCCTCGTGTCGGGCGCTCGGGACAAGACCCTGCGCATCTGGGACACGACGTCGGGGGAATTGCGGGCGGTTCTCGAGGGTCATTCGGGTCCCTTGCGCTTGATCACATTTTCTGCTGACGGCCGCCTGATTGCTACCGCGGCGGATGACTTGACCATCCGTCTCTGGGCGGTACAGTCAGAGCCTCTGGAAATCTCTCGTGTGGGCGTTGTCACTGGCTATTCAGGTTGGGTTCGGGCCATCAAATTGGAAAATGATGGCAGCATGGTGGTCTACACTTCCGATGACATGACTATCAAGATTTGGGAGTCGGCATGATTGCCTTTTATTTTCTTTTTTCTTTTTTGGAGGCTTCATGTGCTTAGATGGTCATTCTTGTTCTGCATGCTGTTCTGTTTTCCTGTTTGAGATACCCAACAACGTTCTTACGCTTAATCATTTTTTGAAATTAGCGAATTATCGCTTCATCGGACCTAAGCTTAGGCCGAGATCCCAGCTTCCAAGATCCTCGGTCGTCTAGACCCCCCTCTTATGCACCCAGCCGAAACGAGGCGTCAAAGCGGCCTCGGCCGCGATGTACCTTTGCTATGCCGGGTCCACGGGTGCGTGCAGTGACTCACTATTTACTGACCGGGACCAACTCCGGCATGCCTCATTATCCGTCGAAAGGACTGGATTCCATACTGGCATTGTATCATGGCAACTGCGCTATCTGTGAAAAGGATGTTTACAGGGTTTCAAAGACATGGCTCGGTTCAGATCTTTTTCTCAAGATCTGCGTCGAACATGTCTTCCCTCAAGTCGCCACGGATCAAACCCATGAGCCCAGTGTCAATTTGAAGCCCGAAAACTTGATCTAAACCAATCCCAGTCTGGCTATAAGGTCTTTGACTGAAGAAAACCCCGAAATCCCCGCAATTGGCCGAGATCCTCTCAGATGAGCTACTGTCTGGAAGTCTTACTCGTGTTTTCAACTTACGTTTCAATTTCTGGTCTGAGTTCTCTTATGGTGACCCATTGAACAATATCAATGGTACTGAGTATTGTCACCGTTCTACTTTTCTGAAATCATTTTACCTGGTATGTGATTTCGCTCGCAAGGGCGAGCTACTTGCATTCCAACGATAGCCGGTTTCAGGCGTGCCTGACTTGGAAGGTCTTTGCTCTGCTCGATGCACGACAAAGCCTTGCAGGTTGATCTGGTACAGTCATTGATTGCTTCCCTGAGGAGCTCGTCTGGCTCATCGCTGTCTACAACCACGGGCCTGTAACCGTGCGGTGTCCAACCCCTCGCCCTGTTAAAGCTTGTCTCTACGGTCTTAAGGACCGCGACATAGCTGTATTATGGTTGACTGTATAGTGTGAGTTAATTGGGCTCGAATGTTCGCTTTTCAGACCAGCGATGTGATGTATCCAACATTGAATTTTGGCCAAGGTAAACAGCACCTCGGTATTGGCGCTGGCTCTGTTGGCTTTGCCAGTGCCTGTAACATCATAAAACACGACTCAGGGTGATGAGTGTATCCACTGTTGACTGAGCTGTCTTTTGGAACGGAATACTCCGTACTCCGTCGTAGAAGCAGAAATGCCATATGACTTCATTGCAGATCGCCTAATTATAAGGCGATCCGGGCACCTCGGTCCACGCACCTCCGCATCACGAAAGGGTTATATTCTCACCTGGGCACACCCTCCAGCCTCTATCGATTCTAAGTCACAATGTCCGACAACTACGGCAGCTATCAAACAGAGATCTACGGCAAGGGTGCCCTGATGGGCATCCTGCCCGGCGTAACCACCGACCCCCGTAAACTGGAGGAGCAAGCCCGCGAGGCCTTGGGCATTCGCTCGTTCAACTATGTCGCCGGTGGAGCGGGTGAGAAATCCACCATGGATAGCAATCGACAGGCGTTCCGGCAATGGAAGCTGTAAGTACCGCTCACAAGGTTGAAGCAATAACTGACACCACCAGAATCCCACGCATGATGCGAAACGTAAGAACCACACGCAATCTATTCTACGGAATTACAACTGATACCAAATAGACACCCGAGCAAGACGTTTCGGTTGAGCTATTCGGTCAGAAATACGAGAACCCACTCATCGTGGCCCCGGTCGGCGTGCAGGGTATCTTCCACGAAGATAAGGAAACCGGGCTGGCCGAGGTCTGCCATGATGTCGGGGTCCCGTATACGATGAGTACAGCCAGCACGAGCTCCATTGAAGATGTCGCGGCCGCCAACAAGGACGGGAAGCGCTGGTATCAGCTCTACTGGCCGCGCGATAACAACGTCACGCTCTCGATGCTGAAACGCGCCCGGGAGAACGGGTTCTCGGTTCTAGTGGTGACGCTAGATACGTGGTCGCTGGCTTGGCGGCCGGCCGACCTCGATAATGCCTATGTCCCCTTCATCAAGGGGGTGGGGAATGAGGTCGGGTTTACGGATCCGGTTTTCCGAGCCAAGTTCGAACGCGAGACGGGGTCGAAGGTGGAAGATGATATACTGGGTGCTTCGAGGGCTTGGATTGGGGATATCTTTGCCGGGGCGCCGCACTCGTGGGAGGATCTGGAGTTCCTCCGGAAGAACTGGGATGGTCCGTTGGTTCTGAAGGGGATCCAGCATGTGGATGACGCGAGGTTGGCGTTAAAGGCCGGTTGTGATGGCATTGTGGTCTCGAATCATGGTGGTGAGTGTTCCAGAACAATCCCAGTTCCCGGCTAACAGGTCCAGGCCGACAAGTGGATGGTGCAATTGGGTCGTTGGATGTGCTTCCGGAGATAGTTGATGCGGTCGGAGATCAAATGACGGTCTTGTTCGACTCTGGGATTCGGACGGGCTCGGATGTGATCAAGGCGCTGTGCCTGGGAGCCAAGGCGGTCCTGGTTGGTCGGCCGGTGATATACGGGTTAAGCATTCAGGGCCGAGAAGGGGCCAGACAGGTGCTGAAGGGACTGTTGGCCGACCTGTGGCAAAATATGGGCCTGTCAGGGATCCGAACAGTGGCGGGCTGCAATCGCAGTCAGATTCGCAAAGTGCAGGATGCAAGTTTGAGGGCGATGATGTAGAAATCACATGTGAAACGCCGAACCCCCTGTCTATCAACTTCACATTTACATACATCTACATCTACATCTACAATACATTTCCATCTACATACAACTCATGGACTATTCTTAATATGACCAATTCGGAAAATGCAGTAGCGCAGATCACTCAATCGACAGGGTCAACCCTGCTGCCGCGTCCAGTCGCATCATTGATATCCCTGATAACCCAGTCAACATCGCTCTCATTACGCTTGGGGACGTTCTTCGGCGGAGCAGCCATAGATGGCGCCCGGGCTACTACGCTCACCAGCCTCGAACTGAGTAGAGCCTTGGTAGAAGGCATCCTGACCAGGGCAGGGCGAGATGTCGCGATCCGAAGTGGCGACGAACATGGCAGGACAGAAGCAGAGTCGCTGCTTGAGCGAAGTGTAATATCACAATCCTGCTTCCAAGGCCACTGCAACTAACCCCCTTAGTTGGCCACGCTCCACACAACCGTGACCTCGGCATCGTTTTTCGCTGCTGCGTCATTCCATTTTTCGTCGACAACGTTGTCTTCCATCTCCCATCTATCACAGGCACTCTTGTCAACTCTGGATGCCATCCTTGGATCAACCGAGTCTTCCAGAGCCATTGCGGCCATCATCACGCTCATTCGGCGTGAATTCAGATCTATCGAGCCCGGTGCGAGTGCCGAGAAGATCGGCGTTGGAGATCTCCTTGTTGGGTCTCTGGGATTCGCGCTCCTGCAGCGATGGGGAAGAAAGAACACCGAACGTCATCTGCGCCAGAATGCCGGGGACGAGGTTGTTTGGGATGTCGTGATCTTGGACAACGGTGCAAGAGCAGATGTGATCGGCTCTCATCAGCTGTCTTTTCCAGATCGTGGGAATGAGGAACCGCTTGAGCCCGATAGCGCGTCCTTTGTGATGCCGGGCAATGGCGAGGAAGCTTTCGATGCGATCCGACGTTCTAGCGTCTCGGATGCTCTGGAGCGTTGTCGCTCGATGCCCTTAGATGAGCAACAGCAGGTCTCTGATGAAGACGTTCGTGCTTATATCATGAGCCAGCTTCCTCAAGGCTGTCATGCATCAATCAAGTCGGAACTCTTGACCGCGCGAACAATCACGGTTGATATCTATGATGACGATATGGCCGAGATTGCAGCACCGCCGGGGACGAAGATGATTGAGGAACGATTTCACCACGATTATGATTCTGGAGAGACGCTCATGGTGAATGGTCAACAAAGGTTCCCACGGCAGACTGTGGTGTTTAGGACAGCCTTCAACAAATCCCAAAGCACTCAGCTGCGGCCTGATGATGGCACGGGTATTGCAAAACTACCTGATGCCGCTCACCACCGCGTGTCAGTCAACAAGCCACTGCCTGAAAGCCCTATAATCCCCCAACATAGCCGATCTCGCTCGCATCCTGACACACATGGCCCTATCAAGAGCCAAATACCCGACTCCCCCAGTGAAACCTCCAAGCCTGGGCTCGGCAAGGGCCTCACCAAATTTGCACAACTGGTCAAGCCAGGTAGCATAGAGAAAAGCGACCCCAGACGGCCGCTGGCAAAATCTCCAAAATCTCCAAAATCCCCGGTGTCCGGAGCACCTGCTCCTCGTCTGCCTCCCAGACCTACCAATAGACCTACAAAAGGAACGGCTTCCGTAAAGGAAGCCACTGCCCGAGAGGTTTCTGCCAGACCTGACCTCAAGAAGAGACGAACCGAACCTCCAGACTATCGACCCGCGACCCCAGCACCAAATCGAGGGTTGCGAAGGTCACATTTTCCCAACTCGCCTCAAAGACCACAGCCCCAGTCACAAAAGCAACATGGCCCATCTGATGACATTTCTCCAAGAGCCACACGCGGAGGTCACTTCACTCTGAAACGCAGCGGCCAAGAGTCACTGCTTACTCAAACAGACGCTTTCATGACCCGCCGTGGTGCTGACCTTCGTCCTGGGTCTCCTGCCACGACCCAGACTCATGTTCGCAGTAGTAGCTCGATGTCTATTACAAGATCAGAAGCAGATGGAAGGCAATCAGCAAACGACGGTCGGCCCGGATCCTCAGCTCTACATTGTAGATCTCACTCCTATACCCCAAGCATATACTCGATGGCAACTGCGGGATCCGAGACATCGCTTTTGCTTGCTCATCGGCCTCGCAAGAGTGCCTATGGAGATACAGACACCATCCAGGCTCTGAACCGAGATGGCATCGTCCCAGGGATTTTCCCGGAGAGGCATTTTGTGCAGAATATCAGGCGGTTTTGTCGGTTCTCATCTGCTTCATATGGTTCGAACGCACTCAAGGTCATGGGTGTCCCAAGAGACCCAAAAAGCCTGCCTAATACCACATCCGACGGCCACGTTCACAGTGCCTTCACAGAGAACGCCGGTCTTCCACCGTCTACCATCCTCCTCTCGTCCTTCGTGGATCCAGCAGGCGGTTCGAATGCTGCCGGCGAGACAGACACAGGCTTTCCGCTCGTCCACTATCTCTCTATAGACCATGACTCTAAAGCCATTGTCCTCACCCTTCGCGGGACCTGGGGGTTTGAAGATATCCTCACGGACATGACCTGCGACTACGACGATCTAGAATGGCAAGGCAAAAGCTGGAAGGTGCACAAAGGCATGCATGCCTCCGCGAAGCGTCTTCTAGAAGGAGGCGGCGGTCGCGTAATGATCACTCTGCGAGCTGCTCTCGAAGAGTTCGAAGACTACGGTATCGTCCTCTGCGGTCATTCTCTCGGCGGCGGTGTCGCAGCCCTCCTAGCAACGATGATCTCAGAGCCCAATCCCATCCAGACAGGCACCTCCTTCATAACATCCTCATATCGTCCTCGTCTGCCAGTTTCCACCTCAGACAACACTGTGCCTACCTACACGCTCCCACCAAACCGTCCCATCCATGTCTACGCCTACGGTCCACCAGCCGTCATGTCGCCCTTCCTCCGCGTCGCCACCCGAGGCCTCATCACAACCATCGTCAACGGCTCGGACATAGTCCCCAGCCTCTCACTTGGAATTCTCCATGATATGCACACGGCCTCACTCTCATTCAAAGACGACACAGGCGCCAAATCACACATCCGCCAGCGTCTGCGCGACTCACTGCGCCAGAGCATCATTCATAAATTCTACGTCAATCAGCCACCACTGGTCGTGAATGCCGGCGATGGCGTCGGCGAGGACGCCTGGGCATGGAAAACGCTGAACTTGCTACGTGACGAGATGCGCGCACCAAAACTCATGCCTCCGGGTGAGGTTTTTGTCGTTGAGACCATGCGTGTTTTGCAAAGAGATGCTTTTACGTTGCCTGATCTTGATGGGGGTCGGCTTGGCAGACCGGCGACTCGGGTTCAGTTGAGATTTGTGAGAGATGTTGATACTTACTTTGGGGAGTTGCGTTTCGCCAGTGGGATGTTGAGTGATCATAATCCGGCCAGGTATGAAACTAGCCTGGCTGCGTTGGTGAGAGGTGTTTTGGATGAGTAGGGCTGTACCTGGCACCTGGGTATGGGTGTGGCTCGGCGTCTATAATGTCGGCTTCTCCCATGTAACGTTGATGAATCATGATTAAGAAATGACTCGAAATATCGAATTTAATTCTTGTTTTTTTTTTGTTCGCAATGTCCGAGGGAAACCAAGCGCAACATGTGCCCGGACCGGAGATCGAAGTATAGCTTCGGGGAGTTGATCGGAGGTCGCCGGGATGATACCGGGGTCTGGAGATTCCAAGGTTCCCTCGATGCAAATGCAGATCAAGGAATAGTTCAGCATATGACTCCTACCGTATGACAACCACAGCATGGAAGGCCTGGGCAAACTTGACACGCGTTCCATGTGAAAAGAGAACACATGCTAGGGGCTGGCAGCTGGCATGTGAAAGGAACAGCCATGAAATACGAAAATACCAGGAAATTTGGAGAAACAAAGTCATGGTCATAGAATATACATTTCGAATCGTAAGTTTATAGTGTATGAAACCGGCCCATCTAAATGGGAGAACCAAAAAGAACACACGATCCAGGGTATCACGGACATCACACAACGCCGAACAAAAGAAACCCATTACAAAAGAAACAATTCCCAATCACAAATACAAAGGTCCATCAAGATCCAGATGCAGAGAACTCAAACGACCAGAGCCGGAGCCGGACGACCAGAGTGGCAGCCCCGCTCGTGGCGCTTCATGTTGCTGCGCACGGAGAATGCCTTCCCACAGCCGGCGTGGGTACAGCGGAAGGGCTTCTCGCCCGTGTGGGAGTGGGAGTGGATGCGCAGAGAGGAAGGGCGCGAGAAGGCCTTGTGGCAGGTGCGGCAGATGTAGCGGTCGTGGTTCTGCTGGTACTGGGTTGTGGTGGAGGGGGGGAAGTAGTGGTGGTGTTGCCAGGCGGGAGTGACGGGGGAGATGAGTGGTTGCTGGACTGGCATTGCTGGGGCGGGAGTTGAGGGGGCGAAGGTTGATGTGGTGGGTGGGCGAGAGTAGTAGAGGGCTTGTTGAGGAGCGTCGATGGGTGAAGTGTAGGATGAGACGCTGGGGGCGGGAGAGGCGTATGGTTGAGAGATGTGGATAGAGCCATTGCTGGAGATAGAGGAGCGGTGGTCCTTGATGGTTGTCTCTGGGGATGCGCGGCTGTGGCCGTGGCCGGAGCCGGGGCGCAGTGGTGGTGTTGGGGGCAGCTCGTAAGGCTGGACCCGGATGTGACGTTCACCGAGAGGTGGTGAGAGACGTTGGCGCTCTAAGATTGGGTTAGATGGTTGTCCTTGTCCATGGATGTGTCTGAGGTACTCACTGGCTGAGTGCTGGCCATCGGCACCCTCCAGAAGAGAGGAGATTGAGGGCAGCGAGACTTTAGGCTCTTCGGCTGGTGGAGATAGAGGTGCCGAGCGCTTGTAGTAGCTGGAGTCCATGGGAGTGTATGGCTTAGGAGCCGAGAGGAGGTTGGCGAGATCCATGGTGTAGAGATTGTAGTCCAGATGTGTGGTGAACAGTGGGGGATGACACGAGGTTTATAGAAGTAGACTCTATGATCGCCGGACGATGGTAAAATTACGATTGTCCGGTACAAGGTGTACATTGATTTAAATCCCATTTATTCCCTCCAAAGCTTATTTTAATGAAAATTCATTTTGAGTTGCCCGTTTGGGACTGGGCCGGTGTTTAAAGGGGAAAAGGGGAGGGGAAAAAGAGGGCCCGATGGCTGAATGAGGAAATGGGAAATGGGAAAAAGAGAAATCCATGTGTCCGTCTAAATGAATAAATGGACAAAAAGGCCGAAAGGGGAAGTGACTAGAGATAAATCCAAAGAAAAACACCCCCAAAACACCCAAAAAGAGGGAAAAAAGAGGAAAAAGAATTCTTTTCGGAGATTAACGTGGGGAATGACGATTTGACCACGCGAAAAGCCGCAAGAGAAGAACCTATCAGCCTTGCGGGATGTGCAGCCACTAAACCCAAAGCGGGAGGCCGGAAACTCCCCGTTGGACAATTTCCTCCTCGGCTACGGTTAGTGCAGATCTCTTTCTTGCTTACCTGTCACATCTCTCCACCCAACGGTTGATCGTGCGATCAGATTCTAGTGTGCGATCGGCAGGTAGGCAACCTGCTGACCTATTCGGGCGGTCTCTGCGAATTTTTCTCTGTTTTTCTCTCTTTTTTCCCTCTTTCATCCGGTCAGATTCTGGGAAATATCACGTTCGATATCTCAGATCCGGGGATGACACGGTTCAGGAGATCCTTTTGTCGCGTGGCTATGGGGAAAATCCAACGGCGCAGGAATCCAAAGGGGAAGGTCACAAAGCAACAGGCTAACCCGTTTTGGGTTACACCTCCGGAGTTATCTGGTGCTGCGCTTAGAGGCCCTACTCAACTTTATTACAGCTGCCTCGCATGGCACTTGCTGGATTTAAATTAAAAACGGAAAAAAATTTATGGGAAAAAAGAAAAAAACGGTGACTACCGTCGCATCACAAATGAAGAGCTCTAAGCGCTGGGCGAGACCACCGCGAGGACCTGAAACGGGTAATCCATGGCCCCGGGCTCGCTTACACGAACCTTATGGAGTGCAGGAGACATGGTGGTATGCAGGGAGCCAAAGTATATTCCTCCTTTGTATACGGAGTCTCCATATAATTTCGTTTTTATGCATTTTGACTTTGGAGCAGATGGGACGTGTGTGGTTTGATCGCTGCACAAACGGTGAATCTTGTTTCGGCAGTGAGTGTACAGTTTAAGAAGGTGACAAGACCCAATGGGCGATCCCAAGACCCTGCTCCTGAAGATCATTCCTCAAACCTCGGCTTCGTCTGGCAAAACGGAGTTAGATCGGCGTTCTGGAACATTACTCCTATTTCTGTAACCTGTGGCCAAACGGGCCGTGCATGAGTTCTGCACGGCGGGCGCCGCGGATTGGTTGGGTGGGGCCCACCTCTCCTCGTGGAAGCGAGGCCCCACTATTTAGTCCTCTTTAGCCCCCTTTAGCCCTTTTAGCTGAGATCGCCGGTGACAGTCAGTAAGCTTTCTTCTTCCGAGTACGAGTTGATCTACAGATACAGGGGACTGCGGACTGGGCTGGGGGGAGGGATCTGGCGTGAAGGGGTTGGAATCACCAGGTCACTGTCGACCATCAGCCAACGTGATGTGTCTCACCTGACATTCAACCAAAGGCGCATACATACAATGCTCGAATGGCTCGAGCGTCAGGATCGCCCCGGGCGTGGATCATGGGTGATCGGCCTGGTCGGCACTTGGTACGTTAATGGATCGCCTACACCCTCGAGCCTGGACCCCCCGGTCTGACGATTCCCCCGGCAGTGATTGGGTGTTCCGTGGTTCTGCTCGGGATAAATGGCTATTTCACTCTATTGCGCAGTCTGGGTTTGATTGGCAACATTGGCAACATTGGCAACATTGGCACTTGGAGAGGATTCAACGTTCGTTCAGAGTAGAGATCACCACTTCCGCGGAACTCTGATGCTTTCTGAAACCGGGAACCATGCGATCCGAGTTCTCCCTGGGTGTTTTACCTTTGGGTTTTACCTTTGGCGCGAATGTTAATTCGAATGTTAATCTCGCTTCCACACTCGGATCCTTCATCTCCATGCCACGTACGCCAATGTACTATTCTGGTCCAGATCAATAGTTGATTCAAACTGGGCCGAGGTTCAGGATCGTACTCCGTACTAATATCCGCTTCCGGCCATAGGCCCGGGTAAGCAACGGACTCAGCCGTGATCGCTGATCGCTTCTATATTTCCCGGACCCATGCCACGCGACTCACCCCTTTTCTTGCCCGCAAAGAGCAAGTTGCAAATCAGTGGGGCTGCTTTATTATTATTTTCTGTTTTATTTTTTGCACGAGGAACCTGATCTTCAGAAATGTGATAGATGTCTGCAAGTTCGATACGTCCTATACGACGGTTGCCTTTTGGCGAACACATGGCACTTGCATGGGCTGTATCACATAGAATTCCCCGTAAATTAAAATTAAAATGAAGTGTAAACGAAGGTCCAAACTCATGACGACAGTGGCCGGCCTCTCAAAAGTTAACTTTGAAACACCGTATATCCGTCACGAACGCGGCAAATCGTTAATCACCGGAAATGCCAACCTTGTTTACGCCGATCGGGGATTGGTAGATCCGATCGCACCTCTAACCCGGTTGGGAAGGTGCTTCTATTGGCATCCTGTACTTCCTCGTATGCAATATGCGTACTCATTTCACGTGGCATCCAGCCCTAATCTGGCATCACACCCGATGCACTCTACCCGCATGGTGATCCTCTGCATATGTCTTTCTTTTTTCTTATTCATTAACTCGATCGGGACTTTCCCCATCCCAATTATGATCCTTCGAGATTTGGGTATGTGGGAATGTGGGCTCAGAATGTGGGCTCAGAATGTGAGCGAAGAATGTAAAACTCACCTGTCACCTATCCTCCTTCCTGTTTGAAAGGAAAGATCGGTGGATCAATGCTCCAACTTCAGGGGATAACCGCTGGCCATAGCTCCTCAGCCCATGATCGCCCGCCATCGCTACGCGATGTCCATTTTCGGTCGGTCCCCGATGCAGCCCTCCACGCAATGTCCTAGCATGTCTTTTGCGTATTGCATTGGCCCTCGTATACTCCGTACTCCGTACTCCATACTCCGGACCAGGAGTAATATTAATCTTATCGGCAGATTGGTCGGTATCTAGATTAGATTGATGATTGCCTGCACTGGTGATTATTGATCGGCTCCGCCTGCGGTCATTCCTTTCAGCCTTGGAAGGTTTATACCGAAATGCATGCTCCAGGCGGCCAGAAAAAGCAATTCCTACACCTGCTACGTTTGAAGGATCGTATTCTTCGTATAGCAATCCGAACCCGAAATCTGAAAAATCAGGTAGAAACAGTAGTCCGTACATACATAATACTACTCCGTACTATTCCCGTGCAGCAGGAGCCTCAGGATTCCTAGAATGATCGACGATCCTAACGATCTCAAAGGGGGGCTTCCACCGTGCTCATTAATAATCCAGGGCTATTTGCTCTGCTACGGGATAATGTTGCTTTAGGAAGAATCTAACTGGTGCACGGTTCGAACTCGGCATGTCTTTACTCCGTGAAACAACCCGTTCGTGAAAAGAGACCAAGGGCTTCCCGGGATTGTACCGAGCGCACCATTTCTCTTTCGAGTATAACCCCCGCGATCGTCGGGTGCATGGCATCTGCGCTAGCCCTATCCATCACAAGCGAACCGGGCTGTTCCACTTGCGAGCATCCCCCATGTCCGTCTATTTTAGGGAGGTATTATCGAAGCTATCGTCATCTTTGTCGTAGATCCTGCTTTTGCTTGTTCTATACCCCTGTTTTGTTCCCCCGTTGCACATCCGTAGATCGACACCTCTGTAACTGTCGTATCTGTGATATCTCTGATCGGCGCTTCGCTCCACTCCTGTTATGAAACATCCGAGAAACATCCCTGCAGCAAACCCATGAAAAATGCCCGCCCTGTCCAATGCTCACATACCCAAATCCAGCCATACTCCCGGGCATAGTCTTCGGAGAGCTGGTGATAGTCTCTCCACGCCCGTGATAGTCCCTTGACTAATGCTGACCGTATTGATCTCCGTCCCTAATCCCCGAGGCACAGCCCTGATTAGATCCCTCTACATCCGTACCGGTCACTTAGATTGCCCTCCTAATCGGGCTCTATCCGCAGACCCCTGCCATCGCTCTATTAAACTTCGGGGGACTCGGCTTGAGGTGTCTTTCTGGAACCTCAACCGTCGACCACATTACGTCGAGCCGCTGACTCAAGATTATGTGATTTCACAGATCCACATCACCCTGGTCGCCACGTCTCCAATTCTACTCCTAGTGCTGTACTCTACAGCACTGTACTGTAGAGTCCGAGACTACAACCTGGAACCTACCACACGGACAGTCTCTGTACGAGCTTTGGCGATTTCCGCAACTTCGCATGCAAATGCAAGTGCACGCCTGCGCAGCATGGCCTGACCATCCTCATGCATACGAGGCGATCAGTGCTCACCGCATTGATCACCGGGGATATCAGCAAATCCCAGACCAGCAGCCCAACCTCAGTGGATTGCTTGCGTCTGCATAGAGTTTGCATGCGCGCGTTGATCACGACGCTGATTCGACGAAAATCCCCCTGTATGTAGCATGTAGCATGTACTATAGTGTGGTTGGTGTGGTTGGTGTTGGTATGAGTGGTTTTGTGTGTGCGCTAATGGCAGATCCTACGTGATCGACTGGTTGATTTGCACAGGACTTGTTTCATGTCGGCAGTTGCCTCTTTCCTCGTGCGGGGATTGGTTCCTGGTCCTCGTCCAAGGGCCTTTGCAAGCATTATCCTGTCCTAGTACAGTGTTGGGTCAGAGTTGCAATGCCCTACGTAGATCCATCCTACGGTGACATTGCGGCTTTTTTGGATCCTGTTCTGTGCGCTGGCACATTAAACATCCTTGTCGGCCCTGGCCTTTATCTCGAAGTGACATATATTATTGGAGTCTGGGCTGGGATCCCATTGTCCTGGGTATTGGGTGGTGCGCCACCGGCGGATCGGACCTTGTAATATATATTGTGCCTAGGTACGGCGTAAATATATCCACCCGTGGACATTAGTTGGTATACTAGTATGCCTACGGAGTAGGTAGCTATATATTTACCAAGGTTAATACGTACCTAGTAGTACTCACTATACCTATACCTAACTTGGAAATACCTAGGTAGAATCCCTTGAGGGCAAAGGCCTGCAATATGGTCTATCCAATATTAGTTATCAAACGAGTCTGCATAAGCAGCCTGTAGCGCAATGTCCCACGTAATGCCAAAGACCAGTCAGGCCCAGATCTCAACTGCCCCTGTAACCGAGATTGTGTGACTTTCGTACGACGGGATCGCCAAAGTATATACGAGAGCTATGCTTTATGAGACCCCACGTTTGGGGGCCGTTTATGGTGACCTGTGCGCTGGGGGCCGTGCCAGCCCGCATGAGACATGTATCGCTACTCCAATGCACTACGGGTCTACCCATCCATGGATGGATCCGATACTAGTATATCGCACCTGTAGACTGCACGCGACATACCTAGTAGGGACTCACTCAAAATTAGGTATGACATCTGGCAGGCGGACGGGGCCGACTTAGACACCGGCGATTTAAACAGCAAACGATGGAAAACCTATAAATGGACAGATACTCAAAGTTCAGAAAAAGACGCATGTAAATGGTCAAAGCCCGACAGAACCCGTAGAATATAGGCCAATGGGTTCGGACAGGCCCCGGCGCCCCAAAAGCCAGACGATTTAGAGTTGGTCTTAGCGAGAGGGTGGCCATTGGCCTTCAATCCTCCGATGATCTGCACCCGTCGATCTGACCTATTCTTTTCTTTTCTTTTTTGGCTGTTCTATTTTCCATGTTCTACTCCGTGTTTCTTTTGTTATTCTTTGTTGTTCTTTATTTCTTTTTCCTTTGTCCTAAGCGAAGGAATCATATGATATCATCAACTCCCAGCCTCCAAACTCTGTGTGGATCTCAAATCCTAACTACCGAAGCACAGACACGGAGAGGCCGATCATGCATATGGAGCCGCAGTTTCTCGTACCCAGTTGGGCAGGTCGTGACTCGGGATCTTCGCGAGCCTTCAGTGATCGACTACGATACTGTGTATAAGGTTTAACTATATATTCTGGAAGATGTTCTACAGTACAGAGAAAAGAACTTCATGATGTACTGTATTCTGTAGGCGTTGGTGTTTCGTAGGCAATCAAGGGGAACGCCGCTACCGGCCGAAATCCGGCCGAAATGGGTATCGAGGGGACGAACATCAAAGAGAAGGGGGGAAAAAAGAAAAAAACCAGAAAAAGAAATCCAGAAAAAGAAAATACTGAATATCGACAGGAATCGAGAAATCAGGAAATCCAACCTGTTCACACATAGACAGGGGTATTCCCTTGTTTCCCATGAATGGGAATACCAGCCTCCTTACCAGTGAGCGCGGCCATCTTCCGAATCGCCTCCTTGAAATTGATCTTGCCATAATCTTGGGGCATGTGCTCACCGCTGTAAATGCAAAGCACACGCATGCCCCGCTTGTAAGCGAGTCCATTCAGCAACTTAGGGGTGATCAGGAAGTATTGGCCGCCCCCGCCCCCACCGATCGGGTTGCCGCGGTGGTCAACTTCGTCCGGTTCGCTGGAGGCACACGCAATGTCGACCAGACGTCCGTGAACCATGCGCTCATTACGTGGGTCCATACCCTGGTTGATCTCATCGACCACGCGGAAGGGCGAGGCGGAGAGCGACTGCAGCGCCATCAGGTAGAAGATCGTACTCACGGCGCGCTCGCCACCGGATTGGCGATGGGCGTTCAAGACCGAGAGGGGGGCGTCCTGGCGGAAGGCGACATGGATGACAATGGACCATTCGGCGAATTCACTGACGCCCGGTTCGCCATTCGGACCAGCCTCGCTTTCGGCTTTGCCCAAGGTGACCTGGCCGGCGCATCCAATCCGTCGGAAGGAATCAGAGAAGGCATCGCTGATCTTTTCGATGAGTGCCTCTAGTCGGGGCTCCCAATTCTTGCGGATCTCGTCGATGGCAACGCTCATCTCCCCCAGTTGAGCCTGGAAGTCGGTGAGTTTGGACCGCAGCTTCTCAATGGCTTTTTCGCGGGCTTCGAATTCCTTGATCATGTGCTCACTGCCACCGAGGGTGAATTGGAGTCGGGCCACGGACGATTCAATCTCAG
The DNA here is from genome assembly GCA_911174995.1 of Penicillium olsonii. Taxonomy (NCBI): domain Eukaryota; kingdom Fungi; phylum Ascomycota; class Eurotiomycetes; order Eurotiales; family Aspergillaceae; genus Penicillium; species Penicillium olsonii. Next base: position 548,990 of record CAJVNO010000008.1, on the reverse strand, counting down.
CCTCGAGCTGGGCGATATCGTGGTTTTCGAGGCTTAGGAGAATCTCATTTCCGCCGGGCAGCTTGCCTACCTCATCCATGATCCGCGAGGCCTCTGTCTTGGCCGCTCTGGCTTTGACCGTGAGCTCTCTGAAAGCGATCACAGCGCGTTGAAGCTTTTCTCTCTTCTCCTCCATCACCCTTGAGCTTTCGGAATTCCGTCGCCGAAGGGTCTGCAAATCAGAGTTGGCCTCCAAGAAATGGACTTGAATCTTCATCAACTCTTCATACGCCTGGCGGAATATCTCGACAGCATCCTTGAAGCTGTTAGTCGGGACCATGTAATTTCCAATGGAGCAGAACTTACTGCGTATTGCACAGTGGCTTCAGCCTTTTCAATTGCAATGGCGTCTTGCCGAATGCGAAGATTCCGAACTCTCTCCCGCATGCCGTCAAAAATGGATTTGAGAGCATCAACCTTGGATTGTTGTAGAGCTGCAAACCGTCAGAAAACAATATAGTACAGACGAATGACCAAAGAACATACCAATCTTATTCGGAATCGCCCGATATTCTGTATGCGCCGTTTGTCTTGCATCCTTTTCTCGCTCGATTGATTTCTGCAGGAGTCAGTAAGTGAACGATAGCCGGGAAAGCGCAAATAAGATACCATTTCCTTATCGATCTGCTCCAATTCTTCACGTAGCCTCTGGCCTATGGTCCTTTCCGAGTCAAGCTTCGTGCGGAGATCGGCAAACTTCTGTTTCAATTGATCGATGCTCTCTTGATATTGACGCTTGAGGGTCTGGTCAACGGGCTGTGAGGTCCAAACTTGTGCACGCTTCAGGTCTCGAACCCGAGTCGATGTGGCACCAGGTCCGTATTCTTTGCGTCGGGTGATTTGGTACATTGTCCTGCCAGATACCCAAGTGCTCAACGAACTGTTCTGCAGCCTGTTGAACACCGCGTCAGAAACATCTTTGGTTCCGACGGGAGTCGCGTGCAAGCCCTTCTCGCTGCACAGCATGGCAATGACGGGATCGGGCCCACTAAGAAAGTCTCTTGCCCAACCATCGAAGCCCGATTCCCGAAGTTGAGCGTCTGTCAATGGAGGCCTCATCTGGTCAAGTGGAAACGAGCAGGTCCGGAAGGTGACATCGTGGAGTCTCATGTTGCCGTTCAGCTCTCGTTGCAGGGTTTTGAAGTCGTTCCGGTTTTGCGCAGTGAAGCAGAGATAGTCTGTCTTTTGAAACAGAGACTCGACGGCATCGGCAAACTTGGGATCAGTGACTGAGCATGTCACAATTGGGGGGCCAAAGACTTCTTGCTCAAACTTGTTCTGATTCTCAAGAAGCCATTTATAGGCTGTGGCCGAATCTCTGGATATTTGCTCAAGCTTGATCTCTTGTTGACCGGCTGCCGAGTCTAGATTGGCCAACTGGCGCTCAGCTTTTTGGATCTCTGTGTGCACTTGTTTCTGTTCTTCCATGATAGGAGTGCGTTTGTCCTTAAGCTCCACAGCTTTCGCCTCAAGCTCACGCCTCTGAAGTCTTTTCTCCCTCTGGTGCGATCGTTAACAAGGATGTTATATGGCAAACAAAGTAAGAAAGTATCTCTTACCAAAGTCTCGTTGAAAGATTCCGGGTCAAACTCAACGGCCTCCTCGTTCAACTGGCGTTCTAGTTTGTTAATGGTTTGTTTCGCCTGAAGCGCCTCGGTCCTGTGTTTTTGGCCGCCCTTTCTCTCGGCTTCAATTTCACCATCGATATTCTTGAGCTTCGCGTCCAGCTGTTCAATCAGCCTATTCTTTGCAGAGGCGATCTTTGAGGCCTCGTCAACGGCATCCTTGCGATCATCTTTAGCTCCGTTCAGCTCTTCGATATAATCAACTTTGGCGTTGACTGCACGCATCATTGGCTCACAGGCTGCCTTTGCCTGTTCGTGCTCTTCCTTCAGCTTATTTCTTTCTTCCTTCAAAGCTGTTAAGGATTCCCAATACTCTTTGAATGCCACCACAGGTCGACATTGTTTGAGAATCTTGATCCTTTTCTCGATTTCAGCACGTTCGCGCATACGCTCAACGTCTGCTCGCTGCATTTCTTGGCGATTCTCCAGATTCGTGAGGGTGTCCTTGTCGCCCCCGTGGTCAATCTCCAACTTCTTCTGCTTGCTTCTGAGGCTCTTCAGGGCATCGTGCCAACCGAGCATCTCGGGGCCAGCTGCCGCCCTTTGGGTGGAGTAAAGAAGGTCGACCGGAGTCAGTGCAGCAAACTCAGCGACTTTGTCCTGGGGCAAAAACTGGCACAAATTGTCGACCTGAATGGCAAACGACTGGGCTAGTTTCAGTACCTCATTCTTGGAGGCGGTTTGACCATCAACCAAGAAAGAGCTTTTGTTGCCATCACGCTTGATTGTTCGTTGGATGACAGGGTTATGACCCATTTTGGGTGGTCCGCATAGTTCGATCTCGATGATGGCTTCTTTGTTGCCGTGTTTAACAAACTCGCCTAGATCTTTGGCGCGCCCCAGATGCTGAAAAGTAGGTGTATCAGTAAAATATTTCATCTTGTTTCATTCATCCTCTTACCTGTGGTCCCCATCCAAGACCAAGACAGATTGCGCAAACCAGAGTGCTTTTACCCGTGCCATTAGGTCCAATCACCATGTTCAGCTTCGGGCCTGGGAAAAACTCCGCCGACGTGTAGGTGACAAAGTTCGTGACTTTGATGCGAACGATGGCACCTGGCTTGTAGCCACCAGGACCGAGGCCATCGTGTGGTGCAACTTGGGGTGGATTGGCGATCGTTTGTGAGGTTCCAGATCCGTCGCTTTCAGCATCGCTCTCGTCCTCGTAACCTTCGCTTTCAGCGGCTTGGTCTTCAGAGTTATCATCTTCAGCGCTCTGGTTTCCGTTTCTTTCACCTTCGGCAGCCTCATGGTCACTGTCCGCGGGGTTCAGGCGGGGGCGTTTGGCACTTGAGGCGCGCGAGGTGGCAGTTGGTCCGGGCTCTGCATCGTCTTCCTCTTCGTTGCGGGGTCGTCGACGCGATGAATTTGGCGATTCCATGATGGATCTTGCGTGTGTTGCTAAGGAGAAGTCATGAGACGTAAAAGGACTCGCTTTGTCGAGACGTTCTTTGTTCGCAGCAAACGCGAGAAACGCGTGAGCGGTGATCAATACTAAGTCTAATTCAGGTAGGCGGTGGGGCTACTTTGCGGCAAATTGATTGCGAGCGATCAGCTTTCTCTCGTACATCATTCACCATGCCTCCAAATGTCAAGCGAATGGTATTGACGGCTGCGGTCGTCTCTATCACTATCACAGGCACCCTTTATGGCGCTGGTCTGAAGACCAATGAGGAAATCGCCCAGGTATGAACCAATGCATCCCAACCGGAGCTATCCGTGTACACCCTTTCATTTGCGGAAGCATAACTAAGCTATGTTCCTTTCAGACGAAGAAGAAGCAAGAAGAATCGACTTTCGATGACCAATTCAAGGCCCTCCAGGGTATGCGATCAAACCTTGTCGCCCGCAGAGGCATTCTCGAGAACCAAATACAAGATTTGGACGCAAGGCTGCTCGAAAAGCAACAGAAAGGAATCGGCAAGGACGACAAAGAGCAGCAGCAGGGAGGCCGATGAGTAGCGCATTCACTGCCCAACGGCGCAGCGCAATGCAGACGTTTGATCACAACGAACCGCTGGATGATCCACCTACATATGGCTCAGACCGACTTGTGTTTGTATACCCGGGATACCCCTCTGGGTAGAACATAACGATTTAATTCGCTCGAACCCCGGGCCCGGCGGACACATCCGACGAGAGATGGACGTCACATAAAGCCCGCATTACTCCGAACCGGCGGCATTCACCACTGTCGCCTACGCCAATTGCCAATGGTGGTGGAGTATCCAACACAGCTGTTATGAGCTGGGAATCCTGCCAGCTGGCTGGCACTTGAAAGGCTCAATTCTAGACACATATCATGAAAGCGTCTGTGTATTTTGTCTTGTCTCATATAATGTATATGTACCTTGTATATAAAGTGGAGATAATCCTTTCTATCAGGATGTGAAAGCACATGACTTCCAATCGAAAAGGGCCATGGGAGTGCCCAACCCTCTAAGCCTCAAGGTTGAGCCTCTCCAAGAGATCGTCTAGCTTCTCAAGAAGAATCTCATAGTTCAAGGCATCTTCTGAGAATTCATCCACAACGAGCGCGCCATCTAGAGCCCGGATCTCTGGTCCCTGCTCTTGCGGGGCCTCGACTTCAGGATCTGAGGTCCCCTTAGAGACATCTAAAGCGGCGACGCCCTCCGTGAGCTTGTTATCAGCTTCCTCTTCATCCGTATCATCCTCATGCGACTGTACATCTTCCTCCATCATCTCATCGAGGCCCGCCTCATCGAAACGCAGTCTAAAGCGCTCGCCAAGGTAGAAACGAATATCGTCCAGCATTTCAATGGAGTCAGTTTCCTGTCTCGCTTTGATACGAGACGCTGATTCCTGAATCAGCTCTGCGAACTCGAGCGTATCTATATGGGCCTCAAGACGATATGCCAGATAGCGAGCGGCGAATTCTTCCAGTCGCTGCACGCGTGTCAACCACGCAGCCCGGACAATCGAGTAGATATCAATGTCGTCTTCGTCCGTTGTGCCGCGGGTTTTCGCGGCCTCCGCTTGAGACATTCCGGCACTACCGAGGGTACTGATGACCACGGCTGCTTTTGTCTTCAACTTCTCGATGAACAGCATGTCAGCCGCGAAAAGGACGTCGACGGCGACCTCCAAGGGGAAATCGGCCTTTTCAGTATACAAGAACGCCAGAACGATTTCCAAAACTTCGGGTGAGCAGTCAACGTCAATAATCGTGAGCTGATCTTTGACATATGCTTCGCGGAAGGTAGATGAAAACATGGTCTGGAAAAATTCAGAGCGTAGCAGCATCGCGCGGTGGCATGGGAAGATGGTGGATTTTGGCCCTTCGGCGGGCGCAGCACCGGTTGCGATATCTTCTTCGTCGGGCAGATCATCCGCTCGTAGAAGGACATCGGCGAAGATTGCATTATTTCGGCTCCATTGGATTTCGTTCGCCTTTGAGGTCTCCACCACCATCTTATGACCCAGGACATTCTCCTGGAACCATTGATCCATCTGGTCTCTGCCCTTGGAGATCTCGTCATTTCTTCGTTGTCGGGCGCGCCTTCTATCTCCACTTTCGAGGATGCTATCTGGAAGGCTGGGGATATCCAGGTATTTGGAGATTCGGTCCACTCCGGCGAAGGTCTCGGATTCAGTAAATCCTGTCCCTGGCCCACTCCTCAGGTCCCGAGGAGCTTCTCCAAAGTAAAGATACTTGATTGCAGCACCAAATGCTTCGGGTGGAATTGTGCTGGGAAGCTTCCATGTTGCAGATTCCGGAGCCGCTGCCAGTTTGGCACGGAAGTATGGGGAGCGGGCCGCGAGGATGAACTTGTGGAGATGGAGCGATTGGTCGGAGGCCGTTACAACGATATCGGCAGTGACTGGCGACTCTCGCACCAGCAGCGACGTGATATGGGCAGCGAGTGGTTGCAAGGGGTCTGTTGATTTGGAGTAATCATATTCGAGGAGGAGGTTTCGGATGCGGTCATTTAAAGCATTGTAGAGACATCTAACAGGCTTCGAATTAGCTGGGCTGATTCCATGGTTATATCGGACCGCAATTCACCTTTCACCCTGGAAAGTGTCTCGCTCACACAACGCACCGGACTCGAGTAGCAGCTGGGCAGTTTCATAATGTCCGCACAGACTCGCCTTTCGGGTGTTGGTTATTATATGTTGTGATAGGACTTGGCACGCTCAGCTTTTATTCTGTACTCACTAGGATCAATGGCGTGTAATCATAAGGATCACGGGCATTGACATTTACGCCTTCAGAGATCTTCTCTTGACAGACTTTCAAATCGCCCTGACGACATGCATTGCATAGTTCCCGGAATGGCTCACTGAGATCCAGAGGATTGTCATCCTTGATGGTTCCATCTTTGATCAATTTCTTCTCCTCGACCAAGCTGATTTCCAGCTGGTCTTTCCGCAAAACTGTCGGTTCATCCGCCATCATGCAGGTTGCCGACGGCGTGAAGTGGGATACCAACGGCGGGGAGGTAAGGGCCGCTTATCGATAAGGTCAGGTGACACTGGCCGAGAGAGGTCGGGGGGTACATGTGGTGGTAGTACTTCGTGGTGGTGGAATTAGGGCAACTGACATATCTAGATTTTTTGAAAACAACTCCCACGACGACTCCACTGTAGCTACACCATTGGGACGGAAGGAAGCAATATGATATGTACAGCAAACGTCATGCAATGTACTGCCTGTAAATCACCGAGACCGCCTGCTGTGCGGAGTAAAGCGCCATAACCGCGGTTGCATAGCAACCAGTCGGCCAAACACCCATCTTCAATTCCATTCATATGGCCTACTTTTCCCTTTAATCTTTAATCTGCAATCCTCCAATTCCCACTCTACTAACCACAGGACCTGACCTCTTCGACCCGTTCATGCATCATTGACTGTCCTACATTGTCTCTTCCTGTCCACCTTTCACTCTATAGCCATGGCGATTGCTTTGGCTGAGGCCGACAAGTATGAGATCTTAGACAAGATTGGTATGCTCGCAGTGTGATGAACTCGTCTTTCTGTGAATACATTACTGAATATTTCTCTGCTCATAGGCTGTGGTTCCTTTGGAATCATTCGGAAAGTCAAGCGCAAGACCGATGGCTTCGTAAGTGTGGTCATGGGGTGGGCAGACCCCCAAGCCTGTGCTAACTCAACATGATATAGATCCTATGCCGCAAAGAAATCAACTACATCAAGATGTCACAAAAGGAGCGCGAACAGCTTACTGCTGAGTTCAACATTCTCAGTTCTCTTCGTCACCCCAATATTGTCGCATACTACCACCGAGAGCATCTGAAGGCGAGCCAAGACCTGTACTTGTACATGGAGTACTGTGGTGGTGGAGATTTGGGAATGGTGATCAAGAACCTCAAGAAGGCGAACAAGTATGCCGAAGAGGAATTTGTTTGGCGCATCCTCTCCCAGCTGGTCACTGCTTTGTTCCGGTGTCACTACGGGTCGGATCCAGCCGAAGTTGGCTCAAACATTTTGGGCCCAGCCCCCAAGGCCTCTGGTCTGAAGGGCAAACAGGGACAAGTCACTATCCTACACCGCGACTTGAAGCCCGAGAACATTTTCCTCGGCAGCGACAACACTGTCAAGCTTGGCGATTTCGGCCTTTCCAAGCAGATGCAATCCCATGATTTCGCATCAACCTATGTCGGCACCCCATTCTACATGTCGCCTGAGATCTGCGCCGCCGAGAAATACACCTTGCGTTCCGACATTTGGGCGGTCGGCTGTATCATGTACGAATTGTGCCAGAAGGAGCCCCCTTTCAACGCTCGTACGCACATCCAGCTAGTCCAGAAGATACGCGAGGGCAAGTTCGCCCCCTTGCCTGATTATTACTCGCCCGAACTCAAGAACGTTATCGGCAGCTGTTTGCGTGTCAATCCCGATCACCGCCCTGATACGGCCAGCTTGATCAACCTTCCCATTATCCGTTTGATGCGCAAGGAGAAGGAAGTGGTCGACCTCGGCAAAACCCTGCGTCGACGCGAGGAGGTCGCAGTTCAAAAGGTTCGGGAAATGGAACAATCTTTGGCCAAAAGAGAAACCGAAAAGGCGCAAATCAGGGCAGAGATTGAAAACACCGTCCGACGGGAATGGGAGGTTAAGGCTCGCTTGGAAATCGACCGTCAAGTCACGGGTGAGCTCGACCGACTGCGCAAGCGTTTCGAATCCGAGGTTGGAGAGCGAGTTGCCATTGAGGTAAAGAAATACAAGAACAACTCGAGCGCAAAGAACAACTCCCACGACGATGTGTTCCGCACCAGCACTCAGGGCACCAGCTCCTCTCGTTCCAGCATGCAGGGATGGCGGTCATCCAAGTCCTCCACCAACATGACTGATGATAGTGATACCCCGTCATCGACCGATGTCAGCCAGGTTTCACTTGGGTCCCCTCCATCCAACAAACGGAAACAACCCAAGAAAGAGAACCGTACTCCTTTCTGTCGCTCAAAGACCGTCGTGGACTCCCCCGTAGATGTGCAGATGGCAGAGCCTTCTCCTATCTCTATCGCGTCGCTTTCACTTTCTCCGCGCCGTACCTCCGGCCAAGGTGGCGCTCGCAACATCTTTGCAGAGGCCGAACGCAACAAAGCCAAATGGGAACCGACGCTGGCTTATTCTGATGATGAGGACGATACCCCCGACTTGCCATCGCCAACCCGTCCCAAGGTCAAGCCTGACCCATTGAAAGCGCCTCGTCGTCCACTATTGCGCCAAAACACCGCTGCTTTCATGCAAAAGCTCAGCTCGCAACCATCCCTGTTCCCATCGGCTGGTACCCGCCTTCCACAGTCGACCAGCCAGTCTGCATCCCAGTCCGAAGACCACGCCATGAGTGAGGGTAGAGCCAAGTCTCCCCACCGCCGTCTCACCAAAATTCCCTCGTCTGCGAACCTGGCTGCCGATGCTGGTGGCTCGCCAACTCGCAAGAACAGTACCAAGCAGCAATCCCCCACCAAGGCCAATGGCGGTGGTGACGAGATGTTCAAAGCTGTCATGCAGCGTAACATGGGCGGTCGCACCCTGGTCGAACTCGCTCAGGCGAGAGCCGGTGGACGTTCAATGGACGAGGTCAAGCGCTGCGCCAGTGAGTCTCGCGCCAACGGCCCTACCATGAGCATGAAGTGCTCTGATCGGGAGCCTCCTGCTATTTGGAACCCTGAAATGGATGACATGCCCAGTCCATTCCTTGCTCGCGGCAAGAAGGTTATCCGCAACCTGCGGTAATCTCTTGATTTTCCCTTCCGACTACAGTTTCGTTACCTCTTCTCATGTTTCTGGTGTTCTGGATCTCTGGCGCGATTGGAGTTGGGTCTTCGGCTGAAGCCCTCTTTTTGAATCTGGATTTGGTCTCGACGTTCCCGAGTACCTCTCATTTCCTGCTTTTTTCTCTTCTTGAGCATACTTTCCTACTATGTCGCGGAGTTGGCTTCTAATTGTGTTTTGGGTGCATTTTCTTGCTACGCAAGACTCGGAGTTTGATACACCTGCCCTCTGGCTTTGCCTTCGTTGGCTAAATCGCCGATCCGACTTGACTCTTTACTATTTCTTTTGTTGTTACGCCCTAACGCCCTTTTCCTTCCAAGAAGGCAGATGATTAGTTTCTCTGTACATTTATTTGCATTATCCATGCACTTACTGTTGATTTCGTGCTTCCGCTTCGGATGGTTAATTACTTCCGCATCGTACTTTGCCTCGGCAAGTGCGCTTCGTTGCTATGGTTGATAAGTCTTTGCCGCTCTCTTTTGGTTCCCAGTCATTGAGGGTTCAAGGTTGTGGTGCCCGTTCCGTCTTTCGCATGTCTGTGGTGATCTCAAGGTTTCACATCACGCGTTCGGGAGTTGCTGCAATGTTGAGCCTGGTACCCATCAATATGTATGTCACTTCAGCATAGCACTTGAGTTTCAATTTTCGATTTTCAATTCCAAAGTTCCAAGGTTTTCACTACGCATTGTATGTAGAGATAGTTGGGGTAGGTCCTCGCTTTACGGCGACCGCAATGTACTACCTAGGTACCATGTGTGAATATACAACCAGCACCTTCGCACTAAAGTTGAGGCAAACACGTCAATCTCAACCTCGCAAGGTTGGAATTTGGATAAATCTTCATTAAGTAACTCAAAACTAGGCCCATGCCTGTTCATCCTCAACTTCCTCCATCTGAACAGACCGAAGCTCCTTGTTAAATCGCTCCTCTTCCTCTTCCAATGACTGTTCACCAGCCCGTACCTCAGGACCAGCATTATAACCGGCTTTTTCTAGCCTATCCATCTCCTCTGGCTCCAACAATTTCCCTTGGCCCCTAATTGATTGCTGTTTCATCCTGACTGCTGCTGGAATGAACTTGTTCGTAGCCTCCTGTCGTAGATTCCGAATCTCAGGCTTCGCCTCGTAAACCGTCTTGGCCTCCACGACCGGTGTTGGCCGGGATGGTAGCGGGTGCGGTCCACGCCCATCTGACGGTCCCCGTGCCTGTTTCCGGTGTGGCAGTGGCGGTGGCGTATCGCGCGGCATGGGTATGCGTCGCACATCCTCGTCTGTATCGCTGCTTTCGCTGTCGCGAGGCATCCGTGTGTCATCTGAGCCTCGTTGCCGCTTCCCTAGCACGCCCTCACCCCACCTGCTCTGACCCTGACCCTGACCATGACCCTGGTTTCTGTGATCGAAACGCGGAGCTTTTTCGCCCAGAGCTTCGCGCGCCTTCAGCACACCACGGAGATCCTTTTCGAGCGCTTCGAGAATCTCCTTGTCGCGTGGGCGAAGCTTTTGGCCAGCTTCTTCCGCTCCCTTCAGGTCGTTGATTTGGCGCTGGATGCGGTCTGGATTCCGGCGCGCGAGTTTTTCGTTTCGTCGGGCCTGGGCCTCGGCTTTGCCTTTCTTCAGCTCTTTTTGTTTGTCTTGTTTTCGCTGCGCTGCGGCAGGGTTGACGGATCGCTCCTTGTCCTTGGCCATTGCGTCGGAATTATTGGTGCGGGAGCTAAGTGCCCGGATGCGCGTGAAGTGTCGAATCAAAGGCTTGGATCGTAGGTTGGGTATCTGTCTGGGCTCGCACGTGAAATCAAGGAGCAAAGCGTCAAAGCGTCGGGCTGTTGGGCAATTGGGTAGAATTGAGGTTGAAGTTGAAATTTGGCTAACGCAGAGTGGAGTTGAGTTCCATGGTACGGGGATTTAGATCGTCTCTGTATTCGCTATGTACACGATCAGTATTTTCACTACACTTATATATGTATCGACATTCATGGATTCTATTACAGGTTATTAGGCTCTGTTCGTCTCTAGTATCTGCTCACAATCCTACACGCAGAGCCTCTCATCCTCTTCGAGAGAGCTGCAGCACCCAGCATCGTTAGCTCGATCCGCCCAATCTATTTAAAAGAGCTGGTGGGATAAAGAAAGGCCCGATCCGACGAAGTCTATGTCCAGGTACCTCATATTGCTTTTTTCACCTAAAGAAAATAAATACCAAACACGAAACCACTCCCTGAATGTCATAGCTTAAAACCCCTCCTTAGGGAGGTCCGAGAGATCATCTTTCCGCCTAAGCCTGCGCTGTAAACCAATATAAATCCAGAGAACGTAGGGTATCAGAGTCTCTGAGCCGCGCGCTGCAGGTGCCGCCAAAGTTCCAGCGGCTCACACCTACTTTCTCCGCCTATTTTCCCTTTTCTCCTCAACTCTTTCCACCGTCGCATTCTCCGACTGCGCAAAGTCTATCTGCCTCTCCGCTTCCATCATGACCTGTGGTCCGTTCGGCCTCACATCGAGTTTGATCGGCGCTTCATAGACTGTCGCGGTCGGAGCATGTCTCTGCCGGGACCAAATGTCCGCAGCCTCGATTCCCGATACTTCGCTTGGCCTGACCTCCGCCGAGATCCAGATCCTCCGACAGCAGCAGCAGATTGCCCTGCAGGGCGGCCATGCCGGCAATGGAGTGGCCCGGGGCAGAGGCGCCGGGAGAACAAGCAACTCCAGCTCGCGCGCTACCAGTGCCGCCAGCAGCCAGGGCCGTCTCATGCTGGACCCGATGAGTCTGCGCGCACTCTCGCACCAGCTCGACGGCCTGCAGGCGCAGATCAGCCACCGCATCGAATATGTACGTTTTGCCCACTCGCGCTTGGTTGACCGCAAGATCCATATCAAGACCGCCCCACGTCCCCGATTACTGACATCAAACGTTCTCGACGTCCTCTAGCTCGAGGATCAAATGCAACGCTCCATTGCAAACACCTACGACCGTGCGGGAAACGTCATTCGCAATGCCGATGCCGAAATTGCCCGCACCCGTGAGATTTTGGCCTCCATCGACGATTTGGATAACGAATTGGCAAAGATCGCGCATATTCGTGACATCGTGAAGGGGTTTCGCGGCCGCATCGAGAATTTGGATCATCGCATTGACCAGAGTTCTCGTCGCCGGCGATGACACAGCCCCATATGCTCCATATAGTACCCTCTCCGACCCACTTCCTGAACATCCCGACACATCCTATAACTGCACAATCGCCTTCAATCTCATCAATACTCGCACTCATGACTACTGGATGGTCACATCGAACAACCTACCCATCATACGACCCGACACCCCTAACCCAACCGACCAAAGCCGACAGAACCTCAAAAACAGAAACAAAAAATTATATACCGACTGTGTCCTCACGGACTCCATCTTGATCGCCTGCAAGTCACGGTGTTCATATACTTAACGTTTTATTCTCTTGTGTCATTTGCTTTACAAAACAATTGGCGGAAAGAACTGCACGCCTCGCGGCACTATCAAGGCCAGACTCAATGCCCGACGCATTGAATGAGCTTCCGACTTTGATGGAATTGCAGTATATCGATCGACGCCGGAGTTGAACCGGCGCACGCTGACGCATTCCCCTATCCGATTCTGGAATTCATGAGAATTAATGACTGCCACGAAGATCTTTAATGTGACCCCAACCAAGTGCGTTGGCATGACTCGCCGAAGCGTCTTGTTTGATTTGATCTTTGAACTGTATTCCCTTGTTTCGATTCCCCTCTCTGCATGTTGTGTGTACATTGCCTGGGCTTTTCTCTTCCGCGTTGATCTCCGCCCATGTTCATGGTGAACATGCAAGGCCTGCAGTATAATTCGACAGATACTTCAATCCAACCCACATTTCCTTGTCTTTGAAAGTCGAGCTGAGTCCAGTCCTCCAGAATATAGCCCGGTAGATAGTAGCTGGTTCGTAGTAACAACTGCCCTCGACATCCAGGAGTTGCTCCAATGGTAAACGATTGGCCTGGGTAGAAGGATGGTTTCCAACGTGGAGCTGAGTCCACTGGATTTGTGTCCAAGGCCGGGCTTTAGCGAGCTGGGATAATGGGTCGATCCCAGACAGGATATCGCGTAAGACGCAACGCAAATCTCGAACCAGTGTTAGGTTCTGATAATAGAGGCACTTTCCAGGCTGCTGTTTGAGTATGCGCCTGGCCAAGCCAATCAGCCACCTGATGCTAGAGGGAAACTCGAATCATCCAGCGGCAATGTAGTCCCCTCCTTGCGGCGTTGTTTAAGCTTCTTAGACCGTTTTTCAGTCTGTGGGAATCGCTTCTCAGCCCCGCAAGGCAGGCAACGGACGATTAATACATCTGCCCATGGTTTCTTGCCGCCGCGACTTTCGTTCCTGATCTCGTGCGAGCAGGTAACTCCAGGTGTGAGGAGTGTAGCACAGCGCTTACAAAGTGAGCGCTTTAGTGTGACTGGCAGTCGAATCTGGGTTTTCATTGCTACATCACGTAGATGTGACACACAAGTCCTGGAGATATTGTCCAGCGATTCTTCGTGCTTCTTTTGACTGTTTGGGAGCAGGAGCATTCTCTGCTGGTCTTCTGGCTCATTTTTGACAGCTGTGTTGGGCCTCTGGCCTTGTGATGGCTGTTGGTGAGGTGCATCAAATGCTTGCGATTGGTTCTGGCTCTGTTGCGCTGAAGATTTCGCTTGTAGATATACTGCAGCTTGGTGTAGATAATCAATGCGTGCTCGGATGTGGCTTTGAGTATTCTTGCCATCCTTTTTGCCAGGCTTCTTGTCTCCTTTTGGTTTCGGCATGTTAAGAGGATGGTAGCAGCTGTCAGCTAGACTGTTTGATGCTCAGAAATGAATGAGATAAAAGGTTGTCTACATTTTTGCCATGAAGTTCCCCCACCGCCCCCTAGTATGTCGTCCAATTACACGAGACCGCTTACCCTATTTAAACGCGCACTAGACTTAAAGCGGAAACCCACGTGATTTTAACTCTAAGCCTTTCGTCCCATCCCTCGTAGCCTCCGGACCACCTCTCCCTGCACCTTTGTCCGCCAACGTGACCTATCACATTCCCACGGTCCGCTCTCATCCATTGAATTGTTTCTTTTCCTCTTTCTTCACCTTGTACACCACCTCTTCTTTGAAAATCCATCTACTTCGTTGCAAAACCTTCAAATTACGTCGACATGTCTAACGAAGAAGATCTCATCGATTACTCCGACGAGGAGCTGCAGACTACGACAGCCCCCACCACCACCGCTGCACCTGCTGCCACCAATGGCGATGCCGATAAGGAGGGCGATTTGACTGTTTCCGGCGGCCGTCCTGACAAGAAGGGCAGCTACGTCGGCATCCACTCCACCGGTTTCCGCGATTTCCTGCTGAAGGGTGAACTTCTGCGCGCCATTACCGACTGCGGCTTCGAACATCCATCGGAGGGTTAGTCTAATCATTATTCCCACAAGCGTTCCTCCATTATTCCAAGCTCCAACGTCCGTCCATCCTCGCGGGAAGATTATTCTGTCGGTATATGGCAATCAGTCGCGTTTCAAATCTGCAGACGACATGGGGACCATCGTTCTTGAAAGAGAGCACCACATGGCCCCGATCTTTACCTTGGTGCCGTGACGCGTTTTCGCAAAGCCCAAGCTTCGATTGCCCAGCACGCATCTTTTTGTGATGACTGGCGCACTCGGTGGATGATAGTTTTTCTATCGCCTTTCTCTGTCTCAAAGACCACCCTCATGTTGTCTGCAGAATGAGATGTTCAGAAACGAGGTGAACTTCAATTGATCATGACATACGTCATGTGGTTCGGTGGAGGCGGGGGGAGATGACTTCCCCGATATTGATTTGGCGCTGTCGGGGGATGGACGGACCTTGCGAGCCGGAATATTCTTTTGCTTTATCTTTCATCGAATAAATCTAACATCGGTCTCGCCTCTCAACAGTTCAGCAAGTTTGCATTCCGACTGCCATTCTGAACGTCGATGTTCTTTGCCAGGCCAAGTCCGGTCTCGGTAAGACTGCTGTCTTCGTTCTTACCACTCTTCACCAACTGGAGCCCGTTGCCGGCGAGTGCCAAATCCTGGTCATGTGTCACACCCGTGAGCTGGCCTACCAGATCAAGAACGAGTACGCCCGTTTCTCCAAGTATCTGCCCGATGTTAAGACCGCGGTCTTCTACGGAGGTACTCCTATCCAGAAGGATGTCGAGACTCTTTCAAGCAAAGAGACCTACCCCAACATTGTGGTTGCCACCCCGGGTCGCCTGAACGCCCTGGTTCGCGACAAGAAGCTGTCTCTCCGCAACGTCAAGGCCTTCGTTCTCGACGAGTGTGATAAGATGCTTGACCAGATCGGTACGCACCCCCTCCCCTGCGGACCGCTGGACCATTATACTGACATCTCTACCAGACATGCGTCGTGATGTTCAAGAAATCTTCCGTGCCACCCCCGCCGACAAGCAGGTTATGATGTTCAGCGCCACCTTGTCGCAGGAGATTCGCCCGATTTGCAAGAAGTTCATGCGTAACCCACTGGAGGTCTACGTTGATGACGACACCAAGCTTACCCTCCACGGCTTGCAGCAGTACTATATCAAGCTCGACGAGAAGGAAAAGAACCGTAAGCTCAACGAGCTCCTGGACAACCTTGAGTTCAATCAAGTCATCATTTTCGTCAAGAGCACCCAGCGCGCCAACGAGCTCGACAAGCTGCTGCGCGAGTGCAACTTCCCTAGTATCGCAGTGCACTCCGGTGTTAGCCAGGAGGAGCGGTATGTTGGACTGCTGAATCGGTATGAGCAACCTGCTGACTTGACCATAGTATCAAACGTTACAAGGAATTCAAGGAATTCAACAAGCGTATTTGTGTTGCCACTGATGTCTTCGGACGTGGTATCGATATTGAGCGCATTAACCTGGCCATCAACTACGACCTGCCTGCTGACGCCGACTCGTACCTGCACCGTGTCGGTCGTGCCGGTCGTTTCGGTACCAAGGGTCTGTCCATCTCCTTCGTGAGCAACGAGGATGACGAGAAGGTCCTCAAGGAGATTGAGAAGCGCTTTGAAGTCGCCCTTCCGTATGTACCCCCTTGGCTCCTCCGTCTCGTCCCTAGACCCCGGCTAACCCACTCCCTAGTGAGTACCCCGAGGCTGGTGTTGACTCCACCACCTACATGGCTTAGACGTCTGCGAGTGAAAACGTCGAAATATTTCTTTTTCCTTCCTCTTTTTCCAATATTACTGGCGCAATAGCTCTGGGGTTTGATGTTTTCTTCGCCGGGCGCTTCCACTGCCCTCGTGGCATCCCAGTGAGGCCCAAACTTTCTATGTAACTGCAAACTGCAATGGAACCAAGAATGGGTTAGCCCACAACTCCGTGCATCGTAATCGAAGACTAGTCTTTAGCAAACGCAGTTGAGTAGAGAAGATCTGACAGGAACCTCGCGGACTCCAATGTTGACTCGGGGACCCTGCCAAGTATTCGACCCTGCCAAGTATGCCCGAGTGGATAAAGCGTCTCCATCTAATCTCCGGATCGCTCTGGGGGGTTCGCCATAATTGCCGGTCCAGGTCCACCAGTCGCTGGTTCGTGGCTTCTGCTATGAAACATGCATATCGAGGTGGTCATGGTCCGAATCTGACATGCGGTGTTTCGAGTTCGCATCATGCTTGCATACTGTAGATATGATTTGACTGGTTTCATGTATACCTGTATTGAGGTCTGGTGCTATAGGTCAGTCTTGGAGCCGAGAAAGTCCCGGAACTCAGATTCACATGGGCTTCCGCTGCACTTGAAACTCCATCTCAATCATGCATTAGGGGACAGCTGTCAGGCTGAAGCACACGGCAAGGAAATTAAGAGTATCACAGTAAGGAGTAATAGAGTTGCCAATTGCCAACGTCTTAACGGGTAACGGATACTAGTGAAAAACGGTATTGTCGGGGTTCTGAGGCCACAGGCAACCTGAGCCCGATGAGTATAAGTATCCATATGGATATTATAATATTCTGTACATTATAACATGCCAAGAGAAGAGCCCAAAAGCCAAAAAAGTGGCTGAGTCCACCATTCGGGTAGCGCAGCCCAAATCAAGGCAGAACGAGGCTAGTACGGAGTAGTTGGTAGCCAACCCTGTCTCGGGTGTTTTCCTGCCAAGTACAGTAGTATTAGGTATGTATCAGCAGACTCTGCTCCGGGGTTTGCCGCGCAACCTTGGAACCCTCTGTGTTGACTAGAGTGTAGTCCGCAAGCTATAGCACCAAACTCGATTATGATAGGCCAATGGCTTGGGGGCCGAGTTTTTCGCAAGCTGTTGGGGCTGTGAGATTAAGTGGTTTCAGTGGGACAAGGCTTGCAGCTCTAGTGTGCACAGTAGATTAATTCGTATCAGGATCCGATTCCGGTACAAGCACATTGTCTGATGTCGACGATCTGTTTGCAGTCTCCGCAAACGTGGTTCACGGAGTCGCGAGTCTCGCTCTCCACTCGCACGATGCGCTCCGGTCTCCACTGCTTAACGTTGATCAACGTACGGAGCACGGAGGACGGAGCACGGAATATTCTAGGTCTCGACCGCTGCATACTAGCACATTTATCTTCAACTGCCTTCGCACTGCATCGGCATCGGCATTCCGGGACCTATTTTTATACTATCAGATTGACAAGATTGCTTTCGGTCTGCAATCCCTAGAACCTGCAAGCGTCGGAGCGCCGATCACGGTATGCTGGGTTTGCCAGCACCGCCCCTTCCAAGGCATTCGCGTGGCCGATCACGGACATCCCTTGAGCCAATTCGTCGACGTCAATCTGGGAACCGGGTTTGGCGAGGTACATACGTACTAGCCGTGGAGACTACCTTGGAATAGCACTGGAGAGCATGTACCGCCTGGAAAGGTCGGTATAATAGAGCGTCGACTCCCGCGTCTGGGAGATGTGCCTCTGGGCAGAACATCACATTCCTTCCAAGCCTCAGGAATGTCGGAAAGAGCCCTGATCCGTTGCTGCAAGTGGTAACCATCGGCCCAAATGTCAACCAGAGCAGGGATATAGTATCCCCTGTGAACCTCGACAGGCACCGATCCAGGTACCGGTACTTGGATGTGTGTCACGACTTAAAGTATACTCCGACGCGAGACTGTCTCGAGATATACTCATACTTAGATCCTCGCACGAGGGCTGATGGAAAGTTTTAGAGCTAATGCGAGGTGACAGGTACCAGCTCAGCTCCTGGTGGGTTCTCGGAGTGGATGTGGGTGACGGAGTCCTGAGACGCGGCCATACGCGTCCTGATAGAAGCGAGAGCAGTGGAATACTCGCGCTTTACTCACATAATACTCACATTCTATGTACTCTTCACTCTGTACTGGTAGGGAAGTGAGTACAGGAGCTTCGAGCTTCGAGAGCCTAGAAGGCGAAGCCTGCCGATCGCCGGTGGACCTGAAGTTTGTGATCCATACATTTTTCAAAATTACTGCATTACCGTTGGTGTATTGGGTCTATTAATAGTGTATTCAACTGATTTCTACATACGAGTACGGAGTACGGAGTACGGATCCTATTATTTCTGAAGTACAGCACGGTAATAGCATTGACTGTGTATGGAGTAGTATGCTCTGTAGAGAAAATAGAATAGAAAGGATCTGGTGTAGGTCTACTCCGTCCTACGGAGGACGGAGGACGGAGCGTCTCCATCGGATCGAGATCAGATTCCCGAGTCCTGTAGTACTTCACGAAGTACGGAGTACTATAGAATAGGCAGTATTATGCCCGGTGCAGCCAACAGATCACATCGCAAAAAAAGCAAAGCAAATAACCGCATCCAGTGTTCCGTTGGCAGCTTATCGTCCGTTTCCGGATTGAGGCTGGCGGGGATCCACGAGAAGTATCAAGGAGAAGAAAAAAAAAATACGATCGCAGCCTTTCCTTCTTCACACTCTCGTTCTTTTTGCATTTTCTCTAAACGTAATCGAAGTGCACGGAAAAAGAATACGTGGAGAGTCCCCCTCTCCCGTTCTAAACTTCCGTTCGATCCCATTCTTTCTGATTACACTCTCCTTCTCTCTTTTTTTCCCCCTCTCCATCCTGCACTCCTTCTCTCACCCTTAATTCTCGGTATTCTCGGTCTCGGCATCGGATCCATTGGGAGTCAGATATAGGGCGTCTCGCCTCCCTTCTTGCCTGGCAAAGTTCCTTCCAGATTTGAATCATGGCACCTCCTCCCCGTTTGCGCATTCTGTCCGGTCAGTTCTTCACCTCCATCTGCCATAATGGCCCGACTAATAAAAGCCTGTGCAGTCGGTGGCAATGCGATCTCTGCCTTTCTCTCGTGGCGGCTGCAGGCGACAACCTCCTGCGATGTGACCCTGGTCTGGAAATCCGGCTTCGACGCTGTGGCCCAATACGGCGTTTCATTCAAGTACGTCCGGGAGACGCGGGTAATACACCGGTGGCTAACTCGCTCGCAGATCCAAAGCATTCGGCAACGAACGATTTAAACCCCGACATGGTATGATATGCGAGTTTGGGCGGCCAGACCCCCGGCTGACTGGTATCTAGTGGTTCGTGCTCCCGAAGAAGCCTCATCTCGCGAAAACGCATACGACTATGTCATTCTCTGCGTAAAAGCCCTGCCCGATGTGTACGATCTGGCCTCCGTCATCGAATCCGTGGTCACGCCTCAACACACCTGCATCCTCGTCAACACGACCAATACCCTTGGAATTGAGGCCCATCTGGAGCAAAGATACCCAACCAATGTCATTCTCTCCCTCGTTTCCAATGTGGAAATCTCCCAGACCGGCCCGAGTGAATTTGAGCACCTCAGCTCAAGTGAAATTCATGTGGGCGCAACCAACAAATCGTCCTCTATCCCCACATCCATCCAGAACGACATGGCGGCCGCGCTCGCAATGACTTTGAACTCCGGCCAGGTCGATTGCAAGGTGTCGGAGAACATCCGACAGGAGCAGTTTGAGCGGATGATCGGGTGAGTCCTTGTCTATGTCTACATCCGCCAGACCCGCGGTGCTAACCAGTCGCAGCCCAATTGCCTTCCACCCCGCCAGCGTCGTGTTCGAAACCGCAAACCACACACAACTACTCGAGAAGACCGGTGTCCGTCAATTAGTGACGGGAATCATCGACGAGCTCGTCGAACTCGCCACTTCACTCGGTTGCTCATTCCCCAACGATTTCAGAGAAAAGACGATCGAAAAAATGACCGCTTCGGACGCACCCTCAACAATGTTCCAGGACTTCCAGGCCCGGCGCCCGATGGAAGTGGAGACGTTCTTGGGATCCCCAGTCAAGTTGGCAATCGAGTCCAACGTCCGCGTTCCCCGGATTGAGACGATGTACGCAATGATGCACCACGCCAATATCCTGAACCAGAATAAGCCCCGCCAGGAATCTCCACCTTCATCTGTGATCGGCCAACCGCCCCCCCGCATGTCTTCCGCGCCCTCCCAACGACCCATGATGAACGGTGCACCTGCCGGCCCACCCGGTCCCCCATCGATGCGAGGAGGCCGCACACCCTCTGGGATGAGCATGCCCCCGCCCCGCCGAGGCCCGCCTCCCGGCATGATGCCACGAGGCCCCGGTGGACCGATGCCGATGCCTGCCAATCAAGGAGTCCCCCGCGACACATCATTGGAAGGACTCGAGGAGTTCAGCCATATGGTTGTCTACGATGGAGAGGGAGAGCCCGGTATGCCCCACCCGAATGGCAACGGGCATCCCGAAGGAGGACCGGGCCCTGCGTCCGATCTGGCCCTGCGTGAGCGAGAGCTGGCCCTTCGTCAACGTGAATTGCAGGTCCGTGAGCAGGAGATGGGCATGCGCCGTGGTCCCCCTGGCCCCCCTGGGCCAGGACGTCGTGGCCCCTTCCGCCCCGGTCCAGGCCCAGGTCACGGTCCCGGACCCTCATTCGATGAAGAAGATGAGGATTACTTCGACCCCATGGACAGCATGGCCATTCCTCACATCGATCCCGACAGCGTCGACATGATGAGCATGACTTCCCGCCGGGGACGCAAGGGTCCCACCCACAGCCAGCTCCGCAAGAACCCCGAGTTCTCTGTCACTGGCCCACCCTCGGGCGGCAGCCGCCCTTCGTCATCGTTTGGTCGCTACTTTGGTCGGAAGCGGGCGAGTGATCGCGTGATGCAAGAAATTCCCGGTCTCCATGATTCACTCATGGACAACCCTATGATGAGCTACTCTTCCAACAGATATGGTGCCGTTGACCGAAACCAGATGGCTGCGGATTCCCGCGCCAACTCATTAACAGCGAGCCACATGGGAGACTATCCACCCCGACCCTTCCCAACAAGTAGGCGAAACAGCCAATCCCCCGCGACTCCCTTCAACGGACCCCATGGGCCTCCTGGTCCAGGTGGACCCCGGATGGGCCGTCCCCCGACTGCACAAGACCAAAACCTGGGACCCCCTGGTGTACCTCATAATGGGCAGCCATCGCCGCCCGGAAACATGCGAACGCCAGTACCGCGGTATCCTCAGGGACCTGGAAACGCGGTAGGGCCGCAGCAAGTTGAGCAACACTATGGGGTGAGCAACTTCCCGGCCAAAGGTCCCCCTAGAAATCAGAATCTGACCGGAAGTGGGAGTGCCAGCGCGGGGAGTGGTGATAGCGGAGCCAGTGCCAATCTTGATTCCGAGCCCTCCTCTCACAGCAGCCAGATCAGCCTGGGCAACCAGGCCGTCGCGGCCCCTGTTCGCTAAGGACGAGCCCTCCTTTCCCTTGGGGTTCTCCAATTGACTGACCGGCGTTTTCCTTGATTGAGTTCCTTCTCTCTCTCGGCGTTGCATTCTTCCTCGGGTTTGGACCATGCTGTCCACCGAAAACAGGTCACGTTTGGACCTTTTTTTGCATCATGGCGTGTCATTCTACTGGGACATTATTTCCAAGTCCCTTGCTAATGAGACACTGGTTAATACTCTGCTGTTCGCTTTTTTTTACATATACATGAGGGACATAGGGGTCGTCATTGCTGTTTTTTCTCTTTCTTGTTTTGCTCTGGAGTGCGGCTGGGATATGGGTGTGCGTGTTTGTCTTTTCCTGCGATTTCCCCCTGCATCGATACTCATCTTGTTTCGTGGCATCAACGATCTCCCACGGGGCCCCCGCTGAGCCCAAGGACCTATCCTCATTCTCTCTCTCACTCTCCTATCTCCTATCTCCTCTTTCCATTTTTACAGCATGTCGATACAGCGTCGTTGGCAACTCATCTGCCCATCTTCTCATCTCTCCATGACTGTACACTACCCGAGCCGGCGCATTCCTTTTTTTGTTTTCCCTTTCCTTTTCCATCTGGACTCGTATACGTCACCTGTCTTCGCTTTGTTTTATCATCAGTCGTTCTCAGGCGATCCTCTCATTCTCGCCTTTTTTTCATTGCCTCATCTGGCTACCTTGATGCAAGCAGTTCTTGATTTCGTGATCTGGTCTCTGGCGCATACCAAAAGAAGCGGGGGGTTCAATTTATTCGGTTGTCTTGATCTGCTGGGTTCGCGTTTTGCTGGGTATTAATGAAGAGTGCGGGATGCGCTCTCTGGACAGACCTTTATCCTTCAAGGAATGAATCGATAGACTTATATCCGTCAAATGCACACATTAACTATTTCAAGACTGTTTTCTCTCAAAATCCTAAGCTTTAAAGCCTTTCCAAGGGTTGTAGTCCCAGCTCTGTACTTCGGGACCTCGGAGTCTGTACTATCACCACGTGACCATAACAATAGCCCACATCAACAACCTTGGAACCGCCTTCACTTCATTACCTTCTACTACGACATAAACAATCCCGGATCAGACACAATAAGTTTAAGCAAAATGCCGCCTCTCCCGTCTCATCGTCGTCAAGACTCGAACACTACGTACTCCCGCGCCTCAATGCTTCCCGGAAATACCTATAACACAACGGCAACCCACACTTTCAATCCGCCCGCAACTCCATCCTACCAAGCCTCCACGCCTTCCATGTCCGCAGCAAAGACACGTCAATATGCCCACCTTCATGCACAACTCGCCCAGCTCAACGCCAACCTCGCAGACACGCAGAACCTCCTCCGCATGACAGCAGTACAGGCCGGCGACATGCGCTTCCTGGGCGGGTATGTCGGTGCGCTATTCATGGGTTCTGCAAAGGTCCTTGGCGAAGATGGCGTGAAAGGATGTGCGGACAAAAAGGAGCCCGAGACCGAGACTGAGAAAGAAATCAAAGAGGAGAGCGAAGAGGATTAATGACATGAATCTACCGTGAGTTCTTGTTTCTTGTATACTGAAATAATCTTGCGATTGTTAAATTTCTAATCTAGATATGTTCAAAACTACTCGACCACAAACTGTCCACCCAAAATAATGGCCGGTTCGTCGATGTTATGATGCTCGTAACTGCATTTTGTTAGCCAGATGCACCAAAGACACCCATAAATCTGACGGAAACAGAGGAGAGAAGAAGGTTCATACCTGAGTGTGCCAATTCCACCCGCTTCGAGGATCAGCGAAGTCTCCGTCAAAGGCTTCCCAGTCCACCGCATCGCGAAAGCGCGCAGAATATGACCATGCGCAACAATAAGCACATCACCCTTCGTTTCCTCCGGATCCTCAAAACAGGGCTGCTGGTACTTATTCCGGATATCCTGAATCAAGGCATCCAGACGTCGAACCACATCTTCCGGGGATCTGTCACACGTCAGCATCATAGCCAGATATTGCAAAAAGAGAATGAAATCAAAATCAAAATCAAGGAATAATGGCAAACATACTCTCCACCAGGACATCCATCCGTCCAAATATTCCAAGGCCCCTCCCCCCTCTCAGCCCTCTGTTCCCGAATCTGCTTACTCGTCAATCCCTCATAATCCCCATAATCCCACTCCCGCACCGCCTCCGTAACCTCCACCTTCGCCTCTGTCCTAATCTCCTCGGCCGCGTCTCGCTGCTCGTTCCAGGGCAGTCTTTCCCGGCAGCCGATTTCAAGGAGCTCGAGGGTGCGCTGGGCGCGGGAGCGCGGGGACACGTAGCTGAGTTTGTTAGTGCAATGCGATAGAGGAGGGTGGGAAGGGATTGTACATGTGGCTTAGCTTTTTGGGCACGACAAGTCTGTCGTTGCCGACGAGGGCTTTGCCGGTTGCTTTGATTCGCTTTTCGCCGTTCGCAGTGAGGGGCAGGTCGGTTTGGCCGGTGTGGCGGCCGTTGAGGGACCATTCGGTTTCGCCGTGGCGGATGATGAAGCAGCGGGGTGGCATATTGTCTCTCTGTACTCTATACTGTAAGTATGAAGGAAAGAAAATGGGTGGAAGAAAGAAACCGGTTGTCCCTGCCCCGGTGCCCCGGTGGAGTTCAGGGCTTTTGCGTCATTGATAAGCTTATCTCGGATCCACGGGTCCACTGCCCAGTCCACGTTCCAGCCCTGGAGGGCTTGGAAGGTCAGCTTCCTCTGAACTGCTCTTTCGTTGCTCTCCGTCAGTCGCCTTTCGCTGTATCAATAAGTCCGGCAGTGTATCGGTTTTCCCACCAAAGCGGCAAGAGGTGAGTAATACGCAAGGAGCAAGAAGCGAGGAAACCAATTATTTGGGAAAGGTAATACTGTATCACACCGTACATCTAGGTAGTATTGGGCTAGCTACTATTGAAATTCAATTGAAACGATTATCAAAAGCAACCTATGCTCCACACACGATTTCAAAGCTATGAACCCTCTTCTTGTGCGGCACCGTCCTACACTTGTTCATGCGGGTCGTAACTTCCTCGATCTTCGCCCAGGGCGAGCATTTCGCATCCTTATACAGCACCAATCTGCACTTGGAATTGACATTCACGTCAATGAAGGCTTCGGCGCCCCCTACTTCGATGTTGCTGCGACATCCCGAAGTTCCTTGTCCGGCATAGCTGATTCTCGTCCCTCGGCAGTGTTTGTTGTGGAAGAGATCGAAGTTCCAGAGTGGGTGGTTTGCTTGGAGATCGTGGAGCTCGGGCTCTGTTGGAGGCTCATTGAGATCGGTAGGGGCTGAGAGGGTTTGAGATGCGAGGATCAGGCCAAAGAGAATCGTGTAGATTGACTTCATGTTGGTGTGCTGGGTTGGCATTGGCTTTGCTTAATGTGGTGGTGTAGCTGGACTGGATGGCTCTCTCCAGAACTGAGTCTCGAGGTTTTATGGGTTGCAAGTTGCGTTGGTAGACGGATATCTAGATAGTTGCGTAGCTATGACTGCTGTGTCGGGATCTACGGCGAGGGTTGACGTAGATGTGCCAGCCCTGGGATAGTATGGTCAACAGCAGTGTATTCATGTACAAGATCTCTTTGGTCAAATTTTGTTGCATTCTGGTTAACTGGCATCTCCAAGGATTGGACTTGAGCCTTGAATGGCTGGAGCCTGGGTGTGAATATCTGCAACCGTGATAGGCTATAGCCCTCGACAGAGCTGCCCCCATTTGTCATACAATTTGGTCTCAGATGACATTCAAATACATAGAATGACATGCTCATCGCACATTGCATCCTCGAGATCTAATTCGACGTTGCTGTTACGGGTTCCTGAACCAAGCATCGTTCGAGATTTACCGCCTTTGGCACTCTATAGCATTCTGCCCAGAAACGCACGTCAAACTAGCCTTTTCTCACACTGTGTGAAGCAGCAATGTTCACTAGAACTAGAGGATCCCGAATCAGATCCAAAGGCCCCTGACCTGGCCTGAGAAATCAAGCCATCAAAGCTGCCTCAGGCTTGTGCCCCAAGAAATCGTGAAAAACACCATGGAGCGCCGATTCACCTCCCGAAATGTGTGTCTGGACTGGATTGAGAACTCCGAAAGCGAAAAGAGCAAAATCTCATCCTCAATCCAAGAGAAATATGAGCGCCTCAGACTCCAATACGAGGCTGATCTACGTAAAAACTGGGTCGAACAACTCGAATCTCCAAACCAAGTCCTCGAACAGCTCTCGCTCGCCGCATGTCTGATCGAGCTATGGAAGAGCATGTACAAAACCGAAAGCGGGAACGAGTCTCAATCCACAGTTCCAAAGTTTGTGGACATCGCCTGTGGAAATGGGATTCTGGTCTACGTGCTCCGTATGGAAGGATACGAAGGCTCGGGCTATGATGCATCTCGTCGCAAGTCCTGGAGCACATTCCCTCCATGCATTCAATCCTGTTTACACGAGAAAGTCATCATTCCCAAGCCTTTTCTGGATATACTTGGCCCGCTGGAGATCGACATCGGGATAGAGTCAGGTCTTTTCCCCGAGAATACCTTCATCATATCAGACCATGCGGACGAGTTGACTGTTTGGACACCGATTCTGGCTGCGTTGGCCAACCCATGCTCGCCATTGCCTTTTATGGTCGTTCCGTGCTGCTCTCGCTCACTTGCGGGCTCCTATTTTCGGTACCCTCCTGGCGGCGCTGGGCAGGGCTATGGCGATAGCACCCCTGGTCTGCATGGACACTCGTGCAATGGGATATCGCAGCCTTGCTCTGGTGATCTGCGGGCTCTCCGGGCGGCTAAGATGAATGAAAAGACTGAAAATGGGTTCCAGAGCTCCATGGCTGGGTCACTTGCGGCGAAGACAGCCTCTATTGCCGAGGAAATCGACTTTGGCGTGGAAAAGGCGTGGCTTCGCACACCCGGTGCGGTCAATATGGCTCTGATCGGGGGACGGAACGAGAACAGTAATCGGCTAAAGTCTGGTGAACCTGTGACAGATGAGGAACTCACTGCTGCGCGTCTGAAGATCATGGAAGTTGTTGAACGTGAATGTTTGCAGGATGGAGGAATCCAGGCAGCTGCTCAGCTCTGGATTGACCGGCTAGAGACTCTGCGCCATGCGAACCAAACCCAGCATCAGCCTTATTGATTATACCAACTACTAGTTATAGTCATTGTTGCCGCAGATGCTGTGATCATTGCTGATGCATTCTATACCGTGCCGAGGTCAAACAAGAAGAGATTTGAAGGGGCATCACGGCCAAACATCATTTTACGGTGGTTTTAGCCTAATGGTAGATAGCTTAATATTCGTTAGAATGTTATGCGAAGAAGGGGAATCACGTAAAGTTGTTGTATTCTATAGTTGTTTGGGCTAAAGGCCCTCACCGCGGCCGGGGTTTTCGCTGGAAAACGGAAAACATTAATGAAGAAAGTTGTGTTGGCACTGCATAAGCGTGGCAAGCAGTGTAATTGGGCATGGTCTTCTTCTTGCGGCATCCATCACCTTGTCTGTATCAGTGCATGCCGAGCAATCAGTAGACGTGACAGACGTTTCGGCCATGCCCATGGGATTGTCGTTATCGGCGGCTTCTGCGACGTCAGGTATTTCGCCAATGTGTTTGGTTTGGACCGTTTCGTCGTTCAATCGCATGGCTTTGCCCTCAGTAGCTTCGGTGTTCGCCCTAACAGCGGCCGTGGACGCATGTGTCACAAAGTGACAGAAAATGAGACACCTGTGTTACTCCTGCAGATCTTTTCGTAGTCAATCTCTTTCTCGGCCACCCGGCTCCCAACACTGTGAACTGATCGCCAGCCCTGGAAGCAATATCCTGTCTTGGAGTGGGCTCGTTGAGTCTTCGGAGCGCCGCCCCCCAGCACGAGAACCTTTTATGATGGCTCCTCCATCATCCATGTCTATATCCTCGTCACTATGCCTGGTGTCAAAGTTACCTCCCACGAGACACCCATACGTCAGGGTCAATAACTTGTCCCTTCTGCCAGCGCGTGGGGCCCTCGTAGAACAACTTGTTCGAGAGCATGTGGATGTTTTCCAGCATGACCGTGCTTGTGCTTCAGTGTATACCCGCGTATGTCGTTTATGACCATGCGGGTTAGCAAAGAAACCCCCATCTCCAGTCGGTAGAAGATGTTCTCCTCACTTGCTGATAGGACAGTTGGACCTAGTTGTTTAGGATCACTGAATCTCAAAGCCCCGGTGGAGTAGCAGGCAATAATGAGGAGAAGATCTGACTCGTACATCCCAGCCTCGTCGAAAAACAGAGCCGTTGGGTGCAGGCTGTGATAAACCAGGGACGTTCCTAGGACGAACGGGCCTGGGGGGGGGGGTTCCGAACAAGATGTCGGCGCGACTGAGTTTGTCTCTGGCAAGTCGCTTCATGCCTCTGCGGAAGCTCAGCTCTTCGTCGTCTTCAAGCTTGTTGTCAGTATCCATGGTTTGCGGATTCGGACGAAGTCCAGATATCTGTTCTGCGCCTCTCATGGCTCTCCGGAAATTAGACCGCAGACTTGAGAAGCATCCGCTGAAACTAGGCAAGGCTTGTAGTTCTTCACCAGGAGAAATTTGAGCCAGCGGATGATCATATATTCGTGCCGGGCCAGTCGCTGTTGTGTTCCTCCAGAACAAATAATTCCACGGGGATTGAGTCCTAGAACCTAGACTCAGATAGAACCATCTCAATTCGGATGAAGGCTTCGGAATATGGAAGGTTCGCAGAGTTTATTGGACCTGGATCAAGCCATTCCATTTCCCAGCTGGTCTATCCAGTCAGTAATCCTCAATGAGAAGAGCCAGGGTGAGAAAATCGACATGGTGTTAGAACTTGTCAGAGCCATTTTGAAAAGAAGAAGGTCTATCCCATAAAATAAGCCCGCTATTACTGGGTGATAATGAGATTGTCTTCACTCACTGGAGATATTAGTTCACTTTGGGTTCTCTTCGTCTTTTCCTGGCAGTCTTGACCAGGCACGCTGCTGTTTCACCTTACTGCTCGCTGGGCGTAGATTTGAGGCTAGTAGCGAAGGTGACTAACGGAGGATAAGCTCATGATATCTGTGCTGCCGTCACCTGTCTCTCCTAAATTTAATATCAGCCTTTCAACTGCTTCAACCCTCTCGCTTTTAGAGGATATTGTCAATCACTGCATTGAACTCTAAGTGAAGCCCAGGTCAAAGTAGGACACACCGTAAGTAACAAACCATGTGCGTATAAAGCGAGGAGAGGAAAAGATATCTGGGTTCTTAGAGAGCTGCTATTTGCTGATTGAATCTCTTTTTTCGTTCTGCAGATTCTCTTTTATAATCTTCCCTCGGCCATTAAACTTCAGTATCAAGATCGGGTTTCGGGTTTTCTCTGGGCCGGAGGAAGAGGCCCCTATGTGACACCAGGTGAGCCGCTCCAGGAGGACAAACGTGCGGGTATTAATTTGTCAATGATTCTGTCTTCTGGCAATCCGATGTCGTATAATATCGAATGTGAGACAATGCCACATTCCCTGAGAATTGTGTCAGGCCGAAAGATGAACCAGGCTGTTCGGGTGATTCTTCATTCGACTTTGCTCGTTTCTGCCCCTGGAGAGATCTCTAGGCAGGTGATCCATATTTCATAGGTGACATTTCATAGGGGGAGCATGTGCTTGTAACATGAGGTGATTTTCGCTTAGTTAGTGATTCATCTTTGTTGTGAACACCCCGGTTAGGTGACCCTGCCTATTCCCAAGATAGTTTACACTGTCCTCTCTTCGCCTTTCTCTCATTCGTCTTTCTCTCTCTGAGATAGACGAGCAATCTCCTCTCTTGCTTCTTGCCCAGTATAGTAGTCAGATCAACTTCTAGTCTCTGTAGCCCGCTGGCTGGGATATAGGAGTAAAGTAGGACTTGTTGGTCAATCAGACCTTCGATACTTGTGATGGTCTCTGTCCGTGTTCGCTCAATCCTGAGGTAACGGGCAGCCAATGGAGCTCAATGCCTATTTCAGTTTCAGCCTCATTAACCCAGAGCGATTTGAATGAAAGATGATTTCGGTCTCAGGGACTACATTGGACTGTATCCATGATCTGTCGACGGATAACACGCCGCACAGATACGGGTGACAGAAAAACTGACAATGGTGATGTAGCATGATTCAATTGCAATAGCTGACTCAAGATTGATTGACCATCCAGATGTCGCTGAAACTGGAACCTCAGAAAACAACCTTGAAAATCACCGTGCCGTGAGAGTTGATGGAATCGCAGAGCTGATTCTTATCTGACTGACACTGCAAACAAAAAGAGAGTCGAAAAGTAGACCCGGTGAAAGTCAAAAAGCACTGATTAGAATCGGATGGGAGTAGAAGGAATCGAGTAGGGCATGTTATGATAGGGGGCCTACTAGGCAGGTACAGCCCTGAAGATATAGGCCAAAAGGTAGCCCTGGGGGTCATAACCTGTGACATGATGCAATGACCAGAATGAACTGAGTGTATTAATGTATGAGACGTTCCGAATCTATTTGCACTTAAATAACATCAATCGTGGAGTGGGGCATAGAGGAATGTGCTAATGTACAAGAATATTGTTACAAACCGCTTCGTCCCCCCGGGGGGCCTGTTGTGTGGGGATTTGAAGCCAAGCAATGTGTTCAAACATTGCGGAAATCAACGTTGTGGGTGTTAAGACTCAGTGATTGGGTTTAATCACGCAGACTCACTCGAGCCAGACTTCACATGTTCACGAGCACCGGTCTCCTTGCCTTGTGGTTTGCTGTTGGCACGAGCACCACCCGAAGCAGCAGAGGACGCCTGTGTAGAAGCAGCAGCAGATGCCTGCAGAGCAGCAGTAGAATTCGCGAGCGTCGCCTTGAAGTTTCTTGACGCCGCCTGGTGAGCAGCTTGAGTGGCGTTTTCCCGGAGGCGTCTCATACGCTCGGATCGGCTTTCGCCTGGCAGGCTACCCCAGACTGGCTCAATGGAATCAGCGCGCCAGTTGTTGCGGTTTCCATTGCGCGCGCTGCGCTTTGGAGAGAGAGGAACGAGAGAGGAGCCTCCCACGCCTGCCTCACCCCACATGCGGACACGTTGGAGTTTGCGTAATTTGAATAGTCCGTATACGCAGACAATACCGGTGAGAGCGAAACAGGTGATTGAGACTCCGCCGAAGCCGAAGTCTGATTCTTCGATGAAGTTTTTCAAGTTCATGCCGTACAGGGCAGAGAACAGAGTTCCTGCGCCGAGGCCGAGTGTTCCAATGCTGAACTTCAGGTCCATGAGCATGAGCGAGTTGCGATTGGCGTCGAGAATGGCTTTAACTCTGTGCTTTGTTAGAGGCATTCGACATGGCCTTACAGTGGAAGAAAACTTACACTTCTTCGGTGTTGCGAATATTGGTCACCAGGTTGCCACTGGCCTGGACGATCTCATCGCAGACTTTATGGTATGATTCCAGAAGCATTTCAACTTCTTGGTGGTCGTCCTCCTCCCGCTCTTTGCCAGTGGATCTTTCCGACAGATACATGGCTGCCAAATCGTCATCCGCTTCGAGCAGATCATCGATCGCGTCTCGAACCAGGCGAGCCTTTTGCTCGAATGTACCCAGCTTCTTAGAATAAATCAGAAGATGCCGGAGCTTGTCACGGTCGATATCCTCTTCCAATGCACGAAGGACTCGCACGACCGGATCTCTCACTCCATTGAACTCCTCTTCCAGTCCACTCGTCACACTGATGAGAACGGCTTCCAGCGCACGGAACTCGTAGGGCAGTGACTGGCTGGGCTGGGAGGCGCCCTGGATTGATCTCTGACGCAGCTTTCCTTCGAGGTCGTAGATGAATAGCGATTGCATGTATGAATCCGTTGATCCGTAGGCGTCAAATACAAGGACTCGGTCCGCTTTGATAAGTACTCGCAGGTGTAGAAGGTTGATCAAGATGGCACTCGGGCGTATCAGGATATGAGGCAGGGTCGACGAATCGATCTTTCGTAAATCTCGAGGAAGAAGGCCGTACTAAATCAAGAGATGCATGAGCATATGCTGACACAGAGTCAATGTATTTACATACCTTGGCAATGAGTTCCTGCTTTCTGAACTCTCCATTCACAAGCGTCACATCACCGTTGATGTCGAACTCCGTACATCGGATTCGTAGCTCGTTGGTCGCCTTGGCTGATAGACTGCGGCCGATATTGAACATTCCCTCCGTCCCTTCATCCATGAATCCAGGAACCGGGGCGCTCGTGTCCCGATAGTCGGGGGTAGTGCCCCGTTTCAAGTCAAATAGCCTTCGAAGTAATGGTCGACTTTTGGTGGATGCATGACGCGTGAGTGTCAGCTGGGTCGGCACTGGCGAGAGGACGGGCCGGGAGCTCAATCGCCCTTGTGTGTTGATGCATATTCCATTTTCGATACTCGCTGAGCCACGCAGGCCATTGCGGCGCGTCCAGCTCGATGTGTCCGGGCCTGTCGAGAAGGCTTTACCGCGGCCGGCAAGACGCTTCGGATAAGCGCATACTTTGGGGGCAGTCGGAGCACCGGTCTGTGATCTAAGGAAGCGCAGCAATGAGGCAGAGGGGGCTGAGAGCTTCGGAGACCGCATAGCTGGATCGTCGGCCAAGCTGAGCATGGCTTTTCGCGATTGCGTCAACTTTTTCTCCGTGTCGGAACAAGGTTTGTCCGGGAAGTATATCGAACTGGACATTTGAATGTTTCCATTGCTCTTCCTGGAAGATTGTTGATAGTGAATCGACTTGTCATATATTCCTCCTCTACGCTATCCTGTAACTTCTCAATATACCAACGAAAAGTGTTTCAGTAAAGGTAGTCAGAGCCTCCTCACAACCCTGAAGGACTAACACGCTCAAGCAACCGTGAAAGCATGTTTTCCGGTTTTGTTAAGAAATTATTATTCGATATGGCTAGTGCTTTTCATTTTGGCTGCTGGCTTGTTCGATTCGTCTGAATAAGACCTGGCACTGGATTTACTCCGTACAGACCTCGGGAGTTGAGAGGATTTCAGGGTTGTTATGGATCCATGGATGTCTGATGTAGCCAAGCGGAGCCAAGCAGGATGCACTTAGGGGCTCCACCCGCAATACGACCTCTGAGTCAACGACGTTCGATTTCCCTCTCTTGTCGGTGACTTCCCTCTGCTTCGCATCTGAAGTTCACCATGAACCGGCCTGCAAGTCTAGAATCCTTGCCCATAGAGATATTGGGCTTCATATTCAGCTCGTTGGACCCCATCGGTCTCATATCTGCAAGTCAAACAAACACCAAGTTTCGTGCCGTGATTCAACCAAAGCGAACCCACTTTGTCGAAAGGTTACTTCAACTCGAATGCGGAGAGGCAGGAGGAGGGACCCCCATTTTCCGTGCCAAAGACAATAATATCAAACCAGGTTTCGAAGATAAAGAGAAATGGAATCAGATGCGATGGGCCTGTAGCCTGTGTCTGAAGCTACTGCCTCATACTGACTTCTCCAATCAATATCTACTGCGCTTACAGTACCGGAAACCAATTCCAGAATCCCAGGCTGAAAAGGCCTTCACGAGCTGGAAACCCTTCCGAGGTGAAAATGCTGCCATGAGGCAAGAAAAGCGCGAGGCACGAGCCGATGCAGAAGAGCAAGATCGCGCCATAAGGCGTCGATATAATATTGCAGTCAATACAGAAGCACATTCCGTCTTCTTCCATGAGGGCCTTGGAACTCAACCTCTTCAAGAAAGAAAATTGGAAGTTTTCCAAGACAGCGGCATGGGCACTTTTCAAGGGTTGAGGGGGTATGACTACATGACGATCACAGAGGAAGAAGAATGGTGGCTTCTGACCCACGAGATACAGCTCATGGAGGGCGAAAAATGCGGCTTCAAACGCCATTTGCGCAAATGTAATGAGTGTCGCTTTCAGCGTCACGAGATTGCAAATCGAACATTCAGCTTCAGCTACCGCGACGACCGCAATGAGCCTGTCTTGCAAGGCACGGCAAAGGTTCCTATAGTCACTAGCCGAACCCTGCAATTCCCCGGCGCGACCGAACGGTGGTTCCCAGATATTGTTGATATACTTGGTATCGACGAACCAACCGCTGGTGTCAACAAGCCAACCGATCCCTCTGATATTGTCCCTACCGTCACCCACCCTTGGACTATGTACGTGGTCAGGTGTCCGGAGTGCTCGACTTGGCAAGAGCTGCGTGCGTTTCGTTTCGCGGACATGTTCAATGGCTGGGCTCCCAAGATGGCGCAAATGTCTCATGGGGTAGGAGCTCGCAATTGGAACGGAATGGAGATCAACGAAGATTTTCTCAACAACCTGCAGTGTAATCATTGTTATGCCAGTGAACATGGGCGGGAGAAACTTGGTCAAGAACTTGTTAAGTGGTTGTCTGCATCCTTGTTTTACGAGAAGTGCCATTTGGGGGCAGATTTTTGGGTTACATTCAAAAACATGTCATTTTACGGCCATTCAACTTCCATCGCCGTGAAGAAGGCCCGCACGGCGCTTAAGGAGAAGTATTCAAGCTCACCGGGTTTCCGTTCGCTTGACATCAGCGATATAGTGAACTTCAGACTTTGCTTCGATGAATGTCGATCCGCGCGGAACCTCGATGATGGCGTTCATTCCAATTCGAGTTACCACGACTCGAGGACTGCTATTTGGTTCAGAGACTATGACCAAAATGAGGCTCGTTTGTACTGGCTGCTTGAATGCATAGAAAAGTGTGAGGGCGCGGGCGATGATCTGGTTGACTGGGCGTTGAATCGCGAGAGAAGTGTTCAAATGTAATTCCAGCCATGTCTCTACTAGGTAGGGACCATTTTTCTGAGCTACTTGAATTTCAATCGACATACTGGATACATGGGAGCTCTTGTGCCTAGTAATAGTAAAATATTGAGCCGGACTGTCTGAGAGCCCCTGCGCCTACCGTGAAAAGCTATATACAAGATGCACTGAGATTCCTCCTGTCTCAACAAGCGCTTGAAGTCACACTTTTTAGGCAAAACGCTGGACCAAGAAACACAACGATCGATCCTCGCAAGACGCAAAAGCGATTGGTATCTTGAAGTACTGAAACATTCCCACCAAAAACACACTTCACCAATCGTCGTCGTTGTCTTTCTCGTCATCTGCCGAAAATGTTAGCATGGGCTCTTATAGTGAGAATAAACGGGCTACACATACCACTTCCACTGACTCTCTGTTTCCGCTTGTTGAGAGCATCTTGCAAGGCACCGGCCAAGCCACCTTGCGGGGCACCTCCGGAGCTAGGGGTTGCGGCTGACTCGTTGGCACCGCCAGGTACCATAGCGCCGCTGCGGTCTTTCTTGTCTGAGTCCTTGACCTTGCGAAGTCCACCACCGCTATGACCGCCAGATGCTCGGATGGATGCCAAAAGGTTGTCATGTCCACCACCAGCCTTGGGCAGGGGAGGCGCAGCGCCTCCGGGTGGAGGAGGGGGAGGGGGAGCACCACCGCCAGGGGGAGGAGGGGGAGGGGGAAGACCACCGCCAGACGCACCAGGTGGTGGAGGGGGCGGGGGTGGTCCTCCAGGTGCTCTCGAGCCAGGCGCTGGAGGAGGGGGTGGCATTGATGGACCGCGGCCTGGGGGAGGAGGTGGGGGTGGGAGACCGCCGGGGGCAGAAGAGCCGGGTGGTGGAGGTGGCGGGGGTGGAGGAAGACCTGGAGAAGCGGTTGGCGGGACTGGGGGAGGTAAAGCCGGGCTCCGCGGTGGTGGTGGAGGGGCCGCAGCAGGGGAGGGTGCAGCTGGCACAGGTCGGGCCGCTGGAGGCGGAGGAGGTGGAGGGGAAATTGGTCCTCTGGCGGGAGGTGGTGGTGGTCCGCCAGAGGTGGGCATTGGAGGAAGCTTGGGAGGCAGCTGAGGCGGTGCTGCTGGGCTTGCTGTACGAGGCGGCGGGGGTGGGGGTCCGCCAGGTATAGGGCTACGACTTGGAGGTGCCGGCGGCGCAGACACCTTTCGATCACCAGAGAAAGGAGGCGGTACTCCGAATCGAGACGAGCTAGCCTGGCCATCTTCCATGGGAGTCTTTGGTGGCCGAGGCGGCGGTGGAGGTCCAGGTCCAGGTCCAGCATTGACGTTAGAAGTTGCACGTGGACGTCGAGGAGGCACAGGACCGGCTGGTTCAGCAAACTTGCCAGCATCCGCAATTGGAGGCGGCGCGTGGAATCTCCGTGCGGGCGGAGAGGGTTCACGGGGCGGAGGTGTCGACACCCGTTCTTCTGGTGCTTCCGTACGTGTCTTCCGCGACGGAGGCGGGGGTGGAGGCCCTCGACGGCTTGTTGAGCTTGAACCGGTATCTTGAGGGCTGATTGATTGCACCTTGGGGGCAGGCGGTGGTGGCGGAGGAGCGGTCTTAGGCTTATTCAAGCCCTCCGCAGGAGCAGACTCAGCCGCGGCCGCCTGCTTCTGGTCAATCCAAGCTTTGATGAACTCGGAGTTCTCGGCGATCTGATCTTCGGTGATTCCCATGCCTTTGAGCTCGTCCAGCAGTCCCTTCCAAGATGGGTCGCTAGTGTCGAACGGTAAATCGGCCTTTGCTGGCGGCGCTGGCGGCGCACTGGGAGAGAGCGTTGGCGGGGGTGCAACCTGTATTGAAGGTGCCGGTGCGGTTGGAGGCGGCGCACTTGGAGCTGGGCTCGAACGATGCAACAAGCTACCGAACAACGACCGACCTACTTTGCCATTCGCGACAGGGGCCGGTCCTTGGCCTCTAGAAGATGCGAAAGGCGTCTTGGTGGTCTCTTTGCTTGCATGTTTCTCGCGCTCGTGCATCTTCTTGATGAAGGTCTTGGCCTCCTTCTCGTCGACAAAGGAGAGGCCGGCGGGGCAGTCTTCGAGTTCAAAGGTATGGAAAAACGTGCGATCCTGGTTGTAGGCGAAGTTATCGTAGATTTCCTGGTCCCAGATTACGCCCCTTCCAGCCGGCTGCACTCGAAATCGCATTGTCAGCAGTTCATTCCTATCTGTCCTAATCCCAGCGCGGACAACTTACCGAGACATCCACCATTTTGAGCCAGAATGTCCGCCCTACGAGATCATTACAGAGGACTGCGGCCCCTTGAATCCCGGTGTAGGTCCATCTTTGGCCATCGGGGTAGGCAACATAGAGTCGCGCGACACCCACGGCAAGAATCTTGTTGGCGGG
Source organism: Penicillium olsonii (assembly GCA_911174995.1). Classification (NCBI taxonomy): domain Eukaryota; kingdom Fungi; phylum Ascomycota; class Eurotiomycetes; order Eurotiales; family Aspergillaceae; genus Penicillium; species Penicillium olsonii. The sequence continues at coordinate 512,159 of CAJVNO010000008.1, read as the reverse complement.
CTTGGGTACGTGGCGCTTGACCGTCTCCTTGTCGGCGTCGCTAAGGATTGAGGGCATAGTGATTCTTGAGCTGCGCCCTCAGTCAAGAGAAAAGGTTATAGTTCGAAGAGTCAGGTGTGTTGAGCACACATTGCAGCCGGGCGGGATATCGACGGGGATAGCAGCCTCAGCACACCGACTGATACGGTGAGAGGAGACAGGTGAAGGACTGCACGGGGTTCAAGCCGTCCAGGTTCGAGGGCATACGAATTGGTAATTGGAGAGGAGCCGACCGGCGGTTGCCTTGAGGGTGTTGGAGAAGACGGACTGCGTTGGGGGTCAGAGGATAGGCGGGGCGGGCCCGGTACGCCGGAGTGACTTGGCTCTGCCACTGCACCGCCATAGTGGCACGTGGTATTTTGGATGTACTATGCAACGGACAATTTTGTCGCTTCCTTTCGCGAACTATCGCTTGCATCGATGTGTGGCTATGAGCTTTGATACACCAGACAGAGAGCCAGAAAATTCCGGCGAAAACAGTGGAATTGACCCTTGTGGAGACAGGGTCAGCGCGGTCTATGTACAACCTCGGAAGACCGAAGATCTGTCCAAAACTACATAGGTAGGGTTACCTCGAAGAGTATCCAATACCTAGTATAGTAACTGGACATTAACTCAGACAGGAACCTGCTTATTGACTTGACATGTTGACGCCTGGCTCGTTGCCACTAAGACGACGTCATCCCGCTGGGATCTATATAACTGCCTTCGCTGGGCTGATCTGCCTGACCCTTTCAACCTTCTCTACTTTCTCGAGATAATAAGTCTTTTACTTCAACATGCCTGTCATCCCCGAGTCATCCGACTTCCCGTCTGCCCCCCAGAAGGGCGGCAACGAGTCTGGAAAACCCCAGACCGGCGAACAGAACCCTGCTATGGCGGCTTTCAATTCAAAGGGACCGCAGATTCCAAATCCGAGTGGTAGGTGTCTATGGGCATGAGTTCAAAGGCAGACGTAGCTGACCTCCACAGACTTGCCTCCCAAGGCCTCACGGGAAGAAATCGAAGCTCGAATGAAGGAGCTGAACAAGCCTTCCAACTGAGAAGGACGTTTTTCGCTTTTACTTGCAAACGAATTTAATGCCCATACCAACCGATCATGCTTGATCCAGCCTGCGAAGATATCTGCTCATTCAAGTGTAAATCATATGGTAGACACCAAAACAGTCCACCGTAAGGAATAGAAGTAGAGCGCCGCAGTAAACATGGCCAGACTCATTACGTCACACATATCGGGCACGTGATTGCGCGACAACTTTCGCCAACTCGGACTCAGCTCAACGCGTTAAGCGGTCCAAATGCCTCCAGAACGGACAAATGCTCCGGTGAAGCTATCTTTGCCCCTGGTGAGTATACAGCAAAGATCAATCCCGAAAGTGAGATCTCACTAACACCCTGAAGCAATACCAGCAGGAGCTCTTCACCGAACTACGCGCAGAGGATGAGCTAGTCGTACTGGCGCGCGGCCTTGGACTGCTGCATTTGATAACAAATCTATTACACTTCTACGATGCGGCAGGAAATAATCTGGTCCTAGTCGTCGGGGCAGATGACCGCGAGAATGAGTGGATCGGAGAGGGTATGTATATCCAACCGTGGGCAGTTTGATCGTGTGGGCGTTAATTGGGAATACCAGCTCTGGCGGAGCATTATGCAACTAGCAAGTCTCCCCTCGCAAGGGGGCTGAAGGCGATCAATACCGAGAAAGCCACAGTGCCGATGAGGTAAATGCATTCCATCTACGGATCTTCGATAGCGATGCTGACGATTGCCAGGGAGAAAATCTATGCAGAAGGTGGTATTCTGAGTGTGACATCCAGAATATTGGTTGTGGATTTGTTATCCAGTATGTATATCGAGTGTACCTGCTGGACGTCGACTGATCAAACTAGAGCTTCTTGATCCCGAGAAAATCACCGGTATGGTCATATTACATGCCGATAAAGCTGTGGCGACATCTCTGGAAGCTTTCATCGTCCGAGTCTATCGTCAAATGAACAAGCGTGGGTTCCTGAAAGCATTCTCGGATTCACCCGAGCCATTTACCACCGGATTCGCCCCGCTGGCCAATATGTTGAAGAACCTCTTCTTGCGCAAGGCGTCACTCTGGCCCCGATTCCATGTATCCGTGGCCGAATCTCTGGAAGGAAATCGCAAAGCGGAAGTCATTGAACTCGAGATTCCGATGAGCGACAAAATGAGAGAGATTCAGAATGCGGTTCTCGAATGTGTCGAGATCAGTATCGCAGAGCTGCGGAAGAGCAACACCGGACTTGATATGGAGGAATGGACGCTAGACAGTGCTCTCCACAAGAACTTCGATATGATCATTCGGCGTCAGCTGGATCCCATCTGGCATCGGGTCAGTTTCAGAACGAAGCAAATCGTCAGTGACTTGAGTGACTTACGCTCGATCCTCCAGTGAGTTCGGCTATAACATCGCACCTATCAGTACTGACCTTCTGTAGTGCTCTGCTCACATACGATGCCGTATCTTTTGTGAAATATCTCGATACCATTGTGTCAGCACATCTTCCGCCTCCAGGCTCAAACAAACATAATTACTCACCATGGCTTTTCCTTGATGCTGCTCACGTTCTATTTCAGACAGCGAAGTCACGCGTATACGAGGGCAAACTAAACAACGAATTGAATCGCCTCTCCTCTTCAACTACCTTTTCTGCTGAGCTGAAGCCATGTCTCGAGGAACTTCCGAAATGGAATGTGTTATCAGACGTCCTCGCAGAGATCGAAAACGATGCATACCTTCATCCTGCAAATACAGATCAATCTAATAGCACCATTTTGATCATGTGCAATGATCAACGAATATGTCGTCAGCTCCGAGAGTATATTGGCACAATGCATGCCAAGGTCGCTCAAGGGTCTGACTCCAGAGAAGATGGGCAACCAGATGAGAACAAACCTTCGGCCGAACTAATGCTGCGTCGTCGACTACGAGATTATCTGAATTGGAAAAGATCACTCTCGAACGTCAATAAGAATCTTTCGGGAGAAGAGGATAGAGGTGGCAAGCCCTCCGACTCACCCGCCGCCCAGAATACGCCTCAAGGAAGGCCTCCCCCGAATAAGCGTCGCCGTGTCCGTGGTGGCGGTGCGGTCACATCGGCCGCAGGCCGTGTGCCAAATACCAGTGTTCAAACCGAGGTTGAACTGCCTGGTCAGGTTGTCAGTTTGCTCACTGAAATTCAACCTACCGAGGTTGAGGAAACCCAGAAGGAAGAAGTAATCATCGATGATTTGGAAGACATGGAAGACTTCTATGAATTGTATGACATGAATGATTTGGTCATGATCCATCCCTACGACGGCGATATGGATGAGCATATACTTGAGGAGGCACGTCCTCGGTACATTATCATGTACGAGCCCGATGCCGCGTTCATTCGAAGAGTTGAGGTCTACCGTAGCTCTCATTCGGGACGCAACGTGAAGGTGTACTTTATGTACTATGGTGGCTCTGTCGAGGAGCAACGGTACCTGAGTGCTGTGCGGCGAGAGAAAGACTCTTTCACAAAGCTCATTAAGGAAAAAGGCGTATGTCACAGACTCAATCCTTGAGGTTTCAAACTAACAGATTCCCAGAACATGGCGGTTACCTTGACACACGACAAAAAGAACGACGACCCGCAGGAACAATTCCTTCGGACAGTCAATACTCGAATTGCGGGAGGTGGACGGTTGGCAGCCACCGCATCTCCTCCTCGGGTCGTTGTTGATGTGCGTGAGTTCCGAAGTGCTCTTCCGTCTCTGTTGCACGGAAACAATATGGTTGTGGTGCCTTGTCACCTTACAGTAGGCGATTATATTCTCACTCCAGACATTTGCGTCGAGAGAAAGTCCATTCGAGATCTCATCACGTCTCTGAAGAACGGCCGTCTCTACAATCAGGCCGAGACAATGCTTCAGTACTACAAATACCCCCTGCTTTTGATCGAGTTCGACCAGAACAAGTCGTTCACTTTCGACGCATTCACATCCGTCGCGGCAGGCCCTGCATTCAAGGCAGATCAAGGCTTTACATCTTCTGGCACCGCGACATCCAGCAGCAGTAGCTTCCTTGCTAACCCCTCCAATCCCAAATCCGCTCAACATCTGCTTGTCCTTCTCACTCTTGCTTTCCCTCGAATGAAAATCGTCTGGTCCTCTTCCCCTTACCAGACGGCCGAGATCTTCGCAGAGCTTAAGAAGAATGCGGCAGAACCTGATCCGCTACGTGCAGTTCAGCTGGGCCTGGATGTGGATATCTCGAACTCTGCCAGCTCAGGCGATGTCATGGCGGCCGCTGGAATTGAGCCTCGCAGCACCTTCAACCTCCTTCCTCAGGACATGCTGCGGGCAGTTCCAGGGGTCACTCCACAGGCTTTGGAGCGACTCATTATTGAAACTGACAACATCAGTGATGTTGCCAACATGGATGTCGAGCAGCTCGATCCGCTGGTCGGCAAAGAAGCTGCACGAAAGATAGTGGCATTCTTCCGCAAGAGTGTATTTGATTAAAGCCTGTGAAATCTAGCAGATTAATTCCGGCTGTAATGTCTCCATTTCATCCATGAATGTATAACTCAGGACTCGGCCTGTGTGTAGAATTGCGAGTGATCATCCATGGCAAGGAATTGTCCGGGCAAGCGATATTATCTTGGAATTCTTCCATATTTCAGACAATTCTAATACACCTGTGTCGCATTGGACTCAATAACCTTGGAAGCAACGCGTGGACAAAAGACGGTCTAGAGTTGGCGATTGCAAGGCGTTATGCTCGTACAATGTCGTGCGTCGATCCTTTTCGTCTTGGCGATGCAGATCAGTTATAAACGGAACAATGCAAGGGCCCCTGAGGTGTGGAGATATATCCCCTTGAAGCGATTTCTGACATCTTCAATTCACCATGCATCTCAAAACATTGACACCAGTCGCTCTGGCAGCGGCTGTTGCTGTCAATGCAAGCGACACCGAGCCGTGTGCCCAAGTGAGCAAACTGGTGGCGGACGCCAACCAGGCCAAAGGTGCGTAACCGGGTCCTCGTCAAACAGGATAACTGACAGTCGCAGTGAATGCCAATGTGCCTCATGATTTGGCACATCAGTGTCTGTTGTCCATGCCTTTTGAATCAGAGCGTGCGGTCAAGTTTCTGGAACAAGCCCGCAAGATCCTCGAGTTTCAGTCCACCATCGATATTCTCAAGGGTATAGTACTCTTTTCTGAACAGACTTAGATCATTTTTGGCTAATCAATCATCTCAGATCCCCCGTCGGGGTATACTATGCCCCCGACTGACATCTTGGGAGGAATAGACACGATCTTGGACAAGGCCAAGAGCAATGGCTACTCGAGCCAATTCGAGATGGACTTGGAAGTAAGCCATCTCATCAAATCTGCTCACGATGGTCATCTTTCGTTTCAATTATGCTCCCAGTCGATTTTCACATACCACATCGACATGCCCTTGGTTTCAGTGTCGACAGATGGACTCGCGTTGCCACTTGTTTACTCTCTGGGTATGCTGCCTTTGACGTCCAGCGTAACGGGAGCGAGCTAACCAGCCTAGATGATGCAAAGATTCAAAAGAATAACCCAGAGGCAGTGTCACCACTCAAGACCATCAACGGCACTGACGTGGCGACCTACCTCGAGTCGTATGCCAGCGATCAAAACCTCCAGGATCGAGATGCACAGTACGCACATCTTTCTTCAACACAAGGACGAGATAACTAATTATTATAGATATAACCGAGTGTTTCCCGCTCCCGCTCGCAGCGTCACCAACGCTCCCACGAGTGTGAACGGAATCTGGGCCTCCATCGGGGACTGGACCGATGGCGCTGAGCTATCTCTAGAATTCGCCAACGGCACCAAAACCACAACCCAGAAAACGGCGACACCAAGCGAGAGGTTCTTTTCGTACAAGAATGGATCCCATCTTTACAGCATAGAGTGCCTTCCAAGGGATTTGTCCACCCCTCTGAGCGGCTCGTCCGGTGCCGAGCAGGCATCCTCGGAGATCGAAGGACTTCCCACTACCAAATGGCGCAATTCAGCTAACTCAATCGCTGGTTATTATTCCGATCTCACTGATCTGCACGATACAGCAATCATGTTCCTACCGACATTTTCATCCAGTGCATCAGAAGTAGCCACTGTTGCCGTCGACTTCTTACAGAATGCCACTGCAGCCGGCAAGAAAAACGTCTTGATCGACCTCTCCGCCAACCCAGGTGGCTATATGTCGATAGGAATCGATATGTCAAGGATCTTCTTCCCGAACATTGCCCCGTACACGGCAACCCGCTACCGAGCCCACGATGCAGCCAAGTATCTTACCAAGGCGTATTCGCGAGACAATCAAACAGACTCGAGCAACGTCTTTGCTTACAAGCAGATGGTTCATCCAGATCAGAAAACTGATTTCGGCTCTTGGGAGGAACTATATGGCCCGCACCAGATTTTGGACAGCTCGGCTTCTAGCCTCCTGGCCAATTTCAACTATACTTCGACCTCCTCGAAAGTCTTTCCCATAAATGGTTATGGGCCAGTCCCCTTGAAACCAAGAAAATCGCTCTTTCCGGCGGAAAACATCGCTATTGTAAGTGCATTGTCACACAAACCTTGATCAAGATAGATATCATGAGCGGCTCTAACCCAACTTCTCTTAACAGATAACCGACGGCGACTGCGTCTCAACCTGCGCATTCTTCGTCAAATTGATGAAGCGACAGGGCGTGCGCACAATCACATTCGGTGGACGTCCACAGAAGTCCCCCATGCAAGGCGTGGGCGGCGTCAAGGGTGGCCAGTCACTCGGAATCAACTATATCAACGGATACATCGAGCAGGCAAATGGACTGGTTTCTAAAGCAGCCAGCAGCAAATCGCCACTGCTAACTACTGCCGAGTGGAAGGCATTCAATGAGTCCAGTCCAAGTACTACAGCGTCGCTCGAGTGGAGTGGGAACTTGAACCTGCGGAATGAGTACGATCCCGAGGATGACAAGACGCCATTGCAGTTTGTTTATGAGGCTGCTGAGTGTCGGTTGTTTTATACTGTGGATAATTATCTGGAGCGGGAGACTGTTTGGCAAGCTGCGGCGAAGGCAATGTTTGGGGGTGGACAGTGTGTTGAGGGTTCTACGAAGGGGAAAGGCAGTTTGGATGCTTGATATGGTGGGAATTGTATCATAGATTGTTGGAGCTACATAGCATAGTACATTAGGCATTACATAGACATACAAGGACTCGTGGACATCTTACATCTGTCACACCAGACATTCATCAGAGATGAACCTTAGAAGCCCGAAAACAACTAAAATACTAGAGTGAGCTGCCGCTCAACTTGCGCAGGTGGATGGCCTACGTGGGATACAGTTGTTTGAATTTTAATGATATTTTCAATTCTCGTGGCTCGTTTCATGAATTTATCACAAAAGAACGAAAGAAAAGCAATTCGAGGCTGGGCAGAGGGAAAACCGCATGCAATGCAATGCAGGAAAACAAGCACACAGTTTCGTCATGTGTGCGTAGCAACCATTTTTCGTCTCTGTCGTAATCTCGGGGTATTTGAAAAACATGTACGGTGATTGGAGTGAGGGTTTAATCCACTGTGATATCCAATATCGCTGATGAACAAACACCAAGAGACCTCTGTTCGATGGCATCACGCCCTGGAAATTGTCACAGTAGCCGTGTAGAGGATGTCCCTATCCAAGTGCAAGCCGGTGTCGGAGGCGTCGTAGGCTGGGGTTGGTTGGTGCTCTCAATCCGTCCGAATGTACAGTGGGAATCGAATTGTCGACGAAAGAGCCTCGCGGGACAAGAGGCAGAAGTTTCGGAGCAGGCAGGCCACGGCACGGTGCCGACACCGGCACGCACAAGGGTAGGGATCTGGCGAACATGGAGAATACTGAGGAGAGGCATTTCCGAGGGTATTCGTGCAGGGCAGAGCATCGAACTCTGGGGGTAACAAGGGGGGCGTTTAGATGTCGTCGACATCGATGTCCTTCTCATCCTCGCTCTCGCGATCTTCGTCGAACTCGACGTTGTCGTCCAAGCCGTCACCACCATAGGTATCGGTCTCGTTGATCTTGGCGTGCTCAGGCAGCTCACCGTAGGCCTTGAGAGAACGGGCCTCGTCGGCGGTGTACTTCATAATAACATCACCCTTCTCATCCTGGTAGTCACGGAGAGAAAGGAGGATGATATCACCCTGGTTGATCCAGACCTTCTTGCGGAGCTTGCCACGGATGTGGGCCAGACGCTTCTCGCCATCGAAGCAGAGAGCCTCGAGACGACCGTTGCCGAGCATCTTCACGACCTGTGCGTACTCCTGGCCTTCTTCCTTGAAGACAAGCTCACGCTTCTCGTTGTCGTTCTCGTTCTTTCCACGACGGCGGTTCTTACCGCCCTATACTGATTGTCAGAATGTGTCACATAACGTCATAGTAAAAAAAGTAGGGGAAAAAAAGGTCCAGCCACATGTCCGGGTTTTCACCAGTTGGCGATGTGGCCAGGGAATGTAAGACAGTGGCGGAAAAGACTGAAATAGAGGGGTTGAATATTTTGCGATCTTACCTTTCCCTTGTTCTTGGGCATGGCGGGTGTGAGCGACCTTCACCTGGGTCGATGCTCTCTGGGGTAATTTTTTTCCTTAGATCAACGAAGATCTGAAGAGGCCTGATCGAGGTTGATCAGGGAAGTGAGAGTTGAAGAAAGAAGGAGGTGGGGTTCTGTGCACCAGAATTCAAATCTTTTTGTTATGTAATCAGGCACCCAGTGGCGTCACTGTGTTTTCAGGCTGAGACACTGACCGCTTGATTTGGCTGGCAGAAAAAAAGACGAATCGAGATCCACGAGTTGGTCACTTCGGGGACAAAGGGACTTGACAATCTGTGGTGTGAAGGTTGTTGAAGGACTGACTTCTATTTGAATCTTACCTGGTCTCGTCCGGAACCTTGGTCATCCCGGCAACGTTGGCACCAGACTCGCCCTACTCTCTACGCTCACCGGAATTTGGGCTACAAGCGCTCTGCATACTTTCGCGATACGAGTCTAAGCCTGCGATTTCGATCTCATTCTCTTTGTTCTGAGAAGTAGCCACCGCAGGCTATCTTTTGATACCCCTCGTGTGCCCGACTCTCCTTGGGTTTTGCCGATTCCAACCCGACATGATATCAATGCGCCACGACGCTCATTCCTTCTATCTCCCAACCAGCACACCCTTCCGCCAACCAATAATAGCCTACCGCAATGAGTAAGTTTGTTGCGACCACAGACTGCTTCGTGGTGCGGTTTTGGGCCAAACATCATCCTCCCCCTGTTGCAGCACGATACCTAGGTGCTCCTATCCACCCAATTCGGCCCAAAATCGTTCACATGCTGGCGCATCGCGATAGAACAACATTATGGTGGCGAGTTTCAGTGAACAAGCTCCTCTCGCACAAACGAGTGGTTCGCTCCTGGTGCGCGCGCAGGGTGCGCATCGCATTCGAAGAGGCTTTAAAACAACAAGGATTGGACAAGCTTGGTAAACGGGTGTCCGATTCAGCTACGCTCCCAAGAGACTTCATAGGATCAATGGAGGTCAACATTGAATCGCCTTGTGTAGCGCAAAGTTTCGAGGATCTCCAGAAGGGTGCGAATAAAGTCATATCTGAGCTTATGGCGCATCAGTTGGCGCAAGAATCGTCCTCTTCAAACGTCTCATCGAAAACATGAGACTCTGGCAGGCTTCGTCGAAGAGGGGTTTTGTATATTATCATATCATTTTTGTGCCGCATTGACGGCTGTAGATTACTGAAGCATTGCGGCCAGCGGCGTTTTGAGATTTCGGAAGGGAATTGGCTTGCATTTGGGGGGGCTCGGAAGAATCTCTCATGTTTATTATACCCTGGAAATATCAAATCTATTCATTGTTGTTTCGTGGAGTCAACATCCAAGGCAGATCTTAGCTCCCGTCTGGTACCTCGCTAAATGCCGATCTGGCGGATTCGTCGCCCCGGGACTTGACAACTACAACCACCCTATTTGAAACGTCATCTTCCTACAGCCTCACAATGTTGGTCTCCTTGACAGTTGGCAAGGTTGACGCGGGTGTCGCAGTCCTCCTCACCCAAGATAATCGACTCGTAAGTTGAACCCCCTGGTCACATGGTCAAAACATTGGATTACACTGCGACGGTGAAGGACGATGAAGGACAATGAGCGAATCTAGAGCCATTCCAACTGACAACCCTCATATCAGATCGAGTTTCCCTCGGTTCTCCTCCCAGACAACATTGCCTCCGGCAGCATTGTCGACATCACCGTCTCGCGCAACCATGCGGCCGAAACAGCAAACGCATCTGCCTTCCAGACCCTCCAGAAACGAATCCTCAACACCTACGGCGTCAAAGCCCCTTCAGCGCCGATTCTGCGCCTGCGAAATGCAACTCAGACTTCCCTCGTGCTCGAGTGGGACCCAATCGATCTGGCGACTGCGTCCCTGAAATCGCTCTCCCTCTATCGCAATGGCTCCAAGGCCGGCTCGATACCTCGCCCCCTCGAAACTCGCAGCACCAAAATCAGTGGTCTCGCGATCCACTCCGAATACTCTTTCCACCTGGTCCTGCGCACTACAGCCGGTACCTACCAGTCGGAGAAGCTGACGTGTCAAACCCACAAGATGACCGACTTGTCGGGTATCACGGTCACAACAGGTATTCTGGATCCGCAGCAAAAGGAGGCGCTCGGAGCTGCGCTGGACCGCATTGGCGGGAAAATGATCGACACCGTCCGCATCGATACCACGCACTTTGTTTGCACGGAGGGCCGGGGCCAATTGTGGGAGAAGGCCGTGAGCATGAATATTCCCGTCGTTGTACCGGAGTGGGTGGATGCTTGCGAAACAGAAGGTACCATTGCCGGTGTGCGTGGCTACTATCTCAATGCAGACCCCAAGGCCCGACAACTGGGTGTGATTCACGGCTCGTCACACCAGCGTACTACTTCTACTCTCTCCACTGCGACCCCATCTCTAGGCAGACCTAGCTCTCAGCCCCAGCGCAGCCCATTGCAAGAGCAGGTGCCTGAGGAACCTCCTTTGACTCCTTTCCCCGGAGGTGACATGAGTGGCCAGCCCCAGGCGCAGGCTGAAGAAGTTGAGTCGGAAGACGGGCAAGATGTCCCGCCCCCTTCGCCTCCGCCCAAGGATGATGCTGAGAGCTCAAAGGAGGTTGTTGAGAATGGGGCTGATTCGGCAGACGCTCCGGATCCAAAGGATAGCGAGTCAGAGGCTTTTGCTGAAAAGAGTAGTGATGACACAGATAAAGAACAGACTCTTCCACAGAACAGGCCCGAGGGCGATTCCGATGCCAGCTCTGGGAATGCGAAGAGCAAAGGCAAAGAGGGTGACGATTTCAACGAAGTGCCACTGTGATGATGCGCCTTGACCTTCTATCCTTATTTTGACCAGCGTCTACGACTATATCCAGTACAGCTTTACCTTATTGTGGTTAGTGGCGCACCTTTTGCCTGGGTATACAGGCCTTGGGCTTCTAACGAATTACTCCGACTTTGATTCCTGTCTTGATTATCCTGTCTTTTGTTGTTAATGTACAGTAGGTAACTTTAGTGTTTCTACACGCATTGTAATAGTGCTTTTTGATACTGCGAAGACATATGCCATCGTAGGTCAGATTCTCTATATAATTCTATCATGAAATGTCGTAACAGGTGGACGATGCAAAGTTTTTGGTCCGAAATGAAACTTTGCGCCTGAAAGAACAGAATGCCCCGGTGTAAAGGAAATGTACTTGGGATACATCAAAACATGTCCAGTCAATATAGGTTCCAAATTTAATTCTCGTTGCGAATCACATCGTCAATCGCCTGTGCGACATATGCGACATTCTTCTGGCTCACTGTAAGTGGTGTCAGCTCGTATTTCTAAGGTCATTATCGGGGTCATTCTTACAGCCACTGATGGAGGCACGGCCAGACTTGAGCAGGTAGATGTGGTACTTGTCCTTCAAAGCATAAACCTGTTTGGGGGTGAGGCCAGTGTAGGAGAACATGCCAGACTAATAACGGAATTAGTACGAATGCTTATACACTGTGTCGCGGGATCCTTACCTGGTCGATAATGTGTTCCCAAGTGCCAGGAGTCTGCAGGCGGACAAGCTCATCGTAAAGAGCCCGGCGCATGGTCTTAATGCGCGAGCTCATGACCTGCAGGTCCTGGTACCATTCGGCAGTAAGCTCCTCACTGGTGAGGATCTTCTTGACGATGCTGCAACCGCTACGGGGGCCCATGGAGAACTCGCCACGGATGAGATGGCAAAGGTTGCCAACGACAACGTCACGAATACTAGTCGAGCTGCGGTTGAGACAGTAGTGGAAAGCACCAACACGCTGGCCGTAAAGACCAAAGTTCTTAGAGAAGCTCTGGGCCACGCACATCTCCATGTCAGGCTTGTTGTTAAAGAAGTAACGGACGGCCCAGGCGTCTTCCTCGGGGGAACCCGAGGCAAAGCCCTGGTAGGCCGAGTCAAAGAAGGGGAAGAGCTTCTTGCGCTCGCAAAGATCGGCAATGGCAACCCACTGCTCCTTGTTGGGGTCCAGACCGGTGGGGTTGTGTGCACAAGCGTGCAGGAGCACAGCATCACCCTCCTCAGCCTCGGATTCCAGGGTGTTGATCATACCCTCAAAGTCGAAGGACCGGGTCGCGGCATGGTAGTACGGGTATGTCTTGCGGGGAACGCCGGCCAGGTCCCAGATGGTCTGGTGGTTGGCCCAGGAGGGGTTGGAAAGCCAGACGCTGCGGGGCTTCATGTGGTGGGCGAGGAACAGAGCACCGAGGTGGTTGGCACCGGTACCGGCGACGGTCTGCACGGTACCAATGCGAGCCTTGGCCTCTTCCTCGCTCTGCTTGCCCTCGAATCCGAACATCAGATCACGGGCAATTGGGAGGAAAGGCACGTCACCCTCGATGGCGGTGTATTCGTGGCGCATGAGGTCGTCGTCCGCGACGAGCGCCTTCTCGGCCTTTTGGACGGTAGGAAGGGGCCAGGGCTTGCCATCGTCGGTCCGGTAGACACCAACGCCCAAGCTGACCTTCTGCGGGTCGGCGTCGGCGAAGTAGGCAGCGTTCAGGGCGAAGATCTCATCCGGGGCAACCGGGGTCACATTGAGACGGGAGTCAATTTTGGTCATTGTGTAGGTGTTGATTGAGGTCCAGGGAGTCAATTAGCACGGACTGTGACGGACTGTGGGGGAACAAATATAAGTTCAGATGAGATCGGCTGAGTCAAGCCGATCTCGCACCGGAATCCTCAGCCCTGATTGCTTTTTTTTTGCCCCGCGGGAAGTTCCGCTTAGTGGCGGACTCTGGGGTGCAAGGGATGGCAATTATTGAAGCCATCTTCAAAGAGATAGCCGTCAATAGCCTTGGATCACATTAGGTTCCGTTGGAATAGCCTTGGAGATCTGAGTGGGATCAGCATCAAAGGAGGCCTGCTGACTCGGATGACCATTTGTACTCCGCACTCCGTAGTCCTATCAAATATATCAACTGTGAGGTACTCAATTCGTAAATCTTCCCGTGTATCCTTGAGGGACTCCAAGGTTGGGGGATGTTAAGATACGAGTTCTGATGGAGGGGGTGCGGCGGATTATATACATCTGACATCTTCCTTGCATCAACGTGGCAGTGGTAGTGTTGGTACTCCGTATATCCTGACGTGGGCTCAATGCACCCAGGGGTTTGTATTGAATCATATACAGGCAAGAGAAGAAAATGATACTCCAGTGCCCAAGCACATATTTATTTGCCGAGGTTGTTTAATTGATACTACAGCCCTGGGGCTGTGGATACCTGGTACTATATCACCCCCAAATATACGTAGGTAGTCTCAACACCAGAGAAATTGAACGGTGTCTTTCAAGGCTCCAATAATTTCACGGATTCGTGATGAGATGGTGTCATGCAGGGTTCGTTTATATGCACTCGAGCACTGACATGGCAAACCCCGCGCGCGAGGTCTCCTTCACCTCACCGTCTGTCTGACAATAACAAATCAATTCGTTAACCCACCATGTCCCAATCTACATCCAACCCAGCTCTAGAAGCGTTTCGAGTCCCTACCATCACTCAACCACTGCACAATAGCATTCCACCCGAGCTTGTGCCTCGATTTGATCCCGTGTATGTTGCATACTACAATGCCTTCAGTGCAGGACGACTGCATACCCACGAGGTACCGATAGAAGAGTTTCGCAAAAACCCTGCTCGATACACCATCGCATATGGCCGATCAGCGGGCCCCGATATCTTTCGCATCACGGAGCAGAAATGCCCTGTCAATGGCGGTGAAATCACCATTCGGATATTCGAACCAGCACCTCGACCTGACCAGGGTCAGAAGAAGAGGATAGCCTACATAAACTTCCATGGAGGTGGTTGGGTCTTTGGCGGATTAGCTTACGACCACAGTTTCTGCAAGCGGCTGGTCCATGAGCTGGATGGTGGCCTTGTCGCTTTCGACGTGGACTATCGATTGGCACCAGAGCACAAGTTCCCAATCCCGGTTGAGGATTGCTGGACTGCCTTTAATTGGGTAAGAATGCAGTCACCTAGGCACGCCTAAGAGGATCAGCACGGGCTAAAACATGGAATCTAGGTTCGCTCGAAGGCTACTGAATTCCACCTCGACTTGGATCGATTTGTAGTTGGGGGCGTCTCAGCTGGAGGCCACATCTCCGCCGTCATCAGCCACCTCTGTCGCAATGCGAATATCCCACTGCGACTGCAACTCTTGACTGTACCGGCGACGGACCTGCACAGCACGTTCACGCCACATGGTGAATTCGACCGAGAGAATTGTCCCTATGAGTCCTATCGAGAAATGGAGTTTACGCCAGCGCTCCCAACTGCACGCATGGCTTACTTCCACCGAGCCTTCCTGGGAGTTCCTCGACCGGCGCAGTCTGACGAGGTGAGTGCATTGCTCGATGTCCACGGACAGTGTAAAGAACACTGCTGACTCTGATTAATAACTCCAGGACTGGAAGATATCCCCTATTCGAGCTCCCAACTTCCAAGGCTTGGCCCCTGCGTTGGTGTTTACTGCGGAATTAGATCCATTGCGCGACGAGGGCGAGGCATATGCGGCCAAGCTTCGGGCTGCTGGAGTACCTGTAGAAGTCAATCGCATGGCAGGCGCCCCTCATATATTTGCTGGGCTTGATGAGATCCTGGTGGCTGGACAACAGTATAACAAGAAGGTGGTTGCGAGTCTGCGGGAGCTCCAGGGATGAGAGTTCAACCGTTCCCCAATGATACCGTACTGCCCGTGAAATAATACCGAATCCCACCCGTTGTCCTGCCGAAGTCCCCGAGTGTCTGCCGTTCTGCCGATACCGGGAAGTTTCGGCAGGGGCAGAGAATCAATCACTTCTGTTCTTTTTTTTAAAGGAGAGTCTCGCGCGAATTTCCACTTTTCCCCAGCTTTAAGCTTGTGGTACTGAGTACATCATGAATCCTACAACCTCCCGAGCCGCGGTGCGCTCTATGGCCACCCTGACACATGCAACCAGAGCCACCCCCGCAGCTCGCGCCTTTTTGTCGGCTGCTCGCTCTTCGGCTGGCTCCCGATCTCTGAGCTCGAGCCGCCAATTCGCTCAATTCCCCCGCCTTCAGTCCTTCACCTTCTCCAACAAGCGCGCTTTTGGAACTACTGTCAGAATGGTATGCTTCGCGCAAGGGAACGTGGGACGATAAACTGATGGAACCTAGTCTGTTGAAGCTCGTACCGAGAGTGATGCCTTCGGCGAAATCCAGGTGAGTGACGGAGTCGCAACTACTCCCCGCAGACAGCTAATGGTATGACAGGTCCCCGGTGACAAGTACTGGGGTGCGCAGACTCAGCGGTAAGGCGCCACGCGGATCGCATCGACAGCACTACAATGGAAAGAACATCGCTGATGGAATACAGCTCCCTGGGCAACTTCGACATCAACCAGCCCCAGGACCGCATGCCTGCCCCCATCGTCAAGGCTTTCGGTATCCTCAAGGGTGCTGCCGCCGAAGTGAACATGAAGTACGGTCTTGGTATGTGGAGGTCCTATGGAATAGAGACATGGGCGGATTACTGACTCGTTCGAAGACCCCAAGATCGGTGAGGCTATCAAGCAGGCCGCTGCTGAGGTGGCCGAGGGTAAGCTGCTGGACCACTTCCCTCTGGTTGTCTGGCAGACTGGTTCCGGCACCCAGTCCAACATGAACTCCAACGAGGTCATCTCCAACCGTGCCATTGAGATCCTTGGTGGCACCATGGGCTCCAAGAAGCCTGTCCACCCTAACGACCACGTCAACATGTCCGCCTCCTCCAACGACTCCTTCCCCACCGTCATGCACATTGCTGCCGTCATCGAGCTCGAGCAGACCCTTCTGCCTTCCCTCAAGGGCCTCCGTGACGCCCTCCAGGTCAAGGTCGACAAGTTCCAGCACATCATCAAGATTGGCCGCACTCACTTGCAGGACGCCACTCCCCTCACTCTCGGTCAGGAGTTCTCCGGCTACGTTGCTCAGCTCGACCGCAACATTGAGCGTGTCGAGGCTAGCATCCCCCACCTGCGCTTCTTGGCTCAGGGTGGTACCGCCGTCGGTACCGGTCTCAACACCTTCAAGGGCTTCGACGCTGCCGTCGCTGCCGAGATCAGCAAGCTGGCCGGCACCGAGTTCAAGACCGCCCCCAACAAGTTCGAGGTTCTCGCTGCCCACGACGCCATCGTCGAGGCCTCCG
The DNA here is from genome assembly GCA_911174995.1 of Penicillium olsonii. Taxonomy (NCBI): domain Eukaryota; kingdom Fungi; phylum Ascomycota; class Eurotiomycetes; order Eurotiales; family Aspergillaceae; genus Penicillium; species Penicillium olsonii. The sequence continues at coordinate 495,327 of CAJVNO010000008.1, read as the reverse complement.
GCTCCCTCAACACCCTGGCCACCTCTCTCTTCAAGATTGCCCAGGACATCCGCTACCTCGGCTCCGGCCCCCGCTGCGGTCTCGGCGAGCTGAGCCTCCCCGAGAACGAGCCCGGCTCTTCCATCATGCCCGGCAAGGTCAACCCCACCCAGTGCGAGTCCCTCACCATGGTTTGCGCCCAGGTCATGGGTAACCACGTCGCCGCCACCATCGGTGGCATGAACGGCCAGTTCGAGCTGAACGTCTTCAAGCCCGTCATGATCGCCAACCTGCTTCACAGCGTGCGCATTCTCTCCGATGGCATGAACAGCTTCAACTCCCACCTTGTTAAGGGCCTTGAGGCCAACGAGGGCCGTATCAACTCTCTTCTCCACGAGAGGTATGCACTAGATCTCCCCCCTTGCGTTCGATGGCAAATACTAACCGGTTTATAGTCTGATGCTCGTCACCTGCCTGAACCCCGTCATTGGCTACGACATGGCCTCCAAGGTTGCCAAGAACGCCCACAAGAAGAACCTCACTCTCAAGGAGAGTGCTATGGAACTCAAGGCTCTGAGCTCGGAGCAGTTTGACGAATACGTCCGCCCCGAGCTCATGCTCGCTCCCAAGGAGCACAAATAGATGAACAATTTGTTCACTGTGTGACACTATAGATTTCCAATTGGAATTGTACACTGAAGCTTAACTTGATTTTCCTTGTAAGCGGCGGACCTGTGAAACACCGTACCGTAGACCTACTGGGGTAGTATAGTGTTCTAGTATTTCTCTTAAGGAATGGCTGGGTATGAACTATAGAACAAATATCTAAATCTCCGAGGGCGAAGTTAGTCTTCTTCGGTAGAGCACACCGGTATCGCTACCTAGGTAGGTAAACATCACCTAGTATTTGCCTTCAGAATTCGTTTGTACGAAGCCCCAACCGATCATCACCAGGTCCAGAATCTTCTCTTCACAATAGCATCATGGATGTAGATTTCTTCGTCAGTCCGACTGAGAGCGGAGAGCCAGCTCGGGTCCCAGCAAGCCTCTGCGAACCAATGCTTCACATGTCTTTGTCTCCTCATCAGAGTCAATGGTGATGCATTTTGCATTCGAGGCCATATCCTTCGTCTTGCGTTTGTGATCATATGCTAACAAAGCCATTGTCGGATGGATATTATACCAACAAACAGAAACAACACCATCCAAAACTTTGTTGCGGTCAAGTTCTGGAAATTCCATTTCCCCAAATCGGCGATCCCATTCCTTGGCCTATGATCGGACGCCCATGAAACTAGTACCCAATTGCTCTATCTCGCTCCTGGTGGCCAAAAAAGCGAGGGGCTACTGCCCTGTGCGTGCAATATGATAGAAAAAGATGGTCCGGGAGCATGAGAAAACCTTCGATTGGGGGGAAGGGAAGAGACTTTGCGAGATGCATCCAACCATGTTCTACCTGTATTACCCTGGGGCCTTTGCATGGGATTACGGAGATATTATATCCAAACTCAATTTTCTCGATTAACGGTAGAGTTAGTCCGATGTTTTTGTTTATTGTTTTGACTAGATATATAGATTTGAAACAGCAAAATGTAGACCAGAGGAATTTTTTTTTTAAAAAGATTAGAGAATAAGAGATTTAAGAATATAAGGGAGATGAAACAAGATATCTTATAGGCACCCAAATGAATGGGCGAAAAGGAAGCGACCTACAGAGTAGTTTCAGCTAAAAGAGAGCCATTTTCAGCGTCCAACGGGTCTTCAGATTCTATAAAATAAAATAAAATAAAATCATAAGCCTGGTCTAAAGGCGGTAAGCTAATGAGGTGGCAAGCCCGAAAGTAGATCTCTCGAGTCTACTCCGTATGTTTGGACGCAAAATCCAGCACTCTACTTTGTATTGGAGGAAATTTGTAAAACAGATTAGATCATTTAAATGTACGGAGAAGTCCGTAGTGCATTTAAAAAACCACCAAGTTGTCGATGCCCTGGGGAAAGGCAAAAAGCATGGAAAGTAAAAATAGAAAGACTGAGCCCCTGGCAATGTCTTGGATCTGTACCTGGCTTCTTAAACCCTATCCCGCCTGGACTTTTATCCCCACCCTTTCAATCGCTGGAAACACACATCCTTCTATTTCACACCATGATCACTCCCGTTCCTGCCGTCTCCGAAAAGCCCACCATGAACACAGTCACCCCCATCGTCGAGACCGACGGTCCCCTCTTCCCCGCCACTCTCATCTCCCCCGAGGTGATCGCTGCCCTGCCAGACGACTACACCATCCGGCCACTGCGCCGCTCAGACTACAGCCGCGGCTACCTCGATGTGCTGCGTGTCCTCACAACTGTGGGCGAGATCAGCGAGGAGATGTGGAACAAGCGCTACGAGTGGATCACCTCCCGCAACGACGAGTACTACATGCTTGTTGTGTGTGATGGCGAAGACCGTATCGTCGGTACTGGCAGTTTGATCGTCGAGCGCAAGTTCATTCACTCGCTCGGCATGGTGGGACACATCGAGGATATTGCCGTTGAGAAGAACCAGCAAGGCAAGAAGCTTGGCTTGAGAATTATCCAGGCTTTGGATCACGTTGCTGCCCAGGTTGGCTGCTACAAGGTATGTATCTTATGGAAGATCTTTACCCAAGCGTCGTTTCAGAGGCTGACTGTTGTGTTCTAGAGTATTCTTGATTGCTCTGAAGTCAACGAGGGATTCTACGTCAAGTGTGGCTTCAAGCGTGCTGGTCTCGAAATGGCTCACTACTACTGAGCTCTTGTTGATTATCGAAATGTTTAATACTCGGTTTCGCACCGGTTTTCGGTCTGGCGTTGGAGGCATTTGGGTCGTCTAGCTCGACAGGGCTGGACTTGGAAGTTCGGATTATACACGAAAACACACGGAAAGCCCGTTTGGTGACATGTTCGAGGGAACGGGGCTGGTTCTGACTGTCGATGTATTCGCTTACTTCGGTGGCTCTTCGGCAGCACTTGCGCCTTGGGCTGGATCACACGTTCGTTCCATTGCAGCCCGGTATAGCCTGACCGGGATGTAGCGAAGGAGCGTGGGGCGTCGCTTGATATCCCAGGCGTGACGCCCTGGGAGCGATGGAGCTTCACCATGGCGGAGGCCAGCTCTCTTATCTTTAGACTGTATTATCATGGCTTGTACATGGCCTTTTGGCCGAGTGACTACCGAGTCTGGAGTCAGTGCATTGCGGGGCGACTCATAAATTATAGCATAGAGGTGCATGAAATAGTGAATGTTCATTTTTACGAGATCTACATGAAAAACGACCGTAGGATATGACGGGATAACAAAATCCAGGCATCTGAAACCCGTAGATATTCAATTACAGTATGTCACTAAGCTTGCCCAGATTCCGAGATTTACTTTGACAATATCCGACAGATCCATATCCATTCATGAACGATGGTAGATATGAACTGCGGTAGACAAGCACGATTCTCGAGGTCGTTGCCCAGGATGAGTGGAGCAGAGATTTGGTACTCGCATGGGGATTCATATTTTTGATTCCTTTGTTCCCATTTTGCTGCATGAATTTGTATTGCATAGAAACAAGGTCAAGGCTCAAGGCCTCTCACAGACAGTACTCCAGGTCCGTAAGTTCCATCATATCGCAACCCTCAGCACATCGCTGCTCCTTCCCGAACACCTCCAATCCAACCATTTATTTCAAATAATTTAGCGGGACTTGGCGGCGACCTTGGGGGCAGAGCCCTTGGCACCCTGCTTGCTCTGGATGCGCTGAGCACCACCCTTGGTAGCAGCGGTCTTGGCCTTCTCAGCCTTCTTGGCGGCGGAGGAAGCAGCCTTCTTCTCCTTGGCCTCCTTGATGGCCTGCTTGCGGGCGGCCTCACGGGCCTCGGGGCGCTGAGAGCGGCGCTCCTTGATCACATCGAGGGAAGCACCAACGATGGCACGCTGGTTCTTGACGACACGGCGAGTGCGCTTCTTGGCGACCTCCTATAAATTCCAAAATATCACCCGGTCAGCATTCTGTAGTCGCATTTGTTTCCATCACTTGGTCCCCGTTCATGGCGTGGCGATATCACATTCCCTCCTCTTGCTCCGTCTCATGATTGGTGTAACCATTCAAGCCGGCCGTTCGTTCCACCACACCATTCAACAATAATCCAACGGGAAGGGCGACCGACCTCAGAGATACCCTTGCGGTGCTGGCGACGGAAGAGAACAGTCCATGCGATGCGGCGGGGGTTCTTGCGCTGAAGGAAAAGGGACTCGGACTTTCCGTTCTGGAAACGGAAGATCTTGGAGTCACCACGGACGAAGAGCTTACCCTATAGAATTGAAGATTGAAGATTAGCTTGTGAAACTGGATCAGACGGAGGATTTATGTGCGACAAGTCGATCGAGATGGGTAGCGGCGAAATATACAGCGACAGGTTTGACGGTATGAGAAAGGTCGAAGGTCCGTTGTCGAATCCGCAATTCCATATGATGTTTCTCGCACACAAATTCCTCCTAGGGGCGACGGGATTGAACGCACCTTGCCGGGGTAGATCTTCTGACCGCTGAAGGAGTCGTCGTAGGTACGCATCTTGACGGATGGAGATGCGCTGACGGTGTCGGGTTGGCGTTAAGGTGGTTGTCGAAAATCGTGGATCGCGGTGATGCTGCTGATCCAATTGTGGTGCGGGCGCTCGCTAAAGTGCGACACGTGACCCGCTCTGCCCTTTCCGGGCCACGATAAGATAAGAGGCGGTCACCACGTGACCGCTCTCACCTCAAACAACTCCCGGGGGCTTTTGCTCATTAGCATTGTATTAGGCTGTTGATGCGTGACTCTCATTCGGGATGGCATCTCAGTCTAGCTTGATGACCCGGGCTCCCAAGTCTCTTCATGTTGGGAGACTCTTCCAGTCGAAGCTCAGTACTAACCAATACCTCGAACATTAACAGGTCTCAGAACCATGCCTATATTCCTTCGAATATGGGCGAGGGATATGCAAAAAGGCTTTCATCCCACTGATGTTGCTGAATAATTGCACTGCGCCGCAAGTAACTCGTCATATCGATACAAAACTATGGAACCGCGCTTGGAAACCACTTGGGCATACAGACACCAGACAGTCTACCTATGAACGCTAGAAACACGTGCTTCAACACAAGACACTATCATCGGACCGCCACGAAAGAACTGACCACAGGTATCACCGAAGGACTAGGCCAAGAAGCCCGATATACTCCGACGAAGTCAATTTTATGCCTCGATGGGCCGGGATGGCAAGAAAGTTAATGCAAGGACGGGAGAATGAACTTTCTAACGGACGAGCTCGTCAACACAACAAAAAAAATGCTCAGAACTCAATGCCTGCGAAAACAGACAGGAAAACCTTCCCTGTACTTCATGGTCACATCATATTCACAGTACTCAAGCCATAGCATGTGTCCGGGTCCATTCCTTCGCGGTCTGGATCGCAGCGGGCTCGTCTTCCTTCCACCTCTCAGCAACATCGTTGGCGAGTGGGTCATCGGGGTTCGGGGCTCCAAGCAAGGCCTGGATGGACAGAAGGATCGTGCGGATCTGGAGGGCGGGAGACCAGTTGTCTAGACATGACGGTTAGATATACGCAATCGGAAACCCCGGATTCAATGGCCTTACTCTTCAAGACATCCAGGCAGATGCGACCCAGACGGTCAATGTTGGGGTGATAGATCTTAGTCAAGAAACGGATTTTGGGAGGGGTCATAGGATAATCGTCCGGCAGGAAGAGCTCGAGTCTGAAGATACCGCCTGAAGCCAGATTGTCAGTGTACCGATTGAAGTCAACATGGAACTCTATGGTCATTACCTTCATATGGAGATTGGGCGGGTCCGTGGATTGAGACATCGAAATAGCGCAAATTATCTTCGTGAGGAACAGCGTTGATGCCCGGGACCCTGTAGTCCAAGTGTGCGGCGTTAGCGGCGGCGCAGATGCGATTCGGAGTTATAGGTGCCTCTTACGGCTCTGCCATCAGACGCTCGGTCTCCTTGATGATTCTCTTAGGCAACGCCATGGCGAATCCGCTTATCAATGACCTTGTTGGTGATTTTGTGGTATTTGCGCGGGACGAGATAGCTTCTGCTGTAGATCAGAAGCTTGCGCTTTGAAACGTGGTAAATAACACGGTATGAAAGCTGTTAAATGGACGAACAAGTCAAGCGTCAACAAAATACAGATCCAGAACCTCGACGTAACCAGCCGAGGGGCTCCTGCATGGCGGGGTTGTTTCGCGTCCCGTACGCGATCATGTGATGTCATAATGCCACAGCCACACCAGCCACGCACCCGTTATCGCGTTATCACTTCACTCGAGCACCCGGGCACACCTGCGCATATCACGATCATATATCTGAGCTAGGGGCCAGGGGATGCCATCGCCGAGAATGGGAATAGGAGCCTCCTAGCGATTCAAACCCATGTGATACATGCATAGATCCTTGGCTTCCCGATTCCTGCATGATTGCGGCCCGACCAACATCGGAGATTAAGCGACCAACTTCACCATGTCAAGCTCGATGGAAGCGAGGCCCCTCGCGTCGGCGATGGAAAGCCCAACATTCGACGAGGACAGTTCCTTTCATGTAGAGCAGCCGGTAGGATCTATGTCAATATCCCCCTGCGGACGTGATGTCGTTCTCGCATCCAAGGAGGGTCTACATGTCATTGATCTGGATTCCCCGTACTCGCCGCCCCGGTATCTCGCCCACCACACACCATGGGAGGTTGCCGATGTACAGTGGTCGCCATTTGCCGCGCGCGACCAATGGGTTGTTAGTACCTCCAACCAGAAGGCGTTAGTGTGGAACTTGGCAATGAAAACATGGCAGAACTCCATTGAGATCGTGCTGCATGCCCATTCTCGCGCGATCACCGATATCAATTTCTCGGCTTTCCACCCCGATTTACTGGCTACTTGCTCAGTAGACAGCTTTGTACATTGCTGGGACTTGCGTGCTCCGGCGCGGCCGGCCGTGTCATTCTCGGATTGGTTTACTGGTGCCACTCAAGTCAAATGGAATCGACAAGATCCTCACGTCATTGCAAGTTCCCACGATCGTTTTCTTCGGATCTGGGATGACCGCATGGGTGCATACCCAATCAAGTCTATTGAGGCTCATAATACCAAGATCTATGGCGTTGACTGGAATCGTGTCCGACGCGGTGCTCTGGTGACTTGCTCCCTAGATAGGACTGTCAAGTTCTGGGACTACACCACTGACACGGCCGAGGTCCCGGAAAAACAAGTTCATACTCCATTCCCCGTCTGGAGGGCCCGCAATACACCCTTTGGGTGGGGTGTGCTTGCAATGCCACAGAGAGGCAACAATGATCTCCACCTATACAGCCGACGAGCTGAAGAGGGCTCTTCTCCCGAAGACGACTTGCCTCTGGTACATAGCTTCCCCGGCCACAAAGGGCAAGTCAAGGAGTTCCTTTGGAGGCCGCGCGGGGGCGTCGCAGACGGCATCGACCACCGCGAGTATCAATTAGTGACATGGGGAACAGATAGGGAGCTCCGACTGCATAGAGTCAACCCAGAGATTCTCAAGCGTGTTGGCTATGAGAAAGGCAAATCTTTCATTTCCACGCGGACCGTCACGCGACTCGGTGCCACATACCGGAGTTTCCGCGACGTCAATTCCGACCTGGAAATTGATGACTTGGACACTGCTTCCTCGGTCGGAGGTCAAAACCAGAACAACCCAAATGGCACGGGGATGAATGCCATCACTGTCCCGCACGCTCGTGGCTGGATCAAGGGAGGCCATGTTGATAGGGTTGGCATGCAGCCACGATCAAATTTGAGAGCTGATACCAATCCAATTGCTTGGATGCGTGGTGTGAAAATCTCTGGCTGGGACATTGAAACCCTGGGAGATGAGATCAGTCATGTCGGCGAGAAATTCACCAAGGTTTCCTTTGACTCGGTTGATGTTCGCCAAAGAAAGATTTCCATTTCTTTGAATGGACCCTGGGGTGCCGATGGGGCTTCGTTGTTCTTGAAAGTGGACATCAAATTCCCAATGAGCTACCCCAAAACTGCTATTCCAACATTTGCGTTCCAGAAAACAGCAGCTGTGACTGATGAATGGGCCGCAAAGACCACCGCCGAGTTGAGGACAATTGCTGAAACCTACATGTCCCGAGACCGTGGATGCCTCGAAGGCGCCGTTCGCTATCTGCTGGGTGAAAGCAGCTTGGAAGAAAGTATCGCCTGGATTCTTGGTGAGACTGGCGACAACTTTAAGTCCCCAATCAACGGTGAACTAGAAGGCGAATCGAGTGATGAAGACGAAGTCGGGATGACCCAGAGTCAAGAGTTGGGAATGAGCTCCGAGCTACTCCGACCCGTCAATGCCAACGTGATGGTGCCCGTGGCCAAGGCCTGTGGAGCCCTTTGGGCGAATGATGGCCGCCTAGTATGCTTCTTCCCGCCCAAGCCAAAGAGAGACAAATCAGCAGAGCTGTTCGAAAACATGGGCTTCAAAGAGATGACCCGATGGTCCCGAGGAGACAAAGTATTCGAAGGCTTTGGCCGTCTTCATACCAACTCTCCTGGCCCACGTGGAAGAGGAACAATTACCAGCACAGAAGATGGGGCCTCATCTGATTCAGACGAATCGTACTCAGACACATCAAGCTCCTCAGGCTCGTCTGATATTCTTTCCGGGCTACCAACCCGCTTCCCTGCGCCCCAAACATGGCGCAGTGCTGGAAGCTACGGAATGCATCGTCCGCGGTCCACGGACAACTCCCAGCGGTCCATTGGAGGCACTGGAACTCTGAAATCCGAGGGGCCTCAAAACATTGTCTCAATCCATAATCTGAGTGATATGTTACCCGTCAAGCGGGAGTTGGCTTGCCAATATCGCATCTGCGGCAAAGGGGCAGATGTCTGTGCCCACAATGCCGCTGTGGCCCTCGATGCTGGATGCTATGAACTGGCCCAGATCTGGGGTCTTATTAAGCTGATATTACATATTCGAAAGAACCCCTTCCCCTTACCTGAGTCAAGCTTGCTGCAAAGACGCCTACGCATGGCGGGTGGTGAGCTCGCTGGTCTTGGAGGAGACGGGATGCACAGAGACTTATCTGGAAGTATCATTCGTTGGGGAGATCACCCTCTTGGCAGCCATTGGCTTGTCCCTGCCCTATTTGAGCACTTCGAGCGTATCGGAGATGTTCAGATGGTGGCAATGATTTCTTGTGTGCTACTAGCAGCCAGCCAAGAGGGAGCTTTGGAGAACAAGGCCAAGAAGCAATCAGCACAACCGGCCTTTTCATTAGATTTCTCCTCGGTGGCACCTGTGGCTCAAAACAAGCTGCCGGCGGTGACTCCTGCTTCATCCGTTCCGAAAGAGGTTCAATTTACACCTACAGCTCAAACTTCAGCAAGGTCGTCCAGTGAAGTCTGGCGTCTCGAGTCAACACCACCGCATTCCACAGGCACTACGCCTCCGGTTATGTCTCGCCCACGAGGCATCACCGCTGATCGGAAGACTTTGAGTCACAATGTTTCGATAGCTGCGTCGCCCGATCAACAGTCCCAACCACGGAGTGGGTCTGGATTTGGGTCTGTATTGGCGTCGTCCTTGTCTCGTTCGTTCACGTTTGGACCATCGTCGGCCTCGCCGCCAATGAGTAGACTGGACAAAAAGAAGCAGACTCCTCAGGAGAGCCCGAGCGTGATGACTGGGCAAACAGTAAGTGATCTATTACCATTGTGGTCTTACCGAAATAATGTAAACTAACCATTGCCGTCTGATAGTCACAAGCTCAATCCGACACTGAAAGTGACCATGCACCGGAGCCTGCACCACCACCTGCAAGATTCAAGGTTACATTTAAGAACCAGGATGCCTTTGAAAGTGACGGACCGACCCGATATTCCCTTCTCGACCACAACAAGGAACTACTCTATCGGTCATATCGTGCTGCATATGCTAATTTACTGGCATTGTGGGATCTCCCCGTCCAACAAAGCGAAGTCCTCAAATTCGGTGCCGTTTCTGACCGAGTGGACGATATGGCCGCAAGTCATTACTGGAATAGCTCCGACCCCAGCACCACCGAAACATCTCTCAAAGAGCCGCAACCAGTGATGAACATTCAAACCCTGGATTTCCAACGCCATTGCGCCAGCTGCGGACACGCACTCCAACGTTCTATCTTCAACAAACACCCAATCGCCCCCGATACCCCCTCCAAGCGTAACCAGCGCAAAGCAGCAGTCCGCCGATGCCCCAACTGCAGACCTCGCCAAGCCCTGCCCACTAAACTACCCTGCGTCATCTGCGGCGAAGTAGTAGACGGCATGCTAATCCCATGCCTGAGCTGCGGACACGTCAGCTGTTTCGACTGTCATCGACTCTGGTTCCTGCGACCAGAGGACACCTTCGACTCAGACCATTCAGAACAGACCAAATCTCTTCCAGCCTGTCCAACCGGATGTGGCTGCCAGTGCTCCGAGCACATTGCCGTCGATGTCCCCATGCCCTTGGAGACAGCTCCAATCACCCCGGAATACTCGCCTGCCCCCCATCCAGCCGTCACGCAGGCCAAGAATTCTCGTCGTCGACAGTCCGAGCCTGTTGTGTCGGACCCAAGTCGCAAGCCTCTGCCGCCTAGAGAGGTCTCCCGGCTTGAAGATGATATGAATGTTTGGGAGGAATCGTCGCCGTTTGCTTCGCTGGCGCGCGGTCTCGGCGGTGGGCTTAGCCGTGGGCTGCGAACGAAAGACGATCGCAGAAAGAATAAGTCTGTTGCCGTGACTCCTAATGTGAAGACTCCTTGATTTGCATTGTTTCTTGTTTTGAGATGAGCGTGATGATTACTTTTGATGCCCGTCTGTTTTTTTTTGGCAATGCCTTTAGATACCACACCTGTACGAATACATTGTTTTAATTGGATCTCTCGCGTTACTCAAGGACACTGTCTCATTTCAAGGTTGTTATGTCAAGTCAGCACTGAAGCATCGAGCACAGACGTCCCCGTGGCTTTGACCCCTGCCACTAGTTTCTTGCGCCAATCATAGCGACAAGCTATACTTCGAGCTATACTAATCAACTCATGCTAGCTAGAACACTACATTGGTCTCGAATCAAAGGAACAAAGAATGAACTCGTGGCTGCATTAGAATATTTGAGTCAGGAAACAGGAACAGAGAACAGGGCGATCTAAAAGCGATTCTATAACTGCCAAAGCAGCACAAGCACCACTTGCCAAGCAAGCGGGCCCATCACCCATGGAACAGTGCGCCAGCCCATTTATCCAGATCTATTCACAGATTTAAAGCTGCTTGTAGACAGCGTCGGCGCTGGAGACCTCAAGAGTGTTCTTGGCGGACTCCTTAGCGGCGTAGGTGACCTTACCGTGGTCAATGATGATGACGTAGCGGTAGGTGCGGCCCTCCTCATCAGCCCAGCCGATGGACTTGGAGAACTTGGCATCGGGGTCGGAGAGGAACAGCTGTTCAGCGTTAGTCGGGTGTTGATGGGAAATGAAGAATTGCGGGGATCACATACAATGTCGTCACCCTTGACGCCGTTGGCCTTGCCCCAGGCGCTCATGACGTAGGCATCGTTGTAGGCGAGGACGGCGACCTGGTCGACACCCTTCTCGCGGAGCTGGGGAAGCTTCTGGATGTACTCGGGGACGTGGTTGGCGGAGCAGACGGGAGTGAAGGCACCTGGAGAAGCGGTCAGTGGGAATCCTTGCAGGAGGCGTGCAGATGCGGGGGAGGGGTGTGTGGGATGTGGGAGAAAATCTCGAAAGAGCGGTCACGTACCGGGCAGAGCGAAGAGGATGACCTTCTTGTTGGCGAACTCCTTGGAGGCGTTGTAGTTGATGGGGATACCGCAGGAGGTGATCTCGCCAGCCTCCTCGGACCAGGGGATGTAGCTGTGGACATGTTAGTTGGGAGCAATTGGGGGGGAATCATTGGGATTGAACTCACGAGAAGACGACGTCCGAGGGGAAAGCGTCACCGGCGTTGAAACCCTTAGTCATTTTGATGGTATGTGAGAGAGATGTGATATGTGAAAGAGAGGTGGAATATGGAGAAGAAGAAAGAGAGAAGATTGGGTATTTAAGATTACAGCTTACACATATCGGCCCATCGGGATCAGAGGACCCATGAGGTGACCCGTTGCAGAAAGATACCGAACCGCATGGATTATCAAGAAAGACCGCCGAGAACGCTGATTAACTTCACTTATCTAGACCGTTTCTGCTTACCGTACGGTACCGGTACCTGAGCGGTTATTGGCCCAGCAGCTCGGATTTGATATTCCTTTCCACGGCTCGTTGCCAATTGCCCGCCATCATTGGACGACGATGGCGAGGGGCCGAGGGATGATGTTAAATGGGGGGCCCGATTATTCAGGCAGAAGGTGGGATGTGGCAACTCGCTAAGCCTAATGATTGATAACATTTAAAGTCGAGCCCTGCCCGGACGTGGAAATAAAGACTAAGACAAACATGTCCTTCTCTCCCTAATCTGGATCTTTCAGGACTTTGCACACTGGCTATGCTTAGTTATTATTCAGCTGATTTTATGCAGTCCAATTGGAATCCCCGTGGAAGCAAGCGAGTACATTACTGAGTCGAAAAAGCAATGTCATGGATTTCCGACGTCGGTAATCAGATCGGCTTGTACAACCTTGGAATCTCAAGGTTCGCTAAGGTTCGGAATTGGCGCCGACAACCACCAGGGTAGTGAGACTAATCCGAACCGAGACTAGACTGGTTTCGGGTACGGGCCGAGATATATGTACTTTTCATGGCATCGAGGGACAACGGCTCAGTAGATCTGTTTCACGGAAATTGTGTAATTTTACTTGAACCCTTTCAAGGTTGGAGCGTAATGCATGTTACAACTCTGCAGAACACAAGCTTGGCATATGTTTACCCTATGATAGTCACCGACTTGAGTTCAATGTTGGAATGATTAGTTCAAACGAACCCCCTTTCATGATACATCCCTACGACTCTGGTCGATGATGAACTGGGCACATCTCTCGGCAACCATATAAACTGATGCTGAGATAGATGCACCCCCGGGCCGGGGAAACACGCTCGCATCTGCAATACGGAGGTTCCGCACTCCGTGCACCACGAGCCTCTGATCGACTACCCCCTCTTCTTTGGTGAGACTCATCCGACATGTGCCCATGGGATCGTAGCTTCCAGTCACCATACGCTGGATGTACTCGTCAACCTGCTCATCTGTCACAGTCTTCCATGCATCCATCGGCGGTGGAACTGCCTTTGAAACCTTTTTCTTGTCACTTTTACTTCTCTTCTTGTCAAGCATGGAGTCGAGATACTCTAGATCCATACCAGGAGCCAAGGTGAACGGCGCCGGGTGTGGATATCCGGTCTCCGGACTTGTGAACTCATCGGCTAGTCGCATCGCGAAACGTACAGCCTTCCGCAACCGCGGACTGTCGCGAGAATCAACCAGCAAGGGGAGCTTGATCTTGAGGGGTTTCTTCGGGTCGGATCCTGTGAGCTCGACACTACCGGTGGTATGAGGTTGTACAAGAGCCGCATACCAGGTTAGACACGGAACTCCAGGGACCCCATGTTCAATAAGCGTACTGATCGGACATATCAGGACCTCAAGATCAGGGGCGTCCTCGTCCTTAGAAGGGCGCACTGCCAATGTCTTATCATCGAGTGAAGTGGAGTGCAGGAATGCGGCGCCAAATTGGCCGTTGGAAGCGAGGACACCGGTTCCAAAAAAGAGCCACAGCATGAAATGCCATAAGATGGCCACGGTCTGGATGATATGCAAAGTATGCTTGCGTGGAAGCTCTGTCATTACCGGTGCGAGGACGTGGGTGACCAAGTGAGAGCCCACAGCGGGGTGATCCTGTACGACAGGGATGTTGTGCCCTGAAAGGTGACCTTTGGGACCAATGCCACTACTCAAGGTCAGTAGATGTCTTCTGCCACGACGGGCATGCCAACCTGAGCATGAGTAGCTGTGGCGTGCCGAACACACCACTGCAAACAACCACTTCTCTTTGAGCCTTGACCAAAACCTCCTCACCACCTCCTGTTGGTCTGATCCGTACTCCTGTAACGATGTTTCCATCGTCCCCAAACTCGAGCTTCGTCACCAAGACCCCAGTACACACCTTCAATCCCTTCCTCTCCCTCACAACCGAGGCATCCAGCCAAGAAGTCAACGCAGAGCTCCGCACTCCCTCCCCATCGATTGAGAGCTCACTCCGAGCATACCGTTGCGTACCTCTACCACCCCCAGCGTCCAGCCCAACCCGCTCCATCACCGAGTCCACATACGGCATTACCCCCGTATCCCCAGCCTGCCGTCGCTGAACACCCTGTTCAACCCGCGCAAGAGCCGGTTCCACTTTTTCCCAGGACCATTGGTCCAGCCCCAGATCCCGCGCCCAGCCGTCAAACTCGGCGCGTCCACCAGGACTCCACACCATTGAGTGGATGCGACTCGTGCCACCAAGCATTTCACCAGCAAGGAGTTGCACATGGCGCCCACGCAGATCCGCATTAGGCTCAGCGTGGTAACGGTTGATGCCTCGCTGCAGCGGGCCGAGGAGTGGGATCCGCGAGAGAAGACCCGCGTTGACGCGGCCTTTGTCCAGAACTAGGACTGAGGCGTTGAGGGCAGAGAGTCTGTTTGCGACTAGACATCCTGCTGTACCGCCTGTGTGGAACTGTTAGTGGTGCTTGTGCTTGGCTGGGGAAACGCGTACCGCCCACGATGATGTAGTCGAATGTTTGTCCTGCTACGTCAGTTGACGTACTCTCGGGATAAGACTCGAAGGGCCACATGTTGTTATTTAGATAGGTCTTGTTGGCCCGGTAAGTGATGTGTTTTGTGGCGAGACAGGCTGACCAGCCCCCGCAATTCTGATGCTACTATCTTTGGGAAGGACCGTTGCCAAGACTGCTGTTCTTGAATAGATTCGTTCAGGGGGAATCTAGTAAGCTGTGACCACAGGCTGTTTCTTACTGGGCCATGGAGTATCCTCCAACCTGATGTGGAACTTCTAGGTTATACGGGGTTCATCCGCGGGCTCTTGTCCCTCGTATACGGGGTTTGCACTGTTTGTTCTGAGGACTGGAAGAGGCGGACCCTAGGATCAATTCAGCAGAAATCAGCCTCAAGGAAACGGCTAACAGTTCCAAGCCCAACTGGGAAATCTTCCTGTCATCCGGGGATTGCGGCGTTAAGGGATCGGCACCGGGGGAATTCATCCTCCGCCGAGGTTCACAAAACATCACTGAGAGCTCTTCTTTCGACCAGACAACACAGCAAATATGGTATCCTTAGACAATATACAAGCCAGCAATACAGCACTCAAGAACTACGGCCCCAATCTGGTGGGCGTATTCGGTAGGATTTGGGACTCACACAAAGCATCCAATCACTAACATTCTTCAGTTGGTGGCACCAGTGGCATTGGCGAAAGTACCGCCCGTGCTTTTGTCAAGTATGCAGCGTCTCCACGAGTCTACCTCGTTGGCAGAAGCGAGACCCGAGCATCCCAGATAATCGAGGATCTCCGAGCCCTGAACCCAGACGGACAGATCAATTTCATCAAGGGCGATGTCTCTCGTCTACAAGAAGTCGACGAGGCATGCAAGGAGATCCAAGCCAAAGAAGAAAAGATCAATCTTCTAGTCCTGAGTGCTGGCATTCTGACCATGAAAGGAAGAGATGGTAATATCACCTATCTTCAACCCTCGCCACTCCGCTAACGAACAAAAACAGAAACCGACGAAGGGCTAGACAAGAAGCTCAGTCTTCATTACTACTCCCGCATGCGATTCTTGTACAACCTGCTCCCGCAACTGACCAACGCCGCCAATGCAGGCACAGCCCCCGGCCAACGCGGTTTATCGAGCGTTCTGTCTGTTCTTGATGCTCGTGGAAACGCACCGCTGATTTTGAACGACCTCTCCCTGAAGGAGAACTACTCTCTGCGCAATTGCGCCAATCACGCAATTACCATGACATCGCTGTCGATGGAAGAGCTTGCTGCCTCACATCCGGCTACGTCTTTTGTCCACGCGTACCCTGGCTTGGTGAAGACAAGCTTGGTTCGTGATAATGGATCCTTGATGAAGCTCGCTTTGAATGCGATGTTCTTCTTGCTCACGCCGATGAACGTTCCTTTGGAAGAGAGTGGAGAGAGACATCTATATGCAGGCACTAACCCTTCGTTCGCCCCGCGGGATTCGACCCGGGGTGAGGGCGTTGCGATTGGATCGGATGGCGTCCAGGGTTCTGGTTCGTATCTGGTTGGATCGGACTCGGCCACGGTCAGCAATCAGAAGGTATTGGAAGGATATCGGGCGGATGGAACTAGAGCGTCCGTTTGGAAACACACCCTTGACATCTTCAAGGGAATTCGTGGTTAGGTCTGTTTAATTTGGACTTTTTGAGCGACATTGGCAATGTGGATATTGCCACTCCCTCCATATAATCATTAATTCACGTCACATTCAGCATCATTGATGTAAAATCAACCTAATTGGCAAAAGGACTGAGTCTGACTCATATAATTTAGTGTCGTGTATCATTAACATGCTCCGTCGTCTCCATCAAGCGAGCCAAAGTGACGGCCTCCCGAAGCGCCCGTCCAATATGACCCCGTACCCCAGCCTCTTCCATCACCATCAAACCGCCAATCGTACATCCTTCCGGTGATGTGCCCTGATCCCTCAGAACCGCAGGGTGCATACCACCCTGTAGCATTGTCGCCGTTCCCTGCATGGACTGGAAAATCATCGTATGGGCCAGGTCCCGCGGCACGCCAACCGCCACCGCGGCATCAATGAGTGCATCGCAAATCACCGCGAAGAAAGCAGGCGTCGAACCACCCACTGCAGTGGTAGCATTCATCAATTTGGGATCAATGTGAACAGCCTTGCCGATCTGCTCGAAGATCGCCGTCGTGATTTGAAGGTATCGTTCTGGCAACGCTGGTTCCGAAACCTCAATGGCCGTCAAAGACTGAGAAACCTGAGCCGCGATATTGGGTAGTGTGCGCACCACCCAAGCCCTGCCAGCCGTGTTCTCGGCCGTGGTTTCGCTTCCGTAAATTGTCGCTTCGAGCTTCTGTCTCGTCCACCCCGCTGCAATGCTGATGATCAACTTGTCCGACAATGCCTCCCGGAGTCCGGGCTGCGTCAACACTTTCTCAATGTCGGCGGGGTCTGCGCCTAGAATGACCGCGTCGGCATTTTGGACGGATTGGACGTTCTCTCCGCGCCGGACGCTGAGCTTGTCCAGTGAGTCGGGGAATCTCTCAAGTAGTCGCTTCTCGGAGCTTTCACTGCGCACGCAGGCGATGTATCGAGTGAAGGGGATATCGCTGGCTTTCTCGGCTGGCGCATTGATTAGGCCATCTAGGATAGCGATTCCTAGGTTTCCTGGTGGGAATTAGTTGAGCTTTGTGGGGTTCTGCACGCTGTACTCACCACAACCGAGGATGCAGAGAGTTCCGTTTCGAATATCAGCCATGTTGGAAATTTAACACAGAGCAATGTGAGGATTGAGACCCGGGGACGCTGTGTTCATATGGATTTTGGATATCGGAAGGGCTCCCGACTGTGGAGAACTGCCCCGCTTACATGGAGCAGATATTCCATCGATCCCATTGAGTGCTGTAGTTTGGACTTTTCTTTTTTGTTTCACTGTGTTCAAGCTGGAGTTGTATTGCCAATGCCAAATATGACCTGGGAGTAGGAAAAGCAGAAGTATCCCCTTTGAAAGCCCTGGAGATTGTTTTGAGAAGGTCACCCCGATCATATGACCTATACTTCACCCGTGGACGTCCATGGACCATCGCGTTAGCATTCCTTTTACACTCCGCAGGCACAGAGTGCTGTATGATGTTAGAGATCGACAATTGAGTCTCACTGGGTCCGATAGCAGTCCACTGCCCAGTACGGAGTATATAAATGGACCCTCACATGACCGGGACATCTACCGACCACTTTCCCCTCACGGACTCCGCACGCTTGGCTCTACGGCCGCAGTCGCCTATCTCCAACTCCGCAACTGATGACGGCTTTCGGAAAACGGACGCAGACATGCGGGGACAAGACTATATCAGCTTTGCATCCCACAAATTCGTCATCGCATATTCTTTTCCCTGATGGCTGTCTGTGCTTCGGACCCGATTATCATCGTTGGCGCAGGCGCCCAAGGCCTGTCAACAGCACAACTTCTAGCCCACCGCGGCTACACCAATGTCACAGTCTTTGCCAAAGATGACTCCCCCAGAGATGCAACTGTAGTGTCCCCTTGAGAAAATCCATGGCTAATCTCAGATCAATCGCTGATAGAGAATGGAATAGATACAACGCGCAGCGCAGGAAGCTGGCGTGCGATTCGTCTTCGATCAGCCTGTCGAGGAAATCGTGTACGTGAGCACATTGGCCGGAAGGAAAAATGCCGGTGTGCGCACCAGGGATTCCCAATTTTACCCGTCGTCCCTGGTCATCATTGAAACGGGCGCTGGGGAGATCCCTGCAATTGGCCAGTTCCGGCTGCACGACTCCTTGGCGACGCCCCTTTCGTGGTTTACCAACAAACAGACCGGATCTTTGGTCGATGTCGTGCCGCACGAGTCTTCGTCGGTCATTTTGTTATCGGGGGATCCCCGCCTGGGGTCGAAATTGGTTGCTTTGGCGGGATCGCTGGTCTTGGATCTTCTGGGCGCAACTAGTGATCAGCAAGCTGTCAACTCTCAGAATCTGTCGCAGATCCTGCCGGAGCCTGCGAAGCTATGAGGATCTGGAAAAAGTATTATGCATCGTTCAGCCTGTATTTTCGCAAGATAATTTGCGATTTTTTTTCTCTGTTTCTGAACCTGGATCTTTTCCCAAGGGTATACGCTGGCGGAAAACCAATACCGATTCCATGCTTCAGTAGAGTAGTAGTAATAGTATCTGAGAGTCTTGATCCGATCGCGGACGCTAAAGTGCGGGAGCTGTTGACCCCGTCGAAATGATCGACGTGCGTCGACGCGTTCCGTGTTCACAATTTAGGCGCGGAACAGCATCTCAGGCAGATTCTTCGGCCACGATGGAGATATTGTGAATGGGCTCCACGGTATCCTGGACTTTGTTCTTGGGAAAGGAGACCATCGCTTTTCGATGCCCCTGGACAGTCTCGACACTGCGATTTTCTGGTATAGCTGCGAACCAGGTGTGCGACGTCAACCTCGAGGCAATTCTGTCTTTCCATCCTGGTCATGGGTCTCGATTAGGAAAATTCCACAATGATTTGCTTCATGTTTTATATGTTGGTAGTTTGAAATTGATGCTCTGAGCGAGGGATCTATGGCCTTGGAGATGCTACAACGGGGACAACTGAATTTAGAGGTCGTCGCCCTCAAAGCCTCCTGGGCCCACTGCGCAGGCCAAAACTTAGATCTCGGTATGGAATCCAGCCAATTGAGATGCCTTGCATTGTTCAAACAAGAGGGTGCAGAGATATTAAGTTCAAGGCGTTTCCAAGTTGGCATTGATGTTATGGCCATCAGAACAAAGGATGGCCTCTCGCGCCGATTGGGGGTCGGTACCATTCCGTTATTCGCGTGGCTGGCCCTGCTTAAGCCCAATTTTAAGTCTATTCTGCTTCAGTAAAAGGCCTTACCTGCACAGATAGGAAGGTAATATTTACATAGGTAGTAGTGGTTTTCCAGTTCTGCATGGATCGCTCCCGAGGTCGGATATATATCCGCGACACGCCGAGTCTCGACCGAAACTTTGAAATCAAATTGTGAAATGAATGTTCCTCTATGACACGTATTTGTACCTAGCCTAGTATCTGCTCAGTGGTTGGCATGGATCCATGGATACCTAGTATTTGATTGTGCGCGATTCCGCAACAGAATGAATATGGTTCCTATACAAACACTGCCCAGGTGCAAGGTCCCGAGTAACCTTGGAACTCTAGGGCTCTACCTAGTAGCATTCATCTGGGCAACAAACTCACAACCTCCCAGAGATTGAGACTATGATATTGCTTCGCAAAGTGGAAAGGTGTGTACCTTGATATATTGTACACTCACTACTAGGTATAGCCACCACTTCCATTCAAAAAATACTTAGCTGATAAGTGGATACACAGTTTGAATAGTAAAATTAACGAGGATCAGCACGCTACAACAATTGGAACCCCAGTTGACCTGCGTGTCGTGCTCATAGCTCCAGGAATTCATGTTATGATAGACCATGGGCTCTCACAAAGACATCCGACACATACAATGACCAAAGCCGCCCGGTAGCCGCCAAAACATCAAAATTGATTTTCCCATTTGGGGAAGTGGAAACCATGTGGCCGAGGACAGGGCGACAGGGCTCCATCCCTTACATTCCTGGGATCCAGTATTGTTTGTCTGTGCGGTGTTACAGGCACAGGAATTCTTCTCGGGATCTCCTGAAAAGAGTCTGCGTTATGTCAATTATATCATCTGGAGACATGACGTACTGATTTTTGGGTCGTGTGCGGATCAATTGATGTGAACGTTGCTTTGATACTCCGTCGTCTCCTAGAGATTCCCCAATACGCCAAATTTCTTATTACCACCAACCAACCTCAATTCCTCGAATTTTCTGTTAGTTGCCAAGGAGCGGAGAGTGTTCTGAAATACTAGTCATTGCATCTAAGGACCATTACTTGAGGAAGTAGGATGTACAGTAGTAGCTGGGAGTAAGTACAGTGGAGGGCTTCGGTCGGCCCTTTCAACTGTATCGAGATAATTACGATACAATTTGCCGGTAGAATGATCTAGGAATAAGCTCAGGGGGCTCAGGTTGAGAGATTGGCTTTCCAGGGTTGTCCATCTAATGGCTCCAACACCAGGGCTATTTGTCGACACAGTTCTACGATGTTTGGGACAACATTATTCTATGAAACTGGAATTGCTCAACAAATATTTCAGCCTTGAATTCTACGATGAAATTACAGGCCGTGAAAGTTTGAGCCCTTGAGGTATCATGTAACGAAGCCGATGCAGGATAAATCATCCCGGTCCTACGGCTGCAGGTCTATCCTGATCCTGAACTTGATCTCAGAAACCAGAGAATTTGGCTGTCGAGGGGAGTGGAATGCTCACTCCCAAACAGATCCCTTTGCCGATGTTAAGGTTAGTATGTACTGGTGTTGTTGACCCCCTTCCGTTGGGGAATACCTCCTCCTTCCGACGTCGATCCCGACCGTCGACATGGGGAAACCTGACGTGAAGATGTTGAAGCATTCACCGTGACAGACAGAAATTAGTTTGAAACAGGAATTCATGAATCTAAATAAAACTATCATTGTCAGGACATATCAGATTAGTTGGGTTGAATCCGCCCCACATGCATGTTGCCAGACTTAGGGCTACGGGCAGTGAGGAAGAGAAGCAGAAGCAGAACGGCAGAGGAAAAGACAAAGTAAAGAAGAAGAGAGTAGTAGAGTAGTAGTAGTAGAGTAGATAGTAGGGTGTCTCGAGAGAAGGGAAATTGCACCTCAGGCCGGCATTCCTGGGAGGGCAGGACCATTCCAGTCCAAAGCATGTGAGCCACCACTTCGCTTTTCCTCTTTTCTTCCTCCGTCGTATTTTCAGTTTGAGGTTTGCGTGGTGGTGTGTTGATTTGTCCTTGATGCCAGAGTTCTCTGGAGCCGATCTTTACGTCCGTCACTGTTTGTTCTGGTGGCCTTCACCAATTTGTGCGTGGGGATGACATGGTTGATTTCCAGCGAGAAGCTAACCACGCCCAGACTAATCACTAATCCTGACGAGCAACACCCAACCACACCACGACGGGGGACCACCAAGATGGATCCAATGATCGTGGACAGCAACTACTCTCAGCGGAGACGTCCGTTGATGGATGCCTCCGGCCGCGTGAATCACTCAAAGTCGCCCAACGCCGAGACCCCACGCCTGGTAGTCGAAGAGTCTGAGGTCAAATCACCGGATAGGATGTCCTTCCTCATGACTCCGACCCCAAAGAGGACACGGGATGTTGATAGGCTCTCGGTGGCAACCGACATGCAACCCGATTCAGCGCGCAACTCCATCATGTCAGCAACCTCTATTCTCTCCAGCAGGGGAAAGAGAAAAACACACGTTGGACCTTGGCAACTTGGACGCACACTGGGAAAAGGGGCCACTGGTAGGGTCAGAAAGGCAAAGCACGCCGTGACGGGAAATACCGCCGCCATCAAGATCGTTTCCAAGAAATCGGCCGCGATGGTTCAGAGTGAGAGCATTGCAGCAATGGACCGCAATGCGGGAAATTTTGCCGGGAATTTTGCGAGCAAAACAACTACCAGAGCGATGCCATGTGGTATTGAGCGTGAGGTGGTAATCATGAAGCTGATCGAGCATCCAAATGTCATCAGTCTGTATGATGTTTGGGAAAATAGAGGAGAACTGTGAGTGTCCTTCTAAATCCAACGCCTCAGCACTAACAGCTCGCAAAGATACTTGGTTCTCGAATATGTCGAAGGAGGGGAGCTATTTGACTATGTATCGTCTAATGGCCCTCTCCAAGAGGAAGAAGCAGTGCGATTGTTTCGGCAGATCATCGCAGCACTTGGATATTGCCATCGTTTCAACATCTGTCACCGCGATCTGAAGCCAGAGAACATTTTGCTTGACGCCAATCACAACGTGAAACTTGCTGATTTTGGTATGGCGGCTCTCCAGCCCGCCGGACACATGCTGAACACGTCTTGTGGAAGCCCACATTACGCAGCACCCGAGATTATCCACGGCCACAGCTACCGAGGTGACAGGGCCGATATGTGGAGCTGCGGTATCATTCTTTACGCACTGCTGACCGGGTACTTGCCATTTGACGGTGGAGATCTCGCCGGCACGCTTCGCCTCGTTAAGAAAGGCGTCTACAACATCCCCGGCAACCTGAGCGAGGAGGCCAGTGACTTGATCCAACGTATCTTGCAGAAAAGACCAGAAGATCGCATCACCATGCAGCACATCTGGATGCATCCACTGCTCACGAAATATGAGAAGCTTCACAATGCCCTGGTTGATCACTACGTTGGTCCACCACCCCCATTGTCGGTCAAAGACTGTGGTCCGGCCTTGTCTTGCTATCAAGACATTGACATTGATATCCTTCGAAATCTTCAAACATTGTGGCATGATGTGGAGCTGAATGATTTGATACAGAGGCTTTTGTGCATCGAGTAAGTACAAGATATCCATGAATCTTTGGAACCAAGACTGACATGAATAAAGGCCAACCCATGAGAGGTTGTTCTACAATGCCCTAGCAAGGTTCCGCGATGATCAACTCGAGAACTACCAAGGACAGCCTCTTGAGTACTCGGCTAGCGATTATCATCATATCTCTCGCCCTGGCCAAGTTCGTCGTGGTCGGAGCCAGACGGGACAGGGCAGCTCCAAGCGGCGTGCCCAATATTCCTCGGGTAAAGATTTGTGCCACCGTTCTAGCTCCATCAAGGAGCCAATGTCTTGTGGTACTGTAGAGAGCTATGATCCGTACAGGTCTCCAAAGCATGAGAAAATGATGCAGACGCAGTACGCTCAGATCACGGTCCACAGAGAAGCGGGCAACAATACAGTTGACCTCCTTTCTTCGCCCAGGGTGCAGCCCCCGCCATCTATCGTCGAGGAGGAAGAGCCGGAGGATGATGAAGACGAAGATGACGATCTCACTGATTCGCCATTTACCGTCGTCCAGAAGAGAAAGCACAGGCCTAGCTCTATGAAGTCTTTCCACTCGTCCCGCATGCCTCACTCAAGCTCGCGGGCTCCTGGGCTTTCTACTCACAGCATGAGCTATCGTCGGAATGTTTCTTTCCACCATACCCGCAATCGCTCCCAGGGATCTACCACAGCGAAACCTAAACGCAGAAAGACCGCCACGCCAAATCACCAAACAGAGATCAAGCGCTCACCTAGCACATGCAGCTTGCAAATACTCGCAGAATGCACTGGCCCGCAAGAAATCCCAAGCAGCCCACCCTTGCCGGCGCAGCCGATGGTTGTTCGCCCGAACAACCCTAAGGTCAGGAGCTTGCATCATGTGCGGAAAGTTCGAGACTCAGACTATACTTGGAAGGAGGACACCCGCCAGGTATCTCATGAACTCAGCCAGATTTGTGAAGAAGCGTTCAATGGTAGTTCTGCCTCAACCATGCGCACAGCAAGCGTTGGATCCGGGTATGAAACGCCAGGAACTCCACTTTCTATGGCAAGTCCTCCGCAGGTTCAACCTACCGCAATACCTGCTGCTCCGAAGCCCCCCAA
Organism: Penicillium olsonii; assembly: GCA_911174995.1. NCBI lineage: Eukaryota > Fungi > Ascomycota > Eurotiomycetes > Eurotiales > Aspergillaceae > Penicillium > Penicillium olsonii. The sequence goes on along the minus strand of CAJVNO010000008.1, from coordinate 471,022 downwards.
GGAGCCCACACCCTCCCAAAACATCCGGGCGCTTATCCAGACACGACAAAGGGTCCTCGAGTATAGCTGTGGACGAACAAACAATGTTCTACACAATCTGCCTGAGGTCATCAGTCAGCTCGATCGGTTGATTGATGAGCACCGCGCAATTGCACAGAGGGAGATCGATGTGGGCACCTTCAGTGACCCCTTCATCACCACGCCTGCCGAGGCATCTCTGCCCGTCATTGATGAAGAAACTGCCAGCCCGGCCCTTTCGTCGCGTGAGATGGCCACTCAACCTCAACCCCCGCCGCGGGCCTCGCTCGCCGTTTCACAGGGCGCTGACCCAAGGGCTACAATTCGAATGGTTCCCCACAGTTCCTTCCGCTCCATGGAAGAAGTAAAGCCGCTCACCATTCGAAAGAAGAAGAGTATGAAGCCCGTGCCCGACGTTCAGGAAGGTGCCACCGTTGTTTCTGAGCCGGCAGACCGAGACGTTTCATCGGAAGTACGCCGAAATACTCCTCACAGTCTAGCACCAATTGAGGAAGCACCTGTCTCTCCAAAGAAGGCTTGCCCCGCGGGATCGCAGGGTAAGAAGTGGTCCTGGTTCAAGCATCGCTCGAATATCTCGGAAGCACCTTCCACGCCTCCTACACCTCCCGCAAAGGATCCCACCCCCCTCGTTTACGCTGGAGATAACTCGGTGAACAAGCCAGTCACTCTGGTGTCCGAATTTGCCCCGTCCCCTGTAAAGAATGAGCGAGTACCGACTCGTAAGACTTCACTGGACCGATTTGGTGGCAGCTTCCTGAAGAAGCTCATGAAGAAACCGAACAAGAGCGCCCCAGAACCTGCAACCGGTGCGTCAAGAACATCCAAGTATTTCCGGCACTGTACTAACCCCCTCATAGAACCTGAGCCTGAGCCACAGACTACATCCAGCAAAGACCACCGCCATTCGTTCATGTGCCAAGGTCTTGCAGACACAGACAGCTCCGTCGAAGGCGACGACCCTCGCAATCTGTTCTTGAACAAGCGTCGCTCAGTGGCGAATCAGAACTGGTTCGCGCGTGTTTTCCAAATCAAGCCCGCTACTCAGGTCATCCCGTTGAGCATCTCTAAAGCCAAGGGCCGCAAGGAGCTCTACAGGCTTCTTCGCGAATGGCAGGACTTTGGTATGGAAGACGTTTACCTGGACAAGACCAACAGCATTGTCCACGGACGTGTTGGCGAAGCCAACGGTAAGTACTGCCATTCGTTTTGATTGAACCCGCTGACCGATGCATAGTCCTTTCACTTCGGGAGGTTGAGTTCACCGCTGAGTTCTATACTGTTCTTGAACATGGCCGCCAAGCAAACCTCAGCTTAGTCCGCTTTAAGCAAGAGCGGGGCGCTGCTTCCTCTTTCAACAAGGTCGTCGAGACAGTACACACAACACTTCAACGCCGTGGCATCGTGGTTGAGGACCCGTCAAAGGCCAAGAAGATGTCCAGGGTCCTCGACTCAATTCCTAAGCACAAATAAGCACCTTTCCATCTCCCATAGTCCCTATTCTCTCACAGCATTACGACCTCTCCAACTATCGCCTCTCTCTATCTCTCCCTTCTTCTCATGCCTGAATACTCCCATCCCTCCAGCATACTACGTTCTAGCGTGCAAAAGCACCTTTGCATCTCATGTCAGATATCCTGCCCACATTCGCTTTTACCGCACCCAGACCCTGTTGAACTCGGTCTCGCATCCTTCGTTTCGAGTTTCGTTCCCTGTGACCCCCACTTTCTCATTTGTTGGCTATCTAGTTCTGCGTGCCGTGCTTGGGTTTCGCGCTCATCTTGTTCCATTCTCGCACATTTTCATCCAATCGTTCCCTGATCTTTCCCCGTTTTCCAAACATGGCTTAATGCATAATCTTGATGGAATGAGAAAAAGCGAAATGTTCCCCAATGTAGGTAGCTGAATCAATTCGAATTACTCCTGTGTTCTGTATGCTATACTCGTAGCCATGGATCTTGTAAGAACCCAGATGCCAAAATCAATCCCATTGCGTATCTCAAGACCAAGTTACCACCTTCCATGGCTTCCCATACCTTACACGCTGTAACTCCCAATACGACCGCTTATCTGCGCCGATGCAGGTACGTCATGCAAATGCAATCTCCATTATGCCAAGACTGCCCCTAGCAGCCTATAGACTAGCACTTGACGGCAAGGGGAGACATACCTCAGATCGAGATAGGACTCGGATTGAGTTTCTGAGATGCTCAGAGATAGCCCAAACATGAACATGAACATTGCACTAATGCGGTAATAGTTTGAATAGCAGAAAGAGTGATCAGACAGCCTCCCGGATATAAGTATAAGCAGACAATCGAACGTCAACGGAAAAAAAAAACAAGGCATGGTAAAGGGAAAAGAGAACAAATGACACACAACCCCGGTCTTTAGGTCGCGTAGGCGAAACAAATGGCCCATCCTCAAAGGATATAGTAAATAGACGAATGCCTTCCCGGTGTAAATAGTGAAAAACGATGATAAGAGGTTCAAAAAACGCAAGACGAGAGCCGACAGCAGTGCATGAACGCGATGAAGAGACGAAAAGAAAGAAGAAGAAAGAAAAAAAAAAAAAAAAACAGGGAAATTGACGATTTGCGAAGGAATTCAGATAACCACCCGAGAAAAATTTCAAAATAACGCGAAATGAAATACCATCCTAGAGAAGAATATTTGTATGCCACCACATGGGAAAAAGGTGCAGGGCAAAAGCGATTCCAAATCGAAAATCAGAAATGCTGCAGGCTTGGAGATGGCTGCAGAGGTGCAGGGTGAGATCACATCTCAACGAGCAGGCCTGGACAAAGTCGAGAAAATGGTCGAGGAATGATTTCGATATTCGATATTGTGGAAAGGAAAGTTAAGGAATAATATAAAAAAAATTTCGTATGCCGATAAAAACCAGGAGATTTTCGGTTGCTCGTGAAGCTCGTGTTCTTTCTCGTAACGAATGGGGGAGGAATGTGAGGCGATTTCTTTTTCTTCCCCTTGCGTGAAAAAGCGTAGGTCCCACCGATTCCAGGGAGATCGGGACAACGGTCCGAGACCTTTTTCAGATTTTCTTCTCTCTTTTTTTTCCCCCAAGCCTTCCCACACATGGCTCTCAGACCGTGTGGCCAGCACACGGTCCCCCCATTCCTGCTCCTAGGCGGATTCTTCGCGCTTGTTTGTGTTCTCTAGAGCAATCATTGCGGGCCACGACGGTTCAGCGCGTTGAGCATGTCGCTATCGGTGCTGGATCGGCCTTGCGAATCCCCTGGGTTCAGCATGTCGCGAACGTTCAATCCACCGCGTTGGGATCCACCGGGCGTCGAGGTGGGAGGCGGCGTCACACCGCCTGGCTGGGGAGTGCTGCTCTGCGCGATGGGCTGAGCCTGGGCGGGGGGCACGCTACCCTGGTGGGGAGTCATGGGGGCCTGGTGGGGTTGCATGGGCGGGTAAGGGGAACCGTGAGGCGAGGAGGAATGGCGCGCATCATAGTTGTAGGCCGAGGGCGGCGAGGTGCGTCGGTCGTGCGCAGGTGGAGGGTAGGCGTAAGGGCTTGGCGCGGTGTGCGTCTGGTATCCGGGGGCGGACCCAGCGGGCGTCACGGGAGCAAGGTTGGTGGGATCGGGATACTCAAAGCCCGAGTTCGAGCCGCGGCGGTGTCGCTGGAGATTTCGAAATGTTAGATCGGTCCTCGATGTCCCCGAAAGCCCGAAGGGAGGGGGGGTCTTACCGGATCAGGCATGCCTGATGCAAGGGGGGCACCGTCCATCGGTGGTCGTCCGTTCTGATAGTACATCCCTTGGGGTGGCGGCAGTGTGGTTTCGGGACCCTGCGGTTGCTGCTGAGGGGGGAGCGGCTGGCCATGAGCCCCGTACAGGACTGGGGGTGCACCACGACCAGGTGGTCCATTCTGTCCTGGGCGTAGATGGGGGTAGGCGGTGTGCGCGGGCACGAAAGCCTGGGTTTGCGAAGACACTGGGGTAAACATGCAATCTTGGTTAAAACGAACACAGTTGCTGCACCGTCCATCGGCGGAGGTATCGAATCCCGAGCAGCGGATCTGGAAGCGGTTGGGTTAGCGCGTTGATTCCCCTCCTGTAGAAGGCTGATTGAAGCTCTTTGGTTTCGTACCTTCCGACGACGACAATAGCGGCATGCTATGGCCGTTCTCTGTCGTGGAGCTGCGGCTTGGTAGGGACCTTGTGCTGCGGGAGGGTGTCCATAGGCATCTGCGCGATAGGGACCCGGCGGGGGAGGGAGCCGGTACGGGTCTTGAGCTCCGTGGATGGCGTTCATGTTCTGGTGCGGGTAGCCTTGAGGCGGATACTGGGCCGGGGGATATTGCGAAGCCGGATACTGTGGAGGATACTGTGACGGTGCGTACTGTGATGGAGGAGGATATTGGTAGGCGCGATCCTGATCCGGGGGAGGAGGATAGGAAGTTGGCGGGTACTAAAGGGTTAGCGGAGGGGACTCACGCCCAGCTGAACTTCACATACCGGATAAGCAGCCTGTTCCTCGGCGTTCCAAGGCCGGCCGTGATCCTGGCGGCTTGGATCACGATCATGATCGTTGGGACCCGACATGGTTGAGTAAGACGAGATGAGTCAAAAATACAGGGATGTGACGTTGAGTTATTGAAAGGGGGGATTCAACAACCCAGCGAGCATAGCGCAGTTCACGCAGGGGAACAGCAGAAAAAGGAAATCTCAAAGAAAAGGGAACTAAGCAGTCCCAAGGGCAAGAAAAGGGTCAAAAAAGGAAAAACAGAAAAAAAAGAAAGATGTAGAGCCGAATACGTAGGTAAACCAAAATGACGAGAAAAAGGAAATTGGAAAAAAAGAAAAAAAAAGGGAAAAAGGCAGAGATGAATGACGTGAGCAGTAAGGACCCCACGATAAGAAGGAAAGGAAGAAAAGAAGCACTTCCGTGATTGGAAAGAAGGGGAATTTTTAGAGAACGGGGTGGAGCCCGGGCAGCGCGGGCTAAAGCGGCGCCAGTGACCCATAGACATGGAGGGGGGATTACCATTACCGTACCATGACAGAACATGGCTGATTTAGGGTACCAGACTTCGGCTTTTTTTTTTCTTCTTTTTTTCTTTTTCTCTTAATTTCTTTTCTTCGTTTCTTTTCGTTCTATTTAGAAATAAAAATATTATTCGGTTTACATTTGCCTCTGCGGTATCCTGTACCTAGGTACAGATCGCATCTCCGATCGATTGACATCATGGAATGTGGCAGGTGACCTCTCCCATTGGGATTAACCTTGCCATGCACGTCAATTCCTCCCTTGCTGCGTAACCGTCCATGGACGAACGTCCGCCTCGGACCGTAGTCGCACAACCGCAACCGGCCCCGCGGAACCAGGGTTATCTTCCATGGCGATGGGCTCGGGTCGGGGCGACATGCTCTGCATCTCGGTGTGTCTTTAATTAATCTATTAATCTATTTCCACTCTGGATCTTGCTATTATGTTATTATTATGGTTATTATTATTTTTTTGCCGAAGAATGCTCCTCCGTGACAATCCCTTTGAACCCCATCGCGCACACTGGTCGATTACCTAGTCGATCAAAGTACATGGAACTACTGCATGTACTATGAATGAAAAATTCAAGCGGTGAAAGTGTGGCGATCAGACTTCAGCTGAAGGAGTGGGGTTCAGCTGGGCCACTCGCCACTTTGCAATACACAACCAGAATTGTTTCTCGCTTGGGTCGACCCAAAGCCGGTGCAAAGTCTGTTCCAAGCAACCTCCCCCTCCTGAGGCCCTGCGTGGGAGAGCAACGCAACGGAGTGGGGGGGCTCTAAGTTCCCAGGGCTGTAGCACTGGATCCGGAAAGGCATGAGCCTAGGTAACCTGCATTAGCGCTGCGCTGACAGGGGGCGGGTTCCTTGTTCAAGAGCCACAACCACGTTGTACGGGGGAGCCATTAGCGCCCCGTCACCGCCAATCTCGGATGCGGTTTGCAGCCGAGTCGGGGGCGTCTGTGTAAATTACCCTCGCGTCTCGGTATTATTACAGGTGTACTAATGGGATTAATCAATCAGGTTTCGGGGTACTCGTCCCACGGGCCGCTCCGGCCTTCCCGCCACGATCTATGCATGTGTGCCATCTGGCAGCAATACGCGATTCCTGTCCGTCTGGAAGTGCAGACGAAAAGGGACCAAGCTATATGAGTCCCCGGGGGTGCCAGCCCCCGACCTCCCTTGTTTCCCGGGCTCGGACGAGGCGGGGGTAAATACGGAGTAATGGAGGGCACTTCAGGCCACGTTTTTGCGAACCCAATCGAGTGCATTGGCGTCCGCGTCTTTCCGTTCCCCACTTTCGGTCTCAGCTTTGTCCTTCCTTAGCGTCCAACTCTCCGGAATTTCATGATCCACCCGTTCCAGAGCTCCTGGCCACTCGATGATGTTTGTCCTGGGGTCGCGCTAATGCCCTCCCTAGCTCGAGGGACTGAGCGTTACTCCCAACGCTCGGCCTCGCCCTTGGGCGACCGTTCCATTTGGTTTGGGTCTGGTGTATTCGTGTGCGATGGTAATTTTGTGCCTTGTTTTTTTCCCCTCGCCCAATCAAACACATAAACATAATTAAAAAATTTAATAACACCCATTCTGCAGGAATGAACCATTTCTGATTGGATTCCCGTGGTTTCAATATTATTAGCCCGAACCCCTCCTTTACCCACACGGGAGCGCGTCTATCAACAGGGATGGAGACACGTCGGGCACTAATAGACGCAGCCCGCATGGCCTTGCAATCACGGGAACACCAATTGGACCAATCTGGAAGTAGCTGGAATAAATTACAAGGCTGGGGTCTGTGCTAGGAAATCTGACGTGGCAAGGATATTCTGCACCAAGCCGGAACGAGGCAGTGCTTTTTCCATTAAGTCGGTGTACACGAACTGGATGCAGGTCGTGTGATGAGGCCTGATGACTACCTGATGGTCAAAGTATATGTGCAGATCGACCAGTCACCTCTAGCCGAGCCGATGACGATGTCCGCTGTCTATGATCCATCCTGCGCGTTGGAATGGCCGCCGGGTCTGATTGGTCTTCTCGTCCACCCCTGTTACACTAGGTTGTGATGACCATGCATACCGGGCTTCCCAACTCTATTCGACCGCCATTCGGGAGACAAAGCGAGTCGATCTCATCGTGCTTTTTTCTTCCCTCATCCGGCCTGCCAACTGGTTGCTCGGCATCGTACTGGCTAGTTGCATTCTTTAGGTTGGAGGCTGAACGGGTATCTGTTTTGCATCTCTTTCTCGCCCGTTGCCGTTTTGGGCTTATTATTGACTTCGAGCATATTAATCTCCCTCGATACCGCTCGCTTACATTTGATACTGGAGATCTGCATAATGCGTCTAGGGTATCGGTCTCACGAACCTAACTTGATCGCTCACGGAGTCAACCGAGTATTAATAGGGTTTCCAACTTAAACCCCGCGCCGAGGTTCTCCTGATCTCCCGCTTTGCCCTCAGCGCCCTGGGGCATCTACATAGGCACCTGGGCAAGCGATTTGTTTATGTAAGCTTATAATTTTACCTACCCCTAAGGTAGGTAATGTACAGGGGAGGGGATATGTACTCTCTGAGGTCTACCTAACGATGTACTCGTGTACCCCCCTTCAGCGCTGATGCCTGCCGACCAAGCCAGAGATCTTCCAAGGTTGACATGTGATGGATCCTTCTCTGGACATCGTGCATAACGCGTAAACCTTCTCGGCCAGAGAGGAACGTATCTATACATTGTCCAAAGAGTCTATACCTAGTGTTTGAATCAGGAATCAAGGTTCAAGTCCTGTAGCTCAATGCCCAGGTGCTGCCCATCCACTGCCTGGGTGTATGCCGTGTGAACTAAACCTTGGAATAGACTGCACTTTGTCTATTCCAAGGTTGACTAAAAATGTGTTTGAAGTTTCTGCCCATGTACTGCCAGGTGCCCAGGTGGTATTTTATCAGCATAAATGTTTGATAATCTTCCATTGAGCTACCTAGGTACCAACCTTTGACATATATATCTTGGGACCATAGAAAAACGGGAAGGTCTACGGGTGCTTTCCAAGATTTGCTCTTGATTAGTACCTAGTATCCACGAACTCAATAGGAGAGGCTCAGCAATTCAACTAGTAACTACTAGGCAATTACAGCACAGTATACACCAGCACTCGATAAAATAAGGTTCTGCATCAAGTTCGGATCCGACGACTCAATTTCAAGCCAATCTTAACTTTACCACATCAGATCCAATATACATACGATTTGCCTCAATAGGACTAGTATCTCTATCGACCGTACAAGCACGAACTCGGGAGTCCCTGGATACCTGGGTATTATTCCATGCCAATATGACCTCGGGAACAGTGATCTCCACCGGATCAGATAAATTAAACCGGTAATAATAATTCTAGACGTGGAAACCAGACCCTCCGAATCTTCCTGAAGAATTCCATTAGTGTACGGAGTACCCGTGGACGGAGTAATCGGGACCCAGTTCCCAACACGGTACCGTACAAACGACGATCCTGAATAACCATATGTAGTATCTGTACGAAGTAGAGCGAAGAATCACATCGATACAGTACACAGGGCTGCACTGGAGCGGAGATGAAATTACACAGCCCAAGCAACAAAGGGACACAATCCCGGACCTCGGGATCAGCCCTAATGTCCGAAAGGCGAATGAGAAAAAATAATAAGAAAACAAGAAAAAAAAAAAGTCTCCGTACTCCCACGGCCTTGATTTCCTCGCAGTGCAGCCTAAGATCCGACAGTCCGCAATTTACACCGAATCTCTCGTGAGACCAGCCGAACAGGATTGGTACTCAGTACACCCAACCGGTCAAATAAATGGAGTCCATTCCAGACCAGGAAGGTGGTTAAGTCCCTCGACCAAAACCTGGGACGGCGGAGTCTTCCCTGGAGCTCCATCCACATTGGCTGCAGACCCAAGGTTAGTCTAGCGGGCATGCCCGACAACGGGCCGAAAGCGGGCGCTTGCGGTGGCGATATAATGCGCATCAGGGCTTGATACTCACGAATCCGCTACGCTACTCAAACAGCAGATTCTTGTACGGGGCACGGGAGGTAATTGAGATTAATAATAGGGACTCGTATACGCAGTATTGCAGGGTGTGCTTGAGGGCGTGCTTGAGGGCATTGGGCGCTGGTACGGGTAAAAGGTTGTGGAAGTGTCTAGAATCGGTTATGCGTGTCATATTGAGGGGAAACGAAGGCCTCAACGGAGACCCTTGATCATGTGAAATGAGGCAGTGTGCAGCAGTGCAGCAGCTAGAGGTGATGGGAATGCAGACTAAGTGTCAGTCCTGCCGGTAAATTGCCAATGCAGTTGAAGCAGTACCAAAGTCAACGCGGCGGAGATGGACGAAAGAAGCCGTGTGCAGGAGGCGTCGCAGTGGGGGGGATGTTTTTTTTTTCTCATTCGGTTTCAAGTCGAACGATCCAATTGAGAGGGAAGAAGACCCGAGCCCGGATGGGAAAATTCTAATAAAAATAAATGGCGGAATTCGACAGGTAAGAAAGGCCACTCCTCATACCACACAGATCTCGAGGGCGAGCAGATTGATCTCCCCCTCCCTTCCCGTTGCCAATAGACGCGGGTGGCTTTCCCCAATCATGTCACTGATCGGGCATCACTACGCTGTTGAGATACGTCACCTATCCGAGAGACGAGAAGCGGTCAGCCGTCAGCTATGCAAAGCAACGAGGAATGCCCATCCAAGCCACAAATAAAAAAATAAAAAAAAGCGATGTGTAGGCGTCCCCCAGCGCTAATTTGGTAAAAGGGACGGCTAGCACCGCCAAAGCGGCTAGCCCAGAAAGCTAGTCAAGAGGGGGGGAAATCGATGCACTCACCATGGGCTCCATAATCGCGATCAACGCGGTGATATTGTCGACCGTGAGGTCCTCATCGGCCAAGGGCTTCCCAATAGTGAAGCTGCGTAGACGAAGTAACTTGATATTCGCGTTGTCGGCCTCGTAACCCTGTTTCGTGAAAGTTTGGATCAGCGTGGAGCCTGGCGCAGTGAACCATGGTACCGAACTCGACGGCGCAAAACGAAAATCGGAATTATCAGACGCAGTCAGGACAGGACACAGACAGAACACAGAACACAGAACAGACAGAACAGGACTTCTCCTTTTTTTCTTTGACTTGGATCCCTGGTGCCCCGTCTGAGTCACGGGTCTGTCCCGCCCCCGTATTCGAACCTCAGGTCTCCTCGCAAGGGTCATGGGACAATCAGATGAGGTCAATGTCCTCGCCAAGCCTCTTTGAGCCTTCGAGGGGTGATTGTCCTTCCAATGAGCCCCGATCGGACGGGCACGACTCCAACCGAGACGCTCCTGCCTCCATGACCCTCGGTCCCAATCCATCCAGAAAGACCGGGCATTACGGTCAAACAACCCAAAACAAACGGGGAGGGGGGGAATACTGGGCAGGACAAGACAATGCAGAGCTGCTTACCTTGGGCTTGGTCTTCAGGGCTGACTCCCGGTTGTGATGCGTGAAGGCATCCACGACCGCATCGTCATCATCCGAAGCTCCTTTCAGAAACTCCCGGCGCATCTCCGGCGCCCGGAGGACCTCTTTCAGGGCCGTGGAGTTCTCGTCGATCTCCTCTCGGAGCAACGCCAGTGGTTCGGCTTCTGGGTTCCAGAGTCCACAGCCTGTGCAGACCAAATGATCAGCCGTGATCACAGACAAGTCGAGACCAGGGACAACATAAAACATATCAGGGGAAACTCACCCACAAAGCATGAGCCTGGTTGGAAGTGGACATAGTATGCCGCGTATGGTCCCTTCTTACCAGTGCGAGACCTGTGTAATGCTCAGTGAATCATGAATCATCCCGCTGATCCCAGGGGGTACTTACCACGCAGCAGAGAAATGGGTCTTGACCCTGTCAGCAAAGATACTAATCCAACTCACAGTATCACACTCGTCACACAAGCGAACACAGGGCAGTGGAACGGGGACACACTAGCATACCTTGTACGGGAGCGGGTTTTTACTGAAGCGGACATCCCTGTGGATGCGAAACACCTGGGCAAACCATATGTGAGCATGTGCCACGGCGACAAGGACAGGGATGGTTCTTACCAGGTCTTTGACCGGAAGTTCAGGGACAGTAGCGTCGACACCGCTGATCTTCGGTGTGAGGGCATCGACGTACGTCTCAAAATCCTTCTTTGCCGCGCGGTAATCCGGATCGTGCGCTGCAGAAGTCAGCCAGCCACTCTCATGCCGCAAGATGTGACGTACCTTTCAACCATTGGCGGTCGTTGTTCTCGGCCAAGTCGATGAGGAAAAGTCTGGTGTTGGGGTGCAGCGTCTCATCCGTGTATGGGGTTTCCCCCGCGTCCCGGGCCTTGGGCTTCGCGATGACGACTTCCTGTCCAGGCTCCAGGTCCACCTTGACGCCTTCGCGCCAGAGCTCCTTGCTCTTCGTGGCCTTGCCTCTGTTGCCCGTTCCCGCTGGTTGCCTGCCCCGCCCGCTGGGCTTCTTGGTGTCCTCTTCGCTGTCGGAAGGTTCCTCCGGCTCCGCTTCGTCGGCTGAGGACGACTCGTCCTTGGGTTCTTCATAAGCAGACTCGGAGGATCCTCCCGCCGACTCATCGGACTCGGAATCGGGCTCGGAGTCTTCTGCCTCGAAGTACTTGCTCTTGCTGGTTGTGGACCTCGCCTGGCGGAGACTCAAGTCGGTGTTTGACTTGACCCGTTTGACCTCCGGTTCGGCAGCCGACAGCCTAGCTGAAGCGCGTCGTTTTGACGCCACAGGCGCTTCAGGCGACACGGCATCAGAAGTTCGAGCCATAGTTCTTGCAATTGAAATGATACCTAACGTGGCTTTTTTTCTCTGTGGGATTTGGATTCTAAGTGAGAAATTCTACAGCGCAATGAAAAGAAAAAAAGAGATACCAGTAGAAAAGAATCAGAAGCACAAAAAAGAACAGAACGTCAAGGGGCCCGCATGCCTTTAAAACCGGCTTGTAATCAATGCTCCGCTTTTTCTTACCCGTACGTTTTGCCGTAATTTGTCATTGCATAGATCTTCGATCTGATCGGGTTTCTCGATCTCGACAACCTGGGAATATATCTCCGGTGTCAATTTCAAAGAGCGTCCATTCGCCAAGCATGCACATTGCATAAATTCACCGATCAGAAAAGCCTGGGCACTTGGGGTGCTAGTATAGGGCGATATTGGAGAAGTCCGGGCAGTCGACCTCTCATGAACCTTCAAAAACTTGTCCTTGTGCCTCCAGTATGATTTTCAAACCCATGGAGACTGTGAGACACCAGTATAATGCCTTGCCATACCAGGAATCTCCCAACAGAGCTCCGTGACGCCAAGTAAGCGCATCGGTTGAAATATTGTGTATCGGATGTATGGCGAGGCGCTGGGCGTTGGAAAAATATGTACTGTCTGCGTTGAACATGTCGGGATTGTCTCAAAGACACAGTCCATCGAGAGTAGTGGGAAATATACATTTGACGCGGCTGTCGCCCGTTCTGCGGGACATCTGTTCGTCAACGCATCGTGAAAGACCCGATCAGACTGCCTTGGATCAGTACAAGGAGCTGAAGTTGGAGGTGAAGTTAGCTTCCTGGGACATCCGCAAATGGTAATATCGAGAATGTGGTTCAGTAAACACCTCTCTAGTGTACCGATCTGAGTGGTTCTTCACTCATGCTGCCTCCCGTTATTACAGTGTCCATGGATTCTCAGTCCTGCTGCGGTCTGCCTACAATTGTACCAAGAACACGCTTCGATTATCCTGATTGTGCCGTTTGGCGACACCAGACCACCATCGCATTCCTCTCATCTCGCAGTGTACCATGCCGTCTCGAGTGACCAAGCCACCGGGGGACTGGATTCTACATCGAGGAATGAGCTGGTGGGTGCCACAGATTTCGTCGGACGAAGGTCCATCGAGTGAGTTGAATTGCTCAAGCTCCCGAGGTCATACCGAAAGGAAGGTTCGCGAGTATCCTGATTCTCAGCCGAATCAGTACCCCAAAAGCCGGCAATCAAGCCCTGGAGGTATGAAGGGGATCCAACTGAGCACTGAACCACGCACTGAATCCGCACTGAGAGGCGTCGGAAGATGGGAAGGTCCTGAGATGAGGACAAAAGTTATTCTGCGCAGGTGGAAGGACAAAAAGCAATATCACCACATGCCACTTCCACATAGACAAACGGGTGAGGTTTGAACGAGTAAACATTCCATATCAGACCAGATACCATGCATGCATCCGTACTACAAACACTCTACATAGAGAACAAAGTCCAATCTACAGGAATCTACAGACCCAAAGCCTACAGAAACGGGAGTAGAGCGGAGATTTGTCATTCATACTTATTCATACTCAAACAAAACCGGGGGTCCAGAAACCAGGAAGAAAAAACCGATCGCGGGTGCCGAAAACCATGGTGAGTCGCCCCCAGAGTGTTCCTCCGAAGAGGAGCTTCATGTATGACGCTCACAGTGAGCAGATTTACTCTTGCTCCGAGTTAGCCAGCCTGGCCAGGCGGCGACTTGCGCGCACGCCGGCCAAGGTGGTTGGGGCTGCCTCCGACACAGCCCGGTGATGGCCTTCACCACGAGCCTCTGAGATGGGGGACAGCATCTCGACGTTGGGGAAGGAGGATGAGCGAACGTTTTGCGCCGTCGCGTGAGGAGTGTAGTAAGTAGGGACCGAGGAACTGGCACCAGAGGAGTGGAGGGACGAGGCCGATTCTGCAAGGCTCAATGAACGAGCTCGATAAAGCATGTTGGCGTATCCGGTAGACGCTCCACTCTCGGATGACATGGCGCGCACATGGGGAGGTTGGTATGGACGGGTTCGGTCGGAGGCGGGACGAGGGGCGGATTCCTGCTGGGCAGGTTGGGAACTGGCTTCCATGTATGCCCCGGTGGAAGAGTCAGGGAAGGTCCAGTCGGGAGAGAACTCTGATGGGTGTCGGATGTTTCGCAAGGAAGCGCCACGTTGCCAGGCCCTGTAGCTCCGTGCCATGTTGGGAGATGGCCGTGGCATGTAGCCTGGCATACGAGGGCCACCTGGAAGTTTCAAGACCATTGGGGCCATACCAGGCATTGGATCATTGCCCATAGCAGGGTTCGCAAGACGGTATGCGCCCAAATTGCCCCAGCCAATATTCGGGCCCATAGGCACTTGAGGGGCCATGGGATATTGAGAGGCCATGGGAACAATAGTGCCGATGTCATGGTCCGCGGCCACTGGAGCTGGAGGGCCCATGGGAACTTGAGAAGCCATGGGATATTGAGAGGCCATGGGAGCATTAGTGCCGATGTCATAGTCCGCGGCGACTGGAGCTGGAGGGCCCATAGGAATATTGCCTCCCTCGGGGATATTAGTGGGCATTGGGACATCCACAGGCATGGGCATAGTCGATGGATCGAATGTAGTAGATGGAGGATTGCCCCCAGCTGGGGCGACAGGAGTGGTGACGATGGTGCCCTCACTGGCAACCGAGTCGTTGTCACCCTCCTGGGATGAATGGGGAGCAGTCCCAATGGTTGAGATGCTCCTGTTTTTGGTCACATTGTCATAGCCAGTGTCCAGGAGACCGGCGAGCAGACTGTTCTCATAAAATTGAGCGGATGCGAAGGTCACAGTTCGGGTAGCGGCTTTGGTCCACTGAAAGTACCACTTGCCCCAGACATGACGGGTGCCAGGGTGGGGTCCCTTAGGCTTTTTCTCGAATTGGCCGCCAGGGGTATCGATACATCCGTGCGACGCGACGTAGGCCAGGAGCTAGATGAAAGGTAATTGTCAGTCAAAGACCCCAATGCGAAATCTCATGGCTTTGCTATCATACCTGTAAGTTCAAGTAGTTACAGTTCGGGAGGTAAGTAAGGGTCTCGAATGGGAAGTTCATGCACCAGTCGCGGCTGAACTCCCTCTTAAGGTGCTCGTCGCCACTCTGCTGGGCAATCTCATACTTCTGGCGGGGGTTAAAGCCAGGGCAGCGAAGGCCAGCGTTTGCCAGCTCCAGGACCAGAGGATGATCCAGGCCAACGGTATTCTTCTTTGCCATGAATTCTCGCAGATACGTCTGCAACAGAATGAGGGTATCATAGAGCTTGTTGCGGTGCGCGATGGTGTACATGTTGGCCGCATGCCACGGGAACTAGAAAGCAGGACAAAGAGTATTAGCATGGCACTGATAGGCAAACAGGAGGCCGGGGGGGAACTTACCTTCCAGAGGGTCCCGATGTAAGATTCAAAGGCACGCTGGGGAATCTTGTTCGCAAAGACACTCTGCATTACATTAGGCATCATGTTTGTCAATATCAGAATGGATTCAACTTACGCGGGCAGGCTGCTCTGCGAGACGCTGGAGACAGAAAAGTTCCTCATCCGTGAACAAGCCCTGAAAGCCAGTGGAATAATTAGGCTTGATCCTGTTCTTGACGGGGGTGCGGCTGTCCCAGGTGATGGCCTTGGCCAGTGGGAAGTAAGCTTTCATCAACTCAGCGGGGTTGCTGAGCTCCACATCGACGTGGCGGCTACCAAGGCGGGTGCCCTTGTTAAGGTCATGGTTGCGGTTCAAAGAGGTGACAGTCTTCTTCGCATCTTTCTCCGTTTGGAACTCGACGAAACAGTCCATGGTCTTGCCAGTGGAACGCTCCATCATGATATGAATGTGAGGACCATTCTCGGTGCCGAACGAGCTGAATCCTCGTCCAAGGAAGGCGTTGACATCCTGGCGGGTGCAAGTAAAAGGGATCTGAAGGAGATAGGTTTGTTAGCCTGTTGCGACGAGGATATGCCCAAAGAGACAACATACATTGGTGATTTTAACGACACCACCGTCGTGGAGAACATTCAAGTTAGTCTTTTCACCGATTGTGGCCAAGCCCATGTTCTTCAGGCTGTCCTTGGTGAAGTCCTGCAAGAGGGGAAACATGTCCCCGCCTGGAGGGCCTGGAGGCGCGTTGGGTCCGATGGGCCACGCCATATCGGAGAAGTTCACTAAATGAAAAAACTGCGTAAATTGCAGGTGACTGTTGGGAGGGGCAGCAGAAACTGAAGCAGCTTCGCTGGTTGGGATGAGGATTGAGGGAGGAGAAGGTGGAAGGAAAGTAGGTGGGATTGAACTGGCAGAAGTAGAGATGGCCTCCAGAAGTTCCTGTCCAATGTAATGAATTTCTTCTGAGCTAGGTCCCAGAAGTTCCCAATAGGGCTCTGTGACGCCAGAAGCTGGGGGTCTGTCTCCTTGAGTTTGTTCTTCACGGCTTGCACGCTGCTCATAATTTTGCTCAGCTTTGACCTCAAAACCTGCAGGAACAACTGCGACTGGAGACTCAGGGGGCGTATAAATATCATTCAGCGAGCTAATAGTCTCATCTGATGTAGTTGACGCCATGGTGTGAAGAAGTGTTGTTGCTGTAGATGTAGATGGTGCGTGGCAAGAAGGGGGACGAGGAGAGAGAGTGCGTGGAGGTAAAGAAGGCCCATTTTATAGCTTGGCTTGGGAAAGAAAACAGCGCCAGACGTCCCTTGGGTGCCTGTGGTAGTCGATGTGCTTGAGGTACCTCGACACTGGAAGTGTGAAATTAGGGCTGGGGCGTGTTCGAAGCACGCCCCTCAAGTCACTTTAGTCCTCGATTTACACAGCGTTTTTGTACTGAGAATCATATTTTTGATGAGACCAAATACAAATAGACCACTTCAAGTACCTATGCTCCAGTTTTCGGCCCCTAGAAGCATGAATTGGCCGAGATACAGTCTAATTAGCTATCGGCCTGCAAATGCTCTTGGGCCTTTTCCGCCGCCGCAAGTTTCATGGTCCTCTTAGTGCGTTGGGAGCTTGAAAAAATTCCTGCGCCCTCAAAACAGCTCGTAGAGGGATGCTAATGGGATGAAAAGATAGCTGAGAGATGCCATTTGAGTTGAAAAATCATCCAAAAATAAGTTCCCATACAAAGTTGGGGGGTTTTGTCAGGTGAAAGTTGAGATAGTTTTGGTGGGGAGCAAGTACGCCAGCGACGAGGCGGACCTCCGGGCTCTTCAGGGAACGTCGCGTGTTCCGCCGAAGTAGAAACGGGGCCAAGGACTATACCTAGGTAGCTGCGACAGGCCCGCCATTTTGTATGGGACCGCGCAACTTTCCAACGCAAACCCATTTCCCATCCCTTCTTCTATACAAAACACTTCGTTTTACATTTCTGCATGGACGCAGATCTTCTCTACCATACTATCTTACCTCTCAACAAGAGGCATATGAGCCTCAAGATACTGTTCCCTTTGGATGCCCTATACAAAGCCTGCTGCTAAGCCTGGGCCTGGATTATTATGAGCTTGAAATAATCACGATGGCATAGATTCGCCCCTTTCATGGAGGAGTATGATGACGGCAAGGGTATCTATGAGTACGCAATGAAAGCGCTGGCCTTATAAGCCTGAAGCATACCGCGATACAGATCTCATGTCGGAAGCTACATTACCTACTACCTATCCATCGAAGCATTCCAAGGTTCGCATTCCATGGAGGCAGCATTGTGCGACTAGTACGACTTGCCGATGAAGAATATATCACCATGATCTGATGAATGCTTGGGCCAGGGATCTACGGATCAAGAGTTGAGACCAGTACAGAACCCTCTCGTAAATGCAAGCCTGTGCTATCTGTACAAGAGTAGGAACTGGGAAACACAGGATCATTTATAATTCAGAATAGGCAACGCTAGGCAATTTAATCGAACTGGAAACTCGTCAGTAATGTGTTCAAAATGGACGTCCAATGGGAACGTACCGGTGTCAAGAAAGACTCGGCGACGAATCGAGCACGGGCATTCAGCTATCATTCATTAGCGGCGTTGCAGAGAGAGATGTCGGTCCATCACATACGAAGAGTTTCATCTCGGAGATCTCCTTGTCAACCTCCTCCATGAATTCAATCACGAAATCGATAAGCTTGTGGGTAAGCATCTTTTCGGTGTGGAAGTTTGTAATGAGGAAGGAGATGTCGAAGCCCTCAACCGGCTTCCTGCGCAGGATGAAGAATGACTCCGCTCGCTGCGTGAGGAAGCGAGTGAACTTGTGGACCAGGATGTGTTCGATCTCATCCGCCTGCTTGATGCGGATGGAGACTCGAACGGAATTTCGGGAGGGTTCAATGAACCTGAGGCAGTATCAGCAACATGCAGTGAAAGATTGATACCTGTCCACTTACACCTTCTCGTTTTCATTCCTGCTTATGTGCAACCTAAAGAGCCATCGATGTTAGCCCAATGCCCCATGCCCATGGGGGAGTGGGTGGCTAGACTAACGGGTTAAGAAGCAATTCGGGACTGTCGCGGGCTTCCACTTGTGGGGTGTTGCTGGGGAGAGGTGACCGGTTAGCATTCCATCAATGGTCATGGTACCAGGTGCGGCTTACTGCCGTTCCGATGCCTGAGAAGCGAAGTTGGAGATCGTGAGCGCGGCGGTCAGAGACGACCGAACGCTGTTATGTTATTAGCATGGCTGCCGGAGACATTGGTGGTAGAGCGGAACTTGCCACTGGAGATACGGCCGGAGCGATTGCGACTGAATTGGACATGTCAGTTGTGTACGGGGTGTTTGATGACGCGGGACGGACCATGATGGCGGGGTGTCGTGATTCTTGGGGACTCGGTTGGCGTATGGGATGATCGCGGTATGCAAATCCAGGACCAGAGAATCGTCCCTTAAACCAGACGCAGTGGATGTTCTCAGGGATTCCTGAATAACAGAGTGGCCTAGGCTGAAGGGAGGTGACGTGCGGGTGGTCGTCGGGCGGTGAATGCTTTCCCCCCACGCTTCTCGCTCGGTGTTGATCATTTGCCTCAGCAACCGCAAGCTCTTTCAAGCTTCTTATCCCTCTTGCATCGTTTATTGCCCAGCTTCATCCAGAATGGCAGCGATTCCTAGTACGTGTGGATGGACCAGCCGTTTATGTGAATAAACACTAACAGGACCAGTCATTATTAAGCATGCCGGCAAACGTCACGAAGTCGAGCTCGACCCTACCTCCAATGGCGAGACCCTGAAGTACCAACTCTTCTCCCTTACCGGCGTCGAACCCGACCGCCAAAAGGTCCTAGTCAAAGGTGGCCAGCTCAAGGATGAGACACCTCTTTCGTCCCTCAATGCCAAGCCCGGGCAGATGTTTATGATGATGGGCACACCATCCGGGGGCGCAGGCACTGCTGATCTTGGTCGGCCAAAGGAGGCCGTCAAGTTCCTGGAGGACATGTCTGCAGCTGAGGTGGCCCAGCAGGAAGGTGCTACACCTGCTGGTTTGCAGAATTTGGGAAACACATGTTATCTCAACTCTACACTACAGACATTGCGCAGCGTGCCGGAGCTTCAGCAGGAACTTATCAAATACCGACCAAGCGAAAGTGCTGGGCAGTCCGGCTTGTCGGACCTCAGCAGCTTTGGTCTAGGTGGTCTTGGCGGCTCCCGGGATTTGGCTGCTTCTCTCCGAGATCTGTTCAAGCAAATGTCTGAAACACAGGAAGGCATTCCGCCTTTGATGTTCCTCAATGCTCTTCGATCTGTATTCCCCCAATTTGCCCAACGTGATCGCAATGGGCAAGGATATGCCCAGCAGGATGCCGAAGAAGCTTTCTCTCAGATTATGAACCAGTTGCGTGCCAAGTTGACCATCACCGACGGCGAAGGCGAGTCTGCCACCAAGACCTCATTCGTCGACAAGTATCTCGCCGGTCAATTTGAGTCTGTCACCGAGTGTGAAGACCCAGCCGCGAAGGAGCTCGGCGAGCAGCCCAGCCAAAGCTCAGACGTCTTCTATAAGCTGGACTGTCACATTGGAAAGGAAACAAATCACCTGCAAGATGGAATCCTTGCTGGTCTGGAGGAGGAAATCGAGAAGAACTCCCCTCTTTTGGAGCGCAACTCGGTGTACAAGAAGCGATCTCGCATCGCGCGACTGCCCAAGTACTTGACCATTCATTTCGTCCGGTTCTTCTGGAAGCGCGAGACCCAAAAAAAGGCCAAGATTATGCGCAAGGTTACATTCCCAGCTGAGTTGGATGTGGTCGAGTTCTGCACCGAGGACCTCCGCAAGCAGCTTATCCCTATCCGTGACAAGGTTCGCGAGATTCGCAAGGAGGAGGAAGATGTTGAGCGAGCCCAGAAGCGTCAAAGGATCGCGGAAGAGCGCGCCGTGCGCCAAAGCAAAGAAACCGACCTTGGCTCCAACGTGGAGCCGATGCAAAAGAAGCATGCAGCCGAAGAGACCAAGGCGAAGGCCAATGACAAGGACGGTGACAGCCAGATGGAGGAGACCTTCAAGACTGACGCCGAATACGAGGCTGAGAAGGCCGCATCCATCCGCGCCGCCAAGAAAGAACTCCAAGAGCTTCTCACCCAAAGGGGCTCCGGAGACAGTGGAACCAACCAGTCTGGCTTGTATGAGCTTCGTGCCGTGATCACCCACCAGGGTGCCAGTGCTGACAGCGGTCACTACACCGCGTACGTTAAGAAGCAAGAGCGCGACGAGCCCCAGGCCGGCAACAAGCGCCGGGAGCAGGATAACAAGTGGTGGTGGTTCAACGATGACACGGTGACCGAGGTGGAAGCACAGAAGATCGAGACTCTTTCCGGTGGTGGTAAGTCAACCTTCACACATCCATGTTGATCCTTCGCTAACAAGTTACCTAGGCGAATCTCACTCCGCCCTGATCTGTCTCTACCGCGCTATTGATCTACCAACATCTGAGTAATTGGGGTTTGTATGATTAAATATTCGTTCATGAGGGCAAAAGCTTCCAAATGTTGCGAGATGAATAGAAACGATGCACATGAATGGCGGCAGTCTCGCCTTAGCTTTGATGATCACTTCGAGCTCTCGTAGTTGAACTTGAGATCTAAACCCATAAGATGTAGACATCCTCGAGTGAGCGGTGGAGCGCGCATTGAGGCGGTGTCTTATAGAAACAGCAGAACTGTGCCATACTGCACGTGACCAGGGCCTCGGTCCGAATTCCAAGTCCGCGACAACTATCGAATGAATGGCAATGTGACCATGAATCCTTCTAGCAGAATGTTACAGTCAACCATACGCCGGTCAGCGACCCAGTCGCAAGCTTGGAAACAACCGGTTCGATATAACAGCACCGCACTCCCAAACGCCTCCAAGCCACCATCACGGTGGACACGCCGTCTAGTTTATGCCGGAATCTTTGGAACACTTGGCTACACCGTTGGTGGATGGGTGGACAGCAAAATCTCCAGTCCACCATTCCTTCCTGGTTCGCTAGAGGACAAATACTTTTCTCTGGACCTGCAGCAGGCGTTTGATGCGATACCTCTCGTGCGCGAACTGCGCAGTAACCCCGACTACGAGGAAAAGAGCGTATACGATAACTTTGCGGATGAGCACAAATCCCACCGACTGACCTCTGGCCCCTTGGCGGGTAGCAGGGGCCTTGGATTCCAGGTGAGTTCCCTGTCCTCTTGGCGCCCGGGGACATAGCATGTCGAAGTACATGCGCAAGTACCGGGTGGTCCTCAATGCCGAACCTCGGGGTCCAGCTTTTTCTAACCTTTGGATCTGATAGAGGGTTTTCTGGAACGACAAGGACAAAACGAACGTCAGTGTCGTGTTCTTGGGGCGCGGTATGGAGGGCTGGCCCACGATGGTTCACGGTGGTGCTATCGGAACTGTCATCGATGAGAACTTGGGAAGAATAGCCATTCGGCACTTCCCAGAGCGAACAGGAGTCACCGCAAACCTCAATCTGAACTACCGCGCCCCGGTCACCTCGGACAAATTCTATACCCTGCACACATCCCTCGACCAGGAGCAGAGCACAGACCGCAAGGCCTATGCCCATTGCGTGGTTCGTGATATGACAGGGAAAATCTGTGTTGAGGCATCGGGTCTTTTCGTTGTCCCCAAAAAGCTCAAGCTCGCCAAAGTCGGGGAGCATTTTTGAACCGTGAACTTACACTCTTTGAGTGGCTTAAATTCTCCGAGTCTGGAACCCCGGCCGGGGGCTTACAACATACCTAGGTACTGAGAGTACCTAGATATGTCCAGGTGTGCTGACACACACTCATCCAACCAGCTCGATGCTGACCATCGAGCCGCAAACACGTCCGACCTACAAGACTTCTCAACGAAGCACCACTGTACTACATATTTCCTTGTCATCTTATCTCAGATATTCCCACTGCACATAATAGAAAGCAATTCACATAGTTTCGGGGCTGTACCCCATTCCGGCATGGCCTCCGGAGCGGTAGGATCGAGACCCGAGTGAATGATGCCTCTGTTCTCCGCGTTTGGCTCCCCCGCATTTTGGCCTTTGCGCTAGGGCCATCTCGCTCGGATTTGCCAGCCAAATGCCCAGAATAACCCGGCAATCGCCAAGCTGCCTCGGTATTTTCTGCATTTCAAGCATTCTTGGCCCGGCTGTCGCTGCTCAGGGCGTCATGGCGCATTAGCTTGTTCGCCATCCAGTGTCTCTATCCCGGTGTGATTCGTTACCCGGAGGCGGGCATTTCCGAAATGACACGGCAACCCTGGAAAGTCGAGATGGTGACAGGTCGAGATTCCTAGGTATATTATCTGCCTATCTCCAGTCTCATTTCCCTCCGAGGTCGTACCATCAGGGGTCTGACCAGTCGACTTCCAACGGTGTCTCATCTTATTTAAGTTCAGTGAGGCTAACGACTATCACCCAAAGCACCTCTCCTTTTAAATAAGCCTTAAGGGCTCGGCCCAGACGTGCTCTGCTTGCTTTCAAGGCGGTCATAGAGACTGACAGGCGTTATGGACACGATTCATCAATCAAGTCGCGCCGGCGACGACAAGGCGGTGTTTCAGCACTATGAGAACAGTGACTCAGAACGAAACAGTGGTCGAGAAAAGGCTGGATCAGGATCTGAAGAAGCCATGCATGAGTCGGAGATGGACATCCCGGTAGGAATTGGTTGTGGAAACTACAGAACTACACTGACCGTCATTAGATGACCTTCCGTCGTTTCATGGGCTTTGTCGCCATGGCTTTCTTGTGGACTGGAAGCCAAATCCCGGTCTATCTTTTTGGTAAGCCATTTCCCTGAATCATCCGTGAATTGAGTCTGATGTCTGTGGCCCAGGTGGCATCCCACCCTATATCTATGGAGACATCGGTGGCGCAGACCGATGGGTCTGGTTTGTGAGTGAATACTTTCAGATCAGCACTGGATGATATACTAATGAACAGGTTCTGGCAAACCTGCTCGGCCTGGCAGGTGTATGTCCTTTCGTTGGATCTATATCCGATTTAATCGGACGTCGCCCAGTCGCTATCATCGGAGCATCCCTAATTGTCATTGGAATGATTGTGTGCAGCACAGTGAACACAATGAACTACTTTATTGGTGAGTTGAATAACCCTCTACAAATATGAAGTTCTCTCACTGAATTGCGTTTTCATAGCGGGAATGGCCATTGCTGGAGCCGGTGCTGGAATCAATGAACTGACTGCCTTGGCTGCGACCTCGGAAATGGCACCGACTAGGAAAAGAGGCGTTTACGTATCGGCACTCATTTTCACCATCGTACCATTCTGTCCGTCCGTGCTGTGGGCTCAGCTTATCGCATATTACAGCCATTGGCGCTACGTGGGAGCTTTCTGTGGTGCATGGAGCGCTTTTGGACTATTGGTCACAATCTTCTTTTACTTCCCTCCCCCACGGGTCAATTCCCAAGGACTCAGCAAGAAGGAGATCATTGGACGAATTGACTTTGTGGGTGGCTTCCTCAGTATCACAGGACTAATTGTCTTTTTGGCTGGCTTGCAATGGGGTGGATATATGGTGAGGTTTTCTGAATAGTTAGGACTGGCTTCAACTCGCTAACTTCATGCTTAGTATCCCTGGAGCTCAGCCCATGTTCTGGCACCGTTGATCATTGGGTTCCTTCTGCTTGTTGCATTTGCCTTCTGGGAAATCTACGGTGCCAAGTATCCTATCTTCCCTTCCCGCTTGAAGCAAGAGCCTCGCACGCTCGGTCTTACCCTTGTGATCACATTCATTTCCGGCGCCAACTTCTTCTCAGTACTGATGTTTTGGCCTACTGAGTCATTCAACGTCTATGGCCATGATCCGGTCGAAGTTGGTGTTCGCAGCATTCCAATTGGATTTGGAATCATGGCAGGAGCCTGTATCGTCCTCGCGTTGCTCTCTGTTCTCAGGGGGCACAACAAGGAGCTCTTGATCATAAGCAGCGTTCTCATGACAGCGGGTACGTGGTCTCAATGAGCTTGATTGATGCCTCAAATCTAATCAGCTCCTCAAACAGGTTGTGGAGCTATGTCGATCGGACGTACGGATAACATGTACCAGCTTTGGGGTATTCTTGTTCTCGCAGGCCTCGGCATCGGGGGCATAGTAGTCCCTGCCTCGATCATCACCACAATAATCTGCCCAGATGTGAGTAATACTCACCCACAGAAGACCAAGAGTAACTGACGTTCTTGTTTCTCAGGACCTCATTGCCACCATCTCCGCGCTCACACTATCTATCCGTGTTGTAGGCGGTAGTATTGGCTATACTATCTATTACAATGTCTTTATTTCCAAGTTTGTGCCGGCAGCAACCCACTACATCGGAGGTGTGATGATGACAGAGCTCAATATCACCGATGTCAAACTCATCGGTGAAGCAATTGAGTTGACAGGTGCTTCGCTACTGGATGAACTGCGCCTGATTCCCGGAATTGCTGGCAACGAAACCGCCTACCAAATGGTGGTGGGAGCAGGGCAAATCGCCTATGCCGAAGGATACAAGTGGGTATACTATGTGAGCATTGCATTTGGGGGTGTCTCTATCCTGGCCGCTTGCTTTATGGGAAGCATCAAGAAGTACATGACAGACCATGTCGCGGTTGTGATGTGAATTGTCTGCGAGGGCCGCAGGAACTTCTATTCGCCATTGTGCATAATAATAGATATTATTGTCAACGCTTTGAAATACCTTGTCGTCTAAACATGCCGTAGAAAAGTTGAGCGTACTTCGTAGATAAAGCTCATAGTAGCGTGGGGCCGCCGATCATGACGCGCCAAGCCCGGCAACTTTTTTACGCCGCAACAACCTCCGATACAACTTGAGACCAGCCATGGCGTCCAATCCTCCGAAACGAAAGCCCTCAGGGCCACAGGGTGCATCAAAAGGATCAAATAAGCGCGCCAAAACCTACGATGCGCGCACCCTGGCCGTGCAGTCGGCCGACGCCGCACTCTCCGCAACAGGCGAGCTCGATGTCGCCGCCTATTCTGCGGCTCGGGCATTTGAGATCCAGGCCCTCGAGGAGGGAATGCAGCGGTCGAAAAGTGCGCTCACGACGCGGGCATTCCAGAAAGTCCCTCGTTCGCTCAGGCGGCGTACAGCGAGTCATAATGTGAAGCGTGTCCCGCGGAGGCTGAGAGCTCGAGCGAAGCGAGAGGTATTGCATTGTTTTACCACGGCACGAAACAGCTGGCTAATTTCCCATATTGACAGATGGCCGAAGACAAAACGCCCACTGTTACCGCGCGCAGGCGCAAGCCGTCTCAAATTATGCGTGTTCGTCTT
Organism: Penicillium olsonii; assembly: GCA_911174995.1. Classification (NCBI taxonomy): domain Eukaryota; kingdom Fungi; phylum Ascomycota; class Eurotiomycetes; order Eurotiales; family Aspergillaceae; genus Penicillium; species Penicillium olsonii. The sequence goes on along the minus strand of CAJVNO010000008.1, from coordinate 445,387 downwards.
GATACCGCACGCAGACTCCAGGCACTGAACGCTAAAGCGAAGGCCCGACGGGCCGCCGAAAAAATGGATCAGAAGAAAGAGGACGAGACGAAGCTGAAAGAGCAAGGAAGCCATATGTTCGATATAGCGCCCCGGGTACCCAAGATCAAGAAGAACAAGCTATCAAGGCCCACGCCTGCGGAACCCAAGTACCGCAAGCGCCAAAAGTCCAAGACTTGGCTACCGACACACTTGTATCACGCGAAACGGGCCCATATGGCGACGACCAAGGATCCCATATGGCGTTTTGCGATCCCGTTGTCTCCTACTGAGAAAAGCTATCGGCCTACACACCGTGCCCGAGGCGCCAGGGGTGCTATTGCGTGGGATATGAGTTATATGTCCACAATTCAGCTGGAAGGCACAGAGGCAGCTATCCAGGCTGTTCTCATGGCAGTGGGTGTTGATGGGGATGTTGCATGGGGGACAAAGGGGAAGAAATGGAGAGCCGGCACCAGATCTCTGCAGGCGTGGACATTTGAGAAGGATCATCGTGTTCGTCCAACTGCACCAGTGACAATGGCGTGGTGTGCCAAGCAGCAGGACGTTGATATGGTCGATGCCGATCAGCCTCAATCCAAGCCATTGAAAAAGGACCACCGAAAGCTTTGGATCAGGGTCCACCCCTCAGCTTTCCTCCAGCTGTGGAATGATATTCTCGACATTTCCAAAAAGCAAAGTCCCCCTGTCATGGTTGAGGACCTGCGATTCGATATTGGCAGCATCGAGATCTCTGGACCTGGATCTACTGAGGCCTTATTGGCAACGTTGAAACCGATCCTTGGGTCTGATATCAATGAACCATCAGCACAAAGCCCAGAAGCTATTTGGCCAGCCCTTCTAGGCGTCTCGAATCCGTCCTCATTGCCAAACAATGCTCTGCTATCTTTTGCAGTCTCTGATCCTCGCCTCCATTTCCCACCACGCTCACTCCACGTCCCTACTAACGAATCCCACATGAATGACCTTGCCGTCTTACTTTCTACATGGAGCCCTGACAAAACACAAGGCCCATCCGCACTGTTCGATCGATCCACCCGATTAGCAGCCGCTCGTCAACTCCCCAGCCAACAGGCTATCAACCGGCGTCGCACTCTTGCTGGACCCGGTAACTACCCACCTCCCCAGCCATCTGATCCTCATATCCCTATCATGATAATGGCAAACAAACCCCAAGCCCGGGCCAAAGATAGCAACGCCCCAGGCTCTTGGACCGTTCTCTTGCCATGGAAATGCGTCGTTCCAGTCTGGTACTCTCTCATGTTCCACCCGCTATCTAGCGGTGGCAATCCATTGCTAGGCGGGCTGAAGCAACAACAACAACTCGCATTTGAAGCCGGCGAAGCCTGGTTCCCTGGAGATTTCCCAGGAACCCGAGCAGGCTGGGAATGGGGCCAACGTGAGACCAAAAAGTCACATAGCGAATGGGAGCGCCGCCCTAAGGGACGGCGTCCTGAGTTCGACAGCCTCTCTCTAGCAGAAGGCCGGCCAAAGGGCGAAATCGGCCGCGGTTGGGCTTGTGATTGGGAACGACTACTCCAGGGACCGTCCCAGAAAGACCCGGCAGCCCAAAAAGCCGGTGAGAAGGGTGAAGCTCAGTCGAAGGGGTCTGGAACAGATGATGCTTCCGGTCTCATCGTTCCACCCCTCAACCTACATAATGTTCGCTACCCGCGGGCTGATACGTGTCAGACTCTGAGCAAGCTTGACAAACCTGCAGTCGATGCTTCCACTCTTGCTACGGTTTATATATCTCTCACCTCGCGGGGAACACCTACACCACGCGCGCGGATCTACCGGCTCCCTGCGGATCCAACTTTGCGCCAGAAATGGCTTGCACTTGCCTCAAAGCACAGTAAATCGGCTCGAACAGAGGCCCTGAGGGAAAAGCCAGCCCCTACTTCCGACGCAGCTCGACGTATGCTTGCTGAGTCTCTAACAAAAGCTCCATCAGATGACTCTGACTCTGAGAACCCCGATGTGCCCACAGAGGATGACCTGATTGGCTTTGTTACAACGGGTAATTACAATCTTTCCGAAGGCCAAGGCACAGGAATTGGGTCAATTCAGCTTTCCAAAGTGTTGGCTTTGAACTCTAAGCCTTCTGAGAGGCGAATGTGTATCATTCGGGCTGCTGGCGAGAAGATTGGCCGGCTGGGCCAGTGGGAGTTTGTATGATAACAGGACTGAGAGTGGAAGTATCCAACCTTCTAGGGTTGGATTTGGGGCCTACATGATCTGGCACCCTTACTTAGAATAAAGTCCACGGGTACCTAGGTATAGGTCCGAGTTACAGAATTTACACTGTATGGGTGATATGTTGAATAACCGAGACCAAGCATCATCATATGGATATATTCTACCTTATCCAAATGACAACAAGGAACAAAAGAAAATGCACAATCTATACATACAGCACAGCAGCTCCCGCCCGAGGGCTCATCAAAATGTAGACTTCGATTCAAGTCTGCGTATCCCCACCGATCTAACCCACAATGCGATCCACGAAAGAAGCCTCCATGCGCGCAACCTCACGCTTGAAAGCATCCACCTCCTCCCAGCAGTTCAAAGGTCGACGATCATTCAACTGCAAGCAGCTAGTGACATCAGCACGAGCCTTAGCCACATCACCATCAAGCTCGGTCAGCTTCCTCCGTCCATCAAGCTTACTCCGCAGCTGATCAATCTCAGCAGCGACAGAGTCCCGCGAGACATCGCGCTTAGCAGGCTGGGCAGGAGCAGCAGCCTCAGCGGGAGCGGCGTATGTGGGCACAGGGTCGTGGTGACGTCCTGCGAAGGGAATGCGTGGTGCGTCCAGGTTCAGAGAGCCCTCGGGGTGGCCGGCGGCGAGAGGCGCGGTCGCGGCGGTGATGGGCAGAGTAGTGGTGTCTTTAGACTCGGCGAGACGCTTCTCGATCTGGGCGAGGGTTTGCTGCTCGCGCTCGCGGAGGCGCTGCAGTTCCTGTGCGACGCGGTTTTGGATCTCGAGCTCGAGGGCTTTGGCGCGGGTGGAGTCGGACTTGGGTGGATTGGTTAGTTTTGGTTCTGTTTTGGGCTTTTGTTCAGACGGGATCGGTGCTTTGCATACCTCCGAGTTGGACTGGAGCGCATCGACTAGGTTCGAGGAGAATTGCACCGGAGAGTTGCTGTTTGTCGATGTTAGCGTCGGCTGTGAGAATTGATGGTGCGCTTCGCGGTATTGCCGGTGGCGATTAAGGTTCGAGGGCTCTTTCGAGCTTAGGGATCAGCTTGCCCTTCTCGATTGATCTCAATTGGAAGGGTTTCCCCGTTCCCTCCGCCGTCGAGCACCAAATACCGCGGAAGCTGGAATTGACATCGGAGAGCAATACCTGGAGAACACATGTTGTGAGCTGGCCGTGGCCTCGGGCTTAGAGTTTCCAGCACCCATTTTCAACAGCAAGGACAAGTCCTGTTTAGATTGAATGACTGAGGTGGTTCACGCTGCCCGCTCCCAACCCGATCAGTTCGGAGGATGTTGGAGGTCACGTGCTGTTAGTCAGCTCCCAGTTCACCAGTTGGCGGTGTGACTTGGACTTGCAGCCCTCCAGCCCTGTGCCTTGCGTCCATGCCCACGGGTCTCTACTGCCCGTGGACTACACATATTCAGTGAACACTTACATGTGAGTGTTTCCTTGCATCGCCCTTTGATGCATTGTGTTCCCTGTTAGGCGTACTATGTCATGCTATACGATGAGTACATGAGTACTGCAATGTTACTGAGCCGGGGAGTACAAGTCAATAATAGTCCATATATGCCTTCGTGAAACTATTCGTAAGAGAAATGTCGGGATTCCGTGTTCTCGGGACGTTGAGCATCGGCTATCCCGATCGGCATACAATACTGGTACAGGTCTATACTAGTTAAGACACGGGTTTCAGTATAGAAACAACAATCTACTCCAGGTCCTAACCTCTGTCGCTCACCGGTGAAGTCGGGGAAAAACCATGCACGTCAAGTAGATTGACCAATCGCAGCCTCTTCCCCCAGACGTCTAGTTTCGTACGAACACTCATAGCGTCATAGAAAGAGGCACACTGCCCAGTCTACGGAGTCCACGGGTACTTCATAAATGATAGTAGAATGCCAGATCCCGAGGAATGCAGTCAGGACCGTTTGCGGGAGTCCCTTTGTAGAACTATGCATCTGCGCTGGAAGTAGAAAGGCAACAAATATCGGCGAATCCGGCAGTTATAGTGGCGTTAATACTGCCAAGGTATCGGACTGACCTCATGCCCCTCCGTCATCCCACTTCACTCCCGCTTTTCGCATTTAATCCCGCGGTTTTCCCTCTTTTGACTTCTCTCTCTATCCCCTCATTCTCCTCCCCGCTATCACCATGTCTCTGTTGGACCAGGCTACGCGCATTGCGCGCGATTTCGAATACCCCGCCGAACAGGTGCAGCGCGGGGTGAAGGAGTATATCCGCCAATCCGATGAAGGTCTAGGCAAGGAGGGCACAACGCTGAGCCAGATCCCAACGTTCGTGACCGCCGTGCCAAACGGAACGGAAAAGGTGAGACGCCCGTCGCATCGCACGGGGCATTGTCGGCTAATTACGACAGGGTCTATACTTGGCTGTTGATTTGGGTGGCACCAACTTCCGGGTGTGCTCGGTCCTCCTGCACGGCGATACCACCTTCTCCCTCACCCAGTCCAAGATCCTGATTCCCCGGGAATTGATGGCCTCGGGCACCTCCAAGGACCTCTTCCTCTTCTTGGCCCGCCAGATCGAGTCGTTCCTGCGGATCCACCACAACGAGCACTTCGAGGCCCACCAACTGCGCCGCCGCGAGGACAGCAACGCGGAGGACCTGTTTGACCTCGGTTTCACCTTCAGTTTCCCCGTGCGCCAGTGCGGAATCAACCGCGGGACCTTGATCCGCTGGACCAAGGGCTTCAACATCCCCGATGCCGTTGGCCACGATGTCTGCGCCTTGCTCCAGAACGCCATTGATGAACTCAACCTCCCAGTGCGCGTGGCTGCCCTGGTCAACGACACCGTTGGTACCCTGATGGCCCGCTCATACACCTCCCCCGGTGAGACTGGAACTTTCCTCGGTGCCATCTTTGGTACTGGTACCAACGGTGCCTACGTCGAGAAGACCAAGAACATCACCAAGCTTCAGCACATGAAGGATGCCCACTTCGACAACTCGACCGGCGAGATGATCATCAACGCCGAGTGGGGTAGCTTCGATAACCACATGAGTGTGCTCCCCACCACCGTATTCGACGACGAGCTGGATGCCGACAGCAACAACCCCGGCGTGCAGATGTTCGAGAAGCGTGTTTCGGGCATGTTCTTGGGTGAGATCCTGCGTCGCGCCCTTCTGTCCCTCCACAACTCCGACCTGGGCTTGTTCAAGGCCAACAAGGACTCCAAGGTCACCATCTCCGAAAAGTCCATGCTCTTCCGTCAATGGGGTCTTGACACTAGCTTGCTGAGCTCCGTGGAAGCCGATAGCAGCAAGGACTTGGTCGACATCAAGACCGCACTGCGGGATCATCTTGAAATTGAGAATCCCAGCCTTGAAGAATGCCAGGCTATCAAGATCCTGGTCCACGCCATTGGCAAGCGTGCCGCACGTCTGAGCGCCGTCCCACTGGCAGCTATCATCACCTCAACCAACAAGCTCGCCACCGACGACATCATCGATGTCGGTGTCGATGGAAGTCTGGTGGAGTTCTACCCCAACTTCGAGGGACACATGCGTGATGCCTTGCGCGAAGTCCCCGAGGTCGGAGTTGCAGGCGACAAGAAGATCCGCATTGGTATCTCCAAGGACGGAAGCGGTGTCGGCGCAGCTCTGATTGCCCTTGTCGCCAGCAAGGACGCCGGTCTTGAGATCCCTCACGAGATCTAAGCAGATCCTTCTTGGACTGCCCTCATGAGTTTGAAGCATGATGACCTTACTTTCCCCCCTGGTTGGACTCCGTGGTTGTCAAGTCAAAACCAGCCTTGACCGACCCGAAAACTCTCAAAACTCCGACTTGTCCAATCCAGCCCCCTTACCACTCAAATACCCCCCACTTTGCTCGTGTGACAATTACCGTCTATGCAGTGCGATTATCCGAAACTATGATTTCAATCATGACGGTCATGTTGCCAAAAGAACGACGCCTTCACCGGCCAATATCTACAATATAAGCCGTTTGTCTGTTTTTCTGTCACACGTTCTTGAAGACGATGTTACATCACACTGGGCTTTCAATTTCTTCTTGATCTCTATTCTTTTTATTGGGCGTTGTACATACTAAGTTCCTTTTTCCCAAGCCCTTCCCGGCGCGGGACGGCGTGCGATCAAAGCACATTGCATCGGACTGGCTTTCTCCAATACCAATCTAACCTATACCAATTATTCTATCATCTGGTAAAATCTTTATTATCCAGCCCAATTTGCGGCTGAGAAAAGGATTCGTATAAAATCAGGAATAATATGTTCGCTCTATCCACCTGATAGACATGAAACACTCATTAAACATCCATGATCAAGGCTCTCCCCTAGGCAGTAGGCTCATATCCAACAGCACGGGGCGCCTGGACATAATCAATCTTCCCAGACATACCGACCAGGAAAGACGGCTGCCCACCCGCAGCCGGGTCAACACCAATAAAGTTACCAGGGAACCCAATGTCCAAAGGAGTCGCCGACTCCAAGAAAGCAATCTGCTTCTCCGTAAGCCGAATACTCAAAGCCTGGATATTATCATGCAAATGCTCAATCTTGCGACCCCCAACAAGCGGGAACACATTCGGCGCCTTGCAAAGCACATAAGCCAACGCAACAGCAGTCAAAGACTCAATCCCATGCTCCGCGGCAACAGTCTCAAGCGCCTCTGAAACCCTCTTCTCATCCTCCGTCTGCTCAGACCCAAACACATTCCGCAAGCCCTCGCCAGACTGCTTCCGCGCCTCAACCTGCTTCGCGGACTGGAAGTGTCCACTACCAAGGACATCCCAGGGCGCGAGCGCCATTCCAAAGTGACGCGCCATAGGCAGGATGTCACGCTCGAAGTCCCGACGCATCACATTCCACCGTCCCTGGTAGATTGAGAATGGTGTCTTGCCGTGTGCGCGCGCGTATGTGTTCGCGGCTGAAACTACCCATGCGGGCGAGTCCGAGATACCCAGGTACATGACCTTGCCTTGTTCGACGAGGATGTGGAGAGAGTCCATGATTTCTTCGATGGAGGTGGTGTGGTCCCACCAGTGGAGGTAGAGGACGTCAATGAAGTCGGTTTGGAGTTTGCGGAGGGAGTCGCGCACGCTCAGGATCATGCTGCGCTTGTGGTTACCGCAGGAGTTTGGGGTGTTGCCGCTGCCGAGGGCGTGGCTGCGGTAGTCTGTGGTGAATTTGGTGGCGATGATCATTCGGTCGCGGTTTTTGCGGGCGGTCATCCATTCGCCGAGCCAGGTTTCGGATTGCTCGTTTTGGTAGTTGTTCGCTGTGTCGATGAAGTTGCCTCCGGCTGCGACGAAGGCGTCGAGCAAGGCGAAAGATTGCTCTTTATTCATGCTACCCATAAATTGGTTCCAGGAGTCGCCGATTGACATGGCGCCTAGTTGGAGGGGAGAGACGCGGACGCCGGCTGTTGATGAGAGCACTCGGTACCGACCCAGAGGGGTGGCGGGCTCGGGAGCGGGCTTGAAGAGTTCGTCCATTGTTGAGAGACTGGTTGATACTGTGAAAGCTGACTGTTTTGAATGCTGTGGGATTGTCTGAAGTTGTTCGGTTTGATGCTGCCTTTTATATGCGGGTGTGTAGCCGTGCTCGCAAAATGGAGCCCGGAGTTAACGTTGCTGTACTCAAGTTTCTCCGTCATGGTATCGGGTGGGCGGATATGATTTCATTGTTGACAAGCGGGTTTTTGTTCCGGAGATCCCCATGTTCCCACAGTCCACAGGCACTTTATCCGGTTGTTGTCCGAAGGCAAAACGGGACCTTCGAAGCATAGTGAGGTGCTATCCAAGTGATCACTATGAGCATCCATCCACAATATGCTATGAGGATCTGTTGACTATAGCCTCAAGTGCTGTATACTGTGAAGTATGAAGTCAAGCTTAACCCCAAACTCCGAGTCGCAACCGTGGATTTGACACGCGCTAGTCCTAAAGCAGTTAGTGCCTGTCAGCAGCTGACCCGGGGTTGTGTCGATCTCCCTTAAGTCCCTTCACCTTAAGTCCTTCTGAAGTCCTTCGAGGCCTTGATATTACCCCCTTCGTCCGAATCACTATGTTCGTCCGAAGTGACTGGACTACGTCAACAGCGGTGTGAAGTCGCACCCTCCGTTGAAAAGCACCCCTCATGCCGTAGGCCACGCAAGGGGCCAGGGACTATTTGCGTCCCTGTCGATCTCTGATTGGTGAGAACCAAACCTGCTGCTGAGACAACGATACTGCCCAGTTGTGCTTTGCTGTCATGGACTAAATAGCATCCCGACCCTTGCATTTCCCCTGACTGCAGACCCGCCTGGCAAACAGAGGGAGGCTTTTTCGCCCGCGTCGAAGCGTGCGTACTGATTCAGATCCCTCGAATAATGGCCTTGTGTTATCACTTCGACTACGGAGTATGGGATGCTCAACACTACTGCATCTGGCCACAGTTGCATGCATCGCCAATTCTTACCGAAGGCTGTTTTGCGTCCTTTTAGTCACTCTGGACCTCGCTGCCTAATGTGCATGCAGTGCCTGCAGTGCAGTGGGGGATCCGCGTGCCAGATGGGATTTTTGAGACTTTGAATACGAATAGTGCGATCTTCGAGGTTATCCCTATAATACTTGGATCGACCCTTTCCTCCTTTCCCCATGCCTGCAGCTAATGTCTTTGATGAGACCCGTACCTCAGACTCTGTACCACAGCCGTGTCGTCAATGCCAATCTTGACCAATCCACCTTTATTTTACTTCTCATTTTAAATATCTGTCCCCCTGGACTTGGGTTTTCGTCCTCCGCACCCCAACTTTCGTTAATACCAATTCCGGCCGTTTTTCATTCTTTTGAACGCCAGTCTTGATGTCCTTCGTTATGCGCTTTCTTAAAGCCAAATCCCCCAAAGAGGCTGTGCCCACTCCTAATGTCGCTGCTGAGTCTGCCCCCACGGCTCGGCCCGATACAGAACCGAATGCCTGCGACGCCGATAGCATTTCCCTGCCGACATGGAGGAATTCGTTGCCCTGCAGTGAGAAAGCAAGCACTCTCGCCAGTGGCCATACGAGAGACCCATCCGGTGGTAGTGTAAACAAGGAAATCGCCATTGCCTCTCCCCCAGCCTCTCCTTCTCCCGGACTTAATACAAAATCGAATGATCTCGACGCTGAGCTCGTGAACGTCGAGATATCCGATAGAGAACCCCCCAAAGAGGAAGACGACGACGATGATGAAAAAGATGATCCTGAGCAATACCCAAGCGCCTGGAAGTTGATTTTGATCACGATCGCCCTCTGTCTTTGCGTCTTCTGCGTGGCATTGGTATGTGTACCGGTGTACGGACATTGAGATCATATCTAACTCTGGAACAGGATAACACGATCATCGCCACTGCCATTCCCAGAATTACGGATCACTTCAACTCCATCGAGGATGTCGGTTGGTACGGTAGTTCGTACCTCTTGACGACCTGCGCGGTGACTCTGATCTTCGGGAAACTCTACACCTTCTACCCGATTAAGTGGATTTACTTGACGGCGCTGTTTGTCTTCGAGCTCGGCTCGTTGATTTGTGCGACAACTCCTACTTCCGTCGGGCTGATCATCGGTCGAGCCATTGCAGGACTGGGCTCCGCGGGTCTGGTCACTGGGTCTCTTCTCATCATCTCCAAGAGTGTTCCTCTGGAAAAGCGCCCGATGTACATCAGTCTCGTGGGATCGATGTTCGGAATTGCCAACGTCGCTGGTCCTCTTATGGGAGGTGCTTTCACTGACCATCTCACTTGGCGCTGGTGCTTCTACATCAATCTACCAATTGGAGGTATTACTTTCTTCTTTGTCTTGTTTTGGTTCCAGAGTCCCAAGGCCATCTTGAGCACCAAGTCGTTCAAGGAACAGATGGGAGAGCTGGACTTGCTCGGCTCTCTCTTCTTCCTTCCCTCGATCATCTGCTTGTTGCTCGCTCTCCAATGGGGTGGCAGCAAATACCCCTGGAACAATGGACGCATCATTGCACTCTTTGTGGTCTTTGGTGTGCTTATTATTGCTTTCTGCGCGGTGCAAGTGTGGTCCAAAGACAAGGCGACCATTCCTCCCCGCCTTATCAAGAAGCGCAGTGTTTGGGGATCTGTGTGGTTCTCCTTGGCTCTTGGCTCTGCTTTCTTCGTCTTTGCCTACTACGTGAGTCCTCATGCGTCCTCCTTTCCGATCTATGTACTAACTCGACCAGCTCCCCATATGGTTCCAGTCCATCAAGGGCGCATCGGCAACGAAGTCGGGCATCATGAACCTTCCAACCATCATCTCCGTCGTGATCCTTTCCATCTTAAGCGGTGGTCTCACCACCGCCTGTGGTTATTACACGCCTTTCATGATTGCCTCGCCAATCATCATGAGCATCGGCGCAGGCCTCCTGACAACCTTAGAGGTGGACTCCGGCCATGCCAAGTGGATCGGCTACCAAGCCATCTTCGGTATCGGTATCGGCTTGGGTATGCAGCAACCAATGATCGTGGCTCAAACAGCCCTCAAGCCCGCCGACGTCCCCGTCGGCACTGCGATGGTGATCTTCGCCCAGACCCTGGGCGGCGCGATCTTCATCTCCGTTGCGCAGAACGTCTTCCAGAACGGACTAATCACCAACTTCGCCAAGTATGCACCTGAGCAGAATGCACCACAGCTTATCTCGGCTGGCGCGACTATGATTCGCTCTCTCGTGAAGGGAGAGGACCTGCATCAGGTCTTGCTTGCTTATAATGCTGCCATTACGGAAACTTTCTACGTTGCTGTTGCCATGGGTGCTTTGTCGATGATCGGACCCATCTTCGTCGAGTGGATCTCGGTTAAGGGCAAGAAGCTTGACATGGCCCCGGCTTAGAGGTCGCTGCGTAGCAGGACTGGCCTTTCTTGCACATCTTACTCATTTACGCTTTTCTTTTTTTGTTGATGTTTATGCGCGTCACGTTCCATATGTCGGAATGATAGTGAACAGTACACTACTTAGGTAGAGAATATAATACAGCTTTCTATAATACAGCATTCTATAATCATTACCGGTCCTCTGACATGCCATACACCTGGGCAATATATGAACTTGCCCTGCCGAGGGAATGCCCTCCATCGGTAGATTGCCAGACGAGTCTTTTTGAGTGTTTCCGTTAACACTGTGTCAGTATCAACTGGACTGGCGGCAACGCCCCTGAACGAATACCAGGAAATGGATTCGTTTTGAAAATAAATGTTTGATTTTACATATCGCACCAATGCCAATAGAAATCAGGCCGAAGTGTAACGAAATAACCCCAATACTCCCTAGACAACCGCATATAAGCTCAAATACACGCCCCAAATAACCCCACAAGCACTCCCGAAGACCACCCGCCGATCCACCGGAATAACCGTATACATCAGCAAAGAGACAATCGGTCGATATTTAAGACGAGCACCCATAATGGGAACGAAGTCCTGCCCTGATATCAGTATCCGTAAGCCAGGAAATGAAGAGTGAAACCCACCAGAACCACCAGCTCCCACACCTTGGCGAGACTCTCGCCTTTCAGTAGATTGATTGCCGCGACGAATAAAATGATATTCGCAATTGATGTCACGGTCTGGTCGATGAGAAGCTTCATGCCCAGGCAGCGCAGGCCGGACATCTGGGCTCGAGGTGCCCATCGGGCATCCTTCTCTTTTACCTTGTCTGTGTGACTGGGTAAGGCATCGTCGGTGGATGAGAACCATGCACGTGGTGAAAAGATGGATTTCAGCGAGCGGACGCTGAATGCATTGGCGTACTCGGCGCGCGAGGGGAAGCCTGGATATCGCGCTTCCAGAGCGCGTTGCCAGTAGAAATTAGGGGGCACGCTGATTATGCCGTAGATGATAAATTGAATGAATGCAAGTCCATTGAGAGTGAAGGGACCCTGGTGTTGTTAGTTTGAAGGTTGAGGATTTTTTTTCGCGTCCAGAGGACGTACTTTGTTGTTGCGCTGGTCGATTAGCTGTGCGAGGATGTTGGCAATGGCATTTAAAGCCGTTGCCTGCACAAAGGTCACAGTCAAAGGCGAGGGCATGGTGAAGTAGCCATGTACATCGACAAAGGAGGTGGGATAAGTGTTGCCAAGACGCGCAACCGTGTCCTAATAGGTTTTAAGACAGATGAAGAGCGATGGATTTCACGTGTATATTTTATGGAAATAGTCGACAATCAAATATACAAGTTTCTCTACTTTCGTCGGAATACAACATTGGGCCCGTTCTTCGCGCTGGTGAAGTGATCCGTCAGCGCCAGATGCCCGCCCGCATCCTCACCCTGGCGATCCGCCAACGACATGTCGAATAGGAACACCAATCGCGCCAGGGTTAACCGCATCTCCATAAACGCCATACTCTTGCCAATACACCCTCGAGGTCCGATACTAAACGGACAGAACGCGTGTCGCGCCGTCTCAATGCTTTCTTTCGTTGTTTGCCAGGACGACCCGCCAGCCGTGCAGGTGGCATTTTCAATCCAACGCTCCGGCATATATGTCCCCGCTTCCCGGTAGTAGCGCTCCTGGCGATGAATGGAGTAAGTTGGGGTACCGCAGTCTGTGCCGGCGGGCAGGAAGACGCCATCGACAACCGCACCGCCGTCCATGACTTCGCGAGGAATCGCACCGGGGACCGCAGGCGCCAGACGAAGAGCCTCGTCAATGCATGCTTTCAGATACACGAGCTCACCGAGTGAACTGCTCGTAACGATCTCTTCGACTTCGTTGAAGGCGCCGCGGATCTCGGCGGTCAGCGTGGCCAGCGCCTCGGGGCGGCGGACCAGGTAGAAGAGTGTTGCGGCCAGCGTGGTGGAGGTGGTGTCACTTCCTGCGATCATGAGAACGTTCGACTCGCCCCATAGCTCGGGGGTGCTGAGGCCATTGCCGGTTTCTGGATCCTTGGCGTTAAGCAGGTAGTAGAAGAAGTCCTTTTTGGCATCGTGGCCAATCTGGGTTCGTTCTTTGGCGCGCTCGTTGGCTTCCACCCGTGAGTTCATGATGAAGTTCCATCGGTCGCGGGTCAATTTGCGAATGAAGACCTGATCCAGACCCCAGGTGTCCAAGGGCATCCATAGTCCGCACTGAAAAGAAGTCAGAGATGGAGCCTCTCATGACCAAGGGACCAAAGGGCACTTACCACATAGTGTCGGTTGGCGGCGCGATCAACCAAGCCGACCTTGTACCGCAGTTTATCGGAGATGAGCATGTCGAAACTCTTTCCGAAGCAGAGCTCGCCCATCACATCGTACGAAAGGTAACTGAACCAATCGCCCATGTTCTTCACATTTCCCTTTTGGTCGTGGGATTCAAAGTTGCCATCATAGCCAGCCAAGACAGCGCACAGCTGACGCACATGGAGGAGCATCACGTCTTCCATTCCCTTGAGAGCATTCTCCGAGAATGCCTGGCTGAGGACTCGCCGCTTGCGCCCGTGCATAGTCTTATCGATGGCGTTGTGGGTGTTGTACACGCCCTTGATGGCCGGAAACGCATTATAGAACGTGGCCTTTTGCAGACGCTTGCCGTGGCCATATATGTCGTGAAGTCCACGATCAGAGTTGACAGAGACAAAGTTCGGTGCGACCCGAACGTGGGTTCCATACTTGTGGTGCAGCTCGTGCAGCCATAGATGGCGGTCGCCTTTGAGGCCGTGGTATAGCTGTACCCAGGGTGTGATGGAGGCGAGGAAAGGACCGTTTATACGGCGTAGAGGATGGATGAATCGGTTATAGAATGCAAAGGCAACGGTCTAAGCATCGTTAGATGATCCCGGTACGATACAGATGTAGATCTATAAGTAGTAAAAAGGAAGCATACCCCGACTGCCAGTAGCCCTAGGAGAGCCCCGAGGACCCTCTGTATAGACAAACACCCCACTGATTCGACTAACATGGTGAAATTCCCGTGAATCCCAAGTGAAGTGCCTAAATGTCCTTTATACATCCGTTGCCCGCAACTACCCGCCTTCAGCCGAAATTGCCAGTCAATGACGCATCCGGGGCAAAGCAATGCTTACCCCCAGTACTCCGTACGGAGGGATGTACTACAGGTGAGACAGTCAATGGTGTGCTCTGGATTTCACAGACTCGGTTATAGGCGGTTGTTTGTCGATCTAATGCATCGCGCCGGATTGGATATGCTTAAATGCCCGGGGATCTGCGGGGAACACTCGCATATGCCTGGTACTTTTGTGTCGGTTATCATTCTATTCCCTATTTCTAGGTAAAGACGAGAATGAATACGATGTATTCCAAGGTAATGCACGAGTAACAGGATCTCATGCTGACCGTCAGCGTCAGCAATGTCGGACAGCTGCCCAGGTGGGTTCGCAGTAGTGTCCTGTAAGATGGAAAAGTGCCCCTCCGACTCCACTGTCTCGGATGAAACTGGAAACTGGTCAGAGTCGACCGTTCTTAACCGTTTTCCGGAGTAGCGGACATCCGCCCCGAACATGTCGCCATTTGGAGTACAAAGCGACATTGCACACGCTAGGGATACATATCATACACGTTGCTCGGTGATAGGCGGTCTTGGCGGTCCGAGCCACGAAGGTGTGGTCGGCGACTGCAGGGCTGGAACAGGATAAGATGTAGTTTTAGCCAATATGGCTACCGGATAAGTGCCTGGTTGGAGTTGTCCAGATTAGGAAATTGATCAGTGTCTAGGTCGCAGTATGTCCATGTGCTCCTCCGTCCAGAATCCACTGCTCGTTATCGTCATTGTCATCCTGCACACGTCGCCAGGTTGGTTTCTTCTCTGTTTCCCCCGGTGCGTCGGTCTTTGCCCCCTCTGGTGCGCGCCAGATGGGTCGCATTAGACCACCAGCGGCAAGCAGTGGGTTGTGACTAAATGCAGGTTCCCTTCTAGGTGCCTCTGCACTCCCCGCTTCATCGGCAGGCTCGGGCTCACTGGCCTCCGGGGTTGACACCGTAGGCGCAGAGTGATATACCCGGCGGACCTTACCGCCCTTGATATCTAAACTCATCACGGTCTTCTTCTTCTCCCATTCGGGTCGGGCCTGCTCATCCATTTCACGCTGTATGCGCTGCTGTTTCTTGAGCGCCAATGCTCGCTGCGTGGGTGTCATCCACAACGTGGAGGCAACATTGGGTGTTTCGAAATCAGCTGTCTCATCGACGACCTTGGTTCGGCGGGCATTCTGCGCCTGGAACTGGAGCAGCCTGTCACGGTGCGCCTTCGCAGCATCTAGGTTGCTGGGTGGTTCTGATCCGGTAGGTCTTGGCCCTCCTTCATGGTGAACACCCTCGTTGTGAACGCGCATCTTCTCCTGTCCACGTTCCGCTCGTAGTTCCCGGATCATGCCTTGCACTTCTTGCGCGGAGAGGAGGGGCGTATCGCAGAACGAACATGGCTGTAGTCCTTCCAAAGAACAAATGATCTTGCCGCAATTCATACAATTAGGCGCCGGGTCGAAGACCGCGTGGAGGGATCCATAGCAGTTGCATTTGCGTCTCTCGCCCAGACTCGGGTTTGTTGATACCTCCAACGCAGCGATCGCCGATGTGAGGTCAGATATATCGTTGGTTGTCAGGGCTGTCCCACCCTTGGCAGAGGATCCTCCACCACCTTGTCGAGTGGACTTGCTTGTTTTTGAACGTACGTTTGGTAGCATATCCGAGATGGTGGGGCCGCTCGCGGATGGTGGTGGTTTCGAAGCGGGCAAAGGCGAGAGGACGCGCGAGGATGCGGAGACATTTTGGGATGGTGCAGGATTTGAGCTCGTCTGCTTGCGGGATGACATGTAGTCCTCTTCCTCGGCTTTTTTGTAGCCGCCGCCAACATCTCCGTAGTTATCGGGCCGACGTGGTGGGCCGGCGCTGTGCAATGGAGCTTTCTTCTTGCCTTTCTTGGCACCCGTTGATCGGGCAGTAGTCTGGGGCTGTGGAGGCGGTGCTTGACGCTGTCGTTGAGGTTCTCGATGCGCATTGAATGAGGATATGAATTCGAGGGCGGCGGGGGAATCACCGAGGAGGTTTTTGAGATGGTCGGCGCACGCCTCGGGGGAAAGACTGGCGGCATACTCAATGACCTGGGACAGAGACTCAGGGTCCAGCGGAAGAAGCTGGGATAGCTTGGGAGCTGCCCATGCGGTAAGATCGGCCATTTTGGGGATGTGAAGGTCGGGAAGCTGAGGCTCAAGTGTCGCCAAACCCACTTAATCAGCAGTGCGGGACTACATATATGTAGACACCTGGGGCCTGGGGCTACGTCTTCATCTTCACTACGATCTTACAACATGCTTGTCAACATATGGGATCTTGTTTGAATCACTCAATTTTCAGATAAAACATCCTTTCTCTCAGCAAATTTCACCCTTTTTTTTTTTTTTTTTTCCTTTTTAATATGCAAAATTGAGCCCAAGTACAGAAAGCTCTCAGTGGCCCCAGGCCACACCCCCTAGGTATGCGCGCGATTTGTGGGCTTCCTTCTTGAAACTGCCCAGTTTCATCAGGAGTCGACAGCCGGCTACCATTCACCGGCACTTCCTTCTCCGGTTCCCCTGACAGCGACTAATTTTGGAGAGGGAATCGTGAATCGAATGACCCATTACCGGAAGCGGGAATAATAGGGCTGTTGGTGACTGAATCAGAGAGTCTCTGGCGGTCCTTGGTGAAGTGCCAGAGGAGAATGGCCAAAGCGACAAAGAAAGTTCCACCGCAGACTGCTGATATCGTGATTATCTTGTCGGTTGACAAGCCTTTTGGTCCGCCAGCATTGGACCGAGTCACCGGTCCTGTGCTCATGTTGGTGGGGGCATCTGTTTGCTCCAATTTTGCGAAGGCTGGGCTCTTGTTGGCATTGGCCATGCTTCTTTCGGTAGGACAGGTCATAGGAACCGAGGTTGGCATAGAGGTTGAGCCTGGGGATGCCAGTGTGGCTGCGATATCATCATCGGTAGGTCGTGTTGGGCTGAGCCCGGCAGTGATGGAGAGCTTTGCTTGGGGAGTCTTAGAATGTGTGAGGGATGTTGTCGAAACTGTGGTCGAAGCCCGAGTTTGTGACCCACACCAAGTGATCAGTTCCGTGCCACAGCGAGCTTCCATGGTCTGTTGGGACCCATTGTAGCGAATGGCAGTTGAGAATAAATCGATTTCCTTACTGGCAGCACGTAGAGGCCATTCTTGCATATCATGGCCGCGTGTCGTTTCCTCGGGGAACGGGAAGGGACCTGAATTACAGATGGAGGATGAGGCTGAACGATATCTGATCTGAACTTCGGTGAATGGACCAATGATAGACACAATGCCACCTGCGAGCGAGTCCCAATACTTGCTCATCGATGTGGCAAGGTCGAGCTTTGTTGTTTGAGCCAGAACAAGACTCAGGCTTATGGCAGAAAGCCATAGCCACAGGCTGCTTGCACGCATGTCAAGGATCAAAGAAGACGTGACTTAGGGTTGTCTGTGGTATGGCTCTGGCGAATGACGCCCGAGGTTGTACCAAGAAAATGGAAGGTGTGTTAATTTGCAAGACAGTCTAGCAAATAGATAGCAGTAGACTTTGTGCAATTTGAATCTTGAAGGTATTCCAAGGTGGTTCAAATCGGTTGTGTGGAAAGCAGAGCGAAGAAGTGAAGAAGAGAAGAAAGGAGCAGAGAGAAGCGTATGCCCTCAAATTGATACATCAAATTGATGATCAATTAAGTCGCTTTTAAGGTTGACTACCAAGGAATATAGAGTCTGGTAAAAGATAAATCGATTAAAGCACATATTGGCTGCTTATTGCAAAGCCATACTCATTTGCATTCCAGGTATGAAGTAATGTACAATCCTACAAGGCCCCCCAGTGCCCCCCTCATCATTCATCTATGCAAATTTATTCGCAGGTAAGATCAGACCATGATCAAACCGAACCAGACCCAGAGACGCCGTGGGATATGACCAGTAAACAAAGCTCGAACGCCGCGGACACCATGATAGGAAAAAGAGGTATGAGAAACAAAGGGAAGCTCAGTCCGCATTTTCGCTCTTCACATCGTCGTCATTATCCTCGGCCGTGAAGGATTGCTTGAGCTTGCTCGGCCCGGGTTTGTTCGAGGATCCTTTCTTGGGCCCGTTCAGCTTCTTCTTCTTCTTGGTGGGACTGGGACTGCCTTCATCGTCGTCTGCGTCTGCGTGCGCACGTTTCGCTGATGATGAGGTGGGACTGTTGCCGTTGCTGGCTCCGCTGTCGGTTGGGGTCTTGTTGCGCGTGCCCGCGCCACGGCCGGAGAGGTTCATGCACCGGTCGAGGTGTTGGGCCAGACGGGTCATGAGGAAATAACGGGGACAGAGGGGGCATTTGGTAGTGGGCATCTCGGGGATGGTGCTGTCACGATCACCCTTCTTCTTTTTGGGATTTGGCATGATGGCATACAGTTTGCCGTGGACGTCATGGCCCGGCTTGGTAATCAGAGGGCGATTTGAACAGTATTCAACATCGGCATCGGGAGGAGCTTTGCAACTGGCACCGGCTGTAGGGTACAGTAGACGTGGGAGGCGGCAGTCTGGACAGATGACTTCTTTGACCGTCTGTAGTGGGTTGCCCTTGAGGAAGACCTTTCCGCGGTCGTAGATGGCTGCATCGGTCTCCATGTGCATCCCGGACAGCTTTTTGTGGTCCAAGACAATTTCTCTCTTTGTGTCAACGGATGTTTTGCTCGCGGTTTCCTCGGGCAAGATCGCCTCTTCCTCTGCCTTTTGTCGGGCAACAACCACCGCGGACCGCATGCGCGCCACTTTTTCTTCGCGATGCACCTTGGCCACGAGATCGTGGATGATATTGTGAAATGTTTCATTCAGGATGTCGCTAGACTATACCGAAAGCCGTCAGCGCCTGTAGTGCACCACCCACGGAGTTTAGAACGTACCACTTTAGCGATCGTCCCGGCAGGGTAGATCGGCCTGCGACCACCGCCATTGGAGTCGGCCATCCTCGGCTTGCGGTCGGAGATATATGCGCCAAACCTCAAGGTTCCGATCCTGAATGACCGACGACTGTGCCCTCCCGCGACACAGGTAGTGAGTGATCCGAACCACTTGGTCCGAGGTCTACGCCTCCATGTACCGGAAGTCTATGCAGGGTGGATGCGATCGGTGCGAAATTCGGAATGATTGGAAGTAGTGAAGAGCTTCCAACGCATGAGTCCCAGATCAATGGAGCCAAAACCGGTATGACCTGATTGTACTGGAGAATCCTATTGTCAGCGGGTTTTCCTAATGGGATGAATAGGCATCGCAACAATAGGGGGAGAGACAATGAAGCCAATGGAACGAGACCATTGACACGTCCCTATGCAAGCCACATCATGTAACCGGGTACTGACCGTATTGGAGGTTTCCACGCGAATGCAATATCTCGGAGGAGGAGAAGAGACGGATGAGGCTGGAGCAAGTTGTTCGTTGAGCTTATCTTATCGCATCTCCGCATTCGCTGTGAACTGCCCTGCGCACTTCTCTTCTCCAGTCTGTGATCTTCGGGGGAAATGGCCTACCAGATCTTTGCAAAGAATCAGAGAGCGCCTTCGTTCCCTCGGGGTCCCGCGCAACCCCCGATACACCCCCCTCCTGTTCAACCACCTCCGTCTGCCGTCGCAAACGCGTCAGGTCCACGCTCGAGAGAAGAGGTCTTCGACCCATACCCACTGGAGATCCCAGCCAGCGCTGAGACTCCACACCCTCACATCACCGTCGAGAAGATCCATACGGCGCATATCCCTTCTTTGACGCGAATCACGGGCTTACTGCTCCCGATCCGCTACCCAAACTCCTTCTATACAGCTACCATAACAGATCCGGTGATAGCATCTCTGTCGCGAGTGGCTATTTACCATGACCATCCCGTTGCTGCAGCGCCGGAGACTCGCGCCTCAACAGGGACAGACAAAGTGATCGGCGGTATTCGCTGTCGACTGGAGAGGATCCGACAGCCAGATGCGAGCCGAGGCCAACCTGAGACCAGCGCAGGACCCACAAACCTATACATACAGACTCTTCATCTCCTCTCGCCATATCGAGGCAACGGCGTAGCGGCATCGTTGTTGAACTCGCTTCTGTTCTTGTCGACCCCGGACGACAAGCAGGCCCACCAGGTGTCCGAGCTTGTCAAACACTATAATATTCGCTCTGTGACAGCTCATGTCCACGAGGCTAATGAAGACGCCCTCAAGTGGTATATTTCGCGTGGGTTCGAAGTCCAAGGTCATGTCCCGGGTTACTATCGTCGCTTGAATCCCTCGGGAGCCAAGATTGTACAGCTGGATCTACATTGGGATCACGATCAGCCTGCATCTTTGGAAGAAGGCGCTGCTCGAGAGGCATCTCCTGGTAGTGAGCCAAATGATGAAGACTGGGAGAAGGTTGAGGTCGAGGATGGAGATGAAGGCGATCATGGTATACGCCATTTTGAAGCTTCACAGGTCCTTGAAAAACAGGATACACCTTCGCGCAAGCGCAAGGCCGAGGATGATAATACTGCACCTTTGCGCAAGTAAAGCTGTGGATGGTCAAATTACTGATAACTTGTGGATACCCTTGGAGTTTGCTCGCTGGCATGTAGGCCAGGTTTTGTTTGTAGCGCAATACCTAGGTATAAATGTCGCAAAGATACCCATACTTCAGCTTCAGCATGATTCCGATGCTTTATCTAAGCTTGCTGCAGTACTCCGTAAGGTGAAACCCTTTAAGGTTTCCTGGCGACATGAGACATGTCCAAGGTCACCGCTATCGATCATGGCTACTACGTACCTGGGTAGTACTAAGCACATATACCTAGGTATATGTGCAAGACGATCATATCATTCCAAGGTTTCCATACATTGCGTAGACTATGGGTATCGATTCAACAAAAAGACGCGCTATTAGATGTTATAATTCTCCGCGTGTAAAAAGATCTCATCCTTGGAAGAGTCCATCATAACCTGTAGCTGCAGTTTGGCTACTGAGTTGGCAACCTCAACACGCATACTAGGTGGACCACAAACAAAAACACACGCACGTCGACCAAAATGCTTCGAGAACTCATTGATGATTTCAGGAATATTAGGACGGAAGTAATCCGTCCGCCAATTATCTCGTGCGCGTGGTTGGTAATGAGCAAAGCGCGGTGCAGGCACCGGGGACGGCCTCTGAGGCACAGGCTGTGCTGCTCCAAAGCCAAAGTCGAAGTTCGGGCTACCATACGTGTTTGCACCAGAAGTCGCATACGGATCCATTGCTGGCTGGTAGTATTGGCGAGTATTGGCTGCATGGGCAGCTGTGTATGCGTTTGGAAGAGCAGCGACACCGTCTTCGTTCTCGCGACGAAGTTCCTTTTCGATATCTGGGTTTCCGGCCGCCTCGGCACGGATGTATGCTGAGTTACGCTTGTCGATGCCCTGGAGCATGCCGTAGATCTTCTCTTGGACTATGTCACGTCCGGCTTGGTTGTCTGCTTTCACTCCAGTGAGGAAGAAGTGGCAGTTCACGATGTTGGAAGGTGCATAGTCACGGCAGATGCGTAGCTCTTCTCGGAACCATTCCATTGTCTCTGGGCTTTTCAGGGCCCAGATGACTCGGACTGATTTTGTGATGGCTTTTCCGTCTCTGATCTTCTTGATCAGATCGAGAAGTTGACTTGCGATGGCTGTGATACCGCTGCCTCCGGCAAAGAAGATCACATCATCGAACGCGGCCATCTCGCGCTGCATGCCGCCGTAAGGTCCTTCGACGAATGCACTGTACGTCCGGGAGGGGCCGTGTTCCAAGGCCTTTTGGAACACCTCGCGTGTGAACCCACCGAAGGGACGGAATACCAGCGTCATATCACGGTATTTTTCGCCGTATGCAGATGGGAAGTCTTCGCTGCATAGTGAGGCAATGGTAAAAGGGTGGCTTTGAACCGTGGAAATTCTCGGTAGTCGAAGATAGACGTACTGGCCTGGCCGCCAGCGCATCCTGGTGGGAATCGTGACCTTGATCGCATTTTGAGGGAGAATTGTCAAGGCAGACTCTTCCCCGATCAAGAAGGACGAAGAGCGCAAAGGGTTTGTCCAATTCAAGTAGAAAATTCGGACAACGTAGGAAATAATCCAAATGGCGAGGGTTGTAAACAGATAAGCCCAGGATTGCAAGTAATTCCTCGTGTGCCAGAACAGCATTGCGACAAAAATCCACGAGACTGGAATGTGTACGAAGACAAACAGTTCATACATCCATTTGCGGAATATAGGCAGTGAATGAACACACAGGAAGAGCAAGGGTACCAGTGCTGCAATTCCAGTCCCATACACATAAGCATGTGGCGGGATACCTAGACGATAATTCACGAGGGCGCCTTCTGTCCAAATCGGAGTGATATAGAAAGGCACCATGTGCACCAGGCTGAGGAATAGACAAATGTATGCCGACCAGCGATGCAATCCGTTCAGTCTCTCAGGCCCCAGGCCAGTCATCATGGTAATAAAGTTTGCTTTGGTGCTGAGAGCGACAATCCAAGGAATCATAGCCACAGCCAGCATACCTGCCCGAATTGCCAGTGGTGGAGAGCCGAGAGCAATTGACCAATAGTACAAGGGCTGCGGCACAAAACAATACAGTGTGACGAAGATCAACGCAGCCAGCACGATCGCAGTCACGGCCAAGGATGGGAAAACGACTTCCAATTTGCCGATCTTCAAGGTGGGAATTGGGCGGTAGAAGATCCATCGCATGAAGGCAATTGCCTTGTTCAAAGGAACTATCCGCGCGAGTATAGACTCACTCCTCTTTGTCGGAGATGTCGCAGTCGGTTCAGGGAAGAAATGCGCATTGGAAGCATCGGTCCCTGCACTTGGGAGCTCGTACTCATCTGGCACCGAGTCATCGCGATATATTTCAGGTCGGTTCTCTTTGTACAGCGCAATTCGCATTTTGTCGCCCCATTTGTGCCAGCATCGAATCAAGGTTGTTATGACGAGGAGGACAACGGCAAAATAAACGAATACTACTCCATATTTGGCTGACTTGGACCACGGGTCGCGCTGCATCTCAGCAGCCTCAGCCGCGGTCGTGGAAGCTGTGACTGGGACATTGATGCGCTTGACGAGTGATAGGATGGAGTTCAACATCGTGCGATATGGTAGGGCTCAGTAATGCTATTTCTATATATCCAGTCAGATCTATCGGAAGCTGTGATGGAGGAGAGCCTACACTTGAGCTTCGTGCATACCAATGCACCTAGTAGGCGAACCAAGTCCGCGCTCGCAAAGCTCTGGTATATGGTGGCATCCGAGTGACAGTGTAGAAAAGAGGGGAGAATCATCCTAGAAGTATGAGGCGAGGCGGGGAGTGACACGATCTGCAGACGGTTGTGACAGGATAAGCCCAGCGACAGAATTCTGTAATTCGGAAGGTAGTCAGCCAATGTTAGATGTCCATCACAGACCGGTTCCCGGGGGGTTCGAGCTTCCAGCATAGTGAAGTGGTCGAACCGCGCGAAAATGTGATGGTGTAGCGCTTTGAGGCCCAATCACAAAGGACATAAGCAGGAAAAGTGATTCGGGTGATAGACCTGCATTAGCGCGAAGAATATGCAGAACACTGATCAGCATGATAATCCCGAGCTTTATGTTGAACGTCCAGAAATTTATCCCCAAGGTTCGGCTGCTATGGCCGGGTATATTGTCATATTATAATCATTAAAGCCGTCTAGATCCCAAATATACATGAGTATGTCTAGAAATTGGAGTTCCACAAGTCTTTGGCCGGCTCGTCGTGACGCCGACACACAAAGAAGAAGGTCTCCAGTGTTGATCCCGCGCTGGCCCAGTCTTTAAGTCCCAACTGTTCCGCGGCATCAGTCAGGTGGGATAGGAACCAGGAATTAGATTTCATCCCCCTTGACGCCAGGCTTCCGACGAAGAGGATCCAGAAAAGCAGGTCGGGTGCGGTGCTTTGGAAGATGTAAAGGCTTCGGAACAAACTTTTCCGAAGCTTGTCGAGAAGAGCCCCTAGACAGGGCACTCCATAAAGGTTCCAAATGCGAACACAACAGTAGGTGAGAACTGACAGGCGCAGGGTCTCCTCAAATGGTGTCAGTAAGCACTCAAACGGCAGAGCCAGCAATCGATAGTTCAGATATAATAAGCAGTCATTCTCAACCGACATTGGTTCAACATCAGCCTCGTTGAAACTCTCATAATAAGAGACGAGCTGCTGGAAGTGGGAGAGAAGTGTCTTAAATATGGGGTGGATCTCTTGGGACCACGGGGCGTTAAAGAATCGGTGGCCAAGGGTGCAAGCCCTCGTGAACTGATAGTTCGCCTTGAGGAAGGCGGACTCTTTAATGACTCGGCTCTGGAATTTGTCACACATTTCAAGCTTCGGCAGTGTGTTGGTCATGATGCCCCGTAAGAATTCGCAACTACAAGGCCATAAGTAATGATCACTTGGGTGTGGCAGTTCGGTCTTACCTATACAGCATGGAGAGCGTTCCGTATCCGAGGAGGTCCATGCCACCCGCAGATTCCACCATCTGCCGCACGGCGTCCATATGCATATTCGCCGCATCTGCGTTCGCCTCTAGCCCCTGCAAGCCCTATTCGTGAGTGGACGTCCCTTGGATCAGGCAAGAGAACCCTTACCTCCGAGACGATGATATGAGCAATGATAAAGATGGTCTGCTCATAGCACATCGTGGATGAATTTTGCAATATGTATCGAAGGGACTTGATCGTTTCGCCCCGGAAGCGGAGCGCATCCTGCGCTGGCTTCTGCACTGCTAATGACGGAGCCCCCGAGGCTGTGAGAATGGCCGCTCGGTGGGCCGCGCTGATGGCCAATTTTATTTGCATCAAGGTGGGATCCTCGACGGCCTTTTTCCAAAACCAGACGGTCACATCTTGCGAGCAGAGGGGGAAACACGCCCTCGAACTATGGATTCGATCTATATGACGGATTAAATCCCGCCCGTTGGGGTGGAAAAGGGATGGCCGGCCACTCCCGGCCACGGTGCCCGGTGAACTCACAGTGATGAAAGTAAATATTGGGATTGTGGTTGGTGCTAACAGTTAGACAAGGGCTTCCATCGGTCACCCCCGCCTGCGGGGATGGGGTGATTATGGGTTGCTGGTCGTCTTCGTCGCTGTCACTCTTGGACGAGCGGCTGGAGGGAGGATGGGATGTGCAGTGGGGCACCGATGAATGCTGGGCTTGCTTCTCTCTCCGCAATCGATGATGCCGAGTCCTTACGAAGGCCTGCTTGGATCGAACTAGATCCCGGGCCTTGGATTGGTTTTCGTTGTAGTCCACCCACAGGAATTCCCCTGTTGGGCGACCCGCCGAACGAGCTGCCGGTCGGGCAGAGCGGATCGCCAGATTCTCGGGGGCCTTCACGAATTTGTGACGATCGGAGCTTGCCATGAGTGTCTAGATCTGTTTGGAGGAGAATCTGGAGAAGGTAAAATTCTCCCCCTTGAAACCCCGCTCGGTCCTCTCGTTTGCCATTGTCACCGCCTTTCCGGGCACTAGTCACGGCTTTTGGAGTTGCGGACGCTCCTAAATGCGTCCATCGCCAGGTCTACATCGCTACGAGGGTGAAATGAGGGTATGGATGATGGCCAGAGACGCCTTTTATATCTACATTCCACATTCCATGCGTTGGACGAATCCTGTGGAGTGCCTCCAGATTGGGAAATGTTCCATTTTGGGAAATCCTCCGCCAAGGATTCCGGGGGATAGATTAAGTCCCCACCGTTTGTACTTCCTTGACTTCTGAGTACGGAGTCCTCGCTGGCGAGAGCTTTGGAATCACCTTGATCAGGAGAGAATATTCGGTGACAGTTCCAGGGACCTCTACCTGGTATGCTGATTGCGCTCTATACTCAACACATCGCTCATCCCCAAGTGATTGCAAAAGATCTGAATCCTCAGATCTTATTCTTTGAGCTACATCGTAGTATAGAAGGACGATGTACTAGGTACTATGCCCCCAATAGGGATAAGTACTCCAGGGCTGCAGAGTGCATGACAGTGCATATACTTCATGTACAATGTACGAATCTGGGAAGTCGGGAGGGTAAGCTGTGATATAACATCTTAGAAGGCTCTGGCCCCATGAAAATGTCCAAATACCGCGTGATATCGCGGGAGAGTGTCTGGCTCATTGGCTGGAGAATGATGTTCGGTGATGTGGGTTTACGCCCAATTTTGAAAAAAGGGGATGGGGGATTCGCATGGCCGTGTCGATCTCTCGTGTTCTTCATCGCTCTGCTAGCCATTTGAACCCAGGATCTACGGCCTTAGCCGCATGACGTGTCTCAGCCCCCGGCTGAAACGGGCGTTGTGGTCGGAGATGATCGGAATTCCAGAGCTGGGCCAGCATAGTTTAAGCTATTCGCTGGCTGTAGGTGATATAGTATTCTGTTCAATGTTCAGGATTGACTTGGAAGTAGATCGGTGCTATAGTACTGGTATAGTATATGTAGTACATCAGCTGCAGAATTCCTCTATGAATGTGAGATGCAGTATGCAGACCCAGTGCTATAATTAAACCATTTACTCGATCGGTATGAACCCTCACGCCAAACTGCCGTGATCCACTGGCGATCGGAGGGTGGAGTATCGCTTATCATAAACACCCTGGTGTACCTTTCATCTCGACTGGTGAGCTTAGTGGTTTTATCTTAGAGCGAAATGGTTTAGAACGATCTTTAGAATTAACCGTATAAGTACTTAATCATCGTCAATCCTTGCATCAATCCACGTTGAGTTCACCTCCAAGTACAACAGTCTCATACTTCTCAAATCAAATACCTGCATAATGGACTGGTCTCTTCCCACTTACGGCGATGGCCCCTTCTCTGCCCCAGACGTCCGATATGAGTGGTCGAGGAGCGACATAGAGAGCTGCAGGCCAGATTCTTTCAAGGGGACCCCATGTCTTAGCATGTTGGCCTCGTTTGATCCACCAACCATAAGGAGACGATCGTCAACAGCCACGACCCAGAGCTACAGGCTACAGCCTTCCACGCCAGGATCTTTGAGCGGCATGCCGTCTCCCGGCTTCACTTTCTCTGAACCAATTGGCATCCAGACACAACTCACCGAAGATCATCGTCATCGCGGCCCCTCGTCACCTCAACAGCATGATATTTCTAATTCCTTCGCAAGCTCCTACGAATCTGAGCTTTCTGCACGCCAAAGTCCTCTACCATGTCTTCGGCGGAAGAGTGACATCGACCAAGCGGATGGTCCTACCAGTTGCTGCACAGAAAAGTGCAAATCGCCCAGTCCTCGTCGTTCATCAAAAAGGAAGAGGTAAATATGCCCCATACCCCATTTTCTTGGCCATACATTCTAACTGTCCTACTTAGTGATGAAGTAGGTGCCTTCAAGTGTGAATGGAAAGGCTGTCGCTATGACCGCACCTTCTCACGCAAAGGAGTCTTGATGCGACACATTGAACTTCAGCATGTAAGCCCAAGATCATTCAAGTGTCCTTGGTGTGATCATGCGACCAGCCGGCGCGAGAACATAAAGGCTCATAGACGGTCGATCCATAAGGAAGTTCTGTGATTTGCAGTGTTCTCCACTGCGTGTACTTGTGTATGATTAGTGCGGATGTTTGTAATTAGTATGTTTGGGACTCGGTATACCTTTTGTTTTCTTCTTCTTCTTCTCCCTCCCGAGGCCATCTTCTTTCTTTCAATTGTTTTCTTGGGTTTAAGAGATACGCGAAGAGTCTAATAGCATCACAGATGCGTGCTGAAACTTTCCGAGTGGTGCAATCATAATTTCGATATGCTGTAAAGGTGTAAACTCGGGCTCTTCTATGGTTGAGTCGCTTCTCTTCGGTGAAGACTAGCGACACTAGTATATTGACTCCTAGTTTCAACACTTACAGGTTTTCATTCTACTATATAGCGCTTGATACCCTTTAGTCCTGTGGACGGGGGAACTGATAGCGGTGAGAAATTTAAAGCTATCTCCATTATGCCTCTGAAGTCGTCAATAATAGTTTGTGCCCGTGGACCGAAATAAGATTGTGATGTGTCTCAAGATATCTACCACTAGCACAATTTCCAAGGTTCCTGATACTACTGCAACACACCTGGGCAACACCAGTCGCTGAATTTCTTTTCCCCTTCCTCTTTTTGTCTATTCGCAACCCTTTTGTGGGGTCTCCCGTCGACAGCTTTGTGGAGCCGGCATGGTTAGTGGATAAGCTGGCTTTTCAATCAATTAGGGGCCGTTTCTCCCTTGACGGGATAGCCCCCAGCCGTGCTGATCCCCATAACCTTGAAACAACTCAAATCACTGGCCCCAAGTCCACGTTGAAATGTTGACAGCAGGGTCTCATAAGACGCAAAATAGATTCGACGGCCACAACTCGCACTGCCCCCTGGGCTTTGGGTACTGAGCATCGCCGGGGCTTTCACATCCCCACTCAATGAGCCTGGCCGTTATATTAGGAATAAGCATTCCCCACTTGAGCTGCAGCAGCGATGGGCTGATTGGACATGATTTGCTCGCCCATACCCTTCGGGGCTGTTAATGCCATATTCGATGTCAGCACCTGGGTTTCTGCAAATTGAATCAGCTTGGCCCCCACGCGGGCCTGTATGCTGATATTTACCCAAAATGTTTCCAAGGTGTGTGCCCTTTCTGTCTAACTCATGCTGCAAGGGAAGTCCCTCTCAATGGCCCTTCTAGCCATGAAGCTTTCTCTCTGCTGGATCTGTGCCGTTGTGGTCCCAGTGTACGCCGAATCGCCCTTTGCTGTCCAATGGTCTGAACAAACATATGGCCCGGATGGTCCGTGGCACGCTGTGTCAGTCGAGTTGGGATCTTCCAACCAGGCAGTCGATCTTTACCCTGGTGATCGTTGGGCCAGTACAATCCTCATCGACACCCTCTGCTCAGATACTTCAACAACCTGCTATGCAGAGAGAGGCGGTCTGTTCAATATCAACGCCTCTGACACCGCCAACACGCTGCAGACCCCGAACGACACCAGTCAACTCACTTGGTTGTCCGACCAGACCGCAGCAGGTGTGAATAATTGGGGCGGCGTTGGCCATGTCAAGGAAGGGGTCCTTGCCGACAGTATCACTTTTAAGAATGGGCTATCCGTGCCCAGTGTCTCCATGGCATCGATATACAAAGCCAATCAAACATTCACTGCCAACGGAAAAGAGTATCCGGTCACGCTGGGGACATTGTCGTTAGGCGGCACAAAGCCAACCCATGTCGTGCAGGGCAATACATTCAACCTGGTCAGTGCCTGGGCGCACTGGAATCGATCTTCATCTCAAAGGATTCCTTCATATTCATGGGGAATGCATATTGGATCCGTAGAGCCTGACATCCCCGGCTCGTTAGTCCTTGGTGGCTATGATCAGAGCCGAGTCTTGAATGAAGTCAGCACTCAACAAGTCGATCCTGACAGCAATCTGGGTGCGCTCAAGATCTACTTCAAAGATATTGGCATGGGAGTCGCGACTGGTGACTCGCCATTTGATTTCGAAGCCAAGTCCAGCCTGTTCAAGACAGGAACAAGCAACACCACTCGAGGGGCGACCGCGGAAATCAACCCTGTGCTGCCGTATTTATATCTCCCCAGAGAGACGTGCGACGCAATGGCGGCCAATCTTCCAATCACCTATAATGAAGATCTGAACCTCTATTTCTGGAACACAAGTGACGATTCCTATCAGCAAATCACCTCTTCCCCGGCTTACATGTCTTTCATCTTTGGGAAAAGCACAAGCAACAGCCAGAACTTGACCGTCAAAGTTCCTTTCCAGCTTTTGAAACTCACACTCCAAGAGCCTCTCGTCGAGAAAAACACGACTTATTTCCCCTGCTACCCATCCAATACCCTGGTTCTCGGAAGAGCGTTCCTCCAAGCAGCCTTCATCAGTGTCAACTGGGGGAACGGCACAGGGAATGGTGAATGGTCGCTGGCTCAAGCACCTGGCCCAGTAATTGGAACAGGCAGCCAACGGGATATCGGGGTAAACGATGAATCGGTGACTGCCTCCGAAAACTCATGGGAAGCCAGTTGGGATGGATATTGGGAGCCTCTTTCATCGAAGACGTCGATAGACCAAACGGAGTCCCTCTCGGAGTCCAGCTCGGAGCCCAGCTCGGGCCTTTCGACTGGCGCAAAGGCTGGCATTGGTATCGGCTGCGCCGCTGGTGCCTTGGGACTCATTGGAATGATTGCCTGGCTGTGTATCAGACGCCGAAAGGGGTCAGATAATGCCCAGTCCAGTATGGGTCAATATGACAGCATTCAACCGATATCCCATGATGGGACGAGGTCGGTTGGCCCAAGTGAGTTGAACAATGAGACACTCAATGAGTTGCATTCGGATAAGAGTGTGCATGAGGTACCTGGAGCTAGCTCTGTGCGTCATGAACTTTCCTGAATCCGAGCCTGGAGGGATCTATACCCTAGGTGATCTGTATGACTTTGTAACTGAGAGCTTGAGGGCAGATGCCGAGAAGGAAACTAGGGAAGCTTGGAAGGAATAATAAAATACCTAATTGATAATCTCCACATCGCTTCGTTTTGGCTGCTTTTCTTCACTGGAGGTGACTGGCTCTCAGGAAGTACATGTGTCAAATCTGCATGATATTTCTTTCTTTGTTGAGATCTACGATTCGGCTTCTCTAAAGATTTGATTACTCTCCTAAAGCCATAATCATCCAGGACGAATCTATTTCTCTTATAGCGAGCTTGCTACATACACCCGGGCCTGGGCATGTATAGTCACTGGGGCTTGCCGTAAAGGGAAATAGTGACACCCCAGGCACAAGGGAAGCTTCCACCGCCTCCATTGGAAATTATTCTGCCATTCCATATCATCGGCTTTTTCTGCGTCCTCGACTATCTGAATATCAAGCTTGTGAAAATTTGCCTTGGATTTTAACCATGGCATCTACAGCTGCTTCAGCCCCGGCTGTCCCGTCATTAAATCTTCCCCCTTCCCAATTCGCCCGTCTCCAACCTCACGCCTACCTTCTCGCCCACCTCTCCCCTCCATCCGCGAGCACTCAGCCCTCAGTCCGCGCCAATGGCCGCGCCGCCTCCCAGTTCCGAGTTACATCTGCCAACGCCGGCTCTCTAACGCACACAAACGGCAGCGCAGTCGTCCGCATCGGCGATACAGCTGCTGTATGCGGAGTGCGCGCAGAACTTCTACACACAGCGGACATCGCTTCCTGGAGTGTGTCCAATGCTTCGGACGAAGAAGCCGACAATGCGACCCAGAAAGGAGCTTCCCAGAATGCAGATGACGATCGCAATCAAGTACAAGACCTCCACTTGCTTGTTCCCAACCTTTCTTTGAGCACTGGCTGTGCACCAGGCTTGACACCTGGAGCGCCACCCTCTACGCTGGCCCAGTCGCTCTCTCACGAAATCCTCTCTCTCTTGCACACCACCAACCTCGTCAAAGCGGACGACTTGCGCATCTGGTACCAACCACCAAATCTGGAGTCGGAGGAATTCCGCAATGCTGCCGAGGGAATGGAAGTCGATTCAGAACAAAACGGAGGACCAGAGCCGGAGATCAAGGCGTTTTGGGTACTTTACATCGATATCATGATCATTTCATGGGCTGGGAATGCCTTCGACGCAGCTTGGTCCTCTGTTCTGGCTGCGCTGCGTGACACGAAACTTCCCAAGGCTTGGTGGGACGCCGATAATGAGACCATTCTGTGCTCGGACGATATTGCTGATGCGCGGAAGTTGTCTCTGCGGGGTTTGCCTATTTCTAGCAGCTTCTGCTCTTTTGAAGCGGATGCTGCTGCTGGCTGGAGAGCTGTTGTCATTCCTAGTCCCGAGGAGTTGAAGTCACAGGGCCAGAAGAAGGGCTCTCAGCAAAGGTGGATTTTGGCGGACCCGGATGGGTACGAGGAAGGGCTGTGTGAAGAAAGGGCTTTAATTGTCGTTGATAACGAGGATGGAAAGACTGTGATACTGAAGATGGATAAACTTGGTGGTTGGGGTGTGGATAGTGATGATCTGCGGCAGCTTGTGGATGTCTCCGCAGAGAGATGGCAGGAGATGAAGCAGATACTGGACCAATGCTGATCTCGATTTGATGTGCAATACAAATGAATGATACCACTACACATGCTGTTCCCAGTCTGGTCCTTGAGTAACCAAGCAATGCATTGAAGTAGACATTTGGAATGCTTTGTATTAAAGGATAGCTTAAGCTCGACAATACCACAATTGACCGCACCGGCCTAATCTCACAGTAAAAAGCTATGCTATTCCCGTCACTTGTTCGTCATGCCTCGTCGTCTTCTCTTCAATGGCGGTTCATCATCCCCATTGACTTCTCTAGAGACAAGGACTCCGTGTTCGTCTTCTGAGGAGCTCGCGGCGTCGTCGTTAGAATCGACCGCGGGCTCGCTCTTGGCTTTTCCAGGGATCGACACAGAAAAGGATACAAGATCCAAGTCACCATCGCCTTTTGCGGCTTTCTTTGTAGTGGAGCTGTGCTTGCCTTCCTTGGAAGACTTCGAGCTGGGACGAGAGTCAACGCTCTTGTCCTGGTCCTCCTTCTCGGCCTCAGGTGCTTTTGCGCTGTTCGATGTAGGCTTCTTGTCCCCGGAGAACATGCGCGTGAAAAAGCTCTTGAAATCCTGAGGCTTGTCTTTTGTTTCGCTCCCGTCATCTTCGGCTTTCTTGTCGTTCTCCTTCTCTGCCTTTTCATCTTCTACTTCCTCGCCGTCAGAGTATTCCCACATTGTGCGAGTTTCACCTCGGAGTAGCGCCGTTCCCCAAAGCGATGTCAAAACACCCGGAACCAGGTATAGAAGAGCTGGCTGGGCATGATTCGAGTACTGCATCGCAAGAAGGGTGGTGATCAATCCAAGAATGTAACCGATCACACTAGCCTTGAAATATGTCTTTGGGAATTTCCGGGCATCATAATATGGAGGCTGTAGTTCCTGGCGAGCGGGCTTATTGGAAGGTGCCCAGAATCTTTCTCCCCAGGCGCCGGTTGCCGATTGGTACTCAGGCTTGACATTGACTTGATTTGATCCTTCGGCCTCGGCCTTTTGAGCACCTTTGCGGTGATAGTAGAGAAACAAGTCGAAGCGAAGAGCCAGACCGATCATCATTCCTGGAATGACAATGTCACCAAGTCCAAGCATTGCCAGTGGTGTCACGCCGGGTGCATCACGAGAAGTGGGCGGACGGGGAAAGAGAAGCTTGATTGGCACGTCTAGCTTAGTCGCAACAGTGACCATCAGAGGCGTAAAGAACACAAAGTAGATATCATAGAAGAACAAGGAGCCCAAAATGAGCGTTCCAGTCCAGAATGTTGAGGGAGACATGAATTGGAGGGTTCCATAGCAGAAACAGAATCCAAGGAAATTGGTCAGCCACCATGGCTTGTCGACAAATGCAAAATAGCTGACGACAGCAAGAGCGATAGCCCCGCTGAGGACATCTAGGAGACCAACGAGACACTTGAGGTCAAACAAGCCACGCACGTGCGTCCGGACTTTGAGTCGTTGGTACAGAGCCGTTCTGCATATCCAGAGAGAACCTGACACGAAAGTTGGAAGCGGTATACATCCCCAGATTCCAGGGAGTGGTGAATAGCGAATGAATGGTGTCTTGGTCGGAGAATCTTTTTCGTGCGCAATGAAATGACACTCGGACTGTCTGGCTTTCCACAATTTGCCCCCTTGGCGGTAATACCTGGGGAAGGCGAATGAACGCATTATCGAGAAAACATCCTTGAGGAAGGCAAAGGCAAAGAAGAGACCCATTTGAGAGAAGTAAAAGCTGAGGATCTTGTTCAAGATAGCTGGATCCTCCAACCATTTGATAACCAAGTATAGACCGCCGAGGGTGAGACCTGCAGTCAAAGGAAAGATGAGCGCATCTGATGGCTCCAGTCCCTCCATCTTTTGCAAAGGTCCCGTTCCTTCTTCGTCTTCATCCGTGTCATCGTCATCTTCCGTGGCCGGTTTCTTGCTAGCCTTCGCTGCTGATGACGGCCGGGTCAAGGATGCATGCGAGCCAATCCAGATAGGGAAAAGCGCAGAGGCCAGCAGGTGTCCATATGTTGGCAGAAGTGGCCGTAAGCGATCAAAGTGGTAGAAGGCCTGGCCAAGCAGCTCCGCGACAGGGCTAACGTCGGCCATGATAGACTGCGGTGTCCTAAATTTGGCGAGTGCAAAGACGGTGATTGCTAGTGTGGGCTGAAAGACAAATAACGAGCGATTCAGACCATCATGGCCATGTGTTTGATTGTTTGGGGGGATGTCGTTGGGAGATTCTTGCAATGATGCAGCGCCAAGCTCCACCTTGGCCGATCCCGCCTTTCTCAAATTCGACTCTGCTTTTTGTTAAAACAACCACACCTAAATCATGGCAACCGAGGTGGCATTTGACACGTCTATGGTGAGTTTCACTTCATGTTCTGCTGGAATATTTCCACTAATGTCTCACAGGGCTCCTTCTCCGTGGAGCTCTACAACACTCATGCGCCCAAGGTATGAACACCCCTCCGTATAGCTTCAATCTCAGTCTAACGCCCTGTCGCACAGACATGCAAGAACTTCGCAACACTCGCCGAACGAGGATATTACAACAATGTGATCTTCCACCGCATCATCCCGAACTTCATGGTCCAAACCGGTGACCCTACCGGTACTGGTCGAGGAGGAAGCTCTATCTACGGGGAGAAATTCGAAGACGAGATTCGCGCAGAGCTCAAACACACCGGCGCTGGAATTCTCAGCATGGCGAACAGCGGACCGAACACCAATGGCAGTCAATTCTTCGTGACCCTCGCACCAACGCCCTGGCTCGACGGGAAACACACCATCTTCGGTCGAGTCAAGAGTGGCATGCGAATCATCCAGCGCATGGGACTGGTCAAGACCAATGCGGAGGACAAGCCAGTGGACGAATTGAAGATTCTCCGAGCTCGCGTGGTGGAAGATGGAGCACAGGAGTGATGCTGTGCATCTCGCAAAGCTATACTGGAGTGCGAAAACATACAGAGTCTCCGAGAGATGGCGTCCAAAGCAAGACCGA
This sequence comes from Penicillium olsonii, assembly GCA_911174995.1. Lineage (NCBI taxonomy): Eukaryota > Fungi > Ascomycota > Eurotiomycetes > Eurotiales > Aspergillaceae > Penicillium > Penicillium olsonii. Next base: position 410,113 of record CAJVNO010000008.1, on the reverse strand, counting down.
GGTGCATCTCCATCACACGGGTTGCGAAATCAACCTTCGGCGCGCCCGGTTCAAGGCGGATGACAACCGTTGCGTGAACGGCCTTTTGGTCGATCTAAGCCATGAGTCTAGAAACTACAGCGTGCCAGATTTGCAGAGCAAGCTAATGAGATTATGAATGTATCACTACAAAACGAACCGCTTCCATCAAATGTCTCCATCAAGAGCAGCAGATACAGAGTGACAAGAAATCTTATCTGCCACTCCCATAAACGAAGTCCAGTGAAGGTCCGCGTCCAAAAAGTACAAGCTACCATTGTCTAGTAGCTCATGCTGTGCAGAACACCGGGAGTGGCATATGGGAGAAAAGACGGCCGCGCGGAAATTTCGATTCATAAAGTGTGCACCGGGCAGTCTAACCTCTTTGGGATGTTTATTAAGCATTTCCGCCTGAGGCAGCAAGTTGGCCTGGGGCAGCATCTCTTCTATATTCCGACTGTCCCAGGGCATTTCCAACATTGCCCAAGTGCGTGGTAAGTGGATTGTGACATGCCTCGTGTGCGGATCTGCATAGATGAGTTGACATTCACTCATCGTCTTGGTCGAGGAAATGGAAAATGGCGCCGCTCAATGCCCCTGCAATGACACTCCCATGATCCTCGTCTTCATACTTCCTCCTAAGGACTGACCGCAGTCGCCCACTCTGGATCAGCCGAGAAAACATATCGTCGCAGTTGTCGCCCATACGTCGCTCCTTTGCCACAGCCAATCTTTTCTCATATTCAGCCTGTGTTTGGTTCCTCTCAGGCACGGGGTGTTGCTCCAAGGACCCATAGCCTAACCATACTTTTGGTCGATGAGACCCTTGCACATGGTAGAAGTTTTCCTCTTCCTTCAATAGGAAGCCTTTGTTCCACCAAATCGAGGGACTGGCAGCAAGATACACATCGAAGCTTGCAGGTGCTGTGAAGAGTGCATGCAGAGCGAACAGAGCCCCAAATGAGTGGCCAAATAAAGCAGTCTCTCGGACTGAGAGCCGTGGGAATATCGATGAGAATATAAAATGATGGACTGTTTGCGTTATAAAGCCTAGGAACGCATCTGCGCCTCCAAATTGGGGAGTTGCAGCATTCCCATGCGGACCATTCAGCGGCTCATATGTTTCGCACGGGGGTGTGAAATCGTGACTTCGACGATGGCTGTACACAGAGTCGGTCAACGGATAGGATATCCCGATGATTATAGTGGGGGTGCCTTTGGAGTGCCGCACTCGTCGCCGTCGCACGACTTCTGTCGCTGAAAGAACCATGGCGTTTCCATCCACTATATATCTGGGCGAATCTTTAGATCTGAGCTGCCAGGTGGATATTCTACCATCCTTTTTACTTACATTGCATTGGCACGGTTTTCGCCAGCCGGTGGCTCTCCAGTCGACGACCACTCCAATGGCCAGGAGACTTGGATCAGATACTTTTCATTCTGCTGGTTCACAGCAACCCAGGTTGCCATGTTTTTGGTGCAGTCATGACTCTCTGAACGCTCAAACGTCCACTCAGTTTCCATTTCTGAAGGCACTTCGATTCAATGTGGAAATGGAAGCACTAGCCAGAAGTGTTTATAACAGCAATGGGTCATCATGAGCAACGGAACATAGTGAGGCCCGAGCCTGGTTTGACCGGTGGGTCAAGACTAATACAGTAAGCTACATGCGGCGAGAATAACCGAACAATGAGACGTCCGGTATACTCCCGAGGTCAAAGGGCCAAGAATCTGATATCCATCTGATACCCACCGGGCCATCTTACTGATAGAACAATGCTGGGTGTGGAAATCTACAATCAGATGTCACCGAGAATATACCGAGACTCAATCTACCAAACTTTCCCATGGATATAATCATATCCGGGACCAAAGCCATTCATGTCAAGCACCACCGCGGATTCCTTGGCACGCGTGGAATACTCTTGGCAGGATTTATCTGATTCGACACTTGGACGGTTTGAACACGAAGCTAGCGTGTCTTCCTCGTGTGAGTTTCCATGAATGGAAATTGTCCACTGTTTTCATCTTCTGATTGATAAGATTGGGTTTAGCCTTCTGAGGTTGTCTGTTCTCGCGCAACTTGCTCTCGAATGGCCCCATTTCTAACTGCTTTGGGAACTCCTAGTGGGGCGAGGTAGCTCCATTTGTTAACATTTTGCGAGTTTTGCCTTCTTGATGGTAGTGCCTAGTAATATATTCGGATTCATTTCCAAGGTTGCAAACTAGACGCGTTTGGTGCGGCTAATTAGGTTCGTCTGTATATCGTTAATACAACCTTGGAATGCAAAGTCTGCGTCCACGTTATATAACATTCTATGAAATCCGCTGTTTATATTGTGTGTCTTCCTACTGAATCCCAAGGTTAAACCCTTGCCCTACCCAACTATGGCCAAGCAATCCGAAGATATCTCGGTTGCATTAAGTCCAGCAGATAGCCATGCAAATATCGAAGCCGGTGGCAACGATGGCAGTTTGGAAAAGCAGCCAAGCATGTCCAGCATTCAAGCTGGAGTCCAAAGGGCTGAAATGCTTCGGCGGAGTTGGACCAAGCAAGGCTTGATCATTGTCTTCGCAGGGTGCGTCAAGCCCAATGTATGAGTTGGTTCTCAACTGACTTGCTCTGATAGCCTTTTCTTGTGCACATTGGCCATCAACTTTGCCGATTACTCTACACAGGTGTATGCGGCATATACAACGAGTTCTTTCAAGCAACACTCTGCCATGAGTGCTGCACGGGTGGTCATGAACATCGCCCGCATTTCCGCCTATCCCGTCATAGCAAAATTGGGAGATGTCGGTTTTCTCGAGGCTTCAAAGGCTCACAGCTAACTTGGGTCCATAGGTTTTTGGCAGAGCGGAAATGTTCATCTTGTCCATCTCCCTTTCTGCTCTTGGCTACATCATTTACGCAGCCTGCACGAATATTGCGCAATACATCGTTCGTGTCTCCCCATGTTGGTCATACCTCGGAACGATGCTGATTTCTCTGGACCCTAGGCCGCCGGTATATTCGAAGCGATTGGGTCAACTGGATTTGCTCTCACACAGCAAGTCTTCGTGGCGGACATGACCTCCTTGGTCAACCGTGGTGTGTGGTCAACATTGCCGGACTCTCTCACTACAATCCCAACCCTGTACCTCGGAACCATCGTCGCCCAACGTATCCTCGACCACTCTACATGGCGATGGGGCTGGGGCATGTGGGCAATTGTGCTACCTGTTGCGTCAGTGCCGCTGATCGGAACCATGCTGGTTTATCAGCGCCGAGCGCCCTCCAAAGTCTCCGCGTCCGACGCATTGGGCTGGAAAACTGAGGATCCCTGGTGGAAAAAGGCATATCAACTACTATGGATTCAACTCGATCTTCCAGGAGCCGTGCTCTTGGTAGCCGGGCTGTCTCTCATTTTGATTCCTTTGTCTCTCACAGGAGCCAACAACAGTAGCGCGTGGACCAAAGGGTCTTTTATTGCCATGTTGGTCCTGGGTGTTGTTTTCATCGTCGCGTTCTTGGTTTGGGATGCATGGTTTGCGAAAAAGCCATTCGTTCCCTATCTCATGATCAACAACCGCACTGTTGCTGCCGCCTGTCTTCTTGGGGCATTGGACTTTTTCCACTACTCAGTGTTCAGTGTCTTTTTCACAAGCTACCTGCAGGTTGCTGGAAACTTTTCGCCAGGTCCGGCGACCAGAATTGAGTACGAGTTCCCATTCATGCCTTGATGTCGTGTGAATCTGACGCTTATACTGATTATGACTTTAGCAATTCTCTTCGTGTGTCTTTCCAGGTTGCCGGAATATTTGCCGCCTTCTTCATGAAGTATACCAAGCGGTCTCAGATCTGGGTATTGACTGGTGTTCCTCTTTGCGTCCTTGGCATGGGCGTGCTTCTTTACCTGGTTGACATGGGAGATGGTCGCACTGGAAATGAGCCCTCCTTTGTGGCTGCCAAATCATTGATTGGCGTGGGGCGTGGGTTTTATCAAACAGCTGCTCAAGTTTCAGTGCAAGCCATGGTTTCGCGACAGGATGTTTCTGTCGTCACCGCAGTATTCTTTGCTTCTATGAGCGTCGGAGGTGCAATTGGGACAAGGTAAGGCGCCGAATAAGCCCGAATTTTGGACAGTGTTCATTCTAATTGGGAGTTTTCCAGTGTCGCGGGTGCTATATGGAGAAACACTCTGCCAAAGAAATTACAGCAGTACCTCCCAAACGAGTTGAAGGGCCAGGCTAAGTCTATTTTCGGGTCAATTGTTGTCGCGCGAAAATACGCTATGGGGACAGAGGCTCGCGAGGCCATCAATCGAAGCTACCGAGAGTCTCAAAGACTACTTGCAATCGCTGGATTGGTCTCGCTGTCACTGATGCTTGTGGTGATGCTATTTTTGAAAAATGTGAAGCTGGATGAAGCTGGAGGGGCCGAAACCCAGGAGCAAGATCAGACTCACAAGCCTGAAGCGGTCGCCGAGGGTCCTGTAAAAGGAGATGATCGTGCTTGAGGTATGGCAGAGCTAGACTTCCACAGCTGGCTCCAGGGCGCCATTCATCCTAGGTGAAGTTGTAAGACATATCGAGATAGCCTTTGAATAGGTTATATAATTGCGCCAGTCGTATGAAGATCAATGGGAATGGAAAGCTCTCCCAGGGCTGTGTCCTTGATGAGAGAGAGACCTATGCTCAAAAGTGGGGACCTGATGTACCTGGCGCTGACCGCCTTCACGCGCCCACATCCGCGTTTTTCTCCGATTTTTTCTCTCTTCCTTCTTCTCTCCTCAACTTCTCCAGTGCGGCACTAGTTAGCCCCTGGAAGATATGCTCAGTTGCATCACAGATTCCAACACTCACTTCCATGAGAGCTTGGGTTGAACCTGACCGTAACGTCTTTTTTACTTACCCGCAGCTAGCTTCCTGACCTCGTCACATCATGGAAACTCTGTCAGACACAACTTGGGATGTGATCATCCAAGGGACTGGCTTTTGCCAGTCTCTACTGGCACTGTGAGTTATCTCTCTGAGAGATGTGGGCCGAGTACTCACTCTCTCAAAGGGCGCTCTCACGATCTGGAAAGAAGGTTCTTCACATGGACTCAAACCAATACTATGGTGGTCCTGATGCAGCTTTCAGTCTTGATGAGGCCCAGGAGTGGGTGACTGAAGTCAGTAATGGTATGCACACATATCAATCACTGTCTTGACAATGGCTAACACATCTGGATTTAGGCAGACACCCACTATTCAGAGATGCGTCGGTCTTGACTCCACAAGAAACACAAGACACTGCCACCGAAAACTCGAAGGCATCAAAGCTTGCGTCTAGCCGATCGTACACTTTGTCGTTGTCTCCGTGCTTTCTTCATGCCCGCTCTGAACTAATGTCCGCTCTTGTATCGTCCAAGGTATTCAGGCAATTGGAATTCATGGCGGTTGGGAGCTGGTGGATTCATACACCCGAAAAGCCGGACTCCGACGGTGGTGCACCGGGCGCGGAGAAGATTCTTCACCGTGTTCCTGGAAACCGGGAGGATGTGTTTGCCGCGTCTCACATTAGCATGAAGTCCAAGAGGACCCTCATGCGGCTCCTGCGTCACATCACCAAGTCCAATGAGGATGAAGCCCCGTCTGAAGAAGAAGACCTGTCCATGCCATTCAAGGACTATCTTACTTCTAAATTCAGTGTTCCACAAGAACTCCATGATCCTCTGCTGTCGTTGTCTCTGTCCCAGCAGACGCAAGAGGCTACTTCTGCTGGCTATGCTATACCTAGAATCCAAAGGCATTTGGGATCCATTGGATATCTTGGGCCTGGATTCGGAGCCGTGATTGCCAAGTATGGCGGAGCTCCTGAAATACTACAAGCTGCTTGTCGCGCCTCTGCTGTGGGAGGTGGCATATATGCCTTGAGCACGCAAGTTTCAGACTGCAAGCGGCGCACATCATCCGAACACTCCGAACATCCGTTCCTAGTGACGTTGAAAGATGAGGGTGATGTTCAGTCAAAGTTGTATTTTTCGGCATCAGATGGGTCTTCTGAGGACTCCAGGCCATTGATCGAGGTTGCTCGCTCGGTCAATGTTGTTTCTGGTGCCTTTTCCTCTCTCCTCCCAATTCCAGTCGAAGGGGCTCCGTTGCCTGCAACTGCAGTCCTCATGTTCCCGGGTGATACTCTGGGTAGTCCAGAATCACCACCGGTCTATCTTCAGATCCATTCCAGTGACACTGGCGAATGTCCTCATCAGCAGAGTAAGTCAACCCCACCGAGTTACCATTCCCCCTTGCCCACCTGTCTCGTATGATGATTTTTTTCAAAAACTTATCTACATTGCCTGAATTTGCTATGTTGAAAACTTTTCCAACCTGATCACGAGCATTCATCACATATTCATCTCGCAACATCTTTGCTGTCTCAGTGACTAACATCATGTCACAGGTGTCGTTTATTGCAGCGTGGCTTTACCTGGCCCTGAGGGTCAGTCGCTTCTTCAGGTCGCTCTCGACCGGCTTATTGCCGCTGAGAGTTCTGCTCGCGTGCTGTGGTCTTTGCGATACACCCAGCGCGGTCGGTCCAGTACCGACGGGACTCGATGGCCTCTTCAGGAGGACTCTTCTCCCGACGCATACCTTTTCCCTCCCCCAAGCCTCGATTTTGCCTTCGAAGATGACACCCTGGACATTGTCAAAGAGGCTTGGAAGAAGGTCGTAGGTGACATAGATGATGATTTCATGATGTTTGATGATCGCGAAGGCACTCATGACCATGATTCGTAGCATATTTGAATATATCCACCTATACATAATCGAAGCAATCACATTTCAACAAATCCATGCATTTGAGCTTGAATTTCCTGATCCCTTTCTGCAGTCGCAGGGACCTCCGAGTGACGCAAAATTAATATCGACGAGAACCAGTTGGCACAACGCCCCATACGTCATGGCATCTGAGATGAACCTCTCCTACTTCTAATTTCTACGCTGATTCTCTTCTTGATTTTGATCTCAGGCTTGCTGTCTAACTGTTCAAGTATGCCTCTCGACAGCGTGACAGGCCTCGCCGGCCAACTCCCCGTCAACCAAGTCGAATCGACAACACGAGGAGTCACCAAAAATGTACCAACCAAACAGATCAACAAAACAACCAAAGATTTGACCGATCCTGTCATCCCCGGAGAATTCCCTTCAGACGATGCACCGCAAAAAGGACAAGGAGTGGACAACAACCTCTCCTTCTCGTCAATCTGGACCACGATAACAAACTGGTTCTCCACCCTCTTCCCCCAAGCCTTCGACTACTTCGAATCTCTGGTCCAGAAGCTAGTCGCATGGCTTCTTCCTCCACCCCGTCAAGCAGCCATGTATGAGGCCGCATTGAAACGTCCAGCCGCCACTACCTTCCTCATCTGCCAAGCGATATGCTGCGGTGTGCCGCTTCTGGTGTTTTTGGCTGGCGTCTTTGTATTCGCTGCCGTCTCGATACTTCTCTGGGCCGTTTTGTCACTCTTGATTCTTGGTCCGGTCTTGCTGGTTACGAGCATGATGGGCGTGTCGTTGTGGGGTTGGGGTTGGGTTTTCTATGGATTGGTGAAATGGGTTGATCAGCGGTTCTTGGGTGGTCTGATTACGCGCTTTTGGCTGGCGCATTCGCCGGCGGATACGGAAGAGGAGGGTCATTCTGAAGGTGAACAGTCTGAGGGACAGAAGAAGGAGGATTGAGTGTGCGTGTTTTCTATATTCAGGTATTTCGCGAAGTGTTCCCATTCTCGGATGGGTTAGGACATCAAATTGAACAGCACAGCTTCCTGTCCATGTATGTCTCATGCTATCTCAAGATGTACGTAAGGTGTCTCTGTGAAAACCTCGGGCATCGTGTACGTGACATTGTAGAAGACGAATTCGTTGACGGAGTGGTCGGTGTTGTAAGTGATGGTATAGTTCGGCAAAGCGTTGGTTGATATCTGGAGATTCAAACCTGGAAGATCTTCCAGACCTGTCACATTGAGCCCGTTGCCCAGATCCAGCCCGCTGAAAAGGAAATTGAATGATACAGGTCCGTTGCCGGCTGTTGCGTTAGGGTAAGATATTTTCAGGCTTCCAGGGTCAGCAACGGCATCAATAGATGACTCCGTCACCCAGTGTGCAATGCAACCAATCTGGTTCTCGTCGATCGCCCACTGGATGACAGCCGGACTGAACTGACTGGGGTTGATACTAGGACCTCCAACAACAGTCCCGGCCACAGTCTCGGCACCGATAGTCACATCCTTGGACATCCAAGCCGTGATATTCCGGGGATAAGTATCGAATGGCGGCGAAAAAGCTTGAGATGTGTATAGATGCTCGCCGGGGAACTGGAGCAGATTCGCCTTCGCCTTCGCAGGTAAATATTTGACCATAACGGACATCGAGAGAGCGAACAGAGGAAAGAATGCGAAATCATCTTGATGATACATCCCCAAGTCCTGCTGGGGAACTGGTGCTTTCTCGCGTCCGATAACGCCCCAAATCACCGCGCCGACGAGAGATGCATATTGGTTCATGTCATAGCCATAACTGCGGTCCCAGGGGCCAGCGAGATTCTTCAAGTTGGCATTGTAGAGTTGGCCCAACTCGTTCCAGCTGGCTGTGAGCATATCAGGCCCATACTTCTTCAATAAGCTGCCACTGGTTCCGTACTGTTCCCACAGAGCCAATGCCCACATGGCCACACCGGCATAGGTTGGGGAGTTGAATTCGGACAGTGTATGGTGCATACTCCAGAGATCGTAGATCTCCTGGGCGAAGTTCTCGCCGGACTTGGTCAGGTTTGCATCTCCTACTCGTGCTCCTACCCAATTCTGGAGAATGGTTCGCATCAGCCAGGGATTGGAATAGCATGGGTAGGAGTTGTCTCCGTCGACTCCTCCAACGCGGTATAAATCGCCTTTTGCGGCGATGTGCAGGGACTTCTCCACCTTCGTGACCGTCGCTGCTGGAAGGAGATGACCATAATCGGCCAAGGCAACAATCCAAGCACAGCCTACGAAGTCTCGGATGTTGGGATCCCACTGAGGTCGGGTCAGCATGATCGAATGCCAGCTAGGAGACAATGCCTTACCGAGCTGTATGGCCCATCATCGGGATACTTCAGTGTTCCAGGTTCGGGCTCTGAAGGCGCATGTTGATAATCGCCATACCATTGCTTAGACGGATCAAGGTACTGGCCTCCAATCACGTTGTCAAAGATTCGAACGGCTTTATCAACATCGCCGGGTGCATTCCTCGCAAGCAATTGGGTCGCATACCAGGCTGAATGCCTTGTATCGTATCGCCCACTACTGGATGTCGATGTGATCAGATAGCCGGCTTGATCGTTCCAGTACTTGTCGTTCCATTCAATGGCCGTATTGAACATGTCTACAGCCTGGGATGACGCTCCGGATCTACTCGACCAGGTATCGAGGGGTACGGCGAGGATATGGCAGGCATTTTGAACGACGCTGAGTCCTAGTAGGGCCAGTGGGAGCTTCATGGTGAATCTATTGAGGAAAGAAGGGAATTGAGCAACCTCACTCCCAACTCTTCCCCCGCTCTCTTTATGGCACGATAGACTCGGCTAAATCCATGGCATTTTCTTTTCTGTTGAAGTTGTCCCACTAGCTTATCTCGGCAAGCACCGGTGTTGTCGCCGTGATCCCCGGACCTCTACACTTTCACCTGGCGTCCTACAGCTTTGGACATGCTAGATAAAATGAAATTATATCAATCATAGCTCAATTGCACTCACATACCTATCACTTTGAGTGAAGTATTCATCACGGGTTTCAAATTCCCCCAATCTCTTGTGCCGATCTATAGCCCTTGAAGACATTCCCCGCACCCGATAATTAGCAGATCCGAAGTAATTACACCAATGAAAAGAGCGGAAGAAAAGGCATCTCAATTGCCGACTCGTGAACACTACCTATTTAAGCAACTTTGTACCGAGGGCCACGATCTGATCCTGCCGAGCCATGACCAGTCCAGATAATGCAAGGATTCCAAACAAAGTCCACTTCGAACGACCGGTTATATCATTACCCTCCCGATCAAACGGCGGCGCAGCAGGCGGATTCATCTGATGAGCCTTATCGACCGAATAAGGGGGGTATCGCGCCGCAATCAGAGATTCAATCCACGTAGGCAGAGCATTGGTATACGTGCGCAGATGAGAGAACGTCAAAATACCATGCGGGCCGTGATACCGACCTTGGCCTGAGTTTCCAACGCCCCCGAAAGGCACGTCCCGACCAGCGACGTGAAGACCGCAATCATTGAACGTCACGCCTCCGGACTGGGTTTCGTTCAAGATCCGGGACTTGTCTGCCTCTTGGCTTGTGAAGGCATAGATGGCGAGTGGGTGTTCGCCGCTCCGGGTGAATTTGATGGCTGCGTCAAAGTCTGCGTCGATGATGGGAAGGATTGGTCCGAAGATTTCTTCGGAGAGGAGCGAGTCGCCGGGCTGGACTCCTGTTACGATGGTTGGGGCGAAGTATCGGGTGGCGCGATCGCGTTGGCCGCCATATACGATTTTTCCTGAGGTCTTTTGAAGAAGGTTATCGAGACGTTCGAAGTTGCGATCGTTGATGATATGTGTGTAGTATTCTGGTTTGTTGTCTTGGCCGCCGAGGAAGACATCGAAGTACCGGCTCAGTTCGGCCACGAGGCGATCCCGTAGGACAGGATCCACGAGTACGTGGTTCACATTCAGACAGACCTATTGAGATAAATCAGCTTCCCAGGCATCGTGAGGGTCAGATCCTACCTGACCAGCATTCATGAATTTGGTAACAGCGATGTGCTTTGCCGTCAGGTCGGGATTCGCCGACTCAGCGACGATGGCCGGACATTGGCCACCCAGTTCGAGAGTCACAGGAGTGAGATGTTTCGCTGCCGCGGCGTGGATGATCTTGGCGACATTTGGAGATCCTGTGTAGAAGATGTGATCGAAGCGATGCTCCAGAATGTACCCCATTTCCTGGGGCCCGGCGGAAACACACCGGATGGCATCGTTGTCCATGTACTTGGGGACGATCTCCATCAGTAAGTCTTGACAGGCACTAGCTATGTCGGAGGGCTTGAGGATTACGGCGCATCCGGCCGCGATCGCAGCAATCATTGGCTGTAAGCTGAGACTTATAGGGAAGTTCCATGCGCCGATGATGAGAGTCACACCAAGGGGCTCTTTGCGCACCGTTGTCCCTCCCAAGAAGTTGAGCGGATCGGATCTGGAGGGTCTCTCATCTTTGGTCCACTCGTCGAATTTCTCCAGGGTGCGGAGGATATCTCCTTGGACACCCTTGCAGTCGCCACAGTAGGCTTCTTGGTAGTGCTTGTGGAGGTCGGCATAGAGCGCATCTGTAATGCGCTGTTTATTGTCCTCGATCATCCACCAAGCACGCTTGAGTTGATGGCGTCTCCATTCTTTATTCTTGGTGGTGCCAGCCGCAAATGCGTGCTGGACACTTTGGTAGGCCTGGTTGACGATGAGCGCAGATCTTCCACCGATGGAAAGTCAACTCTACCTGGTCAAAATCAGAAACGGTACTGAACATGGCGAAGAGATGTGGAGAAAGGCCAGAAATTCAGGAGAGAACGACAGGTTTTATTGGGGGAAATTAGTGCAGTGTGGAGTGTCGGGGCCCGAGACTCTGCAATTGTCAACTCGTCTGCAGCGCGATATTAAAATCTATGTGCTTAGACACCATTTGTGGAGTACAACTTATTCGGAGTGTCTCTCCCCCGTTGGACGTGTCTCATCTCGACAAAGCAATTGTATGCACATCTGCATACCCCTCACAAACTTCCGTTGCCAAGCTTGCTGTGAACACTTCATTTCTATCGCACCCTTGGAATATGGTTTAAATAGTACATGTAAATAGTTGATGTATACTATGTATGAGCCATGGCTTGAATATCCATTAATTGCTGTCAAAGCTGCAGACTTGTGTTGGTGAGGCCCTTTGCCCCGATGCTGAACTCGGAGATACGTACTTTGCCTCGGCTTGAACTGGCGTGTCCAGGTTAGGCTCGAGCATATTTCCTATGCCTTGGCTCCTCTTTGGTAGTACTGCTAAGCCTGAGGGAACTGAGCATACTCCATGTAAAGAGTGTACAAGATCGAATCCCTTGCATGACAGCCTATGGCTCTCTGAGAGTCACTTTGGTCTCCAGGCCATCTCCGCTTCTACCTAGTACCTAGGTAGAACTTTCCCAACATTGCCCCCATTCAAGAGGAATCATATCGCCTTGCTCAGACTTCACGAGTCTTAAAAGCCATGCTGCCAAAGGACCCACCTGCCACTTCCGAAAATGTCCTTGATGAAAATACCATTATTTCCCATGATGGACGCGAGATCAATCTTCTGAGATATATCTACAACCACCCTGCTTTGAATGAGCTCCGCGGCTCGCCAACACGGATTCTCCGTGCGATGGACGAGTTCGCCGCGCAAGAGAATTTCTTGATCAACATTGGCCCAGATAAAAGCGGGAAAATCCACGCCTTGATTCAACATGAAAACCCCTCTATATTCGTGGAACTGGGCGCCTATGTCGGCTATTCGGCCATATCCTTTGCCGATGCGATGCGTCGCACTCGCGGTGATACCAACTTGAAACATGACCTGAGACTCTGGAGCTTGGAGGCTGATCCTCTGATGGCGTCAATCACGATGAACCTTGTTGAGCTTGCTGGCTTGAGTGACATTGTCAAAGTTGTAGTGGGCCCAGCGGTGGATTCGATAAAAAGGCTTCATGCAGAAAGCAAACTAGTCGCGATTGACTTCTTGTTCTTGGATCATGTCGAGGATCTGTACGTGGCTGATCTCGAGCTCTGTCTAAGCTTGTCTCTTTTGAATCCTGGGTCGGTGGTTGTCGCTGATAACATCCTTGTGCCTGGGGCTCCTGACTATCTCGCATATATTCATCGGCATATTGGTATGAAGAGTCACACTGTCAAAGGGCTTATCATCCCAGGGGACTACGAGGTAGGTGTCTCACAGGGTACTCTCATATGGAATCCGTTTGGGTCTAACAGCAAACGCAGGATGAAATTGCGGTCAGCAAAATACTCTAGACCTTCCCAGGTTGGGTATTGGCTGGGTTTTACCCTGCCCTCTTTAGTAAACAATCCGCCATGTTGAACCATCGCTCGTTCAGCCTCGGGAATGCGAGTCGTTTGCATCCCGTCCGATGGCTTATCTCGCATGTCATCCAATGTGGCCTTCCACCCATGCACTTTTGAGTGCTGGACTAGCTAGATTCGTGATTTATAATATTGTTTAGTGGCAAGTGATGCTGTGCACGCCGCAGTGAATCTGACACCTTCTTATCGTTTTCTTGCTGCAGGAACATGGTTCCGATTGGAATAGCTTGGGAACTCACCCAACTTCCCGCCGTTGTGCTAGTTTTGATTCTTTATGCTGATTTCGAACTCGCCCAGTCAGGTACGAAGGAATGTCTCAAACTCGGTGGTGATCATGGATGTATGATGTCGAAGTGAAAAGAACCTTGGAAGTAAACAACTGTGTGTGGATCTGGACTCTACCTGGTATATATATGTCTATGAAGTGGCCATCGATGCCATGGGATATTACTAAAAATGGAAGATAGGCTAATGAGATGTACCAGTGAACCACTGGTCATTATTATACTAGGTACTTGGTCAAGGCTTCGGGAAATCCCGAGAGGTCTGTGTAAACGATGGGCGCGAGAGAAGCATGTTCTCGGAGGCTTGACTGGGGAAGGATTTTCGGGCTTAGAGTGTCTGGTCGTAAATCTACAGAGCCATTTCTATTGTTTGACATCCAATCTCCGAACATTGTCGCTACTGGTTTTCCAAGGTTAACAATGTATGACCTTATGCCTGATGGGTCAACTCAAGATAAGATTCTGGCTTCAAACAGCGTGTCAGGACCAAAACCATCCAAGTTAATACAACCAAAGCTTAGCATGGACCACAACGAGGATAGTCTAGCGGAGCCATTTCCCGGTTTTAGATTGCGTTCTCCGACTAACCGTGGAAGACGTATTAACGGCCCAGGATGGCGAGCTCCCCCCTTTTCTAGATGCATTCACGTCGCCTAATGCAGCATTTTATCAGGTGTTCGTGCCCTGGCACTTCACCAGCGCCTATCTACCGCGAAATCCCCGATTTTGGACGTCCAATTCGGCAGATCGAGAATCACATGTAGTCAGGGGTCGTCCCCACTCGGGATTCTAGAAATTTCAGGGTCTCCGTAAGAGCAATACACTATGAAGACCCTGGTCATGACAGTAGCGCCAAGGCGACCATTCAAGCTTAAAATGCCACTCACAGCCCATTTCTGTACTTTGGCGTGAGGGTGATGCAGGGGATTCGTAAGACTGTTGGGCGCAGGCTAATAGTAGCACACTCGAAATACGACCCTGACCATCTCGCCTTGATCAAGACAAAACTGCTAATGCTACGTCTGGACGATGCCGAGATTATTGAGATTAAAATGTCTCGCTCAGCTCTAACGTCGCAAACCGTCTTGGCTACGGGTCTGGGCAGAAGTGGATGATTCTCCACAGCGTCACTGTGCTCTCCGTCCGCGGAACTTAAGTGAAACATGTACATATGTATGTAGTAATCGCCCCCAGACAGGCGGACATATCAGATTAATATATATAGAACGATGATGACGCGCATTACGAAGTCGTGAGGCGAAAAGAACGACAAAAAAGGGACAGGAACCAAACCACAGCCTCCAGTTTATCTGTCGATCCTGGCCCACTCGCAGAGGGAGACCATGGCTGAAATGCCAATCGCCACCAAAAACACGTTAGGCGATAAGCTTCAGGGTCCGAATCAGTACGTTACAGTGTAAGTACAGTAGGAGACAGAATCCTATGTTATGTAGTGGTGCGGCTAAGAGCAGACAGAACTGTCTATAGTACATCACTGAATAATAGTATTAATTGTGCAAAGTAGAGAATTTGAAACGTCAAAGCATATAATGCAAGGCAATTCGTAACCCCCAGCCTTTAAGGGACGCGTGTCCGTGGGGGGCGGCGTTGGCCTCGTTTGCCCCGTCTGACTGTGACTGGCTGACGCGGCTGGACGCCAGGGCGATCGTCCTTTAATCATTTCCCAGATACTTGTCCTCAGTATTGTAATATTACTCCGTACGGAGTACTGATATTTGATTCCAAGGGTCTTATAGTTATGTCTTAGTCTGGGTCCAAGCGCACACCTTATGTGACGTGATCTATATGTAGTTTATATGTACTCATCATCATGAGAGACATCGGCTTGTCCGGATGCCTCTTCTTTGGAGTCGCTTATATTGTCTGGCTTTGTCTAGGCGACTCGACTAATGGACATGCGGTGCAATATGCCGACGGCGCTCACGGTATCTCACGGTATTAGGATACAAGTGCGTACTGGGAACTATAGAGATCTCAGGGACTCTGTAGATCCAACGTAGGACGACGAGATATATCGGTCTATCACCCGAGGGCTCTGGCTTACATTCCCCAAATCTCCTAATCGCCTGCGCCATATCCGACTGCCCAGCGCCGGAAACGGTTTCTTCAACTTTGAGAAATGCGTTATCAAACCCACCCTTGCCTCCACCAAGGGCGAGAACTGGCGATTTCGAGTGCACAGCTGCACTCAGGTTGACTATCATGAGCAGAATTATATCTTCTCTACGCCGTATTCACCCTGCCTATTCAGGCGTACTCGAACAAGACCACTTCGCGGTGGGATGATCACTTCCCAGCCAGCATTCCCTATTTCGTCATGATCGGCAGCTGGACTCAACAGATACAAAAGGCGAAGCGAAAGAGTCCATGCGAGGCACATTGCATAACTGTCCATACGATGCAACGAATAAATCTGAGATCAAAATGTTCCGTTCCTGCATGCCAACTTGGCATCAACAACCGCAACCGGATGGAACGATATCTCTGATATCGCATGCCGTGATAAAGCTGCAAAGCACATGCAAATATCACCGAAGACAGAGTCCTAGGTTCAAAACGGCTGTAGACCAAAGTCTTTAAATAATGAGGATGTTAGCATGTGTAGACAAAGTAAAAAAAATAAAAAGACCAGAAGTAAAAGGGTGAACAGCTGAACCGATAGGTTACGGTAATACAAATACACACTTAATTCGTCACTGGTCTTAATTACTTCGGCCGCCCTCCCTTTTTCTTTCTCCTTCAACATCTTCACGAATCCTCTCAGCCTCTCATCGACTATTCACTCGGACTGGGCGCAGTGTCCAGCCCGTCGGTCTTGCTTGTATTCACCACAACTGCCTCCCCCCCTCGACGCCCTCCCTTGGACCGTGTCGCAGGCTCCGACGCTACCAGCCTCTCGTTGAAACACTCGGCACTTGAATTGCCTGTCACTCATTGAACTCTTGGACCTTCGTTTAATTGACTCCTGGGGATCCTCTGGATCTTCTGTCAGCTACGCTGCACGACCTTGACCGGAGTTACGACTCTCCGCCGGGCCCATAACTTTTAATCTCCCACACGGGCTTCCGCGCCCCAGAGCTCGATTTTCCTTCTTCTTACATGTTTGAGAAATCGGTATCTACCACCAATAGAGCCAAAATGCCTCTATTTCGATTGAAGACGATTTTCCCGTTGCTCGCGCTAGTGACGATTGGAATCTTCTTCTTCTGCATGGAACGCTACGATCGGTCAGCGTTCCTGCGGTTCAAGCACCCGGTCGATCGGTCCGGACTTGCCAGCAACAAGCCCCAAGTGCAACAGCCCGGACAGTCTGATTCGCAGTCCGGCAGCCATGCTACCTGTGAAGCTGACCCCAAACTCGCCGCCCCGCTGCCTTTCCCTGAATGGCTTCCTCGCAAGAACTACACCCGTGCCTACTTCCGCCCTCGCCACGTGAACCCTCGCACCGAGTTCCACACCCTGGAGGAAATCGAGAAGCCAGTGCTCCCACCTATGGTTGTCATGGAGCGCGGCATGGTTGTCTCCCCCGAAAACAAGGAGGAGAACTTTGTCTGCCCCGAAATCATCGATGTTGACGTGGCTGCGGATGATGACGTTGAGGAAACCTCCAAGCTTCTGTTCGGTTTGGCGACTACCGTCGACCGTCTGGATCGCCTGCTCCCCTCTTTGCTCTACTCTTACGGAAACACCAAGGCTGGTTTGATTGTTCTGGTTCCCGAGTCGGATGACGACCTGGATAAGCAGGAGACTTACTTCCGCAACCGTGGTTTGGACTTGACCCTCATTGCCTCTCCCCTCGACTTCACTGCTCGTTACTTCGGTATGGTTGAGGCCTTCACCGAGCACATTCGCAAGCACCGCCCCCACACCACCTGGGTCGGATTCAGCGACGACGACACCTTCTTCCTTTCCCTCCCCACTATCGCCGAGGAGCTCAAGCTCTTTGACGAGAAGAAGAAGCACTACATTGGATCTTTGTCTGAGGCCAGCTGGCAGGTGGATACCTTCGGCCACATCGCTTTCGGTGGTGCCGGTGTGTTCGTTTCGAAGCCCCTCCTGGATGTCTTGATGAAGCACTACGACGAGTGCCAGTCCTGGGGCGAGCAGCCTGGTGATCAGAAGCTCGGCCAGTGTATCCAGCGCTTTGGCGACACTCCCCTGACTCTGTGGCCTTCGCTCTACCAGATGGATATGGCTGACCCTGTGGACGGTGTCTACGAGTCTGGCCGCAAGATCGAATCCATGCACCACTGGAACAGTTGGTACAGCAAGGATGTGGTCAAGATGACCACTGTCTCCGCTGCCGCCGGTCGCAAGTCTGTTCTGCGCCGCTGGGTCTTTGATCAGGAAGAGACCGTCAACAGCGCCACTGGAGAGACCCTCCGTCACTTCTGGGTTATGACCAACGGTTACTCCCTGGTGAAATACACCTACGATGAGCATGTGGCTGATGACGCCATCAACTTCGATGCCACCGAGAAGACATGGCCCGAGGACCCCCGTGGCTACGAAGACCGTCTCGGTCCTCTCCGTCCTGCGGAGGAAGATGGCATCGCCAAGGACCGCTGGTTGCTGCGCGACGCTTTCGTCGTCGGCGACAATGTACACCAGTTCTACGTGCGCGAGGAAGATGAGGGCCACAGCGTGATTGAGATCGTCTGGCTCGGTCCTAAGGGCGGCGGTGGTGGTGGTGTGAGCGATCATTACCTTCGCGGCACTTTCCAGCAATAAACAAATTGCTTCACCACTTAAGGCTGGTCCTTGGGACTGTTCCTCGTACTTTTTCACTTCGTTGCACATGATTCGGCCTCTTTTCTATTTCTTATCTTTCTTTTTTTTTTTCTCCTCGGATATCACCCATCTTCCTTTCTGTCCCGACCTCACGACATCAGCCCCATACCATTTACAAATTCGCCAAACGCAAGGGCTCTCACTTCTCCCCGGATGAGACTCGTCTTGGCTTCTCCGTGTCTGATTCTTTTATCCGGCGTTGCATTGACGGAGTCCAGTGCTACGCTGGAATCTGGCTAACTCGCGTGCTTCTATATCCTGACGGTGTACTCTATCTCTGAAATGTTCTGTGGCTTTGACCTCCCACTCTCTTACTTTTATTTTTTTTTTCTGGACCCCAGAACCCTGGCTGAAATCTGCCACTCTCGATCAGCGTGGCTTTTTTGCTATCATCTGTCTTTCCCTTCTTTCCCGGTCTTCTCCGCGCGCTTCAGGGAGAAGCCACTCCGTCCTCCTTGCATATTTCTGTAAAAATAGACTTGACCGCAGACCCCGCTCTGCGGTCTCCGTTGGTGATTAGCGTTGAACCTTTTGTTCATGATGCGAAGAATATGATCAGTTTCCCTCCTTTCACTATCGTCTCTTTCCCCTGCACGGGCGTGCTATGCAAAAGCTTGAGGCAGAGCTGGACTCTGCTGTTTCGGGCCTAGGGCCCCTCGGATCGGCCCGCACGTTTCTCGGCTTCGGTTGCTTGTTCGTGCTGGTGCATTGAACTACACGAGCTGCAAACGGTCGGAGCCTTCGGGGCTCCCGGGGTGGATATGGATGTTTGGTGCCCAGGTGGACCCGTCGCGTTCAGAAATCGCTATCTCGTGCTGCGTGCACTATCGACATTTGTTCAGATTCTGGGTGTAACACTTCAAGCATGATTTGCCACGCAAGAGTATCCATTCCCTAGGATCATTGTATCATTAGGTATGATTTATGTATTCCGTAAGGGGTCCTCATCTGGAATCTAGTAGCCAACGGGTGTACGGAGTACAAACTCCATAGCAACCCCACAGCTTACCGTGCATATATTGGGCAAGACTGAGTACACTCCGTACTGCTCACCCGTGCATGTGGACTTGCAGCCGCATTACGTGATTTAGGTGAGGCACCTGGGCAGGTGCCTAGGTGGGCAACCTGGGATGGGTTTCGAGGTCGAAGTACGGAGAACCGCGTGCTGAATTGCAATATGCACGGTTGGAGTGAGTGACACGGGCAACCTTGGAACTATCTAGAAATAGTACTGTTACTATATATATCTAATTCAAGGCAATTGGGCTAGAGGCTGTGTGGGAATTTGCATGGAATGAGATAGTCGAGGCCGTGTTACCACTGTGCAACCATGCTCAACTCGTAAGTATACCAATGTACTCCGTACTATACAGATCTCCGTACCAAGGAGTGAGTAAACCTACCAGTACTTCGTACCTGTGGCTCCAGCCTTTCCACGGTTCAAGGTTGCCTCCAAGCGCTGAGACCCATGGTTGGCTGTGAACGGCCTTGGCAACGGCCAATCATATCAGGGCTAGGATCCGCCACCTGGAATGGCTGTGTATTTCACGGAATTCGGGGTCCTTTTGTGTGTATTTTTCGGGGGAAACTCGAGATGCGATGCAATTGGGAACGCTGAATAAAAATAATCCAGAGGGTCCTCGCAGAGTCCATCAGGAGCTCCATCCCTCGCCATCGACAACAAAGAGCCTAAAGCCCAGACCGGAGGGGAAAGTGGAGTCTACCGGAGAACAGCACCAATCATCACGCAAGCCAAGAGCCATGGACCGATCCCGTGACCTACCGCCTGCCTTTCGCTGAGGGTCGCACCTTCCCCCCCCCCCAAATTCCCCCAAACCCATCCTTTCTTACACGTCCTAACCGAGTTTAGATCCTCCCCTCTGTACTTCCCCTTTCGGCAACCTTCAACTTCACCACTTTCGGTCTCTTTTAACTGGATTTTCCTGCTTCATCATGTCTGCGGTCGATGAAAAGCTGTCTCCTGGTCACGATGACCTGCCCGGTAATGACGGCCGGGGCACCAAGCGAAACCGCATGAGTGCCGACGACGAGGACGACGATGATGACAAGCCTGGCCGTGAGCGCCGCAAGATCGAGATCAAGTTCATTCAGGATAAGTCGCGTCGTCACATCACCTTCTCTAAGCGTAAGGCTGGTATTATGAAGAAGGTAACGCGTCTCCCTCCTCTCCCAGGGACCCGAGGTACTAATAATTTGGCATAGGCCTACGAGCTGTCCGTCCTCACCGGAACCCAGGTCCTCCTCCTGGTGGTCTCCGAAACCGGTCTCGTCTACACCTTCACCACCCCCAAGCTCCAGCCACTGGTGACCAAGGCCGAGGGCAAGAACCTCATCCAGGTAAGCGATTCCTCCAATGCGTGGAATGTTTGTCATTTGTTTTTGTTCCGGTCGCTAACCACCACCAGGCCTGTCTCAACGCCCCTGACCCCACTGCCAACGAGAACGGCGATGTCGCTCCCGATGTCGCGCCCGAGGCCCCCGAGGACGTGGCTCACAATGTCAACGCGCCCCAGGCCAACATGCGCCCCGGCCTGCACCCAGGCTACATGACCAATGAGCAGCAGCAGCAGATGGCCTACTACCAGAACCTGCAGCAGCAGCAACAGCAGGGCGGCCAGTACCCCATGCCCGTCAGCGGTCGCATGCCACCCCAGCACCAACCCACCGCTTAATCTTATGATCTGATCTGAGGGGGGAATAACCCCCCCACGGTCCTGGATGCTGTGTCTTCTTCTGCGTTTCCTCCCTGCGCCTTCGCTCTCTTCGCGTTCATTTGATACCCGTCTTCCTCTCTGCCGATCCATCCCACTCTTCCCGTGGTCGCGCTGTATCTACATGCGCTGTTTTCTCCCCAGGGCTCTCTTTTGAAACCATTTGTATATTGTCAAGCTATTCTGGTTCTATTCTAGCTTCTCTTTGACGATGGTGGATCGGGTCCCCACCCTCGATATTGTTCTTGGGATCTCTGGGATCCTGCTGTGATTCCCATGGCTTCCAAGTCACAACTGAATTATCCCCCCAAAACCGACAAAAAAAAAACTAACCTCTAAGAAAAGAGAAAGAGCGCAAGCAACTCTGGGCTTCATCGTTAATCCCGTTGTTTATTTTCCCCCCTCTACCTAGACACTGGCGGAGGATGGTGGTGTTCGTGGTGCATTGAATTTGCTGGCGAAGTGGCTTTTATTTTTGTTTTATTTTATTTTTTTCTTAAATGTTTGCTAGGCCCTTGTGTTACTCTACTCATTGTCTAATCTCAACTGCTTTTTCTGTTGATTCCATGTCCCGGTCGGATTGCCTTCTGGGCCGAATATTTTGTATGGTATGAATAAATCGGATCTGAGTTTCCTTCAGGTGTACTCTATACCTAAGTCTTCCAAGATTAGTCCAGCCAAAGTGATATACATTCACCTGGGCAGTGGGAAATATACGTTCCACCGTCAGCAACAGACAGTTTCATATGCAGCCAGCCCAAGCTAAACGAGCAAACACTTCCCTTGGCATCCTGGGCGAATCGATCTGCTGACCTGCATACGAGTATCCAGTCAGGGTCAAGGACCTAAGATTAGAAAGTAAGCCGCAGCTGGGTAGATCCCGGAGTCCGGATCGTGTTAACTAGTACCTAGATCTGATGCAATCTGAAGCATCTCGGTCATAAGTGCGCGTTGGAATCGGCATCTGATATGTATTTCTGAGGAGCTATATATTTGAGAATTTGTGGTATCATAGTATCTTCAGTTGACAGGGTGAAAGGAAAAGCGTTGAGCATTGGAGCCAAAAGGGTCCACGGGTGGTACTCGGTATACTCGAGTGTTACTGTACAGGGGAGCAAGAGAGTAAGGAGCAAGATCGGTGGAAAGACTGATGATGAGAATTGAGGCGTAAGAGGTCACGAGGGAGAGGTTGACCTTGGACACGGGTGAATGGGGGTATCGTGAAATGGAACCAGGAAATGGTGAAAGACTCAGAGAAGTCAAGCTAGGAAGGTCTCGGAAGCAGAGAGGAAGAAGGATCGTCTGCGTCGGCATCAGCCTCACTGCCCGCCTGCGGGCTGCTTCGGAATAGGAAGCGTCTTCCAGACGTCCAGGCACCTGCCAAAGCCCTTCTTGAGCCAGCAAGAAGACCAGGCATAGTGCTGGAGGATTGATGGGCGATACATTCGCTATCTGGGATTTCGCCGCCGTTTTCTGGAATTGTTCCATATCCGCCGACTTCGCGGTTGGACGGGATCCAAGTGCCTGTGCTTCGTCGCTTGCGATGACCGATCGATGTCCCTCCCCATGGCGCTGATATACGGGTTCGTTGGTTCTGCCGAGACGTCCATCGATCTTGGGTGCCGGCGCTGATTGTCGAGTGTCGCGCCAGCCCTCGTGAAGGGTTGCTTGGAGCCTCGCCGCCACTGTTACTGCGTGGCCGATCTGCGTAAGGTCGTTTCTGCCCATGATCAGATTCATAATCCGAGTCGTCGAGATCGGCCCAGATGGAGGCGGGGTTGAGGTCGGCAGAGTCGCGATGGTCGAAGTGTAGGTTGAGTGGCAAGCTTGGAGCTCGCCCACGCTGGTATAGAAGGTTTCGAGTGTTAAGGTTGGAGTTTATGAGCGGTTCGCGTTCTCCAATGTTGGATTCATCGGCTGGCCCGTCAAGCCACCCGGGTGATGTTGGGGTGTGCTCTTCCATGACTGCCATTCCTGGTCCGAGGCCGGTCTGTGTAGGCCCCACTGTTGTGACAGCGGCGTGGTTGTCGATATCCTCCAGTCGCCAAGACAGACATAGAACACCGGCTAGGAGAATGATGGTGCCCAAGGCGATGAGACCGGCGTGGAAACCTGCCAACTGCGACACTTGTCGGAAGTAGATCAAGCCATCCATTATCGCGATGATGTTGTAGATGCAGAAAACGAAGGGATATAGAACACTTGTGCTGCACAATTTCAACCCCCGGTGTAGGTAGAACAGCTGTGTCAGCGCCAAAAAGATCATTCCTAAGAGAATCACCCATGACTGCCAACGGTTGAATTGGTTCACACCGTCCACGATTGTCCGAACCAGCAGTTCCACTGCTGATTTCGCTAACAGTAAAGAATGAGCCGACAGTATACCACTCACGAATCCATAGCTCATTCCCCTCAGCAGTCTCATTCTACTTTGATGCCGCAGCAAATGCGGCGTAAAATGCCCGGACGCCGACGGTTTCGCGCGATATGAGGGCACGAGATGTTTCAGCAATTTCATGCCTACTAGTATGATAACAACCAGCAAAGTTGTCGCTCCCATCCATAGAAGGAACGGCCGTCGCTGCAACAGCCCGAGAAGCTGGTCTAGGGTGTGTGCCGGTTCTCCGATGGCGCCAAACGTGGCAATCAGCAGTGCGCCGATGCAAACAAGAACGGTTCCCGCGAGCGAGTATCGAGTAAAGGGTTCACCGAGTATTAATGTAGCGAATATCGTATTAAACACCAGTCCGGACTATGGGGAGTATCAGCAGGGCGGTTCCGTGAGCGACACAACGACAACTGACCGCTTGAAGCGTCGAAAGAACCGGGAGAGGGAGCGTCGTGATTTGAATAGTGCTTCCCACGATATTGGAGATCACAAACATGCCCATTCCTAGTTGCCATCGTCGGCGCTTATAAGGGGGTCTGCGGAGATCGTATGGGTGCTTCTCGTCTTCGAGGAGATGCGACTTGCGCTGGAGCGTGAGCCCGATTGCTTGTAGACTTGTTGAGATCAATCCGACGACCACACCAACCTGGCTACGTTAGTTCTGGGCCTTGGTCTAACGCTGGAGGTTGTTCTGGGATATTCACCGCCACGCTACCCTCTGGCGACAAGTCACCTAGATTGCCCATGTTCGCGAATTGTGCATTGGCTGAGGGGGGTTTGTATGAGGTGCGCCAATTCGGGAATACTACCGGAATCGAAAGGCCATGACTTGAGATCGGATTATGCGCAGGAGTTCAGAGAGGGACGCATCCAGAGAGTATTCAGCAGTTGACAGAGGGTACAAAGAAAGACAAGCTCGACGTTGAGGGTATCAAGGGACATCACACGGGAGGTCTGGATGCGGTACCGCCAAGGCAACGCAATCCCGAGCTTAGTTGGACACAACACCTTTACAACCCCCCACGTCATTCCCCATCACTGTACAGCAGTCGATATCCGCCAATATGTCACAAAGCCATGCTCTTTCAGATGATCAGGTATGGAAAGGGTTCTAGATTTGCCATAGCTTCCGGAGACTGACATCCACAGGTCGCGGGCGAGCTCCGCAAGATGACCGCGTTCATCCGACAAGAAGCCCTGGAGAAGGCCCGCGAGATCCAGCTCAAGGCCGACGAGGAATTCGCGATCGAGAAGTCCAAGCTGGTGCGCCAGGAGACCGCCGCCATCGACACCCTTTACGAGAAGAAGTTCAAGCAGGCCTCCATGTCCCAGCAGATCACCCGCTCCACACTCGCCAACAAGACCCGGCTCCGTGTTCTCGGAGGCCGCCAGGAGCTCTTGGATGAGATCTTCCAGAACGCTCGTGAGAAGCTGTCCAAGGTCGCTGCCAACGACAAGAAGAAGTACCAGGCTACGCTCAAGGGGCTGGTCCTCGAGGGCCTGTATTATCTAAATGAAGACAAGGTCGCTGTTCGCTCACGCAAGGCGGACGTTGATACCGTCAAGAAGGCCATCGAGGAGGCGACCAAGGAGTACAAGGAGAACGTTGGCTCCGAGGTCACCGTGACCGTGGACGAGTCGGAGCCGCTGCCGGAGGGATCGTAAGTTCATCACATTACCTTGTCTACCAGATCCGATCTAACAAGTTGCAGTGCTGGCGGTGTGGTCATCATCGGCGGAGAAGGCAAGATCACAATCAATAACAGCTTCGAGGAACGCCTGCGGCTATTGGAGATCGATGCTCTGCCCGCCGTCCGAGAAACCCTCTTCGGCAAGAACCCCAACCGGAGATTCTACGATTAAGTCTTGGGTCTTATTCTATCTTGGGTTTACGTTCGCGAATGCTGTATTGCGTGTGTTATAGTTCGGGTGATATCTGCTCCTCTCGACCACTTCCATAGACAGAGGGGGTTTCTTTGCACAGTTCTGAACTGATCTGGAATATGATCAAGTCTTTTAGCGGCCGTTTTATTGCGCATCTTTAACGACACTCGTAGGTTTTAATGTATCTTAACAGCGATGGCATTTTGCCTGGGCGCATAGTCATTAAGGTCGTAACATAAAGTCTAGATATCAGATGGACACCTGAAGATATCTAACGAATGGGCAGACCCGTGTCTCCATCAGCCCTCGCAGTATACTTACTCAACATACTCCGGATGTCCATATTGTCATTGGCGTGTGACTCAAACAGTGTCTTTTTCCCAGGTGGTTTGGACCGAGTCGAGTAGAGGATCCGATAGTGCAAAGCCTCCAAGTCACCTTTCGCCAGCGTCAGGGTCATATGGGAAGCGCCAGAAACCTGGATAGAGCAATAAATCGTCTTCAGCTGACTTGCTAACTTGTCGATCTCGGCATTGAAATCTTCCTCGGTGCGAGTCTCTCTGTAATTGATTTCCAATACTGAAGCATCGATCGCAACGCTGAGAAGAGAGGTGAGGGCAATAAGCTCTCTCCAGTCGTAATCAGCTTTCCCTTGGAAACGTTTCACCTGGAAGCGCCTGTTGTTGGCCAATAATTCTGTGATGCGGTTCAGATCAAGCAATGTTTCAGTTGGTTCGTCCAGGGGTTTTGAGCTCTCCAGTAAAAACGAGAAAGCCAGTCGGCAACGCAGCTGTGCAAGCCAAGGAGATGAGGGTAAAATATGCCCGGTAACCCGACTTTGGATGCAGACGTCATCAACTGTTTCGAAGAACGCAGAGCAGACTCGGTGTAACTAGTATTGTCAGCTCTGGTTGCACTTCACGAGTTGAGCAACATACCATGGCTTTATGATCAGTTTCCGTGGCGCCATTGGGGTCGAAGACAGAATCAAGGGTCCATTGGAGCTCAGAGGATACTGTGGGGTCGGCTGTCAAGGAACTATCAACTGCCAACCGCAGTAGAAGGAATATGACGTGCTCCCTGGTGTCCTCCGCCAGGCTGCAATTCAAGTTAGTGTTGGGGTAGCATGCGGAGGAGTAGTTGACCCACGAGTATGTGATCTCTCGCAACATTTTGAGAACGGAAATAAACGGAACATGGTCCCTCGACTTTGGAACCGCAGTAATCTCTGAACGTGTCGGTCAGAATTTGCGCAATCACGAGAACACATGCACCATGATCAGGTCTTACCATGATGGCTCATGGGAGCTATTTTGTGTGACGGGTCCAGGGCTTCCTTTCTGGCTCCCAGTCGTTCAAATAGTTCATCAACGTCAGCTCGGCCAATCAGCGATTTCATGCGCTGTGAGTCTATGGACTGGTTTTCCCTGTTAGCCAGTCTCTAAGCAGTTCTGCTGGGACGATTCTCACGAACCTTCATAATCCGACAATATGCTGAACTCAACTCATCTCGTTGTTCATGAGGGACTATGGTAGTGATGTTAGTTTGCGGAGTAGGATGTAAGGTGATTTACAGGCAACGAACTGGAATGGAACATCCACGGCACAACATCATCCGACAATATTCCCTTTGACAGGGCTATTGAAATGAATTCACCGGACATGAATAGACGTTCACGGGCTCCGCGGTCTGCATGGGGTTTAGTACCAAGGACCGAAGTATGACGTCGCGCAGAACATACCGCTCAGTATTTCCATCTTAGCTCCAGGTGCACAGATATGTTGTGGGAATTGAGGAGGTGGAATTCGCTTTCGTGCATCATCAAAGAAAAGCCAATTTCGATCATAATCCAGAGCGTTGGTTCTCCTGATAGCACCCAGCACACGGCTAGGTTCAGGTCCATCTTCCTTCTGGCCAAGCGCTGTGACCAGCAAGCTCTCATTCAGCCTGTTCCCAAGGGGCGCAGGCCCCTTCGATGGCTTCTGAGTGAGGTTACTTTTGTATTTCTTAACGGCTGCTTCGACCTCATTATCATCCACTGCGTCGTGGACAAGTGAGTCGAGGTTGTGCTTCCATTTCTTGGGCGATGTGACTGGTTTGAGCCGAGCAGGAGAGGAAGTACCCTTATCTTTCGATATCCGAGCAAACAAAGTCCCCGGACCATCTAAGGAGCTGTCCGAATCAGTGTCTTCGCCATCGGAGCTGATGACGGTCTGTTTGCCATTCTTGATGATGCGCTGAGATGCGCTGATGCCTTCCGAATCGATACTTTGGAAACTTTCGGTGAAAGACGGCTTCGAGGCACTTTCCTGGGTCGATAGCTGCAGTGCTGCTTTGAGCTGGGCGTCGGCCTCTTGTTCAGATGCAGGTAATAAATCATCAAACACAAAGGACGAGCGCGGTGTGCTGAGTGGCGAAGATTCTGCTGGAGCGGGCCCTGGGTTTTCTGGTATATCAGGGGCACCCTGCGTAAATGAGGGTTTCTTGAACCATCTTGAAAGCGACATGATGAGCGATGAAGAAGACAATGAGCTCGCTCTCGCGTCACAAACGCGCTGGCACCGGCGCGATGTCACATGACTGGCAGAATTTCTTTGTCTTCAACTCATCAGATCAAAGTGATTAAACTATTCCTTTTCTTTTCTTTTCTTCCAGATGGGCAAGTACATTTGGCCACTCGGGGACTATTATCTGGAATAAAGCAGTGTTCTGTATGAGGCTATGCAGTGGCAGGACATTTACGGTGATGTAGTAGTACTATAGTATGGATGTATATATTTAGCGATGCTCCAGCTAGGCCCCCAATTTCTCAACGTACTTTGTACGGCCTCGGGCGTCTTCTCTTTACAGCATCTCCATACATACTAGTCCGTAGGTACATTCATCGGATGTTTGATCGACATCGAATGAAACCTAGACATCTCGGCTGTGTATGTATGGGCATCAGGGGTAGAACACCTGGGCACTCGTTAAGTTTGGCCTATGATGCGCTATTCATATCAGAGAGGGTCCACTATGGTTCATGGGCGATCGGCTTACGACACCCTGTCATACTGCTTTTCCCAGAATTGAACCGAGTATGTACTAGTAGAATCCTCCGAACGGCGTTTTGTATACATAAAATTGTGTCTCACAATAACTCCCTTGCGTCGATTTCCCCTTTCAGCCTCGATAGCAACGCAGTCAGATTCTGTTGTACCACGTAGGGCCGGAAAGGGGCACACGAGCCGTGAATTATACGAGTATAATGATCATCCTGGGTCCGCTTAAGAGGGCGCAGGGCTTTTTAATTGCCGTGCCAAGATGCCCAGGGGAACGGAGTCGAGAATCTACGTCGCGTAGAGAATACGGGGCTTGAGAGGCTGGATAATAAATATGTATGCCTGTTGATATCCTTGAATTGTGCATGGGAAATGAAGCAGTACCACACGGAGCACGGAGTCCGGAGTACATTAGATATAAATTTGCGGTAGATCATCACATTCCGAAAAGGGAACAGGCTGGCTTAGGTCGGGACGCTCGTGCCGTGTCAGTTTCAGGTTTGATGCTCCGACTCCGAGTACTTGTTACTTGCAGTCTTGGTGGTCTCCATAGTCTTCTACGCAGTCTAGTGATGTATATCAGTCCTATGACTGTAAACTGCACTATCACTACAGACACGCAGCCCAGTGAAACTGTCGTAAGGCGTATACAGCATCAAGGGTGGGGGCTGGAAACGATAGCTGTGGGCCAATGAGCCACTTCTCCAGAATCTGCACGACGGATGCTGCGGATACAGGTTTTCCATACGGATTCGGTACTCGTAGTATCCGATGGAATTAATGTGCGCCGAAGTCCTGAGATCCAGGGAATCACTAACTCCGACTTGCCACTGTCAGAAATTTAGGACCGTTAGGAACCGGACTTTACAGGAGTTAGTGCCCTTAAGAAGTAAGAGATCTGGTATCCGTAACGGAGTTACGGATCTGTGAACGCGTGTAAAATTCTAAGTCGGGGGGCCGGGCCAAATGACAAAGCAAGTAAGGTAAGCGCGGTACCATACACTATACGAGGGTAAGCTGGCCACCTCATCCCGGAGACCTCTCTTTCTACCAACTTTCTTCGGAAAATCCGCCTCACTCTCGATTCTCTTCTGCTTCAGTTAATGGCCCCGAGTGGGTGCGCCTGTTGATCTGCCCTTCGTTTTGCAATTCTACATCCGTCGGCGCCCCGAAACCCTTGTGTTCCACCCTAGCCACCTTGAACCGCCCTGCGTACACGCGCTGTGATACATTCCTGGAATCGAATTTGCGGAGTGTGAAATTGCGCCCGACGAAGAATCAACCACAGCGAATCCGTCCGATCTTCAGACTTTGCGCCAGCGATCGCATCTTGCCCCTGCACACCGGATGCCCGACTGCTCTCAATAACGACAGTTCCCTCGAAGTGTATGCCCCTTTTGGGTGCACAAACAGCCTAGATGGCTCATCCGCCCTTGCCTGGGGCGAATGGGGAGGACAATCCTGAAGGTGGCGAAGTCCGCGAGGTCCCTAGCAACGTCTCCAAGCCGACGAAACGACAACGATGGGCGACCACTCGAGCCCCCGGTGCGGGAGGGATCAAGAAACGAGTCTCAATCATCGATCGCTTTCACAAGAAGGGGACATATGGAGATGAAAAACGAAAGTCGAACAACACAACCGCTTCCACGAACGCGTCGAGCGTGGAACCCGAGGTCCCAGAATCGGGCCCAAATCGCAGGGTATACTTCAGCATCCCGATCCCCGAATCAGAACGAGACGAAGAAGGTCATTTGAATGTCACCTACCCCAGAAACAAAATCCGAACCGCCAAATACACCGCCTTGACTTTTGTTCCCTACAATATTTGGCTGCAATTCCACAACATTGCGAATATCTATTTCTTATTCGTTATTATTCTTAATGTATGGAATAGTGGCTTACCCTTGGATTCAACTCTGATCCGATTGTACTAATGACGTCTTAGTGTTTCCCGATCTTCGGTGCCAACAATCCCGGTTTGAACGCCGTTCCTCTTATCGTTATCATTGTCGTTACTGCCATCAAGGATGCCATCGAAGATTGGGGTCGAACAGTCTCAGACAACCAAGTGAATAATTCCCCCGTTTACCGACTAGTCGATTGGAATAATGTCAACTCGACGGAGGACAACATCGATTTATGGCGTCGAATCAAGAAGGCCTGCACCCGAGGTGCCGTTTCCTCGTACAAATGGATGGCCAAGCAAGTCCAGAAGAGAAAGCAGGGCGGACTCGAGGACGACGGCCAGAGACGAGAGTCGTTCCTGAGCACGGCGGATCCTCGAGCTTCCATCTACACGCAGCGTAACTCAATGGCTCCCGAGGAGGTTGCGATACCTATGACCAACGTGCCATCGCCTCAGCCCGAAGCTCGGGAAGACTGGCCGATAATGAACAGCCAAGAGAACAAATACCTGTCCCCGAACACCGCCCCTCGCGAGAGCATCATGGAACCCGCGCCCGAAAAGAAACATGGATCGGTTTTGGACAGTGCTAAGCAAACGCCCGGCAAGGCTCGATTCAAGCGAGAGGCTTGGAAGAACTTGCAAGTGGGAGACTTCGTTCGTCTGTATAACGAGGACCCCATTCCTGCCGATGTCGTGATCCTTTCAACTTCCGATCCGGATGGTGCTTGTTATGTCGAAACAAAGGGTCTGGACGGAGAAACCAACCTCAAGGTCCGCCAAGCCCTGCATTGTGGTCGCCAAGTACGACATGCCAGAGATTGTGAAAAAGCCGAGTTCATCATTGAAAGTGAAGCGCCACACGCCAACCTATATGCCTACAATGGTGCTGTTCGCTGGGACCAGCGCGACCCTACCTACCCCGAGGGTCCACGGAAGGACATGGTTGAGCCTATTTCGATCAATAACATCTTGCTGCGAGGTTGCAACCTCAAAAGTACAGAGTGGGTTCTGGGTGTGGTTCTCTTCACCGGCGGAGAGAGCAAGATCATGCTCAATTCCGGTGCTACACCAGCCAAACGCCCGCGCATGGCCAAGGATCTCAACTGGAACGTTATCTACAACTTCATCATCTTGGCCCTGATGTGCCTGGTCGCAGGTATCGTGAACGGAATTGCATGGGGGACACCGCACAAATCTCTGGAATACTTCGACCTCAAGTCTTATGGTGGAACCCCACCTGTTACGGGTATTGTCACCTTCTGGACCGCTGTCATCTTGTTCCAGAACTTGGTCCCCATCTCGCTCTACATCTCCCTCGAAATTGTTCGAACTATCCAGGCTGTGTTCATCCACAGTGATCTCTACATGTACTACGAAAGATTGGGGCTCTATTGTGTTCCCAAGTCTTGGAATATCTCCGATGACGTCGGTCAAGTGGAGTACATCTTCTCAGACAAAACTGGTACATTGACTCAGAACGTGATGGAGTTCAAGAAATGCACGGTCAATGGCGTGTCCTATGGCGAGGCCTACACAGAAGCACAGATTGGCATGAGGCGCCGCGAAGGAGCTGATGCCGATGCCGAAGCCGCCGAGGCCCGACGCCAAATCGCTGCTGATGCGGAACGAATGCTGAAATTACTGCGTGCCACCCACGACAACCCTTACCTGCACGATGATCAACTCACATTCGTTGCTCCGGATTTTGTGGCCGACATTGGAGGGAAATCTGGCGAGCAACAGAAACGCTCCTCGGAGGACTTCATGCTGGCTCTTGCCCTGTGTCACACCGTCATCACTGAGCACACCCCGGGTGACCCCCCACAAATCGAATTCAAAGCGCAATCTCCCGATGAGGCTGCCCTGGTCAGCACTGCTCGTGACTGTGGCTTCACTGTCCTGGGCCGAGCTGGCGATGATCTACTTCTGAATGTTATGGGCGAAGAGCGGACATACACTGTTTTGAACACTCTTGAATTCAATTCGTCCAGAAAACGAATGAGTGCAATCATTCGGATGCCAGATGGTACCATTCGTCTCTTCTGCAAGGGTGCAGACAGCATCATCTACTCTCGCCTGGCTCGTGGCAAACAACAGGAGCTTCGCCGGAAGACCGCTGAGCACCTAGAGGAATTTGCCCGAGAGGGACTCCGTACTCTATGTGTTGCCGATCGACTTCTTAGCGAGCAGGAGTATCAATCCTGGGTGAAAGATCACGACGTCGCTGCCGCCGCTATCACAGACCGCGAGGAGAAGCTTGAAAAGGTCTCCAGCGAAATTGAACAAGACCTCATGCTCATTGGTGGAACAGCCATCGAGGATCGACTTCAAGACGGCGTCCCAGATACCATCCAGCTTCTTGCGGATGCTGGTATCAAGCTTTGGGTTCTCACTGGTGACAAAGTTGAGACTGCCATCAACATCGGCTTTTCTTGCAATCTCCTGAACAACAACATGGAGCTGATTGTGCTCAACATCCCCGAAACCGAGCACCAGCGGGCCTCTGACGAACTCGACAAGCATTTGCAAACCTTTGGGTTGACTGGTTCTGACGAGGAACTTATTGCTGCTCGTTCTGACCATAGCCCTCCGGAGGCTACCCACGCTGTTGTTGTGGATGGTGAAACCCTCAAACTGATGCTGCATGACGATTTGAAACAGAAATTCCTCCTGCTTTGCAAGCAGTGCAAGGCCGTTCTTTGCTGCCGAGTCAGTCCCGCACAGAAGGCTGCCGTTGTCAACATGGTCAAGACTGGTCTGAACATCATGGCTCTGTCCGTTGGTGACGGTGCCAATGATGTGGCTATGATTCAAGAGGCAGATGTGGGTGTCGGTATCGCCGGTGAGGAAGGTCGGCAGGCCGTCATGTCTTCAGATTACGCTATTGGTCAATTCCGTTTCCTCCAGCGTCTTCTGTTGGTCCACGGCAGATGGTCCTACCGTCGTCTCGGAGAGTGCACGGCCAACTTCTTCTACAAGGTATGTGCTTCTGGCGCCAACAGCCCTTGTTCTCCTAACTAACCTATCATAGAACCTGGTGTGGACGTTTGCTCTTTTCTGGTACTGTATCTACAACGACTTCGATTGTTCCTATCTCTTCGACTACACCTACATCATCTTGGTCAACCTTGCCTTCACTTCTCTTCCTGTGATCTTCATGGGTATCTTCGATCAAGATGTGGATGACAAAGTTTCTCTGGTCGTGCCTCAACTTTACATGAGAGGTATTGAGCGCAAAGAATGGTCGCAGACCAAGTTCTGGTAATTATCACCAGCTTCCCAAGCCCCATTTGAATACTAACGTTTTCCAAGGTTGTACATGGCCGACGGAGGTTATCAGTCCATCATCTGTTTCTTCATGCCTTATCTCCTTTATGCACCCGCAAACTTTGCCAATGCAAGCGGCAGGAATATCAACGACCGCGCACGTATGGGTATTCTGGTTGCATCGTGTGCCGTCATTGCTAGCAACCTCTACATCATGATGAACACCTACCGATGGGATTGGTTCACTGCTCTGATCAACGCCATCAGTAGTATCTTGATCTTCCTGTGGACCGGTATCTACACGTCATTCGTTTCCTCCGGCCAATTCTACCATGGTGCTGCCGAAGTTTACGGATCGCTGAGTTACTGGGTTGTGCTCTTGCTGACTGTCTTGATCTGCTTGCTCCCACGTTTCACGTACAACGCCGTTCAGAAGGTGTTCTTCCCACTCGATGTCGACATCATCCGCGAGCAAGTGACGCAAGGCAAGTTCAAGTATCTGGATGCAATCCAAGACCCTCCCATGCCCCCAAAGGAGGGAAAGGACGGCGATCTCAAGCCGGTCACTCCCAGCAACGACTCGGCCACCTCTTCGGAGTTGGCAAAGCCAGTGCAGCCAACCATGAAGCAGGACCCTGGTCTTCACGATGAAGAGCGACCGTTCTACGCTCCATCCATGGCTCCGACCGCGAACACCCACAATCCTCGCAGTCAGAATGGCAGCAATGGAACAAATTACACTGCCAGCCTTGACCAATATCCACGGCCGCAATCTGTGGATTATGTTCGACGATCTCACGACCGGACACGGCACTCCTTCGAGCGCAGTCGGCCAAGCTTTGAACAGAGCAACGACTTTACCTCCGCGGCTATGCTATCGCGGGTAGAGTCATCGCAGACTCCAAAGCATCAGCACGAAGACCCGTTCCGAACCCCTGACGATCCTCCTGTACATAACATGATTTAAAGGAGCGCATCCTGCGTTGCATTGACCTTGACGACCCGTCCCTGATGACGTTTTACCCCCCCATTCGGTTCTTCTGATCTGTTCCTTGTGATTTCCCCTTGCCATCTTCATCCCGATGAGCAATTTGCTTTGGTGTTTCCCTTTTTGAGAGACTTTTTATATTCCCTGATAGAAAGCAGGCGTTATTTGGTTTGCTCCTTTGCCCGGCCGGAGGTTTAGCGCATCTTCTTTTTTTTTCACCCCTTCCCACTCATCATTCCCTTCTATTTACTGCCTCCTACTTTATCTCCTTATTGTTGCTCTCTTGTTTCGTCCCAGTGTCCAACTGGTCTCTCAGTCTCTTTCTACCTCTCCCTTGTACAAAAGCGTTTTTGTCTGCAAAAGTGCACGGTACCCGCATTTGAAGGTTTCCTGTTGTCTCATCCCATCTGTGATGTTGTATCTCGTTCGCGGATTTATTGGATTATTCTATATTGGAGCTTGTCTTCACTCTGGACACGCTTGCATCGCCAAGGGACATCATGTATCCTATTCAATGCCCTTGGCGAACAAAGTACTTAATGTGGTCAATTAACATCTTCGTTCATATTAACTAGACTGACTTAATGCGTAGCGTACTTGCTCTCTCTAGAGTTGTAAATGATTTAAATAATGGGATAGCTACTGGCTGGCACCGGGAAAGAGAGAAAGCAGAGAGTTGTTGATTCTAGCAAAAGAGAAGCAACTGAGAAACTGAAGAGAGCCATCCTTACCCGAGATGGCACATGGTCATCATCCATCTCAACACCAAGTATACGCCGAGTGCCCCAATTGAATGCTCGAGTCCCACAGAAAGGACGGTGACTCTGAAGTGGTTTCCTCTTTGGGTAAAATAGAGCGCGTCTACGCGTAGAAGCAAGACTCACCGCCCGCTGGCAGTTCGGCATCCCGCGTTTCCTTGGGGAATTTTTGTGTTTGCCATCGGTCTCAGTGAGCCTTTGCAATCCTTAGGCTATATTCATTCCCTTGTAAGGCTGTAGCAACTGGTGCTCGCCTGATCCACCTGAACACCATCCTGCTGCCAAGTAACCATTGCATTCGGTGCTCAGCGAACAGTCATTTGTGCTATCAACAGTTCTGAGTTGCTCTCCTTCTACAGTACTCCCATCACCAACGTCGCATCTGAGGTTCACTTGAGCTTTATCTGAACCTAGTGAATTAACAACCTGGATCGGAACGATGCTATAGCTGCCCCAGCTTTCGGAGGAAGGAAATGCCCTGCAGTCCGTCATTGAGTCTCACAACGACATTCTGAGCCAGTAGTGACAATGGAGTTCATCGATGGGATCGGGTAGGTATTAGCCAGTCTTCGCAACAATTCAAAACTGACCGGTGTTTGTTCTGTACAGTGAGCTAAAGGCACTCCCTGAAGGAGTCCACCTTCTTTGCCCCCGACAAAGCGACGATGACTACGGCCGATACGAAGACCTCGAACAAGTGGATGAATCGGGCACACCAATCAAGGACATTGTGGCTCAAGCAAAAACCCGCAAAGAGACATTTCTCTCATCCATGCGCATTCTGGCATATCACAAAGATGGAGTCGAAGAGCTTCAAAACTGGGTCCTCGGGAGACTCGACGATTCCCTCGAAAAATGCGACTTGTGTATCAAACATTACTACACAGGCAAGGTCTGGTTGGTGGATCGATTGAAGGAGGAAAATTATCAGGAAGACGACATCGAGGCCTTTGCGCAGAGAATCGACGAGTGGGATATCAAGAGAATTACGCGCAACCTGAAAACGGCCACGGAGCAGCTGAGACAGACGCCTCCTCAGAAGATTGGGCTGGATGTCTTGGACAGAGCTGCGTTATTGTCTATCTTCGAGACATTGAGCTGCGAGGCTATGCTACGTAGCGAGAGTCTTTTGCAGGAACACTTCGACGAGCCATTCAAGCTCATCCAAACGAAACGAAGTCTCAAGGTCTCCGACTACATTCCAGCTGTTACTCGATTCCTCTTCGACTCAAATCAGCTGCGATGTTTCTGGGCGCACAGTTCATGGGCACGATACGCTCGGTCTCCTACCACCATCGAATTTGAATGGGCAATCCGGGATGGACTTCGCTCAGCTCTACAGACTGCTTCGCTGCAACCACCCCAGTTGCCGGTCATCGCGCGCTTGTGGAGAGGGATGCAACCTGTTCTACGGAGATTAGACAAAGAACAGATCACACATCAGTTGCGAGGTCTTGAGATAGACCCTTTCCGTCTTTCTGTGGATCACCTTTCTATCCCCTCTCCTGGTTTGCGATATCTCTTGAATACCATCCAAATCTTCCTTGAGAAAGCACCTGCGGACTTCTGGGAGGCCATGCAGGCTATCTCCCCCCAAGCCATCATGGAGCAAACTTTTTACAACACACAATTCAATAATTATCTCATGGGGGCTACTGAGGGTGAGCCCTTCGAAAACTCCCCATTGAAAGATATGCTTTCATGGATTCATCCTTTCCTCAGTTCCCTGAAGGGTGCCCATCAGCCATCTGCCTGTCGGTTTTTGACCTTGCAATTACTTGGCAGACTGCAGAATTCTCAATATCCTAACCTGGCCCGGTATCACTGTTTCCATGTCGGCTTGACCAGCCTTCTCCAAACACTGCGTCGTTTCACAGACAACGAGTCTTCCCGAGGCTCAGTGACGCGGGTTGTGTTAGCAGAGACCATGGGGGTAGTGAGCGATACTATCAACACAATCATCAACCCTCCGACGTTTGCTGTTGAACAGAGCCGCCAAGAGGAGATCCGCAATTTATGCATGGACGTGGTGCGCAATACTTTGGCGCTGGAATGCCAGTCGTTGAAAACAGATTACGAGGTTATTCTCAAGCACAACACCCTGTCACATGGAGTTTCTACTTACTCCGCTCCCATCTGGGATGCTGTCATCAAAAATCTCAGCCAAAACAACTTACCACTGTCAGGGTCTGCATTACTGGGTATTCTGCCTCTCGTTGGTTTGGAGAAATTTACCACTAAGGGTGAAACCAACCAGGAGAAGACCCATTTCAACATGATTTATGAACATCTGATCAATCTCTCATGTCGAATCATCGAACGTCTTGCAGACTTCCCATCCGATCATCTGGACAAGTTGTTCCAAAGCCAGGACACAAGCAGCGCTGTGATCTCTGCACTTTTCGCTGCAGACCTGGACACTTATACAGCTGCAGTTGACCTGATCAAAAACGCAACCGGTCAATCTGCCCGACGAGATGCCATCTCCCATCTCCTCCAGTCTTCTTTTACCACTACCGTCTACGGTCTCAGTTGGTCCTTCCGCCGAATTTCGACAATGAAAACATTCGCGCCTGCGCCCAGAATGTTGTACACCGGCACGGACATTGTCGAGACGCTTTGTGACAACCAGAATGGCATCCTTCGCACTCGTAACCTTGCTGATCGCCGAGAAGTAATGGCACTCCAGAAGCTTTGGGAGTACCTGTGGTCGGCTCTCACCACGATATTCGACGAGACTGAGGCATGGCACCTTCGGGGCAATGACAAGTCTGTCATGCTTGAGTTCTGTCGAGACACGATTCAGTTTGCGGACTTTTTGTTCGACCAGTATGGTGTCTTTCTCGGAGCTGTAAAAAATGCGGATCCAGGCCAAACAGCGGCATCCGAAAACTTCCTCAAGTCTCCAACTGCGACAATGAGTGCCATGGTGAAATGGTTAAGATTGAAGGATGAATTCTTAGCGACAACACTTGTCGGGCTAGTTTCAAAGCTTTTGCGTAGACTGGGTGTAATGGAAGTCACAACTGTGAAGCCAGATGCATTGAGCTTTATTGAGGGGGTTGCTGTCAATGGCACAATCAAAACAATATTGACACCACGAGAGAAGGCGGAGCTGGTCCGCTCATTGGAGGCATACTACAAAAAGCCTGTGGTCACTGCTTCTACTGCTGCTCTCAAGAAACAGTCATCTATCACGGCTTTCGCCAAACCATCTGACGTCTCGAGCCCCTCGCATACCGTGAGCGATGATGAATTCGATGATGATTTGAATGATCAAACCCTTCTTGAGCTTTCATCATCTGTGGAATTCAACAAGGCCCGTGTCGCTGCTGAAGCCAAGAGGAAGGCCGAGAAGGCGGCTAAGATGCAATTCCTTTCCTCCACGCTCAAGGCCCGCCCACCAGCTCCTAAGCCAGTTGTTCCGCCCCGTCCTAAAGATGATGCGACTTCAGTCCTATCGTTCCGAGAAAAGCGCGAGCGCGAGAAGGAGGCGAAGAAAAAGCGCGATGCTGTGGAGCTCGCGAGGCTCAAGAAGAGCATGTCGACTAGTGGTGTTGGAGAACAAACCGCTGAGCAAGGCTCGGGCCTGAAAGGAATCGGTATTAAGGGCAAAGATCATGCAGTCCCTGCCGATAGCATGATGGTGTCATCCGGTTCCGAGTCGGATACTGAAAGCGAAGACGAGTTGGATAAGGAGTTGTTCGGCGCAAAACCCAAGAAACCCGATGCTGTTGCAGCATATGAGCTGAGCAAGAAGCAATCACTTCAGCAACAGCCAATCAAAAAGGTCAAACGACAGCGTTCCATCAGGGACATGCGAGCTCGTCTGTCTCCTGATCTCAGCTCTCTTCACCATTCCATTCTATCATGGGACTTCTTCGCAACTGGTGATCTTCCCCCCTCCTCGGGCCGCACCGACTATTCCCTTGTCTCAAACACGTTCCGCACGCCTGGTGATTACCAGAGTACATTCGAGCCCTTGTTGGTACTCGAGGCATGGCAAGGATTCCAGGCAGCGAAAGACGAAGGCTCTTTCCGACCCTTCGAGGTCAAGGTCATGACCCGACTTGCTGTCGACACATGGATTGAGTTCAGTACACAGCCGCTTGGTATACTACCAAAGGATTTCAGCATGGGTGAAGGTGATTTGGTCCTGTTCTCCAGTTCCCCCAAACCGACAAATGATAAGAATGCGCCTCACATCCTTGCGCGTGTTTGCAATGTGAACCGGAAGAGTGGAAAGCTGGAGGTCACTTACCGGGTGAATCCCACAAACAACAAATTTCTCTCTAACTTTGGGCCTGGCACCGAGACATGGGGAGCCAAGATCACATCCTTGACCCCCGTGGAGCGTGAGTATGGCGCCTTGATGGCCTTGCAGTATTATGATCTGTGCGAGGAGATCGTTCTGGCTAAACCCTCGCCGCTTTTGACCTACTCGGACGCGAGGCTGCAACCCATCATGGATAATTATACGATCAATCGTGCTCAAGCAAAAGCTATCAAGTCTGCTGTTGACAACGATGCATTCACTCTTATTCAAGGTCCTCCCGGTTCTGGAAAGACCAAAACTATTATCGCGCTTGTCGGGAGTCTCCTCACCAACGTTCTTGGGAAGCAATCCGTCAGCATCACTACTGGTGCGGCCGCTACTAGGAACACGATGTCCAAGAAACTTTTACTTTGTGCCCCCAGTAACGCGGCCGTCGACGAATTGGTCATGCGTTTGAAAGAGGGCGTGAAAACAAGTAATGGCCGGAAGGAGAAAGTATCTGTTCTTCGTCTTGGAAGAGGTGATGCGATTAACACCAAGGTGTTGGACGTCACTCTCGACAACATGGTCACTGCTCGTCTGAACCAAGATACCAGCAAAGGAGACAGCGTCGATATGCAGAAGCTGTATGATGAGCACAAGAAGACCGATACATCATTCAAGGAGCTCCGTGGGCGCCTCGATGAGGCTAGAGCCAAAGGCCTGCCACCCCCGGAAGAGCTTGAGCGCGAGTTCGAGCTGATGAAGAAGAAGCGATCTCAACTCAGTACGTCTATCGACAAAGCTCGTGACCAGAATCATACTTTTGCTCGCAACGCGGATATGCGCAAGCGACGAATCCAAGAAGAGATCATCAACGAATCGCATGTCATCTGTACTACTCTGAGTGGTTCTGGCCATGACATCTTCCAGTCGATCAATGTTGAATTCGAGACTGTTATCATTGATGAGGCGGCCCAGTGTATTGAACTGAGTGCTCTGATTCCGTTGAAATACGGTTGTTCCAAGTGTGTCCTCGTCGGAGATCCCAAGCAGTTGCCTCCAACGGTCTTGTCGAAGATGGCGTCTCAGTTCCAGTACGAACAGAGTTTGTTCGTCCGCATGCAAAAGAACCATCCTCGGGACGTGCATCTTCTCGATATTCAATATCGTATGCATCCTGACATCAGTACCTTCCCCAGTGATACGTTCTATGATGGTAAATTGCAGGATGGTCCGGACATGGCTAAACTCCGCAAACGTCCATGGCATCAAAGCGAACTTCTCAGTCCTTATCGATTCTTCGATGTGCAGGGCATGCACTCAGCCGCTACCAAGGGTCATTCCTTGATCAACTATGCTGAGTTGCAGGTTGCCATGCAACTCTATGATCGCTTGATCACCGATGTGAAGGGGTACAACTTCGCCGGCAAGATCGGTATCATTACGCCTTACAAAGGTCAACTGAGAGAGCTCAAGAATCACTTCTCTCATCGATATGGTGATGATATCCTCAACAAAGTCGACTTTAACACAACAGATGCCTTCCAGGGTAGGGAAAGCGAAGTCATCATCTTCTCTTGTGTGCGAGCATCCAACAAGGGTATTGGTTTCTTGGCTGACATTCGCCGTATGAACGTCGGTCTTACTCGTGCAAAGTCATCCCTGTGGGTTCTAGGTAACTCGCGGTCGCTTGTACAGGGTCAATTTTGGAACAAGCTGATCACCAATGCACGCGATCGCAATGTCTACACGGAGGGTGATGTTCTTCAACTTCTGCAGAAGCCACAATTCACCGGGTACAAAGAGGCGGTTATGCTTGATGCTGACGCCGAAGAAAGCTCCGACACCCATGGCAAGGAAGTCACGGACCAGGAAGCTTCTGGGCCACCTGTCTCCCCGTCTTCTTCCGCGGAGTCTTATGATCCCGAATCGCAGGATGTCTCCGTCCCCGACATTCCCGAACCCAAGAAGAATGGACACCTGCTGCCACGCCCAGACGGGCCCTCCGGCGGAAACAAGGGTCTTGATGAGACTCGAATGTGTGGAATATGCGGAAGCGCCAGTCACTTCACCCACAACTGTGACAATGACGATGCAAAACTCGATGCGCGTGGAAATTGCTTCCGCTGTGGCCAACCTGGTCACACTAAGAATTCCTGTCGTGCTGAGCGTTGCCTTGAGTGCGGGCAATGTGGGCATCGGGCCATGAATTGCACAGCGGAGAAAACTCTCTCCAAATTCCAGAAGGCCCGCGTTGAAAGAGATGAATACAACCTCCAACAGCGTCAACAAGCCTTCTCGGAACGCCAGCGAGAACGTCAATTGGGAACTCACGACCGAAAGGTTCCTACTGTTCAAGCCACCACCTCTAACTCTTCCAAGAAGCCTGTCGACGACTCTGCCAAAAGGAAACGCGGCGACTCAGCGTCCGGGGCGCCACAAGCACAGCGCCCTCGGACAGGACCACCTAACACCTCAAACAATGGCCCCAAGGGCCCACGGGGTCACCCTGGTCTTTCTGGCCATCCCGGTCTCTCCGGTCTCTCTGGGCCCCCTCGCGGTCCGCCCCGTGGTCCAGGCAACTCGAGAGTCGCGGGTCACCCTGGTCTCTCAGGACCTCCAATCGTTGCCCCCAAGCCGAGAGGTGGTTCCGGGGTAAGTGTTGCCCCTCTCGCACGGTCTGTAGATACTAATAAGAAACTAGAATAATAACCCCAATGCCCCAGGAGGCCCGGTGGATGATCTTCCAGGAGTAAGTTCCTTCGACGCAACAGATGTATCATTGCTGACGATGTAACAGGGTCTGATCAAACCTTCTCGCGATGGGCCGGCCTATCCTATTGATAGCAACCCACCGAAGATCCCCAAACCCAATGTAAGCGCGGTTAATCTTTCCCTCCCTTTGTGATGCATCAATACTCATATCACATACCAGCCCAACCAAGGACCGAAGCCTCGGCCCCCGATGCGCAAAAAGAAGGAGTCCGACCCATTCATTCGCCCTAAGAAGCGCCAGTGAGCGTTGGGCGAGTCCCACTCCCCCCACATTCCAGTACCCCTCCATTTCTTTTCGAGCATCACTAGGCGTTAGCGGGGCACACTTGACGTATTTTTTTCTTTGTTCTCTGTCCCACATTCGATTCGCAATTCGCGGTCGCAGATATTTCCCAGTGAACCCGAAATGCAGCCTCGAACAGGCCCGGCTAGGGGTTGGTTACATATTGTTTCAAATGGTCTTTACCATTGTAACGGGTAGTTCCTGAGTGTATTCGGTGGTTGAAGCCCCTAGGGTATCACTGCTATGTCTATACGGAGTACGCATAGACTAGTAGTGGGCATACATGGAGCCAAGCAAGTATTTTGGGCTCTTGGGGATGTTCTAGATCCAAACCTAGACGATGCTCGGAAGGCATCCGTGTATGTTGTACATCGGATCGGTTCCGGGCCAAATGCTCCCGGTGAGCTTCTCATTCGTAGAAGTCAAATTCGACGCGTCTTGGCTTGATACGGAAAGGTAAAGAGCACGGAGTACAAATATAAGGTGTGAAGAAGAGCGTTGCTCGGAGAATAGCAGTGCATGCATATGTGGCATACTAGGCAAGGGGAAGTATAAAACGGTAGACAATTATCACTGTAATGCAAGACCTTTCTCCCACTTGGGAAGAATATGCTCCCTCCACACAGTATTATTGGAAAGGGCGTCACCGTCGAGTGAAGGGTGAGTGTTACAGTCTACTCCTCCGTACTCCGTACATATTAGCGTATCCATTCACCTGGGATTTTAATAACCACTGTGCCAGCTGGCTTTGCTAGCCCCGGTGATAGTTCGATCTGTGCGTGTGAGCTGTCATTTTCGGATCGCCTTGATCGCCTAGAAAAAAAATCAGATTCACTTCGAAGATCATGACGCGAACATGTTTGCCGGGGCTGCGATACCTCACATCCGGTGCGGAGTACAGGGTTTTGACGTTTCCCCTGTCGGTACTGAGGTCTCGCCCCCTTGCATCTGATAGAAAGGAGGAAAAGGTACGAACTCCATGAGGTGCAATTCGAGATCGGCCTAAGAATCCACAGCATTGTTCAAATCGATTGACGATAAAGACGTGGTGTATCATATCCACCACTAGTTGAGGATCCTCCGGGCTAGTCTATAGTACAGTCCAACATGTCGACAGCGTGTTTGACGTAGCTCCACTCCTTCGAAGGATCAAATCCCTTTGATTTGTGTATTTTAACCTCAACCGTATGTATCGATGCCTTTCCAGAGGGGGTTACTCCTACCGAGTTCCAAAGTAAGGATGCGACAGCTCAGAAACGCGACTTATATGCCTATATTCCTATATTCCGAATTTCGATTTCTATTAAATTATTTCTATTCCCCTGAGCTCTGGTTGCCTTGTCTCACGCTTTTCTTTTCGCCTCTGTACATAGCCCCTGTACGTGCTAGGTATATCACATTCGAGTCGCCTATTAAACCGTCTATTCTGGTGAGGTCTCTAGGTCTCTCCCACCAACTCATTCTAACATGTCTCCAGTATACCTGGGAACCCTAACTTGATGTCGAGTCGCATTGCGAACCCAATTGCTTCTACCTATGCATCATTGGGATTCATCGAATGACTACGCCGTCGCACCCAGCCCAATTGTTCGGACTTATCGACCTGACCCACCGAAGCGCAAGAGTCCCAATATGCCATCCCCAAAGACAGCCCAGGTCGCTGTCTCCCCGAGGCCTCGGGGGGACAGTGGACCAAGGCCCCAGGCCCGCTCAGCAGGCACCGCTGAGCGACCTGGAAGAAATGAAAGCCTAGTCGACCTGGTTCGCTTCTTTCAGACTCAGAACATGACAGCCCAAATCCTACCTCAGCCGGAACCTCCATCGGAACCTCCCTCTTCGCCTCAACCGACGCAGCCAGTGCAGCCAGTGCAGCCGCCAAGCCCCCCGGACAGCACGACGGCGCTCCCAGTGGCTATTTCGCCCAAAGAATCCAAGCCGGAAATCAAACAGGACCTCAAGCCCTTCCATCGCCGGTTACTACAGTTTGCTCAGCGTCCCAAGAAGGAAACCTCTGCCAGATCGAAGAAAGAGGAGCAGCAACGTCAGATCGAAGCATTGACCCGAGAAGGATACCTCATTCCACCACCTACATCTAAAGGACCCAAGATCAAGGACGTGAACCAATCTAAGGAAAGCCTGTCGCTATCTATCTCTCGGTCTCTTTCTAAATCCAAGCGAGACGTCGAAAACATCGGCCAGCCATGGTTGCAGGCCAAAGCCGATGGCAGGAATCGGCCAACTGAAGGCCGACACCTGGGCTCTCTGGACTTGGATG
Organism: Penicillium olsonii; assembly: GCA_911174995.1. NCBI lineage: Eukaryota > Fungi > Ascomycota > Eurotiomycetes > Eurotiales > Aspergillaceae > Penicillium > Penicillium olsonii. Next base: position 365,286 of record CAJVNO010000008.1, on the reverse strand, counting down.
ACTTTGGATCAATGGTAGACGTTGCAGTCTCACTCTCCGAGTTCGATGATGCCGTACCGCCGCCATATCAACCAACTGAGAATGGACCTTCGCCGTCGTCGTCAATGGTCCCAGCGCCAAGCTCTAGGGGAGGCTCCAGCTCAGCAAACTCCATTCGGCCGCCATCTTCTATCGCATCTACCAGCCGCTCGTACAGAAATGTTTCTATCGACGAACAAATTCAGCGGCCATCTGCTCCTGCGTCCAGTACTCAAGCTCCCCCGCAAGAGAATGATACTGCTCCCAAGTCCCTGGGGCCACCCAGTGTCAAAGAAACATACACACCCAGGACTTCATGCGATAGCCTAAGGCGAGACCAGTCAGACCGGCGTTCTGTCCGCAATGTGACTCCATCTCAGCCGACACTGAAACTTTTCCCGGATGTCGCACCGCCTCGCAAATCAAGCATGACTGCCTGGAGAGCGTCAGTAGTGCCCCGGAACCAGATCGTCAACAACCTGGCTTCTCCTGCGACCCCTACCCCGGCTCCACAGCCGAAGCCTTCCACTGAGACAGCTGAACCGGAGCCACGAAAATCGTCAGATGTCTTTATAGACCGTCCCACCCCTGGACCCGAGCCACAGAGTACGGGCGCTGTCGAGCCCGCTGCGTCGACTCCGGCCCCTTCAGAGAAAGCAGCAGAGCCCGATTCGACAAGTCAAGCCAAGTCGCGACGGACCTCTCTGTCTATGGGCACACTGAAGTCGTTCCCTTTGCCTGCCCCGACTCGGCCCTTGCCAACATTGCCTGAAACTGGACGTTCCCCAAGTGCTCCCCCAGACAGCGGTGCTCGCTCCATCCGATCTACTCGATCAGGACCTGGGCCCTCGAATCTCCACTCTTCTCACTCACCAGAGCCGGACACCGAGGAGACCGAACCCAACGCCAGCCCTCGCACGATCGACTCTCGCCCGACTACTGCTGTTGGCAGCATCGGAGCTGGAGGGTCCCTTGCTGATGACGAGGATAGCATCTTTACCCCGTCAATCACAGACTCTTCCAAAACCACTCCAGGGCTATGCACCGCTCGAGGACGCGCTTCCAGCGTGCGTATCCCTCGCATGCAAGACCTTCCCGAAACTCCCAGTCAAGACAAGGGCCAGCCCTTGGCCGACTCTCCAGTTCTTGGACATGGAACACCCACAGAGCCCAACGGCAAGAGTGCCGCAAAGGGACTTCAGATCAACTTCAAGGCCGCTCGAGCAAATCTCCCATTCGGTCTCCCATCGCCTCCCCCAACAGGCTCTCTTCCATCGGCTCCTCCTCCACAACACCCACCACCTGCCCCCCCCGGACGCAAGGCCGGCCAGCGTCACGTCACTCCTCACGGAGGCAAGTATCCCTCCATGAAGAACAAGGAAGCCCCATCCGGTCCAGGCTCCTACCGAAACTCCATGATCTCCCGAAGCGACAGCTCGAGAAGCAGTCTCCGGAACGAAAGCTTCCCAGACAACGAAAACCAAGAACCTGAACCCGAGTCCGCCATAGCTTCATCCGACGACGAGATCACCGGTTCAAAAGAAGGAACAAAGCCCTCACGCCGCGAACCCAAGCACAAGCGCATCCAAACCGTCCGCCACGACGAATCCGAAAAAGAACCCAGTCGTTCGCGCCTTCGCTATCCCCAACCTACCCGCCCAGTCCCCCACAGTCGCACCAGCCACAGTGTAGACCAGACCCTCCACCCCCAGTACCAGCATCAATCGCGTGAGTCTCAGAACCGATCCCGCTCTCGCTCAGACCACTATCTCGAAGACCGGGTTGCGAACCTCGAGCGCCAGAATCAAATGCTGCAGGCTGCTCTCATGGCGGCGTTGAATGCCAGTGGGAAGAATCCACTGGAGGGTCTCAATATTGATCCGAATATGACACCGTCGTTCCAGAGTGCGCCGTATATGAATCAGTACAATCGGCATGGTCGGCGGGACAGTTGGGTGAGTTCTTCACAGAGCAGCAATAATAGCGCCTATGCGAACTCTTGCAATGGTGCCAATGTCAAGCAGTTTGACCATATGATTGAGGATATCGAGTCTGGTTGGATGTCTGACAAGTCCAGTCTTAGTGGTGCTCGTGCTGCTCACAGACATTGAACGATCATTCCTTTTCTTTCTTTCTTTTTAACATTTTGAATCTTTCTCTCTGTGATTTCCTATCTCTGGTTTTTGGTTTGTGGCTCTCTTGCTCTTCGCTCCAAGGACTGTTCATCCAGCCTTGTTTACATTCTTCATGATACCATTCTGTTACGCTCTTCTTGACTGTTCTTTTTATCTTTTTTTTTTGGCATTTTCTGGTCTTTATTTGTGAATGTGCATGATAGTTCAGTGAATATGATATACCCGTTGATACTCCGAATCGAGTTTGTATTTTCCGTACTCGGTACAAGGCGCTGTAATACTCCCTGCTACCTACCATCAATGAAATCATACCTAGTAGGTGATTTGTCGGATACTCGCAGATCAAATTAATAAAGAAAAGACAAACAACTTTGGCACAAACAAACAGCCAGATCAAACGCATCAATTTGATTTCGGATTGATGCTTAGCTAATCATGTGTTTGGCAGCGAACACTTGAAGCTATTCAGCTCGAACTTGTACTTATTGCATTCCAGTCCAATCAATGCAGGGGACATAGCGCCTTGACACCCCTAACTCCACTCGCATCCCTTCACATTCCAACACCAACATGACGAACCCAACCGTAAGTCTCCCACGAGCAACCAAAGAGCTAGACTAACACCACCAAGCGCACCCAAGTCCCCCAACATGTTACCGCATTGCTCTCCCACCTCACCTCCCGACCAGGCGTGCAATCGACCCTGATCCTCTCCCGCAAAGACGGCTCCATCATCCAAAGCACAGGACAACTCGCCCAGCCCCAAGATACCAACGACACAAACACCCAGCCCTCCGACTCATCCCCTGCCTCGCCCGCCCTCGCTCAGCCCTACCAGCCCTCCCAAGCCGAGACCCTCGCAGCCCACATCTTCGCGTTCGTCTCGAGTGCGTCGGCGCTGGGTATTTCTCTGTCACGACCGGTGGTCACGCAGAATGGAAGCCATTGGGACGAGGCGTATGAGGGGAATGAGGGGCAGGACCGTGACGACGACGATCGCGACGAGGATGGCGAGGTGAAGCTGCTGAGGATGCGGACGAAGAAGCATGAGATTGTGGTTGTCCCGGACCGGAAATATCTGCTATGTGTGGTGCATGATGCTACTCCTGGGCCTGGAGCGACGGGGTCGCGTCGCTGAGGTGATGGAGTGTGAATACATTTGTTGCTGAGCAGGGTGTTTTGATTCTTTTTTAATATCCTGTTTGTCTATTCTTCTTTTTTTTACTGGGGTTCGTTGGCTCTGGATTTCATACATATACCCGATGGAAGTTGAATCTTTGCATTTGAATCTCGTTTGGACCATGTAAAGGTGACAGGATCTCAATGCTTCTACAAGTTATGATAGAGTACTCCTGATACTTGGACGTGGAGATGGGCTGGGAAACGAGGTCTATGGATAGGACTTGCAAGCTCTACTAGTGGGACCTGAACTCGCAACGAGAAATGAGAAATGAGCAATGAGCAATGAGAAATGACCCTGAAAGCCTAGATGTCGACAGAAGTACTTTACCCCTCATGGCGGGGATGACAGTCACTTGTACATCGTATCGGCCATCTTTACCCTTTGACATGGCTCACCGTGACGGCAGCTCCTGCCCCTCTACTCCGCACAGAAACAAGTCCCTCTGGACAACGAGGGATACGTGCTGATACGACAGCACTCCCACATCTGATAGCTCCAAAAGTACGGAGTACTTTGTACTTACGTCGAATCAGGCGGCAGCCAAGACCCATACAGCACGGAGTACGGAGCACAGCGAAGATAAAGCCTATACTGCATATGCTCAGTTGCTGCAATGGCGATGTTGCTTAATACGAACGTCCAGCTTGGCATGTCACACTGCCTGAAGCTTCAAATGCATACACATCAGGGTTCGCGCCGAGTCTGGAGCATGCACTCGTTCATGATGCCATCATCAACGGGCAAGATGCGCCCAAGTCACCACCCAACGAAGCCGATCAGCAATGTTTCGGGGTGTTGCATCATCCCCAGCCCTCGGGGTGATCAGCTAGTCCTCTCCCAGCTTAACCCATGAGGCTAAAGGCGCCTCGTGGGTCCAGGTAGCAGAGCGGACTGCCCAAAGGCCCCGTGATTACGGAGGAGTCTCTGTCCAAGGCTGCTATGTCCTGATGCGTGACCAACCTGGCGGAGATCAACGAGAATCCCCCATTTTCAGGGTCTCCAGTCAGCGCACCTCAGCGCACCCCGTTGCCGCCTGGCGAGCTAACCCGTCACGTCGTGATTAATGTGGATCTGGTTAGGCACTGGAGCCCTTGCACCATCAGGTTGCCGTGACAGTGCTCCGAAACCCGACCCCCAAACTGGATCTCGTGCCATTATCGTGGTACAGAGTATACGAGGCATCCAGTACGCAAGTCACGCGTCCTGATCTCCCCTTTTCAGGTTGACTTGGACACGCTCCATCCAATTACGACCGCGCAGCATTCCCCAGGTTGTGGAGTCCGGATTCAACGTGGATCCACATGGTCCTGCAGAGAGTGATTTGATAGCCGTTATCGGTGAGTAAGTAAGGAGCTTCGCGTGTTCAGTTATCGTGGTACATCCGGAGCAGTCGATCGGCGCTTGGGTTCCGAAGTGGTCCTATGTACACCGGTTGCCGGGGTGGGTTCGGTGTGGGGGTTTCCTGCATTATAACACCGGTGAGCGGTGTTTTGGATTATTCCGGGTCTTTCGATTGGACTCACCTGGACAGACCGAGGTACGTTGCGATGCATTACCAGGCTCTTACCAGGACCGGTATGCACTGGACTGTGCGTTTTGCCAGGTGACTTGTGTTCCGATGCGGTGAACTCTTCTATACTATACTGTACTATACCTCATTCGTAGTAGTAGTATAGTATAGTATAGTATAGTATAGTAGTAGTATAGTGGTAAAGTATAGTAGTTAGCACTACACAGTATACTAGTAGTAGTATGTAGTATGTAGACAGTATGAAGGCTATATCATAGGTGCCTGACAGCCTAAAGTCCGGTTCCCCAGGCTGCCCTGCAGTCAACCAATCAGCAAGAGGATAATGGGGATGCTAGTGGACATTCGGAATGAACAGCATCGGCATAGGCTTAATGCGCATAAGAGTGGGGCGGGATCTAAGACCGTCTGCCTGGACTCGGATTGGCGATGAGTCAACCTGGGCTTTGTCTATGATTACCTAGTATGATGTTGATTATGATTATGATTATGAATATAGTATTATGGTTATGTCGAGATACCTAAAGGGGGCGAGTGCAGCTAGCTGCCTGACAGGTTGGGTTTGATGACCCTGTACGGAGTCCCGGGGACTAGTGGGAGATAGGAATATCAGAATATTAAGAATATTAAGAATATTAAGGATATTAAGAATATAAGGATATCAAGAGATATAAAGATATAAATTCATCAAGCTCAGTGTATAAATTCCAAAGAGCAGAGAGTGTAGAGTTAACGCGTAGTGAGTCACCGTCGTACCACTCCTATCTCGGACTTCCTCGCCGCATCCGGGTTTTCCCCCCTCTCCCTCTCTCTCTTCACCAGCCTATCCCCCAGGGCTCTCGAGGTATCTCCTGATCATAGTGTATTGAGTTGGAACTTGAAATCAGAAGGAGTATTTCATTATATTCTGTTGATTTCTATTTCGGTCAACTGCGCCTCCCCGCCACCTGGTCTCGCCACAGTGTGACTGTTGGTCTTTTTTTTCGCCTCTCTTAGTCACTCCTCTCTGAAGAGTCATAGGTAGGAGTTTAAAACTTCTGGCATCTCGTCGACACTCACTGACTCTCCCAGCCCCATCCCCCCGACCTACCCGACCTTCCCTAAGTCTCTCTAGTCTCAACGACTGCCTTGTCCAAGCAGCCACCAGCCTGGTTCTGCCTGTTCCATGGCCCGTTGAGTGCCCTACCTTCTACCCACGATACCTTCTTGTTCAAAATGTACCTTATTGTTTCTTCCGACCCGATCGCCCGTGTTTCTGTTACCGACCTCCGCATCGTCACCGTCGCCGGTTACTAAATCCTCGCGAAAAGAGTCATTTTTGCCACGTGCCCCTGCTGGGATTCTATATCAGAAGCACTTGGTTTGATCGGATCGTGAATATCTTTCTTCTTGTCTTTATAGCCTTTTTTTGCTCTCGTCCCTTGTTCCGCTCCTACCGGCGGCTCTGCGTCTTTCATCTTAATTTCCACACCCTGGCGATTTACTAAAAGGTCTGCCGTCGCCTACGTCGCAAAAGACGGCCTCTGTCTCCTCGGCTCTCGTTCCCGGTTCCCTCCTAACGGTATCTTGACACTTATAACGGTTCCAAAATCGGACCATCTCGCTCTATCCGACCCGCTTGTCCCTTCCATCTGAACATCTGTCCATATGAACTCTACAGCACCCTCGGATATGTCAGGGATGGACGTCCTGGCGATGAATATCTCAAACCCAGGTTCTCATATGAATGCGTCTCACCACGCACACCCCTATGCATCCTCGATCGCTTCCTCCGCCTCTTCCTCTTCCTCCTCCGTCTTCTCGCTCGATTGCGTCTCGAGTTCGATTTCCTCGACCTCGACCAACCCGGTTGACGTGATTTGGGAGAATGAAGGACAGGGAAGAATGCCCGGGCCTCGGGCTCTGCCCAAGGCTGCTCCTAAGGCGGATGGTGTAGTGCCACCTGAGCTGCGCACGCATCCTCGGCGCACTAACACTTATGCTTCTAGCGCCCCAAGCGGGCGTCCTCCGCCCTGTCTGCTTCGGCAGTCGGAACGGAAGGTCAACTTCGTCGATAACCTCGTCGGTAAGTCTTACGTCCTCGACAGGACACAGACGTCGTGTGGAACACCCAGCTAAATCTGCACCAAGACACTGCATCACAGATCGTTGAGACCATTTGGCCTCTCTCGGCCGCGGCATCCCGCAGTGATGCCGCAACCGGATCGAAAGGGGTTCTTCCCCTCCGGACTTTCATCCAGGAAACACTCCGCCGGTCGCGTACCAGCTACAGCACCTTGCAGGTGGCCTTGTATTATTTGATTAAAATCAAGCCCCACGTTCCGACACAGGATTTCACAAAGGAGCAGTCTCGGGATCAGTCGCTCCTGCGGGCGATGCAGTGTGGGCGTCGGATGTTCCTGGCCGCACTGATCCTCGCATCAAAGTACCTGCAGGACCGGAATTATTCCGCTCGCGCTTGGAGCAAGATCTCCGGCCTGAACACCCTTGAGATCAACCAGAATGAACTCATGTTCCTGAAAGCGGTTGGATGGCGCTTGCACATTGACGAAGCCACTTTCCAACGCTGGACCGATCTGGTCCTGAAGCTGACCCCTGGTGCCGGAGGACCGGCAGCCGAAGGTCAGTGCTGGCAGACTGTGCTTCCTAGACTCACTCCTGAACTGGACCTGGTAGAGTCGGAGCCTCGCACCCCAGTCTCGGCCATGGGTGGAATGGACCTTGGACTGTCAGAGTCCCCATCCCCCCGGAGTATGTCGAGCAACGAGTCGATCCGCTCGCGGGAACAACCCTCGAGCGCCCGAGGCCTCCCCCGGCCTCTGGACCCGACTCCGCGCATGGACTTCTCCAACCTGGCTATGCCTGGTATGCCGCGCCCGACGATGCTTCCCACCCCTCAGATGACCCCTCAGTCCCAGATGGCGTCTACTCCTGCCGCGAGTATGGCTGCCTACACCCGCCGCCCCTCCATCTGCACGGCTATGTCCCAGGCGCAGAATGCCGGCATGGCGCGATCGACTCTCGATCAGCGCCCGCCCATGTCATTCTGCCCCCGGACTCAGTCGTTCGATGGGTACCCGGCGGCGGTCCGTCGCTCATCTTTGGCTCGGTCGACCTCCTCTGCGTCGTCGCCCGACTCGATGGTGTCGGATGTGTCTACCTTGTCGTCCCGCTCCTCGCGGTCGTCTTCGGTCTCATCCAATGCCTCGGGAAGCTGTGGCCCCGCGCCTGCTCGCTTGGCTGTCAAGGCCACCCTGCGATGCACCAGCAACTCCCTCAAGGAGTCCCGTAAGACTCTGGCCATCGCCTCGCCCATCGACGAGAGCTCCCTGGTCGGTGTCTACAGTTCTCCTGAGTACCCTAGTTCTATGACCTCTTCCGTCCCAGACCTTTCCAACTTTACCTTGGATTCCAGCCTGAGCGAAGCCGCCCAGAGTCTCTGTGAGCTTTCCGGCGCGACCCCAGAGCGGCGCCAGTGCCGCAAACGTGGCCGCACCGGATCCGATGATCTCCTGCTCCAGGACCACGTCCGCCAGTTGATCAACCTCGGAGCCCCCGGAGACTCGGTGCTTCCCGACGGCCACTTCCCGCACTCGTTCATGACTCACACGAATCCCCTTGCGCCCGCACGGACCGGCCCCGTCTCCGGACCAGCCGGTATGAAACGTGCCTGCTGCGGCAGTGAAGCCCGCAAGGTGGCGCTCAATCCAGGTCTCCGTGTTGCGGAGTACCTGAATTGATTTGCGATATGTTAGCGGATCTTTCTACATTTCTTTTGTCTGACAAAAAGAAAAAGTCCGTCTTTTTAACTGCTTTTTTGACTCTTTTGGCCAGCGACCCCACCCTGAATTATTGTACATACTTCCCCATATCTCGGGCACTGGGTCGTTGTTGGGCGTTTGATTCCCCCTCGAGTGTACGATGTGGAGGCGTGTCTTTGGGCATCGTGCATCGTTTCCTCTCACTTTTACCCTGTTTCTTTTATCTCGGAGTGTGGGTCGGCATGGGGATTGGTCTTTTGTTTACCTCGATTATACCTGTACCATTTTATGGTCGCCAGAGGATAGGATAATCCAATACTTAACAGCGAATTTTGACTTGATCAAGCCCAGTATAGCGGAGTAGGGGAACCTAATGACTTGTATCGCTATATGCTGTATCTGATCTATACTATACATTCAGATACCTAGTACTTGGCTGGATTAACATCTATGACATGTCGAGAGGACGGAGTCACCGGTTGCGATCATCCGATCAGATAAGATATCAGCTGATCCTCTCCGCACCTTGCATCTCTACGCCCTTCCACTCTCCTACTTTCCTACACTCCTACATCTCCCTGGGTATACTAGGGAACACTGAGAACCATGAAGCTCTATAGCCCCTCCCTTCTTCCCATTTTCACCCTTCTTTCAGTCGCAAAGGGTTTCGTCATCCCCCTCCCCGACAACCTCCAAGCCTTCCTTGGAATCGACAACGAGAACGTAGACCTCCCCTCCCCCATCCAAGATGAAGGCTTCAACCGCCCCTCCTGGTTCACCTCCACCCTGATGGCCCGTCGTCTCCTTGCCCTCTCCCCCTCCGGTGTGATCTCCACCACCTTCCCGGGCTCCATCCCTCCCTCCGCACATGCCCCTTCCGACGTCGCAGGCCTCTCCATAGGACTACGGGAATACATCGCCGACTGCGACAGCTCACTCCCAGACCCCCTCTCACACAACGACAACGGCGACCCGACCATCCTCGGTCTCCGCATCGGCACCACCTTCAAAAACATCGCCGCAGGCTCCAACCTCAGCCTCCAACTAGACTGGTGGGATCATCTCGACGAGGCCGGCCCCGTCTACCCAGGCCTGCCTCTCAGTCCCGCTGCCTTGCCCCGCGTCACTCTCTTCGGGTACTTGGATACTCTGCCGTCCCCGCTGCCGGACGACGCGGCCGCCGCGCTAGAGACTTGCTTCCTGGGCCCGCATCCTGATGCGAAGGTCTGGTTGCCTGGGGCGTCGTACTCGCCGCATGCGAGCTTCTGGGCTAGACTGGTTGTTACCCATGCGTATTGGATTGGTGGCTTTGGTGACGTCCAGCAGATCGGGTGGATGAATCTGACTGAGTGGCAGGGTATTAGACCTTATGGGAGTGTGGAGGGTGTTGGGGATGGTCGAGGCTGGCAGGATGTTCGTTTGCCTGGCGAGAAGCATTAGAGAGCATGCAGTTGAGCGTCTGACTCGCATCTCTTGGCTTCAACCCCATTCGCTCGAGTGTTATCATGCTTATCATGCTTATCATTCCACCCCCAAGTAGACCAAATGCCAAAGTGGGATGGAGTTGTTGAATGTATCCTCTGCATACTGTGCCGAATCTCATTCCAAAAGTCTTTTGTATTGCTCCAGGCTATACATCTGGGATTCGTACTCTAGTCTCAAGTGCTGTGTCGACCCATAATTTAAACGTCATACCTAGGTACATCCCGAGCCCTACTATGCGTATCTCAAGACCACGACTCCGAGTCTCGCAAGGCGAGTCAGCTTTCGCAGCAGGAAACGCACGCTGGACAAACCGTGATCTCGATCCGATCGCCAAAGACAGACGCAAATGGGGCATATCCAGCCTCGTAGGTGCGCTTGTCTCTTCCCATCTATGTATACCCATGGTATACTCCACGAACCCAGCTCACCAGTCTTTTCCAGCATACTGGATTTCAGATGCCTTCAACGCCGCGACCTGGCAATTTGCCAGTAGCATCATTGCCGTGGGCTTGACATATAAGGAAGCACTAGGTATCGTCGCCTTATCATTCTTCATCATGTCATTCGTTATCGCCGCGAACGGCGCCGTCGGCGCCATATATCATGTTCCATTCCCTGTGATTGCACGAGCAAGCTGGGGATTCTGGGGCTCATACGTAGCCGTGATATCGCGAGTCATCCTGGCGGTATTTTGGTTCGCGATCCAAAACGTGAATGGTGGAAATGCCGTCCGCGTAATGCTAGGCGCAATCTGGCCCAGCTACCTATATCTCGAGAACGATATCCCCGAATCGCAGGGTATAACGAGTAACGGGATGATAGCATACTTCATATTCTGGCTCGTCCAGGTCCCGTTCCTGTGCATGCATCCCAATCGGCTGCGCTGGTTATTCACCGTCAAGTCGATCCTGGTCCCGATTGCCTGGATCGCGATTCTGATCTGGGCTTTCGTCGCAGAGAAAGGTGGTGGTGGAGTATTCACTGCGCAGACTGCGACTGTCTCCGGCTCGAAGTATAGCTGGCTGTTTCTGGCGAATATGACATCCGTCCTGGGGAACTATGCCACATTATCAGTCAACCAGTCTGATTTCTCGCGGTACTCGCGTATCAGTCCCAGATGGCAATTGCTGTATGTGCCTATGCTTCCGATTGTGTTCACTTTCATCTCCTTCATTGGCATTGCGGCCTCATCGGCTGGCCAGGCTCATTATAACCTCGCCTCGATCCCATGGGACCCAACCGTGTTGATAAGCTACTGGCCTAATCGTGCCTGTCGATTCTTCGGAGCCTTCTCCTTCGCCTTGGCTTCGCTGGGCGTAAACATCTCTGCCAATTCGCTCTCCGCCGCGAATGACTTCACTGCCCTCGCGCCACGGTATATCAATATTCGGCGTGGCCAGATCCTCTGCGCAATGCTATCCTGGTGTCTTGTGCCATGGAAAATCCTCGAGTCAGCAGGGAACTTCCTCACTTTCATGTCCGCGTATGCCATCTTCCTGGGTCCAATTGCCTCCATCATGCTCTTCGATTACTGGGTCATCAATCGCCGGCGCTATGATACCCTCGCATTGTACCAGCCCCATAACCCGATCTACAGATATGCAATGACAGTGCCTGGCTCTGCGAAAAGCATCTCCGGCGTGAATTGGCGCGCGATAGTGGCGTTCCTTGTGGGCGTTGCGCCGAATCTGCCGGGTTTGATCAAGGCTGTGAATCCAAATATTGATGTCGGGGTTGGGGAACACCCGTTCGAGTTTGGTTGGCTGTTGGCTTTTGTCGCGACGACGATTGTTTATCTGCTTTTGTCGTGGATGTTCCCTGCTCTTGAGACGAGGATTGATCGCGCCGTCTTGCCGGATGAGATTTATGGGGATATGGTGGAGGGTGTTGAGGCTGAGGATTCGGATAGGAGGTCCAGACTGGATGGACGTGAGAAACATGCCTTTGTGGAGAAGGTCGTCTAGTTCGAGATCCCCAGGTGGGTTTGCGTTAGTATACACAATACTGTGAATGGTACTGCTTTGGAATGAAGTCTGATTTTGGTATTGAATCGCTCCTGTCCATCCAAAGTAAACAGGTTGAATGGCTGGCATTGGGTATATATGAATCGGCCTCGGAATTCCAAAGGCCTTGACTAGCAAGTCTAGTATTGGCAGGTAGTATGTCCAAGCGGCGAAAAGCAGTCACCGACAGAGGCGGAGCCTTGGGCCGAGTAGCTGGTGCTCGATATTCTGTACAACCTGTTCAGATGCGCATGGGCAGACACTCCAGAGTGTACAAGCCAACATGGCTGAGCAAGTTCCACCGCCAACCCAAGCGAGACGTGCTCGCATCGATGAGATGTCGGCGAATGGGTTTGATCTTGAATCAAATCAGCAACACATTCACGGCCCTGCGCCGTATGCAATCGCTTCTTTCAGCACCTTCGTCACGCTCGAAGAAGCACGACCCAATTCACCACCTTCTTCCCTAGCACTCTTCAGCCCCCGCTCCATAGCGGGATGGAACCTCGACGAAAAGACCCGGAACCGATCCTCCCTCGTCTCATACATCTCACCTTCCTCGTCGCGCGGCTGACCCGATAAATTCAAATACGCGAACGGCGTAGACGACTCCGAAATCATGTGATGCTCGGTCTGGCAAAGCGGGTACGGCCACGAAGTCTCATCATCCGACATCTCAACATCCTTAACAGCAGGCTTTCCAATACCCGCTTCAAGGAACTCGGACAACGCTCCCAACGTCTTGACCATAGGTTTACCCTGGCTACCGGCTTTGCCAAACGAGGCCCGGCTCGAAGACCACCGCGCGGACTCATCTGTGTGCCAGCCCAGTACGGACAGGAAACAATTGAGGGTCTTGATCCATCCGCCTGCGCATGACACTGTTGATTCGCCCGCTGCTTCGACCATCCATGAGAGGATGTCTACGGCGGAGCTGCGGATGTCGGCCGCGAGGTGGGTCATGCCGGCGCGAACGTAGGGAAGGAGTTGGCCGACGTGGTCCTCAACGTCGCCTTCTGGGAGGGTTTTCAAGAGCTTGAGGAGTTGGGTGCGCACATTGGCGGAGGCGTCTAGGATGAGTGGGAGGAGGGATGGGAGGATGACGCTGACTGGTTGTGGGAGGGGGGAGTTGACGGGGCGAGAGGAGATGGTGGTTGTGAGGTAGGCGAGGGAATCTCGTCTTTGGGTGTCGGATTTGGCGGCGAGGAGAGAGAGGTTATGCGTGAAGGTTGCATTGGAGGTTGGGGCGGCAAGGTGGAGGGATTGTTGAGTGAGGACAATTGCTGGCTTTGAATGAGTTCATGTTCATGTTCATGAGAGCGAAAGAAAGCACATACACTTGGACTTGAATGTGGTGTCCGTGTAGTTGTCGGGCTTGGCCTTGGTCTTCCCAACCTTGAGTTTGGGTTTCTGCACGAGTTAGCGGTTGAGCTGGGAAGCAGACACTTTGCATTCTCACCTGGAAGTCCTTCGCCTTCTCCTTCTTTCTTTTAGAGCTGTTACCCATGGCTGCGGTGTTGATTGGAGAAGAGATCGTCGGCGATTATTCCAGGTCTTTTTTTTGCGCGGGTTATCACACGTGATTTATCAGTTTCTGCCTGAGGTATAAATTTATCCCAAAAGGGAAGTATATCAAGATGACCCCAGATCCTCTACACTGCACACTGCACTGTGGACCACCCTTCAGCAATGAACGTATCTAATATCGATATTTCGCCAGTGAAAAATTTCAAGAAAGTTATAATTTAATCAACTTGCACCTAAGACCCGCCAATTCATCCAAGGTTAGCAAACAACAAAAGAAATCTACAGGTATACGCACCACGAGACCCTCCCCCAAAAGCCTTCGCCACCGTCTCCTGTGCAGACTGCAACAGCGTCTTATTCCTCTCGATCCCATGATCCGGGACCTCCTTAGAGCCATCCCGGAATTGCCAAATGCTATTCGGTGTATCCGACAACCGACGAGATGTGGCTCTTGTGTCGCCTAGATAGTATCGAATTACCACTGAGCCCAAGGCTGCGTACCAGCTGGTATGGAACATAAAGTACCTGGTTGGAAATGACCGGCGATCTGTTCGCGGACCTGGCTGGCGGACTCGTTGACACGACCGCCGGCTGTATCGGTGGTGTGTGTTTTGGTTGTGATCTGCTCGGACGGTTCTATATAAAGCTTGCATGAGTCTAGGCATTGGTGTTTGGAAATCCGAACTTACCGTCTGTGGTTGCAATGTCGCCCTATACGGATAGGTGAACATTGGCTTAGTCTGGGAGTGAGGGACCTCGGGACATACTGCCATGCCAGCCATTTTGATGGTGATTTGGTATTCTACAGCTGATAAAAACCTTCACGTCGAGTTCCAAGATAAGTCCGGTCTGTCCAGATGTACATAAATGTCGGCTTAACCTCCGGTGGGCAACTATTGTGATGTCATGATTTCACACGAATACTAGAGCAAAGCTTGGTAAAATCATAATCATATTGATGTCCAGGTCTAAAAACGCATAATAAAGCCCATCGGCCAAAGCCTGCTCGGCAGCGCACGGAAATTCATGTAAAAGGGACAAAAAGACAAAAAAGGACGAGAGAGATGCGCACTTCTGCCCGGCTCCGAGCTGCAAAACAAAACAAAAAAAAAGCAACAAGATCAAAGCATAAACGTCAAATGTGAAGAAAAATAAGAAAAAGCAGCTCGGGTCCCGGAACAGACGCGGTTGTATCAATCAAATCAACAAAAAGCACACGTAACGGATAATAGAAAAGTCATCAGGGTAAGAAAGGAGTCACGACCGCCAGCAACATTAGTCGTGTAATACGTGAAATTAGAGCGGCGACTGGCCCCGTCACACATAGACAAGAATAAGCAAGAGAAAAGGAAGTTCAGAGCCTACAGACTCATCGTCAACCACTCCCACTCCTGGCTTGCGCCTTGTCCACCGGCGATACTGTGGTTGGCCGGGTTGGCGGCAGCAGGTGGCGCCATCGCCGGAGCCAAAGGTACAACCTTGGACCGGCTGGCGGGGGCATTGGACTTGGGGCTCTCTTCAGCATCAGGTTCCGAGCCTGTGGGGGCTTTTTCGAGTCTGCGCTGCCGCCTGGGAGCCACTTGGACTCCGGCACGGGCCTGGGCCACACCAGCAGGTGGACCAGACTTGGGCGGAGCGGCAGCGATTGGAACGACGCCGGGCTTGCCAGTCGCGCTGGAAGAGGCAATTGAAGGCGGGGACTCGGATGCGTTGATGCGCGATCCGATGGAGTTGGATGGAGCGTGGTGAATGGAGTTCTTGCGGGAAGACTTTTTGGATGATCGAGAAGCGCCAACAGCAAGAGTGTTGGCGCTGCTGCGGTTTCGCTTCTTGATGACATCGGTTTTCAACGACAGGGGTCGGACGACACCGTGAAGTTTCAGGAACAGACCACAGGCATTGCACAGTGGCTGGCCCTCAGGGTTGCGTCGCCATAGAGGCGTGGTCTGAGTGAAACAGTTGGTGCAGGTGGTTGGCCCTGCGTTCGGGTCACCGTTCTTCGAGCCACCAGGGCTGCCTGGGCGCGAAGGCACAGCGCTGCTGAGACCAGACTCGGGAGGCGTGCTAGGGGACGGGTGAGTGGTTGGAGGTACGCTGGCAGAGCCGTTAAGGTTCTGGCGAAGCAAAGCAGCGGCATTGGGAGTTGAGGCTGTGCGCGGTACCTTTCCGTACCGGCGCGGGTCTTGCTCACGATTGCGCACTTCGCTCACGGAGGCGGCAGATCCATGGGTACGACCGAGAGAACCAGCGTGGTTCCATTCGGACGGCCCATCGATCATGTCTGTAGATCCGATCGTAACTTGTTTTCTAGGGTGAGCACCAAAGCCTGGAAGTGACTGGACTGATCCGGCATAGCCTCCATCCCAGTGTAGAGGAGGGCCGAGGTCGCCGGCATCATCCAATGAAGAAAAGTCGTTCGGCATTGCGATACCGCCGCGTTCATAACCACCATCGTCGTCCTCATTGTCCGAGTCTCCGCCAAAAGTAAACATGCTGCTGGCTGGGGCTGTTGTGGAGAACTCGCCAGACCCAAGAACCTGCGAAGGGTTGACATGCTGGTGTTGCGGGACTGAGAATCCAGAAACGTGAGTCGTGGGGGTTCCTGTGGCGGAGTTCCCCGACTGGGACTCGCCGTTGGAAACATTGTACATGTAGCGGTTGTGCAGGGAAGCGGACAGGTTAGATTGACGCTGTTGGATGTAGTTCGGGATCCGGCGCTGAGGAAGAGACTCAGAGGGCGTATCATTGAAGAACATGGACTGCTCGCCCTCGTAAATCGGTTGCGGGGTGGACACGGCCGATTGGTAGCCCGAGGGCGGGGGAGAGAAGAACTCGTTCGAGTTGAGGGACGAGGCAAGCGGCGTCTGCGAATACAGGTTCGAGAACGGATTTCCTGCCGTCATCGGTGATTCCGAAGGCGAGAAATGGAAGTTCTGCTGATAAGGTCCGGCCGAGTGAATTCCATGATCCTCGCCAATGCCAAAGGTGTCGAGCCCATATGGCACTCCCGAATGCGTATGTGAGTGCTGGGGCCTGCGCGGGCCCACCGTGCCGTTTCCTGTGAGAGCGAATGTCGAGGGAGGGTGGTCCAGCGAATAATCTGGCAGTGCTGATGAGAGGCCCGAGTGATGCGAAATCATAGCGTTGGATACGGGAGGTACCTGGGGCGAGGCCTCGGCAGGTCGCTTGCGGGTGGGCACGCCTAGGCCAGCGAAGAATTGCCGCTCGTCGACGCTCGTTTTGCGAACTCGACGGGGCACATATCCGAACTCGGAGTTGGGGTCGTGGGGAGGGTGGGGGAAAGAAGCGGCCACAGACGGATCCATCATCGCCTGATCCTTGCGCGATTTGATGGGGATGGATCCCGACGGCACTGCCGTGAAGGGGCGATCGGTCGGTTGATGAGAGTGATCGGCAGGAGAGTCGAAGGGAATGATGAAATCGTCCAAGTTCATTGGGTCTGGGGTCGTCTCCATATGCATAGGATGCGAGTGGGATTCCGCGGGGGATACATTGTCTGAGAGATGCATGTTTGCAATGTTGTTGGACGGGCTCAACGTTTCCGAGGCACTGTCAAGGCAACCGCAAATCAGCCGGAGAGTCATCCAGATCCACCCACGATACATACCGTGCCTGCTGTTCTTGCTGCTCCCGCTCCTTGCGCTTCAGATTCATGGCCATCATCCTCCAGGTCAAGTTCTCCATGCGCTCTTGGTTCGGCAGTTGGGATTTCGTCCGGGTGTAGAGTTTCCAAATCTGGGCGGCCAGAGGATCCTTCCTCTGCATCTCGTCGGGGCTATCGCCACGGGGTGCCCCGTGCGTCCACTCGGGGAAGATTGGACTCCCCAGGACGCCATCTTTGGCGTTGGAGGAACCGGCACTGAAAGGTGAGTCAAGCGAGAAGTCGTCGGACATCATATGGGCGTCCGGGTCGAAGCCGGAAAAGGCCATGTGGTGGTTCGGGCGGTCTTCCCCGTGCCCATGATGAATCCCCTCCATAATCTCCGATCGAAGGGTCGAAGGGGGGGGAGGGTCAGATAAAAGCGCCCGCGGGGGGGTGTGAAGGGCCAAGGGTGGGTTGGAATTCAAATTCCCCCGTACCCGCCGTAAACGAGACCCTTGCCGAAAGTTGATCGAATGCAGCCAAGCGGCCACCGATTGGCAGATTAGAAACGAGGGTCTGCACACCCAACGCCTATTAGCATGGATGGGTATAACATGGGGGACCTAAGCTGACCAGGAATCTGGAACTGAGGACTGGAGATCTGCCGTGGAGGGGGGGCTAGACCCTCCAGACGCTCATGCCCCGAATAGATGAATCTGCGAGGGAAGATGAAACTGACAGCGAGTGCGTCGAGTGCCCAGGTGTGTGCGAGGGAGAGATGGAAGCGAATTGTCAAAGACCCTTTTTCAAATTGCCCTCTATGGAGAATTATCTAGACAGGAAATGGAGAGAAGCGAAGGGGAAACCAGAAATAATATGATGTCGTGAAAGTCAGGTAATTTATACCGGTAATACCTAGTACAGGAGTTACGCTAAATCCGATTCGCGGCGCTTCTGTATATATCAACTACATCCTAAGATCAACCTACTCAATACGATAAAGCCGACCTGAAGCGCCACTCCCGTCTGCTTAATCCTCCATTAATATTGGTTTTATGTACTTTTGGCCCTGGGACCATGTGTCTACGGAGTGACCAGCTCCTCTCCAGCTCGCACGGCCCCCCAGAGTGGGAACCGCATATCTACAGGAAGCATGGTATATGACATTTCCGGCATCTTGACCATCAGCATCGGCCCGAGTGGTCGCAAGACCCGTACTAGACTCCAAGCTAACGTCCTCGCCCGACCCTCTATTTGGAGTCGGGACCGGTCGAAACGCAGGTACTTTAACTATCCGTGGCCTGGTGGTGGTCATTGGGCAAAGCTTGGACACTCAGAATCTGGTTCAGGACGGCGGACTACTCGCACCAAAGATATCATGTTCATTAGCGTCTCCGGAGCATGTCCAGATGGAGGCTAAGTGGGGACTGTTCGTTACTGGTGGAGTATACTTCCCGGGTCGCATGCTCTCTTTCCTGAAGCCCTGGACGCTGTGTTTCCCTCTCAATGGGTCTGGAAGGTGGCAATTCGCATGCAGGTGAGAACCATGTCCCAATGAATTAATCCGGCAGACGTCCTCGCCATCGAGGGAGGGCCGGTGTTGACATTGAAGGTCCCAAGTATAGTTGCAGCGGGGCGGGTGATACGTAGACCGAGCAACGGATGGAGCCCGAGAGATAAGAAACGTTCTACGGGTCTTCTTTTCTTTGCTTTGACTCATGTTCCTTTCTTATTTTGTCGCGTGGCCGATGCACTCATTCAAGCATATAGAGAGATATTATAAGCCACGATGGATTCAAATGCATATCATCCTGTTCAGCAGGCTGGGAAATCCTAGGTGTATAACAGTTATAGTAGAGACTCACCGGGCTCGAAAAGAGAATCCCTAAATTACCCGAACGTATCCCCGGTGTACAGGCAAAAATACGAGGTCACAGTAATTCCGTTTCCCCCAGGCACTTCATCATGGGGCAACTAGGCCGGGGACCGGTTAATATCCCTGTGTGATTTGCCACATGCGACGGCCCCGACAATAACAACTGGAGACAAGCAGTCCAATGACGCTGAACAGAGTAAGCAGATAAGATGATAAGCGAGTACATAATTAGCCGTGGTAATGCGGGCGTGATAGCTGATCTCTTATCTCATATATGAGAGTATCTTATACTTCTCATGCATCAGACCATGACTCGTGTGTGCTTTGCCATCGCGGTCTCAGGCACCCGAGTCATCCCGTCCTCGATGCGATGTCCCTAGGACTCCGTACAGGGGTGGGCCATGGCGTCCTGCACTGTCAGCCCGCGACGCCAATCTGACCGGTACTTTCGTCTCGGAATTCCCCCGCAGGAGAGGGGTTCGACCTTTTCTTTTTTTTTTCCTATGCGGTTCTTGCGGTTGCGAGAATTGTTGCCTTCTGTTTGCCTCTGGCGTCGACGACTGATTTCATATGAAGGGGAGAAACCCCCCAGGTCAAGGGGAGCTGACAGTTTTCTGCATATCAGTACACAGCACGGGTTTCCATTTGTGGGAAGCCGAAGGTGAAATCCGAACTGATCCAGGCAGTGCAGCATTGGACTGAAAGGGTACTGAAAGTGTGTGGGAGAGTACCCAGGTGTGAGGGATGGTGAGTCCTTTATAGACGGTCACCTTGATTGTTGACGCCGTGATTTTTGCTATGATTCAACGTAGCCTCGATAAGACGTGACACTAAAACAATCTCGCAACCAACGGGGTGACCCCTGGGTATCTTGGCCCAACGAAAGGCACATCAGCACAAAGATAAGACCCCCGGGCATCCAGGGCTGATTATTGGGTCTCACCTCGAGCACACCGCTATTGTGACCCTATCTCCAGATTTTCAACCCCGGAGTCTGACATTCCCACTGATCTGCGAGCGGATCCGTGGCGTTGACTTGCAATCCTCGACCTTATCTGCTCTGAATCCCATCAAAGATCTTCAAATCTGGCAAGCTGGCAAATGTGACTGGTCGCTTCTGCTATCACATGGCAGAACACCTGGGCACGCCTGGGCGATTACTATCTCAACTGACGCCATATGTAGATCGCCCAAGCACGCAAGGAGATCTGAACGGCCTCGGAGAAATTGGAACTCTTAGTCAATGGCGTATCACATCCTCATGTGCCCTATCAAGTCGAGTCCAGTCACTGATATTGTACACAGCCCAGTAGAAACTTTATATCTTATCACGCCCACGAGTCGGAGTCCGATCTATCAATTTCCTAGATGTTATCGGACTCTTCATCCGTGAAGTCTCCGCCATTCGTTCAGATTCAAAGATTGGACCTGAAGACGTAATGACCTCTCGATAACATGAGATGATACGCAATGCAGTCTCCCGGCTTGAATCTTCCCGAGGCCCAAGGTTACATCATATGAACGGTCAAGCCTCGTTGCCTATATAAAGGCTTTGTACGACCCCGGGTATAAAGGCTTAAACCGTGGGACTGCTGTCACCCTTGCTTCCAAGGTTGTGACTGCCGCCTCAAGGTTTGTCTTGGAACTGCATATGAGCCGCGACCTTCTTTGGCTTGACGTTGGGCTCAGCTCGATCCCGACAATGGGGGTAGCTTTTAACCCTTGACACTAGTACATTAATCCATTCCGTCGGTACATGGTTTGTGACACCTTCTGATAAAATCCAATCCATGGATGCAATGATCAAGCAAGGGCGTGGTACTAGGTATGAGGACATGTATCGGACCCGAAGTATGAATCTCGTAAACTGTAGATCGTGCTTGTGACGGATCCGTCGAAAAACAGAAGTGCATAAGAAATCCGCTAGCTCCGATCTACTCCGTACTTAACTAATCGAGGCAATGGTGAAATATGTACGAAGTAATGGTTATTGTGCGCTAGTATATGCAATGGCTGTTAAAAAATTGATAGGTAAATTGGCACGTGTCCCCAACCTTGGAAGCAATCCAAGACTCGACTCTATCCAAGCAACTGGCGTGTCAGTCTCCATGGAAAAGGGGCTCGATTGGCGATAGTTCCAATTGCCATGCCGAACAGATCCATTCTCCACCCTTACGAGATCCTGGGCACGAAATCACACGTGTGAACAGGGGCCCCATCGGTTCATAAAGGGGAGAGAAAACTTGGAAAGAGGTAAGAAAAAAAAGAAAATCTATGTAGATGACCCAAAACAGAACCTCCCAACATATATGGGGCGGATTACGCCGCATACCAGACAACCACCCGCCAGAAACCCCCAACATAACGAAAAATGCAAAACAATATGGACAAAGGACGTGAAGAGAATCGGTTCTTCAGACGAAGCGGAAGACACCGAACATGGGTGATGAGATCAACGACCATGATAGAAAAAGAAAGTAAAAATGAAAAAAAAAAGTCCAAAAATCATAGAAAATGCCACCCGACAGCCCTTGCGCCCGCTAATGATCAGCTGCAAAGCAGACCCACCACGGTGTATGAGGATGAGGTGAAAACGTAGAAGAGAAAATGCCAATTGGGGAAATGGTGCGCAAATCCCACGGGGTATTAGAAATGAAGCAAGCCGTCTAGCAATGTGATGTAACGTGATAAAGATCAGAGTCCAAAGAAACATGGAGAGAGGTGATATAAAGTCGAAGGCCGAAAGAGAAAAAGCATAGGTTTCTTCAATTGGGTGACCGACCCGAAGCCCCAGGATGTCCCATCGGATGGCTGGAAGGGTAAGGATGTTGGGGCACAGCGTCGCCGGCATACATGGGGTAAGGGACGACGCCCATGCCGGACATGGCATTCATATCTTGCCATTGGGGATAGTTCATGCCTGGTGGGTACGAAACGGAGCCGGGGGTCATGTCGGGGCCGCCGGGGGAGGTGGGGGCGCCCATTGCATTCGCAGACAATGGCTGGGCTGGGGTGGTCATTCTGCGTTTGAGCTCCGGGGGCATTTGCGGGTGGAACTGGTTGGTGTAGGACGGGCCCATTTCCTGGCCTGGGTAGCTCATTGTGCGCGGTGGTGGAGGAGGGACCTGCCAAACGGTTCCGTCGGGTTGCATGGCGTATGTTGGCGTCTGGGTCATGGGCTGCGCTTGAGCTCCCATTGGGGATGCGGCGGATATCGGTGAGGGTGGTGGGAGTCCAGAGGGCATGTTGCCTCCGGTCCACATATTGGGAGACATATTCATCATGGCGCCCTTTCCGTTGGTCATGGTATTCAATAATTGGGGGTCTGATATTGTCGTAAATTCGTCCCATGCGACTCCTGGATCCATCGGTTGATGTCCAGTGAAGTCTCCAGGTCCCATTGGTCGGTCTAATTTCAGATCAGTCACTGTCCGGCCAGAAATCCCAATTCGCCAGGGAAATGCCTACCAGGTGTTAGACTCATGTTAGTTTGCACCATGCCAACATTATACGTTGACATGTCCGGAGCGGTGGGGGTATCCATGGCCATGGCTGGGTATGAATAGAAGGTGTCGGCGGTCTCGGGGACCAGGTTATTTGGGGATGAAGCAATTGGTGTAGTGGCCGAACGCTCGGTAGACGGGGTCTCCAATCTTGAGCTTGGGCGGGATTTCTTCTCAATAGGCGGTTGTTGATCGACGGGGAAGAATTGACAATCCTTTCGCAATCGGATGCAGTTTTCGCATCGTCCTTCGGTGTCATCTGGCGCGACAAGACAGCGAATCTTGCGTCGTCGACAATGCACTGTGTCTCAAGTATAAGTCGAACTGTCACATGAATCGCATGTGAATGACCCCACTGCGACAGGGGGGATTTCGCGTCTCGACACGAGTCGAAGAGAGAGAGGAGAGGATAGCTAGGTACTGACCACAGGCAACGGAGGTTCGATGATATCCCAGCTTGTTACGCTTCTTGTCGTTGGCGTCCATGGCGCTTTGTGAGGTTGGTGTAGATGACATGTCGAGAACAGCCGCGGGCATAGCTCCCACGAGCAAGATAGTGTTATTGAATCGATGATAGGCTCATCAAATTCAGCCTTCGACAGAACTCTGCGCGACAATGCAAAGCCGGATGGCGCCTCGGGGGGCGGAATGGATGAAATGCGACAACTATGACCACGAGGCCATACAGACAGGGGAGGACCGAGAAGTGCGCGCTGAGGGTGACGCTCTAATTCTCACTTCCAGATCCACATGCGCCACACTGGACCAGGCCTGATATTGCGTTTCAGAGAGCGAGAAATCGGGAACGGTGGTAGGATCCGCTGTCTCAAAGGCAACGCACTGCGATGGTTGGGGATAGATTGGGGATCCCAGGTCGTTCGCCCACAGCCAGTTATGACCGAATTAATCAATAATTATAGTAATTAGAGTGTTCATGGAATGCCGGGGGTGTTTAGACGGGGTTAGGGCCGAGAAGGTTATCGTAGGCCAGTTTGAGATCGGAGAAGAAACACACTAGGGGGACCAGTCAAACGATAATAACCAGAAAGAGATTAGTAAGGGAGCCAAAAATAAAAAAGAGAAAAATGAAATGGGCCAAAGGAGTGAATATGAAGTGAACGGTGTGGGAAGAAAGGAAGAGAGCAGATCGAGGATGTACTATAGTCCAACAGACAGAAGCTAATCGCGGGGTGAAACGCCCAATTGGCCTGTGGTATTTTGATTTTTTTGATTTTTTTTTCTTTTTTGGTTTTATTTTTTTTTTCACTTGAAATTATGAATTAAATTTTGATTTAATAGTATAATCCCACTGTACGTGGACCAAGGTGGCTCTGCATCATCCCAAACTAAGACTAACACGGATGTATCGACTTGGCCCAAATCAACTGCAGGTCATTGACAATGGATGATCACTTCAGGGGGGACAACTTTCATTCACCTCAACATGACTAGACTACCGGTCAACATTGCCAGTTCCTGTTGAGAACGGACACGGAGCACAGTACGGAGTATTCTGAACGAAATTATTTATTTCCCAGCATTTTGGAACGGTAGACAGGATTCGAAGTACAGGACTCGTACAGGCCCCTGATTGCGTACGATAGACCCGGTTCATCAAATGAGGCCCAGGGAACCATGGTCTGGGAGCCCTGACAAGAGTGGGGAGTGGATGTTGGACGATGACCGCTCGTACTGGACCATTTGGGTTTAGAGCCAGGAGGGATACCTGTCAATCATTGTTGAACTGGGGAATACTTCCTTCAACTCCCGGCTTAGTGATTGGCGAGGCGAGCTTAGGTCGGCACCTAGGGCCAATAGGCAGGCCGCGTCGAGGGTCCATTGTACCAATTGAACCTTCTCTCTCTGGTCATTTCCCAGGCTGATCCCTAGAATCATTTGAAGGCTTCTCGAAGATGCAGCTCAATCTAATGTCCACATGGGCTTCTGGAATGGAAGTGCAATCTTAAAATCCCATGGCCAGAACTGAAACGAACCACTTGGGATGATTGGTTCTAAAAACAGTTTCAGGGTCCACGGCTGATGTGTATCAGGTTATACCCGAGCGGTGGAGTGTTCTCTCTTTAACTGCCCCAAGAAGCATCTCTTTCCATCCAGTCCATTAGTCTAGGTCTCCTCTCCAAAGGTGAATCATCGCTCCATTGCATCCACCTGAGATTCTGGATATTCTGGATATTCTGGATGATCTGGAGATTCGAACGAGATTGGGCCAATGAGAGGACGCGCAGACTCTTCGTCATGGACCCAACAGCGTTTCCTTGGGTGAGCAGCCTCTAGCAGGACAATCAGGACAATCTTCATCGGAGTAATTAATGTTTCACCGTCTGAATCTGGGAATTTGTTCCACGAACAGTACGCGGCCTTTAAGATTAGATCCAACCTCCAGCCCAGCACGTTTAACGTGAACTTAACAGATGCAGATGAAATCAATCAGCTACACAGCCCTGAGCTACACCCAAGAAGGACATCAGCCCGAAAAACGAAAAGCCTTGAGGCCTGAGAATGCAAGCGATCTCTGTAACAGCGGGGCTGGTCAAGGTTTAATTAAGGATCGTCTCACCTCTGGTAGCGCGTTACAGCCTGAGTCTTGGCATTCGCATGGGGCTCATCGGGGCATTTTCCCCCTAAGATTTTGGAGATAGCATTAGACTACAGACTCAGGTTAATCCCACTTAAGGGGGGAGATCAGCGATGGGGACAACGTGCTTGTTCTGGCGACAGAGAACGTTTGTTCATCGGGGATCCAAAAAAAAGGGGGTGGCTATAATACCAATGGCCACTGGCCAAGCTGAAAGAGGAGAACGTGTCAAGATCAGGCTTGGAATGTACAACGGAGCAGAGCTGGGAGTGGACAATGATCTTCAATTCCCAAGGTTGTATCACGTCAACAAAACCCCTCAAGGCCAATAAACGCCACTGATCACCGTGCTCCGTCCATACGAGATAGCCCAACTCGCATGACTGCTAGTACATGGAGTCAACTAGGGACTTTGTACTCCGTATGAGACCGAGTCTTCGACGGTGCCACTTACACCTCGACTCAAGCCCAAGGGGATGGCTCGACCGCCCTTTGGTGAGAGCAGGAGTGCTCACGCTTCGGCCCCGCCCCTCAGCACGCTCTCGTCCAAGATCGACGAGCACGGGACTTGAGATGGCTTTGGGCAGTCTGATTGGGCCTCAGAAATAGAGACTCTTGGGGTGCACCTGCACCTAGAGATCCAGTGCATGTATGACGCGGCAAATATCATAGATCTAGCGCGATTCCCAAAACCCACAATATACGAGTGCATCTGCATCTCGTGTAGGCTGGAGGCATAATTAGGTAAAGCCCCAACGGGCGTCGCGTCGTTGTCGATCAAGGATATTGTTTAAAGTGAAACAAGGGTCCAGGGCTGAGATCTTGAATTCTGGATCTCGGCCAAGACATCCTTTCTCACGGTTCTAGAAGTTCGGCTGCTGTCCGTGAGGTTTTGTTTCCAGTGCAGGTGTTTCAGTGAATTCTTTCCCTTCTGGGGTTAGCCATTCCTGTCCTGCCAAATCCCAACTGCCGAGCTTCGCAGTGGCGTGCATGTCGAGTGTACCTGAAGACCTGGCGATTGCTCGAATGGGTATAGTAGTATCATTTCGGATGTAATGCTATTTTGGAGTCGACTCCGCCTTGCATCAGTAAGGCTGGAAGTACACGGAGTAGTCCGTGAGTCAACAGAGTACATACTATACTGTAGTCTTCGTACGTCGTACTAGTACTCATACATACCTATGTAGTCTACACTAGATCCTACCTGTCGCATACTCTCCCTGCAGATGTGATTCAACAATGCATTATGATCAGTTCACACGGAAATCTACTTCCTCAGATCGGAGATCCCCCATGTGGAGCTGAAGCAGAAACCCTCACTGGTTCCTCTCCTCTGGACCGGGTGTTTCACTATGTTCGGGCCCTTGACTTCATTTGGTGCTCGGCTCCTCTCAGAGGGGTCTCTCCCTTAACCTGCAACCTGCCTTACGCGTCCTCCAGAACATCCCTCTTTTACCCTATGCGCCTTTTTTTTCCCTTGAATTATTTTTAGCACCTATTTCCTGATTTGTGATTCTCGGACTTTTCTCGACAGAACGGAGAAAAGGAAGGTGGTACTGTGCGATCTGACAGCGACCGTTGAACCAAATCGGCCGAAAAAAAGGGGGTTTTCCTCCCCGGGCTCTGAGAATTAGCCGCCGCTTGATGTGAAACATGTACGGAGTAGGCTTTAAATTCTTGCCTGTCGGCATCTTGCCGATATGTGATTTTTTAATCGCTTACGCGCACGACTACCCGTACATCGACAGCACGGGCTTGTCTGATACAACATGCGACACAGGTTCGCCCACATCGACCGATGATGGCATGACAACCAACATAAGCACACCACGCCCGCGCAAAGGTCTCTCTATCTCGGTCGCCGCGCGCATCAATGACCATAATCTCCGGGAATGTCTCGGTGTCTTGTGATGGTGGGGGTGCCGAGGTAGTGGCGAGTAACCCCAATGGCACGTACTCGTATGGATATGACTGGTGCAAAGGATGTCCTGTCAATCTGGTATACTTTGTGGATGCGTGCGATTCCTTCTGATCGTAGCCTCGGTGAAAGACTCCCAGCGGCGGACAACATTGGTGGGCGGAGACGAAGCGCACGTTGTATTTCAGGGGGAAGGACACTGTAATTGGCTCATCCACGGAGCTCGCGATAGAGAACGAGATAGAAGCCTCGTGGGCAACTAAGACACCTTTCTCTTGCGACGCCTCATTGGTTGAAAGTGTGAGAGATTGGGTTGCCACCCTGCAGGCTGGGCTTGGCTCGGGGTCTCTGGGGAGTGTAAAGGCCTCGGCGGTGATGTCTGCGGTGCCTAATGGAGATGATTCCAAGGCGAGCCTAGCGCCCTGCTTGATTCGGGGTTTGCTCGAACACCGCTGAACCTCTTCGACAGTGAGCTCGAACCAGCCACTCTCGAGAATCTCCAGTGTAGTCGCATGGCGAGGGACCATGTCACTGCCAATCCACCCCATGCATGTACTAGCTCCAGTCAAACTGGACAAGACACGTCCAATGATGCAGGCTTTGCTCCACCAGCTCCGCTCACCAAGGGTGAACCCTCCATACAGACTAGCAGTCGTACCCAGTTGATCGAGAGCCGCGACATCGTTCTCCAAGATCGTCGCCATCAGCAGATGGCTAATTCCCTCACCGGGAATCACGAAACCAGAGAGCCATGTGCGCGAGATCCAGCCTAGGGACTGAGGCTGTGTCGGATCGGAGCCATTAAGCTTCACGCGGCGCCGACAGGGGTCTCGCGTGTACATATCTGCCCTGGCCAGTGACGGGGTCAGGGAAATGTTTCCCTGACCCCACCTGTCAACGATCAACGCCGGCAGCACCGGGCTCGTGCAATCTCCAAGTTTGACTTCCATGGTAGTCTTCAACTCAGCGATTCTCGGCCATCCAATGTTTTCCGCAAAAACATACAGTCCCTCGAGCTGCTGCCGGACATGCGTCGAGCTCAGCTGACAATCCCACGCAGACTGCAGGTCCCCGACAGGCAAGGAGCTCTTCCGGGTAAGTGCTTCGAGGAATGCAAACCGATGGCCTTTCTCCGGCGATTTGGGCGAAGGCTTCGACCGGGCGCTGTCCGGTGTTGGTGGTGACGGACAAGAGATATCAAGACTATTCAGGAACCGTCGCACAACAACCAGATCCCAATTCACCTTCCCTTCTCGCAATTTCTCGAATTGTCGGAGCTCCTGGACAGTGATGTTGCCACCGTGCGGATCATGCAGCATATCGACTCGCACAAACGCATCCAAGCGAAGAAGCAGTTCCGCGGAAAGCAGCAGTTGAATCAGAAGCCACTTCCGCTCCATCCCAGACTTGATGAGGCTCTCACTCAATCCCTCGCCGGTTCCTGTCTTGGTTCCTGACGTGGGCGTGAGACAATCCCCATCGCCATGCTGCGAGGCCTCCCAGAGAACCTGCCCGGCCCGGAACCGCCATTCAGGTAGACTGAAATTGATCCATGCGCCTGGTGTGGCCAGCACGACTGCCAGCGTCTTGATTTGCGATTTGATGCTTTCGGGATGACCTGCGAGAATGTCGGCGGGCGGAGGGTGTGGGTGGAGGAAGCGTGTGTGTAAAGAGTCGTGAAGCTGGCGGGGGCTCTCGATGTCTAGGATTGTTTTCGTTGATCCTTCACGAAGCATGTCTTCCCGGAACTGACGCAGATGTTCCAGTCTTTGCACGAGAGATCGAAGATTGATGTCTCGTACGCCAATGCGCTTCCAGGCTTCAGGTCCCTCGGAGATCAGTCGGTGTCGATCGAACACTGCGCCGCTCTGGCACTGGGAATAGGGTTTGTTGTAGCCTTCCATTAGTTCAAATGCTTCGGTGGCGCCCATAGTAGATATCTGACGCATATACTCGGGCCTTTTGGGCTCTTCGGGTCCGGTGAATCGCACAGCATCAGATACAGGTAACTCGAGGAAATGTCGAAACCCTACAGTACCGGGCTCCTTCCCATTATTAGATAGCATGTTGGGCACTTCGAAGATACCAATGTCGAATGTAGCTCTGTTCGTAGCATCTGTCCGGCGCCAGTCGTATGCCTGGATTGGAACACCCCCTTTGACGACCCAGTCATCCGGGACCGGTAGATGAGCGTGAAGTGTACTGAGTGTAAAGGATGCATGTGGTAGTGGCTTGCGATCCCACATGTGTTGGACCACCGCGTTTTGTTCGTCCCAAGGGAAAATCACCTGGGGATAAAATCGCTTATGTTTGCCTCTTTCGAGAAGAAAGTGAGGCGCCCCTGATAGCAGCGCCTTGACTTCGTTCTTTGTGAGCGTGCCACGATCCGACGGACTGGGCGCTTTGCTAAATGCGCTATCGTGCGGCTTGCTCGCCGTGTCTAGTCTGTTCTCGAGAAAGTCTTGTATGTTTCCGGGCTGTTTTGGCTCGCAATGCTCTCCAGCTGTGGGAGTCTCGTCCGGGCGAGGGCTCCGAGGGCTCCGGGCGGACTCTTTGCCAGGGGGGCGCTGGTTACTAGCCGGCGTCGGGACAGGCGGTGCACCTTTCTGTATGTGATCATGCGCCTAGCTCCTTGTAAGCCCACCTCTCACAGATATCAGCCAATTGGTATTCTCACAGGTATATCCAGCGGTGACACACTCCCACTGTGTCTTCGTAAAAGGCCTCGGAGGCCTCTCTCGGAATGATCGTCTACATGGCGACCAGATGGGATCCGGCGATGCGCAAGTGAGGGTCTCTGCGTTTCATGGTGCGGGGGTGCTGCGTCCGACTGAGAGCGACGGCGGCTGAAGAGGAACGACATGATCAAGTGCAGAGCAGCTCATCGTAGTCCAGACGAGGTCACAAAAATGGGCAACCGTCAAATAAGCATCGGAATGCGGAGCGCTGATCTCGGCCTTTCGGCTCGTGGCGACGGCAAAGCGGCAAGTGGATGACAGGTGCGTCACCGAAATTCGACCGAACGAATTGCCAGATTTTTTTAGGCCTGCAGCAGACGTGTTCGAATGTAGAAACGCCCTGAGACCGTTGAAAGTCATGACGTCGTGACGTCGGGAGTGGTGCAAACTGAGAGAAAACTGCCTGGATTTGGATGAGGATCTGAGGGTATGTCATTCTCTAATGTACATTGTCATACTTGAATACTCGATTCTAAATTTATTGGGAGCTCCGGCTCTTTATTCGGGAAATAGTATGATGTTTGTTGCTATACTTCACCAACACTAGATATATTTCTGACCTCCCGAACCGTTGGAATACCTTTTTCCACCTTTTTCTTGAACTCACTTGTTTCGATAGCCTTTAAAATGGATTCGCCTAATAGTGTAACATTGGAAAATGAAGTTTTGCAAGTAAAATCTTGGAAGCGACCGTAAACAACATGTATGGATGTGTACAAACCTTGGAATACCTAAGGACTCTACTGCAATCCTGGAGGCACTTGGTGCATTGCTCCACACTTAGGCATACCATAACCTACCCAGGTAAAGAAACCTCCAGGGCTCTCAGTGTTCCAAGGTTGCTTCTAAGGTTAGCTTGAAACTCGAGAATTGACCCGCCTACAGAGCTGTAGAGTAGTTCATAGTGACTATTGTCTCTGGAGGTGACAATGCTTCAACTCGGAACATCCCGAGCTCGTGCCAAATACCTTAACATTGGAAGTGAAAATCGCACGTGTGCTGCAATATTCTATCACCAAAAGAAATTCATTCAAATTTTGGCTGTTAAGTTCGTAAAACGGAAGATTCCAATGTTCCTTTCGGTCACCAAAAGTCTATTATATGGGAGACCCGCTCACGAGTACTGCTGGAAGAACCCAAGAACAGTCTTGTAGCCCCTCTCGTACTCCTTGCGAACCTCAGGATTCTCCAAATCAGACCGAGCAGCCATCCAGCCATGGATCTGCGAACCAAAAGTCTCAACATGCTTAGGACCCTTCAGGTTCGCCTCAAAGTCCTTGACGTCCTGAACAGGCTCGTCTCCAGAAGCAAGCAAGGCCATGGGGATGTTCACAGCCTTGGCGTCATTTGCATCAACCATGGCAGGGTGGCATTGTGCCGCCGCCTTGAACAGCTTGTTATCGGCGCCGGATGACAGCGCAGCAATCTTGCCACCCCAGCAGAAGCCCAGGATGGACCAGGATTGGAACGCGCCGCCGGGGGCGAGTTTGTTGCTTTCGGAGACGACGGTGGGGATCTTGGAGAGTGTCTTTGGGGGTGCGGCTTGGTTGGAGAAGAAGGCGCCTAGCTTCTCTTTGTGCTCGTCTGTTGTGGGTGGGTACCAGGAGATGTCTGCTGGGGAGCCTTCGAAGAAGTCGGGCATGAAGACGCGGTATTTCTGCTCGGACGAAGTGGAGAGAAGGTCGGCGCCTTGGATGGTTTGGTCGAAGAATCCGAAGATGTCTGGAATGGTTATGTTAGTATTGGTGCGGGGTGTGATTTTGAATGGCAAACTGACCGTAAACCACCATAATGGCCTTGGAGGCATCCTCAGGACCAGTGACATCTAGAAATGATTAGATCGAACATTCCCCAATGGGATGAGGCCAACTCACATGTCTTCAAGCCATTGATGGTCTTGTACTCTCCCTTGGGCTGGTAGCCCTTGGAGACGACAGGAGGGATTCTGGGATCAGTCAGCACAGCTCAATTCCATTTGACTCTGTAGACCTACGAGCAACAGGCTTTGCTGATTCCAGACATGTTGTAGTGATATTGAGAGGTTATAGAGAACAAGAGGGGAAGAGTAGAAGTAGAAGTAGGGGAGTACCCCGCCTGTGATGTCATCGCGGCTATGGGTTTAAGCCGGATGCCACTACATCGCCCAGTTAGGCTGGCGATGGACGATTCGCTGGTTGCACATTTGTCTCTCCCGTGGCTTCAATTGACTCTGTTCATATCTGAGACCTGAATCATGTATTGGCTTACACGGTCAAATGACAGCAGTTTTCAACGGATAATTCAGGGAACAGATCAGATAGGAAATATTCGACAAGAAGCATTAAAACCCTTGGAAGTATACTCCAGACATGCCTGAGGATGTGAGAGATCTAAACCAGTTGACCCAAGGTTGGAATGGTAATGCAAGCCTGAGGCACTCCATATCACCTCAACCCTACTTCGTAGTACAAGAGAGCCATGATCAAGGCTGGGTGAGCAGTCTTCGAGAGGCTGCTGGACAACCTTGGAAGTCCCTACTCGAGGATATGGGATGAATATGAAGACCTGCAGTGCACCCAGAGGGTACCACAAACACCATGTCGCAGGAGGACCACCTTATTTATGCATATAAGAGTTCCACAGCAGAGGCTGTCCAACCAGACATCTGTGAGATTGACCCCGAAGCTGTGAGAGTCCTGCAGATGGGTCCCATCCCGGTGGTCGCCAGGGTTGAAGCGAGAGAAACTCCTCTCGCTTCAAAAAGAGGCTAGACTCGCGCATGCAAATAGACCCACTGGGAATGCTCTAGGTTTTGAATGTGTCAGGTCGGAATTTTGCCGCAAGGGGGCCTCACAGCCAATGCTCGTGCTGGAATGGGAGCAACGGTCCAAACCGAAGCCGAGATCGTCTCGCCTCGTGATCGAAACGCTTAGACACAGGTGCCCGGTGAGGCTAAGACCCAATGCATACTACTGCTCGATTTAGCCAGCGCCATTTCCCGAGGCCAGACAGACTCGGGGAGGACTGGTCAGGGAGCAGAGCCAAACCCCGATTCTGCACGAAACTCATGGGTCGCAGATCTCCCGGATGACAAGGCAGTCAACCTTCCACGCGCCATTCCCGGGGAACGGTCTGAACGCCCAACCGCCTCTCCGAAGCCACACCGGCAAGAGCCGACGCAGGCGACACCAAGGCGTTCACGATCAGCCGGGTGGATCCTTGCGGGCTGTCACATCTGAGGAGCAGCCTTGCATGCGAGTGACTAATCGGCTGCGAACCACACCGTGCCAGGGAGGGCAAAGACGATCGGCCGGGTAGCAGCGTTGGAGGGGCGATTGTCGACTGATCGTCGCTGGAGTGAACCCTTTCGGGTCGTCTAGATGCGTATCGAACTTCACGATCGAAAGTGGAATGTCCATAAAGTACACATTATATCTGGATTCTAAGCGATAGGTGCACACAGAACTAAGGACTGAGGCACGGAGTATGCGTTTGAGAATGTGACTTGCCCAAGACCCCCTTTTTTTTTCTCTCATTTTTTTTCTTTTTCTCTCATTTTCTATTTTTTGCCGTAATGTTTCGATTTTTCTTTTTCCGTGAACTAGTAACGGACTACTACCAAATACGGGGCAGCAATGCGGACCGGATCGTAATATTAAATTCCATGCAAGTGGACATGTCGACTTTTGCCAAGCACCTCAGCTGTTGACTTGACTTTCCCCCTCTTCTCGGGAGATATTTCCAGCAGATCAGCTCTGTCAGATTTCATATATTCTATATTGTTCGATCGGAGTACGGAGTATGGGTGGAGAGACCCTTTTTACGGAGTACTAGTAGTACAGATTTGATTCGTTTTGGCCCTGTGCTTTTGAATGCAGTGGACGGGGTGATGATTGGTGGATAAGCCATTTGACACCGGGAGAGGCCCCAGGAAGAGTCGCGTGGAAGGCTCCAGGCCTGTGAGCCCCGAGGGAGAAACCCGAGGGAGTGGATCGAGGCGATTGGCTTTGGAGGCGAGGGTAGAATGTATACTGGACTAGTCCTATGAAATCCCCGAGATCGAAATCCTCTTGGGGGCGAATTACTCGTACTATACGGAGTACTCCGTACTTACGGAGTACCTCGTACTGGTACCCAACCTTGGAATACTCTACTCCGTACAGGACAAATAGAATAGGAGTTAGAGCAATAGGAATAGAACAAATAAAGAATCAGAATCAGCAGACCAAAACCAAAACGGAGAACCAAAAAGACGCTAACTCGAATCGACGAATGAAGTGCCGTGCTCGCTTGTCAGTGCCCTGTCGGTGCTTCGCCTGTCTCTCCCTCTGGGTCTCGTATTCTGGCCATTCCGGCCCTGTCCGTGCGTGGCAGCTTATTGGGTAGAAATCTCACCGCGACAGTCCCAGAAAAAAAAAAGGAATATTTATGAAATTGAATAGCCCTTTGATTCTCTCCGAACGCAAGGAGATATCTCGAAGGCCAGAGGGTCAGTATGTACGGAGGAGAGTCGAATTAGGGACAGGTAATAATGGATGTACCACTAGTATCCAGGACCTCGAAAAGTAATCTAAAAAGATAATTATAATTATGGCCCAGACTCCCGCCGACCCGAAAATTCCATATTGACTTCTTCTTTCTCTCTTATATACTCCCCCGCGCTTGCTATCGCGGTGTTTTGCCCCCACATCTTTCCTTTTCTTCCTTTTAACCATTTTCTGATTTCTCTTGAAGATGGACTTACCCTGACCTTCTCTTGCTACTCTATCTACCCTCGCCCTGGATTCTACCTGCCCTTCGGGGGGCGTACCTGATCGAGATTGGGCCTTGAGCGGATCTTTTGGTCTGACAGCGACCATCCCAACCTTGAACGATCCCGACTTCTACGTAGGCGTGCAGAACCCATCCGCAAACCTGGCGACTCTTGCAGCGCCAATGGGGACAGCGTTGGACCCGTTGTCGGCCCCGTTGAACGTTCGTCGCCCGGCAGCGCCAACGCTGCCGAGCTTCGAGCTCCCTCCACCACCGTTCACGCTGGCGGCGGCCGCCCCCAAACTCGGGAGCCAGTCCAGCCATCCCCCAATCTCGCAGCCCGCGAATGTGAGCGTGGGGAACCTCCTAACGCCACCCGCGACCATTCAACCGGGGGAACACGCCACACCGCAGCCCTTGGCGCCATCAACAGGCGCATCCGATCTGCCACCAACCTATTGGCCCGCCAGTCCCTACGGTCACCCCTGGGGCTCGACAGTGAATGCCTACTCAGCGCGCACTTCCTTCTCACCATCCTCGGGCATGCAGGTGCGCTCATCCATCACATCACCCGCCACCGACGGACTGCCCCATCCATATGAGGCGCCCTCCGTATCTTATCAATCCTACCAAGCTCTCCCCGCACCCTCCACCATGCCTCCATCGGCCTCTCAACCCGCCCTGTCCATGTACCCCGGGGGACCCGCCACATCCCCCGCGCCTCTCCCTTCTAACGATCCATATGCCGCCAAACCCCAGCATATGTATGCCGCCTCGCCACCCATGGCCAGTCCCCAAGCAGGCTATCCCATGTATGGCTCAGCCGGCCTAGGCATTCACCCACCAGGTCGCATCCCCGTCCCCAGCCCATCAGCTGGACAGCCTCCACTCGGATACCCCCGTCAGCCCTGGCCCTCGTACTCACTTCCCGCCATGAACGGCCCCGTCATGACCAACGTGCACAGCCCCGGCGGCCCCATGTCCATGATGGGCATGCAGCCTGGTCTGCTCCCGGGATTCAACAGCGGCCATGTCGCCAGTTCCCAGCATTTATACGGTAGTCACGCGCCACCACATGGCATGTCTGCCCCCGCGGCCGACCGACCCTTCAAGTGTGACCAGTGTCCGCAGAGTTTCAACCGGAACCACGATCTCAAGCGCCACAAGCGGATTCACTTGGCCGTGAAGCCTTTCCCCTGCGCACATTGCGACAAGAGTTTCTCGCGAAAAGATGCTCTCAAGGTATGTAATCTAATCACACCGCAATGACTATATACTGACTCGACTAGCGACATATTCTCGTCAAAGGGTGCGGAAAGGACGGTGACGACGGCAACGGCAGCCAGACCGGAGTCGACATCAAGGGCGAAGGACGAAGCGAGGACGGCAGCCCACTCCTCAATGGGCGTTGAAACAGCATCTCTGGTGCTGAGATGTTACTACCCCCGAACCTAATTCTCTGTATCTACTAAGGTGAGGGGGGTCATACCTAGGCATCGGGAGTCGGGGTTCTCTCTTACCGGATTTTACTTGACATTTATCTTTTTTTTTATCAGCCTCGGCGAAGGGTGTGTGATTTGGGCATGGGAAGGTGTGAATTCTGCTTTTGTTTGATATCCGGTTTTCTGTTTACAATATGTGCTTATCGGACTCATGTGTGACGGTACCTATCCTGCTTCTGTGTGATTTAAAGCGATTAAGCGAACTGTTAATTGGATGGGCAACGTCAGTATATACCAACTATTATGATCTGCATATTCAAGAAACGAACAAAAAACTTTGAGAAATAGACTTGAACCTGCAGGTTGGATTCTTAGAGCCCTAGGTTACATGCGGACAACCTTGGAAACCTTGGAACATTTCTGAAATGTCTTATTCTAATTAGACAGCGGATGAGATGAGTCTATTCGGGTTTATTCACATCGGCTTGATCGACTCAGGTTTATTCAGGCTTGTACCCCCTCAATAAAATGTAAGATCTTGCGTGTTTGACAAACGAGGCAATTAATTCTATAAAAACCAGCACTGCTCGACTATTGAAATCAGAACCGAATAAGACGTGGGAAGCCAAGGAACCAAAGATTCATGCCTCCATACAAGTATATGATCGTCCTTTCTCTTTGATCCCATCCAAACTATAAAATACTCGCCGAACAAAATCCCTGACCGCGCCCCAAATCCAATTTCAGCCCTCATATCCTTTTCTCCTGGAAATTTTAGTTAGCCATGTTCACCACGCGCCTGCTCATGCTGGTGATATGCCTGGCAATTCCATCCTCGGCATTCCCAAAACGGCAAATGGGGTCCATCTCTCCATATACCCCGAACATCGGCAGATCCAACGGAATCTACCAGATCCCCAGCACCCTGTACAACGGATCCAGCAAGGCTCAATTTGACATTCAAACAGAAACATCAACCCTGGACACCAGCACACTCCTGAGCCTGGATGCACCAAAATTCGATACAATCAACGCCTCCGTCTTCGACTGGTGGTATTTCGACGCCGTGTCCGAAACTAACCCGGACGTTTCATTGACCATAACATTCTTCTCTTCAACGGCTGCAGCATTCCCATTCCTGGCCGCTAATCAATCCTCGCCGCTCACGGCTTGGATCTGGGCTTCGTTCGCTAATGGGACTGTCTTTGCTGATTATGTTCCAGCAACTGTCGCGACTTTGACAGGCGTTGACGGGACTCATACTGAAGGTGCGGGAATCTGGCATGAAACGGGATTCGCTTGGGGTGCTTCGACGGCGCCTCAGACTAGGTATGAGGTTACTGTTGCTTCGGAGAAGCTCCAGGTTCATGGACGACTTGGTTTGACTGCGGTTAGTGTTGAATGAGTGTTTTTGAGAGATATTTTGCTGATGCGTGAAGTAGACGGTCCCGTATCATTTGCCGTGCGGGATTCAAAAGGAGAAATCAATTCTTGAAATTGCTCCTCATATCGGATGGGTCAATCTCGTGCCCGATGCCGAGGGCGTTGTCGATATGAACATACGTGGATCGACATTGAGTTTCCGAGGTCCGGGCTATCATGACAAAGTGAGTATTAACATGCTTTGTAAATGTGAACAGAGCTAACGTTTTCCCAGAATTGGTCTGATAGACCTTTCATGGAATCGGTCGAGAGCTGGTACTGGGGCCATGGTCGTCTGGGCCCGTACTCGATTGTGTGGTTCAGTTTTCTCGCTCTGAACGACACTACGAACTCAACATATGTTAGTAGCTATGTCGCGAAGGATGGAAATGTTCTTGTTTCCGCTTGCGACGCGAGTCTGCTCACTGTGCGTCCGGTTGGGAGCCCTGGTACCACGGGGGGACGGTACCCGCCCATGGCAGGGGATATCCCTGAAGGATTTCATTTGGATTTTGATTTGGGGGAAGAAAGTCACCTCTTGGTTAATGTTTTGATGAGAGCAGTTGTTGCCGGTGATGGTGAATACTATGTGCGGTGGACGGGTGATCTGGCTGGCGAAGTGAGCAGGTCTGAGAGTACATTGCGCGGACCTTGTCTCCCTAGCTCGGAGAGCGAGCAGGGTAGAGAGGACGCTTTGATTGGGGTTGCGGTTTTCGAACAATTTGTAGTGTTGGAGTGAGATGGCGAAAGAAAATCAAAGAAATTTCAGGTTTATACAAGATATTTAACCATTCGTAGGATGCGTGGGTATAGAATGAGGTTGGAGAGTGGCTCGAGCCAGACACAAAGTTGAGTAGGGTGTGAACAGGGAATGAACATGACATGATATGCGAAAGGAAATTAAAGATGCAGAGAAGCTAAAGCAAATGCAA
Organism: Penicillium olsonii; assembly: GCA_911174995.1. Taxonomy (NCBI): domain Eukaryota; kingdom Fungi; phylum Ascomycota; class Eurotiomycetes; order Eurotiales; family Aspergillaceae; genus Penicillium; species Penicillium olsonii. The sequence goes on along the minus strand of CAJVNO010000008.1, from coordinate 326,884 downwards.
AACTCATTAGAATCCTCCCTTCAGAGCTCGATGCATCATCGAGTAAGCTGCTTGGACTTCCATTCATCCACCAATCCGCGATAATCTTCAGCGCCGTAAGGCTCGAAGCATCGGGCCAACAATCCCCGTTTCCGCTGTGTGGGTAGGCCCAATTCCTTTAACATCAAATCGACATAAGGAATAGCATCAAAGACAAAGTCGGGATTCCGTCGCCCAAACCCAGCTGGGTACCGGTACCTCCCGAACTCGGAATGCAGAGTCGTTTCCCAAACGAGGTCGATATCAGTACTATCTTCCATCTTGAGATCAGATGCCGCTCGCACAGCGGGGGGACATCTCTCGTGCGCGGTTGGCGTCAAATCGCCGCGGAAATACGCTGCTATCCACAATGCCTGGGCTTGGGCAATCAGTGTCGTGTTGATAGTCATGGTTACTCCCATGAAGGCGAGGGAACGGTCCCTCACGAGGGAAAGGGGGACCATGAATTTGGCTAGACGGAATGGATGCGGCACAGCTGCTTCGGAGGTGCCGCTCAGTGGGCGGAATTGGGGGTTAGGGCATGGTTGGTCCTGGAGACGGGGGAATCGGCGGAGGATCTCTTCATCGGCTGCTTTGACCATGCGTTCAGGGAGGGGATCTGCGCTCCAGGGGAATCCTAATTCGCGATCAATGCCTTCGGGGAGGAATTTGAGGTTCGGAGTGCAGCGCCAGCCCGTTGAGCAGATTAGTGCAGAGGTGGGGAGTGCAATGCCGGATGAAAGATGGACAGTTCGATCGGAGAGTCGGTCTAGATCTTCAACGTGTATTGTGATCGTGCCGTCTCTGACCAGATCGAAGAAGTCGGTGGGATAGTTGAGAATGCTGAGCGAAGAAGCAATCCAGAATGGACTGACCCATGGCTTGAGTTTTTTCATTTCTGAATGGCTGTCATAGCCATTCAGTTGAATGACATCTGACCCGAGAATGCTCCAGAAAGTGTCCACGACCTGACAGAAAACGCATCAGTGACCTATATTCGAACATTCGGTGCTTCAAAATGAGAAAACAATACCTTTCGGCCAAGCCAAGTGCCATGTAAGAAGCTGCGAATGCCAGAGAAGCCATCAGCATGGCCCCAAATACACGGACTGAACCAAGTCAGAAAGCGAGTGGTCACTAGCTTCTCCAGCCACTTCTTCAGGGGCGTCACATAGGGAGGCGCCATCCAAACAGGGCCATGTCCCGACTTTCGAATGATCCAGTCAACCTTCATGCCTGTCGTTGCACATGCATAAGCCGCATCCCAGCCCGATTTCGTGCCACCAAAGACCGTGGCACGCTCTCCGGGCTGCAACACCGCATCCTGATACTGTAGCATATCGCGGCAGTGGAAAATCGGGGCATTGAACGACTCTTCGCCCTCGAAGGTAGGAAGATAAGCCTGGGAGGTGATGCCCGTGGCGACGATCATTTTCTTGGCTTCGAGGATGGTTGTCTCGGATCCATGTGAGACCGTCAACTTCCACGATCCATTGATATTGTGGTGCGCGCTTTCCACGCGGTGTTCCAATCGGATATTTTGCGCAAAGCCGAATCGCTTTGAGTATGCTTCCAGGTAGTGCTGGATGACTTCGCCGGGAATATGCTGCCCGGGCTTTACTCCAAAGGTCGCTTCGTCCATTGGGAAATCACTGAATTCGTAGGTGCCCAGCATGTTATTCGATTTGAGACCCTTGTACAGACGATGCTTGGCCCAGACACCGCCGACTGAGTCGGCGGCCTCCAGCAGCAGTGCATTGTGGGTAGGGTTGACTTCGCAATAGGTCTTAATGGCAGAGAGCCCGCTCCAACCTAGAACCCATCAGTGGCATGATTTTAGAACGAGAGGCTCGACTTACCTGCGCCGATTACCACCAGATCCACGGCTTCCATCTTTGGACAAAACCCTTGATTTAGGTTGCGCTGGGTTAGAGGGGTTGATGCAGGAAATATGTACAGACGCAAACAAAAGATTAGATGGAAGAAGGGCAATTCCGTACTTTTTAATTTCTTTTGACTTTGGACTTTCTAGCATTCTCCACTCGACTCGTGCGCAGGCCGAGGGGCGAACAAGGGAGGCTAAAGCAGGAATCTTAACGGCATGGTGTACTACTAGTACAGGAGACCCTGCCGCACTCTGCGTTGGTACAATGCAAGGCCCTTGGGTTCGAAAAAAAGGCCATGCCATGTACTTATCAAGAAGTGCGAACTATTTTCACTGTGCAGCCCTTTCTTACCCCATTGGTCGCATATGCAGTCCAACAGTGTGACCGACGCGATGGAACCGAGAGGAATACGGAGAACTCAGTTTTGCTTCCGCCGTTTGACTATATAAGCCCCGCCATCATAGCGTCTGAAGCCGGTTCGAACTGGGCCCTTTCGAGCCATCGAGGGGCGTGCAGGGCTCCACAGGAAGAACTAGGAGAAACTCACGACCAAACCGGTTCGGAGCGTTTAACGATCATAGCCCCAGTGGGAAACAAATGGAAGGAAAAAACCAACGCTAAGGCACAACATTGTTTGATGTATCTCAGTTGGAATCTCAATTCCACAGCTGCACCAGTGGGACCAGTGATTGGAATTGTAAAAAAACAGGGAAAAAGCCCTAAGGAGAACGGATGGCCCATCCCGCCCCCCTAATTAAATGACCCGCTTGGGCTCCACCGCGAGCGTTGGCAGCGGGATGCTACCGCTGTCATGTCGACACAAGAATATTGATTAATTCTGCAAACCATATTCTACTAGTTCTCTGTCTCCGTATGTACTATGTTGTTAATGCTTATGGGGATAAGACTGTGCTAGTATCCCGGAAGTACCCAAATTCCAGGACCTGGACTAGTACTTTTGCCGGTCTAATTTAAGCAAAAACGGTTGGTCATATCTCGCCGGCAACGACGGAGTCCCTCAGTTGTCTTTCGGATGGTCCCCGGGCTGATAGGCAACCCAACCAGAGAGCATGGAATTCTTGGGGCTTCTTCGTGCTGTACTTACACCATATGTGTAGGGTAGTCCGTTTGCGCGTCCAAGCGACATGCTGGACAAAGAAACCCCTGCCAGGAAGTGCGGTTCTTTGCTTCATCGAGAGATTGACCCGATCGAATTGGAAATGGTGTGTGCGTTGGTGTTACCGATCGCCCTCCCCACCTAGGTCCTTTTGCTAAAAGACTGCACTGGCCCCTAGATGATCACTGGCCCCAAAGGTGATTCATCACTCAATTCCGTAGGAGCCGGGTCTGCAGAAGCCTACTGCTTATTTAGGGTAGGGGGAAAAACGGTGGTTTCGACCTTAATGGCCGTCACTGCTCCACTTGCCATGATAGCCTAAGACATAGTGGATGCCTCTGGACCTGCTCATTCTTGCATGAGAAATGTCCGACCTGTCATAAATCGACTTTGGCAATCTTCATTAAATAAGAACATATAGACCTGAAGCTCTTACACGTGTGGCACATACTCCATTCCTTTTTTTTTTCTTTCTTTTTTCTCTCGTTGCTCTGTCCGGCTTTCGCGATTGCGTTCATAAATCGCCTGCCCGGTTGCCAGATCTAGTTCTAATAAGAATACGACCAACGGAGATCACTGAGAGTTTGCCGTTTGCCGCTGGCTTTCTTCACCCTGGATCCAATTGACTTTCTTCTTATCCCGAAGCACACCCAGGACTGAAACGCTCCTTTTTTTTACTTTCCTTTCAATGTGATAGAGTAAAAAAGAATATCACCCCATCTCGTCGACTATGGGCGACTTCAACACCGAGGCATTCACCTTGCTGGCCTTGTCCATTGTTATAATCGGCCTCAGAACCACTGCAAGATGGATTATGGTTGGCCCTAAAAATTTCCAAGCTGATGATTACTTGATGTTAGTTGCATGCGTAAGTTTGCCCTAAGCTTCCAAGGTTTCCTCCTGTGCTTGACTCACCACGCGTAGGTGGTCTATGGACTTGAAACGGGCGCGGCTTACATGGTCGGCGCATGGTTCATGGGTCTTGCAAATAATGCGATGACAGATGAGCAGCGAACGACTCTATCCCCCGACTCGGAAGAATATCGTCTTCGTGTGGGTGGCTCAAAGGTTCAGGTGGCCGGTTGGTCCCTGTATACGCTTCTATTATGGCTTCTCAAAACATGCATGGCCGTCTTCTATTCTCGATTGACGTATGTGTCTATCCATATCTACCTTTGCATCACTGACATATGTCCGATCTCCAGTGCAGGGTTAATAAATATGCGAGTGCGAATCCATATCGCTTTCGGTTTTATCGCGGCGACTTATATTGCTACAATTTGCTCGATTCTCTTCGGATGTCATCCAATGCACAAGAACTGGCAAATAAACCCCGACCCTGGAAGTATGTGGCTGCTATATCTTGTTATTGGCTTGATTCCTAACGATTATTTCCAGATTATTGCCAGCCCGCAGTGTCAAAGATCGACATTTATGTCACTGTTGTCTTGAATGTCGTGACAGACATCTATCTGATTAGCATTCCAGCACCGGTAATGGATCTTTATCTGTACCCAGCCTCGCCGATAACTAACTGTATTCCACAGATGTTATTCAAGGCGCGTTTAAAATGGCGCGAGAAACTTGAGCTCGTCATCCTTTTCAGCGGTGGTCTCTTCGTCATGATGGCCGGTATACTGCGTTGCGTTCTCATAGTGACAGTAAGTCTCAGCTTCAAGGTTAACACAGTCCAAACGCTAACCCACCAACAGGCAGGTGCAAACGGTGCCCAGCAAGCCGGCAGCTGGGCATGCCGCGAAACCTTCGTCGCAGTGGTCATTGGAAACGTCCCAATGATCTACCCAATGTTCCGGCGAGTTGCTCGGCGTGCCGGTCTCTACATCACATCAAGGAGTGGATCTGAAAGCTATCCCGCGTATCCATTATCGGATGAAAATGTCGATGGTGAATACGGGAGGCGCAGACGCAAGTTCCACCACCCTTTAAGTCTTCCCGAAACACATTGGATCAATACGGTCAGTGATGAGCAGATGATTTTGCCTACGTCACGACAAGCCCCGCCAACTTGTACTGCGGGGGATAGAGACTGGGATACCAACAGTCAGGGTAGTCAGGGGATTAAGGTTGTTCATGAAACGATTGTTCATAGCGCAGAAAAGTCGCCCCGCCGATAGTCGACGACGGCACTCAATTCAAATTTTAAATGTTCATCAGCATTGACTACTTGCTCTTTGTGAAGGCTCATACATACTAGTAATGACTCCTAAGTATCTTTGAAAAATATATAAGTTGTCCAATGTTTGAAGTCAACAGGTTTGGACATAGGGGAAACCTTGGAATGGATAAATTCCAAATTCAAACCTTGGAGGCTGACTGCATAGCACCTCCAGGGCTGGGCATGACTCGGCGAGCTGAGAAAAATATGATATCAGAGATCATATAGGTAACCGACGAGTTTCTACACAAGTACTCCGCACATAAGTACTTGCATGCCGTTCGTGATCTGTCATTTTTATATAGATGCCTTTAAGGTAAAAGAAGCAATGATATGCGTCAGACTTATCCCATTGACCAGAGCGAGAGAATATATGGCTCAGAAGTACACACAAGTACGAAATGCATGAGGCCCACCCTCAGGTCCACAGCTCTGGTGTCCGTGCTTACAAGCCTAGTCTGCGAACCACTTGCATTGCATGGAATTGCCTCGCTCTTTTCAGTTTATCCAAGGTTCTCAAGGATGAGTGTCAAATGTACACATAAATGCATGCCTCATTATGCATACCTATTTGAACGCTTCCCCTAACACCTCGGCACCAGCGGAGATATCGGAAAGAGTGATCTTTATGTGATTCGTTTCAACATCCATAGACCCGGGACAGCACGGCTTATTGCACATCCTAAATACCCCAATTGACATGTACCTTTTTCCGAAGAGGTTGACTACGGACGGGCAATGGGTTTTTACCAAAGGCCCTGTTCGGGTAGTACTGCAACAAGGTGTTTTCGTCAACTGGTGGTAGGTCCACCACAAGAGAGCAATGTGACGAAAGGATTCTGCCCTTTGGCTTCGCACTATATGGGCTTGAGACTCTTTTGGGCTGGATGGACTCAGAAGGGTGGCACTGCTACGATCGGTACCGCGAACTTGAGATTCTCTTCTGGCAAACTTTTCGACAGGAAGCTCATAACTTCTCTGACGCTGATTTGTATTTGGTCCGCACTGCGAGAATGGCTGGGCTTTTCTGCCGTTACGTATTTAATTTTGACATGAAAGGCGTGGTGCAAAGTGTGCGGACGGACCAGCCGGATGGTTCGCTCGTATATCTTGATGCGTTCTGTGCTGCTGGTGAGTGTATTCCTCTATCGTGAGCCTGCCTATGACGTGTTTGGTTGAGCAAAATGAATGAATTATTATAAGCGCTCAAAGCTTAGACTTCATGTTGACATGAACAGCCTTGATATTGGAGTAGGCGGAAAGACCCGCCTCGCCAAGCTCACGGCCAATGCCAGACTGCTTGACACCACCGAAAGGAATGCGCCAATCACTATCATTGCTCGAGTTGATCCAAACCATACCAGCCTCGATCCTTTTCGCAACCCGATGCGCACGGGTCAGATTCGTGGTGAAAAGAGCACTTCCAAGACCATAAGTCGAGTCATTGGCCATATCAATTGCCTGCTGCTCATCACTGAATCGTGCAATTACCACGAAAGGTCCAAAGACTTCCTCTTGGTAGATACGCATCTTAGGATCCACGTCTGTGAAAACGGTAGGCTCAACAAAGAATCCCTTTCCATCACCGACACGTGCCGGCTTCCCGCCCGAGACCAGAGTTGCCTTCTCGGACTTGCCGACATCGATATATGACATGATTCGGTCATATTGAGCCTGTGTCACCTGTGGGCCCTGGAAGGTGGATTCCTCGAATGGGTCGCCGACCTTGGAAACATTCTTCACTTGGGCCTTGAAGGCCTCAAGGAATCGGTCGTAGATTTTATCTTGAACCAGGATGCGGGATGTCGCGGTACAGATTTGGCCTTGGTTGTACATGATGCCGATATGGGCCCATTCGACCGCCTGCTCGAGATCTGCATCGTTGAAGACGATGAGTGGGCTCTTACCGCCTGTTTCCAGGGTGATGTTCTTCAGGTTTACACTGGCCATTTTCATGATTTGCTTGGCGGTCGCGGTGCTGCCTGTGAATGCAATCTTGTCCACGTCCATGTGGGAGGCCAGGGCGGCACCTGCGACGGCACCGTGTCCATTCACGATGTTGACCACGCCGGGCGGAAAGCCAGCTTCCACAAGGAGATTTGCGAGGAACAGGATAGACAGCGGAGTCTGCTCTGCGGGCTTAAGGACAATGGTGTTACCACATGCGAGGGCGGGGCCGAGTTTCCAGGCGGCCATCGCGAGGGGGAAGTTCCACCTATGATTTGTTATTAGTGTTGGCTTCATCATTGATATTATTGGCACCTTGAGACTTACGGAATGATCTGCCCACAGACACCCACTGGCTCGCGCACAGTGTAGGCAAACTTCTCTGGGGTGGTGTCGATGACTTGACCGAAGATCTTATCAGCGAAGCCGGCATAATACCGGATTGTCTCGGCAGTCTCGGTCAGGTCGTCGTTGAATGAGACTGAGTATGGCTTTCCGTTGTCGATGGTCTCAATTGTGGCGAGGGTCTGTCGGTTGTCCTCGATGAGCTGGGCGAGGCGGTTCATCAGCTTGCCACGGTCAATTCCGGGCAGATCTCTCCAGCATGGGTTGTTGAGAGCGGCGCGGGCAGCCCTGACGGCCTTGTCGACATCTTGCGCCGAGGCTGCATGGATTGAAGTAATTTCCTTTGCAGTTCTGTCAAATGTTAGATAGCTGGTATTTGGGGGCTGCTCTATTCACTTACGCTGGGTTGATCGTGGCAATCTTCTCACCGTTTGAGCTCTTGACCCATTGGTTATTGATGAAGAGGCCAGTGGGCTGGGCCCAGCTGTGGCCGTTAGGGGCTGTGAGTTGAACAGATGTAGCCATTGGGAGATGTGTGTGTAAGAGACATCATGAGTCGTCTTGCTCTTAAGACATCAACACAACAGCCGAGCATGGATCGGATGGACATGCCCAAGAGATATGTGATGCATATCTCCACTGCGGATCTCTCCAGATTGACAGCGACGACAATCTTGAAAGGTGCGGAGACCGAATCACGGCGGTTCATATAGACGCTAGTCCCAATCGGGCAAGTCCCAAAGAGGCAAGTCCAAGCAACTTCAACTTCGCCAACTTCACTGGACTCGTGGTTGACTTGGTACTTCTTCTCTGCTCAACAGCATCTCTAGCAAGCTGAGACCAATATACTCCAGATCACGTACATACATGAGTACACATATATCCATAAGTACATAGAAACCCGATCTTAGGTAATGAGGTGCATCGAAATAAGCTTAGAGTTAAGGCCTTGGCGCCGCACTCGAATGTTGCACGTTGCGCAGTGTCAGCTATTGTCGATATAGGGCAGGTCGTGCCTAGTGCCATCTGGCAGATAAGACTTGCCCGATTAGGGCGACCACTAGCAGAACCCATCTGCATATCGCCGTTGCTATGCGATTGGCTCCGCCGTGGGAACCGAGAAGTCAAGTCATATTCGGACGCTTGTCTCTCCATGCGTTACCCCGAAAAAGAACGGGAGACCCGCACTCGGGTTCATTCGCAGACCGATATGCCCCCGGGTTTCTGGCAGTTAAAGATCCGATTACCCGATTGGGAAGGTACATGCGGATCACGGTGCAAGACGTGTGGTCTATATAAGATCTATGGCCACACGTTGTTTCGAGATTCACTCAAGTCTCTCTCTTTCAATCTCTCTCACATCTTCACCATGGCTTCTGCTCCAGACACTGAGTCTATTCCAGGCTACACAATCTTCCGCGAGGGAGATTATGATAGTGTTGCCGCCGCCGCTATGTTGCCACAGGGAACTACTCACCCATTAGGTGCGAAGACATCACTAGATCTCTATTTCAATGCTAACCAAACCAGATCAACTGTCCATCAAGGAGATTCCCGCGGCTGCAAAGATCATTCGTGACTATGCTAGCCCCAAGTCTATCAAGTTCAACTGTCTCACTCTTCGGGAACCCAAGAAAGCAGAGTACCAGGCATTCCGTGCCGGCACCGTGCCAGCTCCAGACCGTCGTGCCTTCGCTATCGTGATTGTGGACAAGACCCATCAAGTCGCAGAGGTCGTGGCCAATCTCACCACGGGCAAGGTTGAGGGATGGAAGGAAGTCTCCGAGGTGATGCCCACTCTCACCTTGGAGGATCTCGATGTCATGGAGCGCATTGCTCGCAAAGATCCCCGGGTGATCCGCGCCTGCAAGGACATTGGCATCACCGATATGGACAAAGTCTTTCTCGACGCATGGGCCATCGGTATCGACGAGCGTTGGGGCTTCGAGCGTCGTCTCCAGCAGGGTTTGGCATACTACCGAAACTCCGAGTTCGATAACCAGTATGCCCACCCTCTGGATTTCAGCGTTGTGGCGGATACCGAGACCGAAGAGGTTCTCAGTGTCGATGTTCGCTTCGTCGATGGCGAGCGTACTGCCGCACCTCTCCAGGAACACAACTACCTGCCTGAGTTCATTGGCGACAAGTACAACCACGACCGCCTCAAGCCCATTGATATCACCCAGCCCCAGGGCGTCTCTTTCAAGGTCCGCGGCAACGAATTGACCTGGGCCAACTTCAAGATGCACATTGGCTTCAACTACCGCGAGGGTATTGTCATCTCTGACGTTCGCACCCATGATATGTACGAGGACCGCGAGCGCACACTTTTCAACCGTATCTCCGTCGTCGAGATGGTTGTTCCCTACGGTTGCCCCGAGAAGCCTCACCACAAGAAGCACGCTTTTGATGTCGGCGAGTACGGCACTGGTCTGATGACCAACTCCCTGAAGCTAGGCTGTGACTGCAAGGGTGCCATTCACTACATGGACGGTGTGATGTCTACCTCCAAGGGTGAAGCCGCCGTCGTCAAGAATGCCATTTGTATCCACGAAGAAGACAACGGCCTCCTCTACAAGCACACAGACTACCGCGACGGCACTGTCATCTCTGCTCGTGACCGTAAGCTCATCGTCTCTCAAATCATCACTGCCGCCAACTACGAATACGGCTTCTACCACACCTTCACCCTGGACGGTACCTACAAGCTCGAGATGAAGCTCACCGGTATGCTCAACACCTACTGCATGCACCCCAGCGAGACAGCAGCACCCTACGGCACAGAAGTGGCCCCCTCAATCAACGCCCACAACCACCAGCACCTGTTCTCCCTGCGCATCGATCCCGAGATTGACGGCACCAACAACTCCATCATCCAAAGCGATGCCGTCTCCGCCGAAGCCGCCGTCGGCTCCCCCGAGAACCCCTACGGCAACGCTTTCTACAGCAAAAAGACCCCCCTCCGCACATCCCTCCAAGGCGCCGCAGACTACTGCTACGAAACCAATCGCAGCTGGGACATCATCAACCCCAACCGCATGAACGCCATCGCCAAGAAGCCTGTGGGTTACAAGATCCTCAACAACAACTGCCCACCCATGCTCGCAAAGCCCGGCTCAACGGTCTGGAAGCGCGCCGCTTTCGCCCGCCACCCTCTCTGGGTCACTCCCTACAAGGACTACGAGCTTTTCCCTGCCGGAGATTACGTCTGCCAATCCAATGGCCAGGAGGGACACCCCCATAACTCGACCATTGCCGACTGGGCGGCCCGCAATGAGAACATCGAGAATACCGATATCGTCTGCTACTTGCAGTTCGGTCTAACGCACTTCCCGCGTACGGAGGACTTCCCTATCATGCCTGCTGAACCGGTGAGCATCATGCTGCGTGCTTCGAATTTCTTCGAGAAGAACCCGGCTCTCTGGGTGCCTCCTTCTGCTATCTGTGTTGACACGCAGAGCAAAAATGCTTTCCCTTCGTCTTGCTGTGCGACGAGTAAGTCGCGCATGTAAGCGTTGGTGATGAATGGGATGAATTTTGTACATAGTAAACAGTAAATAGTCTTGCAATCTTTTCATATTTCAGATCTTCCAAATTTTCAATCAGCCTCCTGTGTAATCTCCACACTTAGGGTCTTAGGAGTGAAGATGAGTCCTTCGCAACACTCCATCACCTGGGCATGCATCTGTCAGTCATTGGAACCCATATATACCATTCATCTATATACATTGCTATACAGTCCCAAGATCTAGATAATATTCTTCAACTCCTGTCCAGCAAGCAACCGTCTAAGATTATATCCAATCAGCGCCTCCGCCTCACGAGGCCTACCACCAGCCGCATGAGGCGAAAGAATCAAATTGGGCGCCGCATACAACTTCGACTCGGCCGGCAGAGGCTCAGTCGAGAAGACATCCAACGCAGCACCACCAATACTACCACTCTCCAGCGCCTGAAGAAGCGCATCCTCATCAACAGAAGTACCCCGACCGACATTAACCACCCAAGCATGCTTAGGCAACAACTTCAACCGCTCAGCACTCAACGCACCATTCGTGCTAGCGGAACCAGGCAAAATCATAACAAGCGCATCAGTGCTCTCCAAAACCTTGGGGAGGGAATCCTCCCCGACAACGCGGTACCCATCACGCACGCCGTCCGAGCGCGCAACACCAGTAACATTTGCGCCGAGGGCAGTAAGAACAGGAGCGAGCTTCTTGGCGATATTGCCAAAGCCCCAGATAGTGATGTTGGCACTCTTGAGGGTCTTGAAGGTTCCTGGTTCGCGATCGCCCTGGGGACCGCCCAGGTGAGCGGGCCAGACACCGCGGTTTTGGAAGTCGCGCATTTCGTAGAAGCGGCGGGCTGCGTTGAGCAGGAGGCCGAGAGTGTGTTCTGCGACTGTTTCGTCGTGCAGGCCGGAGCCGGTGGTGATTGCGATGCGGGAGGCGTCGAAGCCGGCGGCTAGGACGTCATTGGGGCCTGCGGCTAGGGATTGGATCCAGCGGAGGTTCTTCATGCGCTTGGCTGCATCTTGGAGATTGCTGGCTTTGTTGGACCAGGTTACGAGGAAGTCGGCGTCGATGAGGGATTCGGGGATCGGCGCGGTGACGTCGTAGGGGTGCAGGGAGACGGAGAAGCCTTCGAGGGATTGAGTGTTGAGGTGGAGGGAGGTTGGGTAGAGGAGCTTCATTTTGGGGGTGATTTGTTTGGATAGATGGGTGAGGCGGGCGAGAGGGGACATTGTGTCTGTTCTTATGCGACGGTTCAAATGCCGCGGGGTCGAGGGACTCGGGCGGAGCTCCGCCGTCGGTTATCAACTGCGTGGGGGTGGATTGGGGGCAACAATTACTAGTACTACAATATAGTAACACTGAAATTGGAATGGAATCATCGCGAGGCTATTTGCTTTCAATGTGTATGGGTATCGGGCATCGCCTATGAACAAAGTAAAAATATACAGGTAAAACGACTAGAACATGCGGAAACCCATCTCCGAGTTTTTCCACCTATGAAGTGGCTTCTTTCTCCTCGTCAACATTGGTGCCCGTCAAGAAGAAGTCCAGCTCACTGGGACCACCTTGAGAATGCTCGTTCTCGGCCAGCTGTTCCAACAAACTGAGGAAGGGATCTTTCTCAAGAGATCCGCCCTCGCTGCCGTTGGTGGTGTGAGTGCCACTAGTCTGGGACTGAGCGCCTGGAGTAAGAGCAGTGGGGCCTTGCGTCATGCCATTGAAATTGGCGTGAGCAGCGTCGAAGGGGAATGTAGCGTATTGGGGGTTTGAGGGGGGCGTGGGGGCTATGTTTAGAGATGCCTCGGCAAGGAACCCGGGTGGGGAGAGACCAAAGGCTGAGGGAGAAAACCCAGTGGGGAGGTTGAGATTATGTTCCGAAAGATCTCCCGTCTGAAGAGAGAATATGGACGGGAGTGGGGATTGTTGAGCCTGGAACTGGAGACTCGGAGAGAGGGAGGGGGGTTTTTGAGATATTGACTGGCGACGACGGTCGGTATCCGGACTCTGGACCGGTGCCATTGGCGTTGAAGGTGCTGCTCGTGTGCTTGAGTAGTAGGATGACGGGGTTTGATAAGAAGGTGCTGCCACTTGGCGTTGATAGTAGTGATCTTGGCGGTCGATGAGGTTTGCGCTGGATCCGGTCAGTAGGTGGTCATTGTAACATGGAGGTGGTTGGGCTCACCCCTGGTTCGAGTCATCTCCAGTGTCTACTAGCCGCACATGCGATCCGTCCAAAGTCAAGCCGGGGTATCGGTCGAGGAAGTCCTCGAGGTGGAACACCGGCGAGAAGCGCATGGGACTGCTAGCCAGATTGCGCACAAGCTCGGAGTGACAGGTGTAGATTGTTTGAAGCAGCTCACGCTGGTGTTGCACACCCGTCCAAATGCCTCGAAGCCACGCGAGCTGGTGCATTTCCCGGGTGAGGAATTCCGCACTGGAAGAGAAGACCTCTCCCTCGCGGCCCTTGTAATGCACGCCATGAACATGCACGGTACCAGCAGTGCACACGCAATAGCCGACAAAAGCAGGCCACTCAACTAGTGGCGAGTTGCGCCCTAGTTCAACCAGCTCAGCGATGGCATTAGAGTGTGAGAAACACAAATTAGTAGCCTCAATCTGCCACGACTGATGCTGGCCGGTCCCGCGCAACTCTACCAAATCAATTGGTAAGAATGGACGGTAGATCAAGCAATGCACCAAATGGTAGATCAGCTTGCTCAGCAAAAGAGTCGTGCTCTCCGGGTGGCCAAATAACGCATCTATCGACGCGAACACATCTTGCGTACCGGCCGCCCAGATGTCCAGCTCCTGTCGGATTTTGGAAAGATTAGAAAGTGCGTGCCAGGGGAAATGGGAATCACCCTTGACTCCCCCGGCAGCAAGGTATTTATTGGTCACCCCGAGAATCCTTGTGATGTCAATCAACAAAGAGGCCGCGCTTGGCGACTTACGGCGAGAGTCCGCCGAGTATTGAATATTAGGCCCGACATGGAACAGCTCGCCTTCCATGTTCAGACCAGCTGCATGGGGTGACCATGACGGTAAGCGCAGGACCACCGAGTGGTCCGAAATTAGGCATGGACGTCGGGATCCGCAGTTGATGAACCGATCCATCAAGTAGACAGACCAGAACAGCCGGCGTCTCATTTCACGCTCGACGGGCGCAATGTTCATTTTTGAGGGGGCTTCGCGGTACAGATCCAGCGCGACAATCATGGCAACGCAATTTGCTGGCTACTGTCAGTTGAAAATCAAAAGTTTTTCGTGTTGAGACTCACAGAATGTCATGTAGGCTTTCTTTCCAAGCCCGAACGCAAAGAAAGCCTGGGAGAGTAGCACCAACGTCTGGAGGCCGTCTATCGTGGGATTATCAACATCGATCAGGCGCCTAGCCTGCAGCGCCGCGTCAAGTCCAGTACGACCTGACTGCTCCACCTGGCTGGGTGAAGTATATCTAAGCATTATCAGTAAGGTGCGCATCCAGGCCATCTCGGTAGCTTTACCTTGACGCCATTGCCGAAATCGCCATGGCTAAAAAGGCTGGCAGTTGGTTTAGCTGATGGCGCTGTCGTGTAGTCGCCTCGTCCAAAATGTAAAACGGCTTGCCGTGCAAGCGCACAAAATATATGTCCAAAAGCGCATCGGAGAGAATTCCATGATGCGTCGGCGATTGCTGAATATTGGCTGGGGCGCTCGGTCTGGGGAACGGATCGGCTGGCGCCAGCGAGGCCGGCGCGGGTCGCTCCGAGTAAATAAAAGAAGTGTCGATGGTGTTGCGACGGGTGGGAAAACTCGGAGGTTCGTCCGGGGTATCGGGAGAAGTAGGCGAGATGGGATTCTTTTCATCGTGCAGTCTCTTCTCGAGGCCGTCCACTCGTTTCAAGAGGGCCTCTAGCACATCGGTCTTGGGCCCCCGCTTTTTTGGAATCGCATCTGCCACCCATTAGTCGGCGATCGTATGATGTTGGGCGATCGATTCACCATAAACACATGGACACTGGAAGACCTTGCATGCCTCACAGCTCGGTCGCAGGCGATTACACTTGATCTGTGGCTGGTCAATGAGGGAACGGGTATCGCCACCTGGAGACTGACCTTGCGCTTGCGACAGGACTTGCAGTTCATTGTCTCACGCGGCTCGACCGTCGCACGGCGAGGCGTGAGACGGTCGATGCTGACCTGGGGACGAGACATGGCATGTGGAATTGAAGTCAGGGAGGGGGTGGAATAAAAGAAGAAGGCCAAGAGAGGAACAAGGAGACAAGCGCATGGCTGTGGCGTATGGTCTATACCAGATCAGTTTGCGGAGGAGGAAATGCGGAGAAGTGATGTGCCGCCGGACTTCCCGTTTTGTGACCGTACAGTACGAGTACGAGGGACAGTGACAGTTGACAGTTGACAGTCAATAGCCACTTGTGCAGGTTCGGGTATGCGTTATGGATGTTATTAGTTAAATACATACCTAGGTACCTATGGAAATGCAATAATGTATTGATGTGTACATATATCCAGGGATGAACAGTAAATACCGTAAAAAACACATCCGGGGAATTGCCTAATTAACCCCCCTCTCCGTTAGGGCTTCGACGCTAACATCCGAGGCGATCATTAGCGCTCATTCCCTCCGCTTGGACCCTGTCCTCATCATCTCCCCTTTGAGTACGGACGCCCTTCCAAGGTTCTATCATTTTAGCTGCAGAAGCATTCGTCTCAAACTAAACACCTCTAATCCCACGTGCAGATGGATCAAGGACTCGGCCTCGACGAACAAAGTCCGCCATATTCGTCGCCATTCCTCCCATCCCCTGCAATCCCTCCACAACCCCACCCCGATCCCCTGCTCCTTTTTCCTGACTAACCTTAAACCGGCCTTCAATGCGCGTAATTTCAATCCGCATCCCGATGATGTTCTTCAACAGGGCTGCAATGTACTCTCCTGGCGCATCGGCAATTTCCCAAGGTTTCGGCGATGCCGCACTAGCGCTTCCTAGCCCGTTACTCCGAGGTTGCGGACTCGTCCCTTCATAGCCCATGATTCCCTCCTCGCCCAGCCGAGCTAGATCACCTAGCTGCTGTCGTAAAAATGACTCGGTATGTGGGTCTTGAGCTTCATGGTGAAGGGTCACATGGCCGTAGACTTGCACGGCGGCGTAGTTCCAGGTTGGCGCGACGCGCCCACCTGGTTTCGAGTCCGTGTAGAGGTTGGGGGAGATGTAGTGGTCTACAGGACTGGTGAAGATGATCAAGGCTTCCTCGGGGAGAGTGTGGCCAATGCTCGGGGACTGAGGTTCGTCCGTTGGAAATGTGCCTGGCATGGGAGTGGATTCAATGCGCGAGGCTTCGATCATTGCCTTTCCTTGTGGGTTTGCGCGGGCGATGTGCCCGCGCAAAATGCCCAGTGATGGCTCGGGCACTCCATTGCTGGGGTTGATCTCCGGCGGGGCTGAAACATCGTCTAGCACCCAGGGGATGTGGCTGCATTGGAGAGTTGGGTGCTTTCCAGGCAGGGAGGTAGTCAAGACCCCGAGGGGGTGTTGCTGAATGAACGCATGAAGAGTGGGCAGGTCCCGCACTGCATGGCTTGGTGGGAGGTGCATTGTGCTCTGTCCAGGAATGCGAGCACTAGGACGAGTCGACTTGAGGGGCCCCGGATTTTTGATAAGCTCTTATCGGGACCTCGGGCCATTTCAGGGCGAGTTCACCTGGGCAGGCACTCCCGCCTCCCGACCTAATTACATGTAGAAGACTACAACTGGGCAATGTTCTGACAGTGTATATGAATTCAGATGGGATTGGTATAGGAATTCACACCTGCACGTGAGACAGACAGACTGAGAATTGACTGGTCAGCAAAGCCACATAGGGTAGTACCACCGTCTGATAATGATCGACATGATACATGCAGTATTTCCTGGTAATATGCAAAGTAAAACCTTCATTCATATTTGGAGCAGATGTCAGCTCCGCGGCCAATTTGATCGAAGCTTAGGGCACGCCCCGAATACCCCGGAGATCCAAGCAAAAGCGCCGAGGGAGGTATTCGCCCAAAGGAGCAACATGTGCCGATTTAGCGCACGAGTGAGGACAGATAGACTCGTAGGCTCGAGACTATGCCAAACGGGTGCTCCGCAAACGCTTCAAAGGTGAGACATACTAGATCACATACGGAAACAAGCTCGAGTACGAAGTACCTTGAGGGTTCATACAAGAGATCATGATCAAAGTGGGTCAACCTTGGAAATGACCGAGGATGATTATATGAATGTAATGAACGTCAGGCTGTATAGATCACCCGGTAGACATTGTAGCCACTCTCGACACAGATGAGTATGAAAGCCGAGACCCTCACTGGCCTCACCCATGATTAAGGCACTCAGAAAGAAAGGCAAAGAACGGAAAAATGAAAGAGATTAACCCGAAATTAAATCAAAGCAACCCGTGAAATCCTGATGAACATGTTCAAGAACATGCCCAAGCTACACGAGACAACGAATGCAATGCATTTCTACACAGAAATCCCCAAACTCCATCCCAAACTCCAGTCCGCGTCTTGAATCTACAGACAAGAAAGAAGACAGCTAGAAAAATGGCCGACCAGACGCCATACGCACAAAGTCGAAAGGAACATTCTGACCAACGAGGAGCCTCAGCGTCTCAACTGTCGTCCAAGCACTAACGTCTTCAGCCCCATACGCCGTCCACCCTGCCCGACTAGCAACAGCAAGGGGATCTCCCTTCCTGGGCCCACTGGCTAGATCTAAATAAACCTTTCCCCGGGACGTTGGCGACGACCGACCATTCGCACCGTAATGTCGTAGCAAGGGCTGGACTAGGAGTGACTTCTCAGGTGGTAATGCAGAAACAATCACGAAGGGCTGCTCGACCAGCTTGACGGATTGGATGGATGTGAATGGTTCCAGGCCTGTAGATAATGGGCCTGAGGCTTTAAAGCCAACGGTGTAGATTGTGCCGACATCTAGAGAGCGCAGGGCAAAGATGGCGGGCGAGGCGTCGGCTTCGGAGCCGGCGAGAATAATTGCCGCTCTGGTGCTGTAGGCTGAAGGCACGTACTCGCGGGTCAAAGTTGCGCGGATGCCTTTCCACGCGGCGTTTTCGCCAATGAAGCGCGATGAGGTTTGAGAATCGCCGACCATTGCGATGGTGTCGACGAGGCCGATGGCGCGGGCTGCTTCGCTTATGGCGGGGATGTAGGAGGTGGAGCTTGAGATTGGGGGGTTCACATAGGCGCCCCCAAAGTGCGGTTGGGAGAGGATGGATTCCATGGTGCCTTTGAGGCCTCGGTCAATGGAAGTCAGGTTGTGTGGGAGACCGAGTTCATTGAAACATTTTTCCATGAACATCGAGTGTGGCGTTGGTCGGAATGAGCCGATGGCGTAGATATCACGTTTGGGCAGCTGGCCCATTATATGCATGGCTTCGTTGATTTCGGCGGCGCTTAGTTGACCCGGTGCGGCGATCATGGGGAGAAGGGGGTGTGTTATGGGGGAGAAAACTGTATTCAGGGCTCTGGATAACTGGCCCATTTGACCCATGTTGACGGCTGAGAGGAGAGGACTGGAGCCACGACTCTTGATCGTTGAGCGGAAGTATTCGAGCTCGTAGTTCTCCTCGATTGTGTGCACCATAGCAATCATCTTGACGATGTCGGCGTACTTGGCGCTTTCGGTGAAGATGCGCTGTGCTTCTTCGGAGGTCCATTTCCAGTTTCCGGAGAAATCGTGGAAGGCAGAGAGGATCATGCTATGTCCCTTTTTCTCGAACAGATTCCGTCGGATTTCTTCCGGCAGCCACACTTCCACATCGATGTACTCGACTCCCCATTGAATCGCCCGTCGCAAATACTTGTAGAAAAGCATAGGATTATCAATGGGGAACTTTCCGTTTTCCCTCGTACACCTCGTAGTAAATATAATTGGAAGCTCGGTATGCTGTCTCAGAAGCATCAACTGCTGCCCAACATACTTCAAGCTGGGAACGGGCGCAACACCCTCCGCAGGCTCAACCAGCAAATCGACACGGATCTCCACGGCATCGGAGCCCACAGACAAAATATCCAAATTCGGCAAAGCAGCATGCACATCGGGAAAGGTCGTCGAGATAAAATTCGTCCGCGTCTTCGTCCCCAAATCATCATGCGGTCTCGTCTGTCCCAGAATCAAAGACAGAAAGCGCGACAGATCCCGACGCAAGAACGGACTCTGCGAATACAAGAACTCATAGTCACAGCTCTCCGTCAATGCATCGTCCGGCGCCGTCCCATCCGCAACACAGTGCGTATTCACCACGATCAGGGTCGATCGCTCCGGCAAGCTCGCCACCTCATGTGCCAGCACCCCAAGCACGGCATTGCGCGCGCGCGTCTCCGTTGTCCATGCCTTGCCCAGAACTTCCGCAGCCAGCTGTGCGATATGGCCCTGGTTCTCGGCGTGAACGATCACGACGGTGTCCCCGGAAGCGGGAAGCTGGATCACGGGCTCTTCCTTCAGCGCGGAGGTGGAGGGCAGAGTCGGGAGAACGGTAATCGGAAGAGCGATCTCTGGATCGGCCTTGAGAGCCGGGACGGAATCGAGGAGCGGCGGCGCCATGTGCGGTATCGCAGTGGGAATCATCGCATCACAGTCGCAAGTGTTTTCATACTTGACGAGAATGTGTGTGGGGAACAGACGAAAGTCAAAAGTAGGGGGAAGCAGGTATCCGTGAGCCGGATATTCAGAGAAGTCGGAAAAGGGAGAGCCCCGAGACTAGCTTGCTATGGGGTAAGCGAATTGAGGAAAGAGCTGCCGCGACATAGCCAAATGAAATGCCTTTGCGGCGAAGAACTGCACTTATGCGCAGCAAATGGATCCCGAAAAGACGCGGGGAAAAGTGGGAGCGGCGTTGGGTTTCTCCGCCAATCACGGGCAGGCTGATCTATACGAATTTGTCCGTGATCAACCTCCAGTAACTAGAGGATTCTGATAGAAAGCCACAATAAAGCCTGAGACCCTGATTGCTGATGGCGTTGCCTAGGTGCTGAGGTGCCCTCCGAGGCCTAACGAGACCCGTGGCCGGGGGCTACAAGGAGATGCCCTGATCTGATACGAGGGAAAAAGGTTGTAACCTGACTGCTGATTGGCGAATACGATGCTACCTGATGTGTCATTGCTCCAATGCCAGGGCCATCAAAGAGCCAACGGGACATTAGGTATATCTCACTACAGGGGTTGAATGGTCTCAAGATATGGCTCCATAACAGCCTTGGGATTGGAAATCTATGTCCGGTGCAATTAGCTATCCAAGATACAAGAGTAACACACATGGGTGATGGGATTAAAAAAGGAAAAAAAAAAAAGATCCGCCCAATTTATTTCAAACAGATAAAGAGTGAGAAAGATACCAGCCAAATCAGGGTATTAGGCAAAGGCAAAATGACAGAGATGGGACAATCAACACCAGGAATCGCTTTTTTTCTGTTCACGGTTCCGAGCATCAAGCCGGAGTCAAAACAATATGTACGACCGACACGATGGACTGATCTTTTTGAACTTCGACAGGGCAATAAAGTTTCAGTGAAGGGAAGTTGGTATCTGCACCGCGGGGAAGATCAGATTCCACGTAGTCGGGTGAGATGTCGCCGAGCCAGCGGCGAGATCCCCGCCCGAAACAGACCTCAAACACACGCGAGTGGCGGGAGGAGGCCATTACGGGTCGAGGCCGAGCCGGCCCGCAAGGAGGGTTTCAGGTTCAGGGAGAGACGGAGGTCTCAGTGACGGGTGGGACCCACTGCGCAGGGGACGATGGAAAGAGGAGAGTAGAAATGCACCAATTAACTCGGGGGAGAGATGGCAAGGCCATTCATGAGGTTGGGAAGGGGCTTTCTGCGAGCAGTATTGGCTGCCTTAGAGACCCGTGGGGCGCCGTGGATCATGCGGGGCTCGGTCATCAGGTTGGTGTCTAATTTTGCCGGTGCTGCAAGATGGTTAGCGGGAGCAATTAGGCTGAACAGTGGTGTACATACCTCGGGTGACGACTCTGCCGTAGTCAGTGGAGAGGTTTTGCTGGCTGCGGCTGCTTGGGGGGAAGAAGGTGGCGTTGGCGGTACGCCAGAGGTGGTTGGAGGTGTCTGAGAGGAAGTCGGTTGTTGAGCGGCCAGAGAAGATGGAGGAGCGGCCACGGTTGCGCTTGGAGAGCACGATTTCGTCGAACAAGGCCATTCGAGGGTCCTTGGACTTAGGGCTCGTGCGCTCACGGTCACTGATGAACTCGTTGAAACCTAGCACGGGTTAGTGGCGGGTGGCATGATTGGTGGTGGAACAACTTACTTTGAGTCTGTTGCAATATCGCAATGTAGTCGGCATGTTCGCTTGGAAGGCTCTTCATGAAAGCCTCCGCGTTGAAGGTGTAATACAACCCTTGCTTTTTCTTGTCACCACTAGCTGGGGCAAGGAACTTTTTGTACGTGTAGAACAAGCTGGCGAAGCACCTGACAAATGCAGCGCGAACCTGGTCGGGGTGGAAGGCTGCATCACACGGCAGGCACACCATGGACGCACAGCGGTTGTGGACGGTCAATCTACAGGAGGAGCATTTGTACATGCCTTCCTCGGCCTGTTCGTCACAGATCGCACAGGTCAACTTATCGTCCCACATCTGGACCTGGAAAAAGTGTCCCTCAACCCAACAAGTCCCTTCGTTGCTGCCGACGGGCTGCACAAACGATTGGGGCACAATTGTAGATGCAGCAATAGTCGACTGCGCATACACAGACGGAGCGTAGGTGGAGCCACCGCCATATTCGGTGTTGAGTGTGGTTACTGAAAGATTAGATGTGTGGCCCAAGAATGGAGCGCTGGGTCGACGGCTCATTCCGAACGACGAGCTCCGGCGCGAAGCAGCATCGAAGTGACCAGAGCGCTTTTCACGCAAGGAGGCCTGCAGTGCCATTCCAGAGTCGTTACGCGACGAGGGGGTGGGCGGAGGCGGAGGGAAGAAGCCGGAGGTGGGGGAGCTCTCTCGTGGGGATGGCGGGGATGCACTTGCTCTGAGGGTCGAACTAGTGCCTGGGCGCTCATTGCCGCGAGAGGAGTACCCGCGAGAAGGGCCTGCTTCGTTACGTGCATGCGCGAATACATTGAAGATTGGGGGTGAGTATGTGCCCGGGACAACGGCTGTTGCACCAAAGGCGCTAGAGTTGAGACCGACATATTTGGCGAGATTGGTCGCGGGCGCCTTTGAGGTGAAGGTTGCCTTGCTTTCGGACATGAAGGCGTCCCAAGGGTATGTCTCTACTGCATAAGCAGGAGGCCCAGTGGGAACATGATATCGGCCGTGCTGGGGAGCAGCTAATTGCAACAATGACAAGAGCTTCCTGCGCTGATGGCGTGGGAGAGGGGTCGGCTGGAAGGTACTCTCAATCATGTTGTTATCCAAATCAATTAGAACGAAGTCATCGGTCGGCAGTTCCACTTTCTCGTATCGTCGCTCGATACCCACAATGTAAGGGCAAGGTGCTTCGAGTGCTTGGATCAAGCGGGCAGGAAGAACGGGAATAAGAACTCCAGTCCACTCCAAGGGAAACAGGAGGTCAACCAACGCCCTTGTAGCAAGATACAGCATTGAGGTGTGAGATGACAGGAAAATAATGCGAGCTTCGGTCAAAGCATACTATATGCGATCAGTTAATGCATCCAACCCGACCTCGGGAGAAGCACAAGACTTACCTCGAATAGAATGAGAATATTCGGCACCGACAAAGTTCGAAACAGCGCATATAGGTCAGTCTACAGAGCGGTTAGCACAACCTTCGGCCGTGGAACTCAAACAAAATTGCGATAAACTTACATTCCGAGAGCCTGGGATTTCGTTCGGAGCCTCTTTTCTCGCAAACAATCGTAGCTCGCGAATCGCAAGCTCCACCTGGGTCTTCGAGGATATTGGTGCAAATGCTTCTGTGCAAAGATTCATCACGTATTGCTCCAGCGGCTGCCAAAGCCCCATTCGAGGTGATGGTGGAGGCACATGCTGCACGCCGTTTTCGGTCATAGGTACCACAATCGCCTTGAGCCATTCCTTCCAGAAGCTCGTCATGGTGCTCTCGCGGCCCAAAATACCGTACGCACGGGGAATCCAGAATCCAGTATCACCATCGGTCAGGCCTTCGATCTTTGAGGCCGCGCCATGACGGACGGGGCGAAGAAGGTCGGTCATCAATCCAATCTTCTCTTCCACTGCACTGATCTCATCTTCCAGCTGCTCCCGGGATTCGGATCCTGATGGGACCGTCGGGAGCTGGGCTAGCAATCTGGATAGTTTTGCTCTCTCCGATGCCAATCGCTCGCCCAAGCTTGCGGCCAGTTCACGTTCTTCGTCTGTCATATTATCTTTCCGCCACTCCTCGCAACGCTTCTCGAGCTCCTCTGCGGCATTTTGATTCAGTGGTATCCAAATTATGACGCAAATGGCGTGAAGCCGGGATCCATTATCCGTCGTCATAGCAAATCCGTGCCAAGTAGACCGCGGTCGCTGGTCGGAGGATACGATGTTGATATCATTGGGAAATGCGAACATGGGAACATAGTCGGGGAAGTTGCCGCGCTGCTTCAATTCATCCGGCATGGTTCGTGTGGGGTATCGGTCCAGAAGCACGGGCTCAAACCTCCTTTTCAACGGGTGCATAGTGGGCGAGATCTCGAGGGGTTGTGGAACGGGAATCACCGAATTGTAATTGCTCAATCGTCGAGAGGTTCGTACGGAAGCTGGTAAATCGTTCAGTCAGCACAAAAAAAAAGGTCCCTGTTTTGACATCGGACAACACCGGGGATGATTCTCACATTGACGGGCAACTGACGGTTGCCGCTTCATACTGTTCATGTCCCGGAAGGCCATGTGTCGTCGCACGCTGCCAATGCCGGATCGCAGCAAGTTCCCCCCGGGGGAGGGGGACTCCTCCGAGACAATCTTCTGTGTGCGGACTCGGGATCGCGGGCGGGTGTTCGGGGTAATTGCGCCTGCCGTGAGACTCAGGTCTGTCAGAAAGGACTCGCGCTCGTTGGCAAACTTGTATAAGGCGGAGTCGAAATCGAAGTCCTCGGTGAACATGGCGGAGCCGCGCAGGGGTGACGAGCCACCCTTGACGGTCATGCTGCTGCGATTGCTATTGGTTCCTCCGTTGGTGCCTTCCGAGGTCTTGGATAGTGTGGAGAGTCGTTGGACGGAGCTCCGGCGACTGACGCCTGTGAAGAGCATGGAGTTTGGGCGAGAGGGGTCGGGGTTGTATTCTTCCTCGGCGTCGGCATCTTCTTGGATGGTATCTGCGAGGGCAGGCCCGGGCGAGGCAGCGCCATTGGTACGGTAGTCATCCCCCAATCGTCTGAAGGTGTCCAGAATCTCGGTGCCATCCACGCCGGCGATCCAAAAGTAATCGGCGAGGGGGGCGCCCTCCGAGGAGGAGGAGCTTGAGGGCATTGTGAGAGTCGCAGGGGACTTTGCAAATTAATCGCCCAATCGTCACCACATCAGAGGAACTGTCGAGGGAACAGTTAAAAATGGGGGAACGGGAGGGAGGGGCAGTCGAGAGCGAAGATCAATTCCGGGAACTTCCAACGTTGTATTGAAAAAGGAGTTGCGCATTTGCACGACTTTTTTGTTTTTTTGTTTTTGTTTTTGCTCGGGTTTTTTTTTATGCAGAAGTACTCTCTCTCTCTCTTTTTATTTTCCTTTTCGGATAGCTGCGTCTGTGTACGCTCGACCTCACGGTTGCACCCTGACGTACATCCTCAAATTTATTACTTAGTTCTTTAGGACCCTGCCAACCATAACCCTAGCCTTGCACAAGAGTCTGACACCGTAGCGACCTGCAGGCTCTCTGCAGGGTGGCTGGACTTCTAGGGGCTCTAGCCTCCACCGAATCATAATGCAGAAGGATGCATTGATCCTATTCCAGCCATTCTTCCTGATACCCAGCAGCCTCAACTCGGCTCACACCTACAGTACTATACAGTGGAGTAGATGATTGAACACTTTTCCGGATCATCTGCATAACTTCAGACCTCGGGATGGTGGTTCGGAAAAAGCAAGCGGGTCCCAAAGAGGGCGTTCGTCTTGATATTGCGCTATGATCCTCGGCATTTAGACAGCGTAGTCCGTGGTGAGACATGGCGTTTAGTAACGACTTAGGCAGAGTGAGCGCCACAATGTCATTCTTTTATAGAGGGTTTGCCGCATTTTCCAGACTCTTTAGCGTTCAGGGGCTAGTCAGCGTGGACTCTATTGCGGATAGTACATAGTACTTCTAAGTATAACTTTCCGGATATAGTTCGTTCAGCCTCCCTCACCTCAACGGCTCCCTGTCAGACCATTCCCGTCCTTGACGGCTACGAAGACTCCGTATAACTATTGAATTGCCAACCAGGAGAGTGGAGTCGACTCCCCCCGGGGAGACGATCAATACTGCAGTGGGAGGGAGTGGAGAGAACCAACAGTGCCAAGGGTATCAGTTTCCACGGGTCGGACTCACAAGCCAGCACTAGTATAGTATGTAGGTACGGAGTAGCATAGGAGGTAGTACTTGTACTGAGTACTAGTAGTTATAGTATACTGTTTGAAGCCAAGAAAAGTCGAGTGTTGACAATATGCTCACACCGCAGAATCTCACTGTCTCAGGTCATACGCGGTAACCCTTTCCAACCATCCCGTGCTGATTCCCTATACTCCATGTACCTAACTGCTAGCCACCGCACTAGCCTCTCAACGAGCCCAGTCTGATTCTCGTATCGCAAACAAAGAGCCATTTTGATATACCAGTATACGTTGCCATGTCAAAGGTGATCCCCATATGTCCAAAGTCTAGACTCGGTGGCAGAGTCCAGACTCCCAAAGACTCTGTATACATGCCCAAAAGACCAGCTGTGAGATCCCGCGCCCTACGTGGCCCTAGGGACTATTTGGGCCTTTCACCGTGCGACAAACTTAAACATTAGCTGCAGTCTCTTGGCCATGTGCGAAGAGCCTCAGTGCGAACTATGAATTTAGGGCTTAATACTAGTACTGATTCTCTATCTCTCTCTGAACGCCATCTTCTCAACCTAGGGAGGAAGCTGGGATACGTATTCCAGTGGGTCGCTACGAATTCGCCCTTGCCGCAAGCCCTGCAACCCGCCGAATCAACAATTGTAGCACAGCAGCGGAAAAGGCAACCCGTCCACACCGCGTTTCGCGTTTCAAGTGCGTTTCCGGCTCATCAGGTTGCCCGTCGTCAGGAAGCCCTTATCGCCCATGGCGCCGCGCCATTCTATCGACAATTGACCCAGCGTGGCACGGCCATCGCGGCGGAGGTCCTTGTGCAAAGTCTCCAGGCCCTCGTTCTGGCCTTCTTCTTGTTCCACCAAGTAGGCCACCTGTAGAACGTCCCGGGGGTTCAGGGTCGGCAATGGCGGCATATCGGAATTCATGGTATCCCAATTCAGCGATTTTGATTGAAACGGGGGCTTGGCATTGAGTTTCGTTTGCTTTCCATCCCCTGTTAGCATCGCGCCCGGTCTGGTTGGGACCCGGAACAATTCTCACCTTGACTACCACGGCGCCTTCGCCCACGTTTTCCAACTGCGCTTCCAGCGCATATCGGAGTAATCTCGTCTTCCCGTACGGGCCGAGCGATTTATTGTCCACTTCCAGGGGCGGAAGTTCGGAAGCCTTGGTCCGCACGCTCAAACATGGTTGTGCCACAAATTGGTATAATTTGCGAAAGGTTCGCACCCGGCCACTGGCGGCCTGCGAGTCCGATCCTATTTTCGTCTCGGTATAGCTGACGCTGACGGCGAGCACGTGATTCCCTTCTTCTTTCAGGTCAAATCGTACAATCTTTTGTAATGACTCGCCGATCTTGAGGCCGTCTGTTGATGCCGTGTCAGTGGGCGGGTCAAGCTCTAATGCCGCGACCGACGAAGGTGTGGTCATTTCTGCGACGATGCGCACAGAGGTCAAGATTCGTTCATCGTCATTGTCGTCATCGTCGTCTATTTCATTATTCGCGCTAAGGGTGCACCCGAAGGTCTCTCCAACGTAGACAGACCCAAATGCCGGGGGTAAGGTAAGCTGTCACGGTGAGCTTTGGGACCCTGATGTATGGGTTCGAATTGTGGCTCACGAGGGGCGATAGAATGAATTTATCATCGGAGGCTCCCGATGGGTAAGCTAGAGATGCTTTCGTTGAGATAGGTGCGTTGGACGTCGGGAGGGGGGACTGATAGCAGAGGGATGGTCGCGCAAGTCTATCGAGAGTCAGATCCGGCATTCGATGCGGATGCAGGTGGTCTTGGTTACCGCAGGACTAATCAATTCCTGATCAGCATATGGCTCCGACTCTGGCGTGTGTCGGCGTACCTTTCAGAGACACAGCATGGGGTTCCTTAGGGGCGTCAGCGCCCGACAAAGCACGTGGGCGAGCCATAGCGATGCTGAATGTATTAGCAGGTCCAAGGAACAAACGCGCTGGGTGTTAGGGATATGAAGTCATGGTCGAGCCTGGGACGCGATAGCGATAGAGGAGTTAGACAAACAGTGCAAACATCGCAGCCTTCCAGGGTTCGAATGGTCCATTCACCACACTCAACGTCTGCTCGTTGATAGTACTGCTTATGATTCTCAGAATCAACTAATTTTCGGAGAAACTTTGTGACTGCTGTCTGTTGGAAGTACAAGGACATTCAAGAATGGGATATCTAAGCGATCTACTCATCAATCTACGCACCCAAGTATACACCACATCCTTACTGTGCTCAGTCTTAAGGAACACTGGACACTGTGCAAGGACAGCCCGGGAGAATGACTAGGTACCGGCAGACTTTTACGCGCGTTAGTCGCTCATTGTTCATTAGTGTTTCAAGATAGATGTGAAGTTGAGCGCCTATTCGAAGGCAACCTTTGCATCCGGGGTCTATATCGTAGCTTCCCAAAGCCTCAATACCACATCTCTGCCCTTCTTCTCTTCTCTCTTCTCTCCTCCCTCCTCCTTCTCAATCCTCCCACTTTCTCTCACACTTTCTCAATTCTTCTCATCTCTCATTCATTCTGATCTTGAACAACGATGCCTTCGCAAACTGAAACGGGCAATGCTCGAGACCCCGAGTCTCCTGGGACGCCAAATCCTCCACCCAGAGCCTCCAAAAAGAGAGCCGCTGCTCTATTGGCTTCCATGGCAATTTCTAAAAGCAGCTCCTCTGCATCTCCCAAAAGACCTCGTACCCGTGACCGAGCATCACAAAACCCATCGAACTCCCGCAGGTCGTTGGATGCTACCACCCCTACTCCCACTAAGCGAGCAGTCGGGAAAACTAAAAAGGGGACCCCCAAGAAGGACCCGAAGAGTGCTGTCGATGAAAGGATTTCCAGGGCTCACACTGATCGGTATGTCTCTCACGCCCATGACAGGCCTCGTCCCCTCTAAAGCATGTGAGTAGGATTTTCATCGTCGATCATGATATTCTCCCGGATATTGGAAATGGTGCCAGCCTCAAATGTGATATTATTGGAAGTGTCGGCAATATTTACAAGGTGTGGGTGAAGGAATATCCAAGCTGCACTTGCCCAGACCATGTGTTCCGGCGCAGCAGATGCAAGCACATCGCATACGGCACGTTTGAGAGCCCGACTGTGATCCCTATTGTGCTAATATCATTTCAGTGTTGTGCAATGTACTGTCGGCTACGGATGAACAGATCCATCAGCCGAGCTTCTCAGAAGAAGTATGTCAAACCCACAAACATATAAACACTCTAATATTTGATCAGGATCTCAACCGCTTGATGAAATCGCCCGTTTTGAAGCGAGTCGAAGCGGCTAAGGCAGCGCAAAACCTAGAAGGGAATCGCAAGCCAATCGAGGGAGAATGTGCTATTTGCTTCATGACAATGAAAAAACGGGACCAACTTGTCTGGTGTCAGTCTGGATGCGGCAACAATCTCCACAGCTCCTGCATGAACAAATGGGCCAAGTCTTCTGGGAGTCCTGTCCGTTGTGTTTATTGGTGAGTAGCCACTTGTACATGGGCTGTTTCCACAACCTGACATTGCATAGCCGAGCTCCCTGGGATTGCGAGAAGAAGATGACCGCAGGCGAAGCCATGATCAAAGCTGCGATGCATATAGAGCGGTATGTGGACGTCTCTGAAGAGTTTGGGATGGAGGGTTATCCAGGCAAGTGTTACTTGTATTGTCGTCAATGGTCATCGTAGCCATCACTGACGAAATACTCCTAGACTCACCTCCTTTCCGTGCATATCGTAACTCCTTCGGCAGCCATGAAGCAGAACCCAACGAGGACTAGGATGCAATTCATACGTGAGAAGTATCCGATTATTGATGTGCCAGGAAGTATGATCATGGCGACTCGGCCCTAACTCTTTTCTTCCCACACGTTGATTATGAGTCTGTGGCTGATGTTCTTTGCAACATTGGTATCTTACCTTTTTAACCATCTGAATGAGCTCCAGCCCTTAAGGACCAACTGAATGAGCTCCCAGTTAACATCTCTCCAATTTCACAATATCACGTTCTAGTATGAGCGGAAGCAAATCCATGGATAAATTAGCTCCTCGACTGGCAGGGTATCCCGCGTGAGGAAATTATCATTTAAACTTGGATATTTCTAGGTATACAATTTCTAGGTATAGGTCGATAATCATTGAAATCCAAGACGGAAATAATTCATTCTCTGAATATGGGTATCTCGCAAACTCCAACAAAACCAACGCAAAGCTTATAAAACGATGCTTCCAACCTTCCAAAGTTAAAGCACCAGACCAACACATATCTATACATCTTTCTGAAGCCGCTGACCTCCTCTAACAGTCGCAACACTCACGCTCTCCTCACCCGTCATCCAAGACGGCATGCGCTCGGGATCAACCACGCCCAATTCAGCAAGTTTTCTAAGGCCGCTGATGACATTCGAACCAGAGAACGTAAGCGATACAGCAGGCACTGTATCCTCATCGTCGGAACCAGGTCTATCAAGAAGTCTGATATCCAGACGATCCAACGGCGCCTGCGCAATTGACGACTCTGTCCCGAACCGGGAATGAACTGCCATACGACGCTGTTTCGAAAGAGGGGAAAGAGCACCGCCCTCAAGGCTATTAGACTTGCGCTTCGTGCTATCCCGGCCGGAATCTGTTTCCGCCGGATCGATTCCAATATGATCTTCTGGTGCGACGGTATTAGATGGGCGAGGATCCAGCGGACTCCCCTCGAGCGCTGCATCGGCGAATATGCTAAAAGCGCCATTTGAGACGGTTGATCGGCCTGGACCACGGAGCGTGAGAAGGGTTGGGAGATTCTTTGCAGCGAGAGAGGTCGCGTTCAACGAGAACCTTGCTTGTGGACGTGAAAGGGCTTTGGGAATTGCGTCACGGACTAATCGCTGCAGAGTCCGGGTATCTGTTGCTACTGAGCTGGTGGAGGGCGCGGTCTTGGATCCTGAGGCCGTAATGGATGTGTAGATGAAGGGGCAGCTGTCCGGGAAAGCAACATATATGATGCGCGAGGAATCTGTGAAGATCTCGGCTGATTGGGCGGGTGATTGGTATGGAGAGTCGACAACGAAGATTCGCAGAAGTGTTAATGGGAGTGTTGCGGAGCGGCCGAGGTGGTAGTGGGCTTTGACGAGTGGGGAGATTTCGCGCTGCAGAGCTTGGACGAATGTCGCTGCTTGAATGCGCGGCACGGAGCCAGACCAGTCCGGTGATTGCTGAGGGCTTTGTTTCCCGACGCCACTTAGTTCTAGCGCTGTCCATCGTAGGCTGGCGGGGTGGTCGTCCATGTAGCGTAGGTCTGCCATTGCTAGTTGGCGGAGGGTAATTCCATTGCGCCAGTCGCCTTCTAAGATTCTGTCGAGCACTTCGCGCTTGCCGCCTTTTCGGTCCTGGAGGTCGCTGTAGACTTGTTGGATTTCTTCGATTGTTTCGCCGGCGGGGTAGGGAAGGGCCTCGTTGTCTGGTCCTTCGGCTTCATCCTGTTGCAGAAATGGTGGGAAGGATTCCACATTGCGATCATCTAGCCAGAAGAAAGCAAGGTCTAACAATGCTTGTCTTGAGAGCTTGCCTAGCGTTTTGATGAGGGATGGCGTCGACGAGGGAATCCGGAGATTGTTTGGTAGGCTGGCCGTAGTCGGGGCGCGCACCAACTTCTGACGCGCCATGTTTGGGTCTCGGGTTGGGACAGATTGCCACCAATCTCATGTCCAACACAGACGCTCTGTAATGCTCCAATGTTGTTTCGTTGCGGGCAATAAACAATATCACGTGGAGATAAGATAGTGCCTGTCTCCTTTCGCCTGACAATTAAGGCCACGATCCGTTGGCCTGTTGGCCCCCTGTTTGAAGGAAGTAAAGTACCCTACTGATGGAGTCAATCAAGTCCCTGCATATAATTCGTGAAGCTTAAAGCCAATATACGATCCAATAAGCGACCACCATGGACTATATGGGACCATTTTATTTTCACACTGAGAAGCCGAGGCATGGGTGGGTCAAGGGACTCAACTAGTAAAACAGGGTCGATCCGATTTCTGCTTGTGCGACAAAGATATACTACTAGTATGCTGGACCCTTGAAATTCCAAGCTCATTAATACCTACCTCATGGCCGATTCACGCCAGCAAGTAGCCGTTATTGGCACTGGAATGGCAGGCCTTGTCACCGCATACATTCTCAGGAACGACCCCAGAGGGAGATTCGACGTACAAGTCTTCGAAAAGGTACATCATTAACTTCCACGCCCCTGGAAAACACAGTCGCTAATCCTGATGGCTCGTCCAGCAAGATAAACTGTCCCTCGACTCGGCGTCCCATACCCTCACTGATACGAAGAGCGGCGAAAAATCCGAACGCCTCGACCTGCCCATGCGCGCCTTTGCCGATGGATACTACCTGAGTTTACGTCGCATGTATGATCATTTCGGGATCACATATGGCTCCCCACGATTCATCTACGCCCTGTCGAAGTTAGCGAACACCCAGGCCTCACCGTATTTCATCCACTCCTCGAATAATCACCAAGTACCACCACTGCGCCCGAACGGTCTCCCATGGATCAGCTGGCTGATCGAGGTGTGCTATCTGGCTGTATGTTACTATTGGTTCACGGCATGTTGCTTCTTCGTGACGCCTGAGACGGTGGAATCGGCTGGCGCGGAGGAAACGCTTCGACAATACGTTGATAGAATCAGACTCCCTCAGTACTATGTCAAGCATTACATGTTACCGCTCATGTCGAGTGTGACGACTTGCTCGCATGAAGCACTGCTTGATTTCCCTGCTGTCGATCTGGTCGATTACGAGAGGAGGACGTTCCGACAAAAGCACTACACCGTCCTCGGTGGTGTCCACCGGGTTCAAACGAAGTTATCCGAAGGCTTGACGCATACACTCGGGGCGAAAGTTACATCTGTTGAGAATGTTGGCACAAAGGTTCAAGTCAGTTGGACTGATACCGACGGACAGAGTAGCACCCGCCTCTTTGACCATGTTATTCTGGGCGTGACGCCCGACGTCGTTGGGGCCATCTTCCAACCTCTTCGAAGTGCCATGGCTGCTATCCCTACGACGACTGTGCAATCGGTCGTTCACCGTGACTTCTCTAGAATCATCAATGCCAGCAAATCGATCTGGACGCAGATGTCTTGGGGCTCGAACCAATCGCCTCCCCAGCCTATCCACATGTGCTCGAATGATGGAGCGACTGAGTCTATCCATGAACATCCTTCATCTGCATTGATTACCACATATCCCATTGCCCCCATCGATCCTGAGAAGGTCGTGTACACCGCCACATTCACCCGCGTCCTGCGATCAGCTGCCAGCAGACAGATCGTGAACCATATCTTTGGGAAGAGCATTGCGGACGAGAAATCTCACCTTTGGCGAAACGGCGATGGCAACGTATGGCTGGTTGGTGGCTGGTGTTGGGATGGAATGGTAATGCTGGAAGGGTGTCTTGCCTCTGCGACGAGAGTGGCTAATGCCCTTGATGTTGAGGTGCCATGGTGAAGAGTTCTTGACTTTCACGATTACGACTGTACATACTTTCGGACTTACGTTGACGAATGTTTTGGATTTTAGCACATACTATGTTAATAGAGCTGCCAGGTGCTCAGGCGTCTCATATGCGTTCAATTCTGTCATACTGATTTCCCATCGCTTGTTCCCCTTTGGTTATTTGGTTATTCCTACATACTCATTCTCCCTCGCGCCTCAGAGGCTTGCTCAGAATCCTACACACACCAGATGGATAATGAACAGACTACATGGGAGTGGACACTGATGCTGGTTAGAAAGCAGAATGGACAGTCTCGCGATGTACTTACGCAAATAGGGTCGCCTAGATGGTTGGAGGCAGGGGCACATGTGTTCAACGGCCCGCAGCATCCAGGAAGTGGACCGCCGTTGATGCAGGTGAAGCCCGGTGAACACTTGCTCACTTAGTCAAACATGCCAGTATGCAACCTTGAAGTGGGGGGAACTTACGCATGTTTTCGACGCTTCACAGTATGGCTGGCTCGCGGGACAAGCGATACATTGGCCTGCAATGCAGGCACCGCCACCCGGTCCGAAGTTGCACTATCGAAGCAAATTAGCATTTTCTCGGCGCTGAGGTGGATGAAAGGGGAAAGGATCCATACAGCCTTATTGCACGATCCACAATGATTGACATCCGTCGTCAGATCTGTACACGTTCCATTACAACAACCAGGCAACACACCCGTACAAGGCGCCGCATTACAAGAGCCGCAATGCTGCAAGCTCGTTGCCAAATCCGTGCATCTTCCATCGCAGCATCCCGGCTGGACTCCCGTGCATGCCAAAGCCAGACACGATCCACAGTGATTCGGGTCCGAATTCAAGTCCACGCAAGTACCACGACAACAGGCTGGATTGACGCCGATGCACGGCGCATTACAAGCGCCGCAGTGGTTCACGCTTGTCGAAACATCCGCACAGGCGCCGTTGCAGCATGCTGGATTCAGGCCTAGGCATGGCAAGGATGTGCAGGAGCCGCAGTGGGCGATATCGGTGCTGAGGTCTGTGCATAGGCCGTTACAGCAGGCTGGGACGTTGCCGTGGCATTGGCTTGTGCAGCCTCCGCAGTGGTTGGGGTCTGTGAGGATGTTGGAGCAGGTGCCGTTACAGCAGGTTGCGCCCAGGCCCAGGCATGGAGCTGCGGTACAGGAGCCGCAGTGGACGATATCGGTGCTTAGATCTGTGCAGACGCCTGAGCAGCAGGCGGGTGTTAGTCCGTTGCATTTCCTGCCGCAGAATGCGCAGTTGTTGGGGTCTGTGAGTGTGTTTGCGCAGGTTCCTCCGCAGCAGGTTGGGCTGGCTCCTTGACACTGGGGATGTTAGTTTGGGTGGGCTGCGGAAATAGACGGACATACTATGTTATTGCAGGTTCCGCAGTTCGAGGTGCTGACTGCTAAGTCGGTACATGCGCCAGAGCAGCAGCCTGGTCTGATTCCGACGCACGGTAAGGCGAGACATGCACCACAGTGGTTTGGATCGGAGTCAAGATCGGAACAATTGCCGCTGCAGCAAGCTGGTCTGACTCCTGTGCACTATTGAATAAATTCATAAGCAATGACTTGAATATGCTTTGGCAGGCCACACTCACACCACGTCCGCAGGTTCCACAGCTAGTGATGCTAGTTGCAAGATCAGTGCATGCTCCCGCACAACAGCCAGGTCTCAATCCAAGACAAGGCAGTGCGCCACAAGCACCACAGTGCAGAGGATCACTACTGAGATCTGTGCAAGTTCCTGAACAACAAGCTGCCGCATTCCCAGTGCACTACGAAACTGCTTAGCAAAATTGGGCCTTTGGACTCAACCAGGACGTTCACATACCATGTTATTACAATACCCGCAATTCGCATTCGAGGAGGAGAAGTCTGTACAGACTCCCGAGCAGCAGCCAGGCTGCTGTCCAACGCAAGGGAATGCACTGCAAGAGCCGCAATGTTTGGCATCAAAGGCGAGGTCAGAGCACGCTCCCGAGCAGCAAGCCGGTGTTAATCCGGTGCACTTTATGTCGAGGCGAAGATATCAGTTACATCGTGGCTATGATATGCACATTCTGAGACAACGTAACGACTTACCGTCTTGTTGCAAGTACCGCAGTTGTTGAGATTGTTGTTGAGGTCTGTACACGAGCTCGAACAGCAAGCTGGTCTAACTCCATTGCACTGAGTGTTGTCAGACCAGTCATCAATTCTTCATCCCGAGGTCCTGCCAGCAACTCGAGCATAGACTTACCGGTGTTGCATTGCATGCGCCGCAATTGTTGACACTGGAGCTCAGATCTGCACATACTCCATCGCAGCAGGCTGGCGAAGCACCGACCAGACACTAAACAAATTAAACATGAACAACGCAGTCCGATGTCTCAGCTTACTGCTGCACCACAGGCCCCGCAATTCCCCGTGTTCGACGACGTATCTGTACACGTGAGGAAACAGCACTGTTGACCCTGTGCACACTATACGACCAGATGTCAGCAATCATCAACAGTGGTCATTCCCACTCACGTTCGGAATCCATGGAACGCAGAAAGTCGCATTGGAGTTATGCTGGGGGCCGTGGACATCCAGGGAGGTAACATTGGTCGTGTTCACTGGGTTAGTATTGACATACTGGCACAGGTAGAGAAGGGTCCCTGGTATGAGATGAGAACCTTATTGGTGCCATGACAAGCGAGGACCGGGGGTGTCTGACCTAGAAGAAGCATAGGGAATATCTGTACAGATGGCGACATTGACGCTCCCTGGGTAAGCGCTGGCTTTGGTACGTTGGATAGATGGAGACACAGGAGATAGAGAGCATGAAAATAATAGGCCTTATATCGCGCAATCGATATGGGAGGGTGTATTGTTTACTTTGACTGGTGTGTTCGAGACCATGTATAAGCTACTCTTATTCTGCGTGGTGTTACCCAAGATCATGCAAAGGTTTATACTGTTTAAATGTTGGGGATTTCTTCCGTGAGTACTCCCTACATGTTAGATCACATATGGAGGTTGAGGCCGCCTTCTGTGTGTTACCTAGTTATAAGTCTGCATCCATGGATGAATGTTCAGCTCATGGGTTTGTCGGTGCAATGTCAGAGCATCTGACAGCCCTGGAGGGTTCGAGGGAATTGCTCTATCTTTTGGCCTTTGGAACCAGGTTGCCAAAGGTTTGTTGAGATGTCACAGTAGCAGGGAACAATGGGTGTGTAACCAGCTTTGAAGACCGAAAAGGGCTCTCGCCGGCGTCGGTGCTACACGTATAGATCTCCGTTCTTGGCGAAACGAAAGTACAACGTTTGAACATGGGGAGAACAGAGCTGGATCATCAAATTGTCAACATTAAAAGTCACCGTGAGGAACATCACATTGCTAGTCGCTAAAAATTCACTTTTAAAGATTATGTTTCCCTAATGGGAATGATAGTATATACAAACGTATACGCCGTAGCATTGCTGGTTGTTTCGGAGGTTTTATCGCTGTGGCTCACCCACAGTCTCTTCAGCCCTGGTCTCTTCCTCGCCAGAGTGTCCTTCCTGGACAGCTTCGTAGAAAGGCGCAAACTTGCTCTTCATTCTCAGCCGCCTTCCGAAGAAGTAGAATCCAACGGGAATCGGAACGAGAACAGCCGCCACGCAACCAAGAAGCGTAGCTGCCCATTGAATGCCCATGCCTTGGAACATCTGGCGGGAGAAGAGTGGGAAGCTGGCTGCAACCATTGATCGGCAGAATGTGTTTGCTGCGATTGCCGATGCGGCACTGGAAAAATGTCAGTGGAAATCGTTCTGATGAAGAATGAAGTTGTAACTTACAACATGAGGTATGTATCGATCAAGTAATTGAACAGTTGAATGAAGATGATCAAAAGT
The DNA here is from genome assembly GCA_911174995.1 of Penicillium olsonii. Classification (NCBI taxonomy): domain Eukaryota; kingdom Fungi; phylum Ascomycota; class Eurotiomycetes; order Eurotiales; family Aspergillaceae; genus Penicillium; species Penicillium olsonii. Next base: position 289,961 of record CAJVNO010000008.1, on the reverse strand, counting down.
CCAAAGCCGGTGAAGAGACCACTGAGGGTCGGGACAATCCAATGGATAGTGCCGTTGAAGCCTGTCCAGCCGAACCAGAAGAGTCCGGCGGCGAAGAGGGCTCCGCCGACTATCACGGGGGGCAGACGCCATTCTGGGATAGGCACACCGCCATTGGCTTCGAGTTTCTTAATGTACCATCTGTTCGAGGTAATGATGTATGTTGCCGCAATCATCAGGCCCACGACCATGCCAAATAATGGGAGACCTCCAACACCGGCATTCATACCATAGACCTGCTGGAAGACCAGAGTATACGCAGTCAGGAAGCAGTATAGCAAGCCGTAGATAAAGCTGAGGTACAGAGTGACGGCAAGAATCAAGGGTTCGTTGAACAGCAACTTCAGCGGACGAGAGAAGTTGTTCACGATCAATTCACGAAGATCGACTTCGATTTCCTCCTGCTTGGCGTGAATACCCCAATTCTTTGTCCGGCGACGGAGCTCCGATGCTTTGGCCACAAGAACCACCGGTGGGTAAGACTCTTGCAAGAAGAGCACATTCATCGCGAAGGCGCCGAAGCCCATGAATGCAGGAATGTAGGCGGTCCAGCGCCAGCCGAGGTAGGACATGTTGATGAATCCACCGATGAACGGCGCGAGGAGTGGGCCGAGGAAAACGGTCCCCGAGAAGCATGCAATGGCGGTACCACGGGTTCGATTGTCCCAGATATCAGAGAAGACAGCGGCGACCACAGCGAGCGGACAACTTCCGAAGATACCACAGAAGAATCGACAGATTAGCAAAGTCTGCAAGTCCTTGGAGACTGCGACTGCGATGTTGAAAATGCCAAAACCAAACATAGCAATAATGATGGGGATGCGACGCCCTTGCAGTTCGGAGAGAGGAGCCCAAATCAGCGGACCTGACGCATAGCCAATGATGTATAGTGAACTGGAGAGAATGGCGACCTCCAGACCGACGCCGAAATGACTTGCGACATTGCTGGACGATGAGCTGAAGACGGCGGAGTCGAAAGTGGAGCAAATACTGGTGAATGCGAGGATGGCACTAATATACACCCTGGATACATGTTAGCATTTTTATGCGCGCGCACCTTCAACGAAGCCACTTACTTTCTCATCACCGGCCAATTCAACGGATATAGAGGATCATCGGGTCCATCAAATTCCACCACGTAGTCCTCGCGCGCAGGCAGCAATGGAGGGTACTCCTTTCCGCCACCAAAAGGCGGAAGTGGTTTCTTTGACGGCCTCGAGGTGAGACTCTCACCCACCGTCAAGGCATGCTGGGCCCGCTGCGTCTCCGTCCTGCTTAAAGCGCGCGACGCACTCGTCTGTCGGCGCTCTAAATCGAGCTCCGTGTTTCGGGACTGCAGCCGATGGATCTGGGGATCATATTCGAAGGAGCTGCTGGAGGCATTTGAGGAGATGGTCGAGCCCGACGTTGTTGGTCGCTCGGGTTCGACCGAATTCCGGGGTTTTTCGCTATCGGCCATCATGCCCGTTACCGCTTTGGCAGATCGTGCAGTGCAGATCACTTCGAGCACTCAAGTGTCAAGCTCACGGATCAGATGCTGGCACACAAGGAGATGCCGATTCTTGGATGGAGGAAAAGGGGAAAAGACTTTTTTTTCTTATTTGACATCAGGATTCGGACTTGGGCGAAAAGGAGGGCCGAAAGCAACATGATCCGACTAGCCGTTTGAGACCCACTACATAGCGGCTTCAGCAGTCGGTGCCGAACTGCCGAAGGGCATACCAGTGCACAGTGGTAGAATTGTGTGGCGAGAGTCTCGTTGAATTGCAGAGAGTAGCCTGACTAGCGCATAGCCATGGAGTACTCGAAGTACAACGCCAAGTCCAGGATATCCATGGAGGAAGAGGACGAAGTGCAAAAATTGTTGATACCTTAGGCAACATCATTTACGTCACCATGATTCAGGCGGTGCCTGGCCCTTTTCTCGTTGCACTTCTACTTACTTCACACTCTTGACTATTATAACCTCCTACACTACTACGTATTCATACTCACTGGGTATCTAGCATATACTTCATTCAGTTTGACAGCACTTTACTCAAATGCTATAGCAGACACTCATGTTAGGCTCCAATATCTGATAACTTGGCACTACGGGACCATACTCCACCAGCGGTGGCAGTCGGGGACACTCCACCGCGGCGTCTGGTAGAGAGTGCAAGTGGGTCGTGCCTGTAGGTAGATTTGGATTCCGTTGTCAAAGCGTTAGAGAACGGGTCTTCGGATATACTACAGAGTAGAAGCACTAGCAATACTGCTCTATGATACATAGTGCTGAATGCACATGTGAACAACAGAAAGAAACACTCATTTTTTCCAGGGATGTTTTTCACCAACCTCCAAGGCTGCAGACTATTGAACATTCATGTGTACTAGCACACACAGCCAATATGGGGCACTTTGATGGTCATCACATCCTTGCCAAGCTGGGAAGGCGTCTCCAGAACTACATCGCCCTCGCACGTGTCCAACTCCTCGTGCTGGAATAGATTGCATCTCATGCATGCATGCCAAGCCGATGTGAGGTATCGCACTCGAACACTTGCCCTTCAGTACCTGGTAGTGTTCGCGTGGGTAAATCGGCACAGGGTAAATTCACTCCGGTGGCGACTATCGCCTTACCAACTAACTGTATAATCTTGCGAAATACTGCATACTATGGATCACGCTGCATAAAACCATCCATGGATACGTCTAAAAAAACCAAAACACTACCTATGTATCCGCTAAAGCGAACAACATGGCTGATCATGTCGAGAGTTAAGGATGTCCCGTTTGAGCGGTGCGGCAATCCCTCATGCCTCCATCTGCCGAGCAACCCTAGCCCGACGAGCAATCTTACCCAAAAGCGGAGCCAGTCCAGCATGATCACAGTGATGCTCCTCTTCTACAGCATGAACATCACGCTTAGAGAAATTAAATCCAGGCTTCGGCTTGACACAGTTGAACTGCGCATCTGCAGCGCGCAGAGTACAAATCTCGGTTGTCATGCACTCGCCCTCACATGCAGTGACATGGTATCCGCGGACTCGCCTGGCCCAGAAATCCTGGAAGATCGACGGGTCTGTCTCCATGGCGACAGTGACATTGTGCCAGAAAGCTGGGGTCAGCTCAGCATTCGGATCTACAGGAGGAGAGAGCTTCGATCCGTAGTCGGCCTTGGCAGAGTAGTAGGGGAGCCATTGTGGTTTCTCTTGGAATCCGGGGTCACTGATATTGGCGATGTATTGAGTATAGTCCAAGACGCCGAAGGTCTCGGGGTCGATCTCATAGACGCGGAACGAGGGAGGTCCTTCGGTTGGTGTCATCGCTGGAGCAATATATCCCATTGCAGTTGCGGTGTTGTAATTCCGATCGGCGTAGTTGGAGTATGCGATTTGGAACTCATCCATATGGGTATGGCCATAGAATAACCCTGCGATGGTAGCCTCGTATCGCTGGACAATTTGATCCAAGTACTGCGAGTAGTCGTGGAAGTGATCTGCGACTCCAGGCGGGATATGCGAGATCAACCAGGCGCGCTGGCCTGCGTCTTCGGCTGCTTGGAGTTCCTCGATGAGCCATTCGAATTGCCCGTTGGGGTCTTTCTCCATTGGCTCTTGGTACATGTAGAAGTTGAATTTGTAGTAGAAAATGCTGTTGTAGGAGATGATGCGCAGATTGCTATTGGGGTGAATCGCGGAGTAGGACCCGAACTCATCTGCGGCTTGCACGGATGAGATACCGGTCAAGGCGTGCCAGTCTTCTGCGAGAGCATTGTATGCCCATTGATTGTTTCCATCGGGGACGTTGTTCGACGGGAAGAGGTTCAGTGGTGCAGTATCGTGGTTTCCTATGGCAGCGTACACCACACCCAGTGTGTTCTCCATCTGGCCATATGTGTGGTTGAAACTGTCAAGAGCCTCGGCCTGGTTGACTAGCCAGACATCATGGGCCACGACATCACCAGTATATATGGAAAATTCGGGATTGATCTCTGCGATGGCGGCATTCATGCTCTCCTGTAGCTCCTGGGGCGGGTCGCACCTTGGGTTTCCAAATGGTCCACATGGTGTCTTAGTGATTCCCGGGGCGTATTTGTCTTCAAAAACCCTGCAGCAGATGGGCTTGGAACACTCATAGCTTGAACCAGTCTCATAATATAAATCCACATGTGTGTCGCTGAAGTGAACAACTTTGATCGGCGGCTTTCCACTAGGCAGTGGTCGACTTTTCTTTGGCTTGGGCGAGGGGAACGAGAGTGCGTGGGATCGGACTTTCGGGTACTGACACAGTCCGATCAGATTGGCACACATGGTCTGGGTGGAATGGGATCCGATATGCAAGGCTTGGAAGGCATCGTGAAGCGCAGGCCCTTCTTTCTTGATGATTCCTTCACAGACATCCGAATCTTCAGCCTAGCCAAGTGTCAATGATACTTTCAGCCCCGGGGCTTCCAAAGGCATGCCTGTACCTTACTGATATCGCAGACTCCAGTCAGAACATCAACCATGAAATTCTCTCCAAACCCCGAGACAAGCTTCAGACCGCCAAGAAGAGCCTGCAGAGCCATGGAGAATTAACATTCATAGGTTTGAAAGCGAAGGCGAGTATGGCTGCCTACCTGGCAACTACCGCAATCCACGGCATTCTTGAAATCCTCCCAGATGGACGCAACAGACTTGTTAATTGAAACCTCGGCTTGAATGCCCGGGAGTAACGCCAAAGCAGCACAGGCCGCAAAGCCACCGTCAACCCTCATGCTGGCAAGATGGCCGACAGACAACGGACGCAGTTGAACAGAGGCCAGCTGAGCGTGCCTTCCCAGAACGAATTCCCCATGAGGGCACGACCTCCATCTTATACGGCCAAGTCACGTAGAAGCTTCAGCTAGGAGTTAGTAGTCTTGCATCTCGCTTAGAGAAAATGAGGCCTCTAGCCCCCATGGTGAAGATCTCGTTCAGCTCGGCCTCACGGTCTGCCATGTGAAAGCGACACATTAGTACATTTCATAGCTGCGCATCTATATGCACAGGCGATATGAACACTGGATAGCGGGATTTAGTAACCACCGGACTACCGAGAGAGTTCGCGAGTGTATACTGGAAGTAGAGCCAAGCACGAGAATCTGCAACGCTGGACCAGCACGTTGATCACGGGGGTTGAATATATGCCGTTCTTGGCATCGCATAGCCTCGGGGGGTTTCGGATAGAGAATGAACAGATTAGATTGAGAAAGCTTATGCACAGCATGTTTATCGCAGTCGATCAGTCAGTTCTCAGTGGACTAGTCTAATACGCCAAGTTCGGTGCCTGCAGGGTCAGGGTTTGGAGTGGAGTCTCTAGATTAGCCTCAGATCTGTCGAGATCGATTAGCTGGTCGCTATACGGCGTGATGGAGTATTTACTTCTGTAGAGTGTCACAGTCTTACAATGCACGAGATCTGCGACCTGACGACCTAGGTACACCGCATGCTCAGTACTCCACTAGTAATAGTAGCGAGTACGCACTGTACTTAGACTGTGGGGCATCACGATTGACGTTCCAAAGCACAGGAGAGTACGGAGAAGATCCGAATAATGTCCCCGGGTTCCCGACGCAAGAGTTTGCCAGACCAAGGGTCCCGGAGTCGCCACCCATAGCCAAGTAGCCAACTGCAGGGCGCAGCAGTGGCGATGAATGCCATTCAGGGAACGCGAACCCCCAGGACAAGTTTAACCAGATCTCAGGGGCGATTGGAACTGGTCATGGTGGCGCCATTTGCCCCGTACCTATTGGCCGAGTACCGTACTAGTTGAGTCTGTACGCTGCGAGGGGGTACGCAGTACGCACTTTGGAGTGTAAGTACTGTACTGTACTCCGCACGTAGGATCGACTGGTGGGATTGCGGTGTAAGTACGAAGTGTCATTAAGCGGGGATCTCCCGGACGAGAAAAAAAAAAAGGGAAACCGGGGTAAAACGGCCTTTAATTTTTTTTCCCTCTCTGCAGATCTCACCTCCGCACGAATTCTCCTCTCCTCTCCGTTCCGCTCTCTACGGAACCTCGACGATGGCCCTGTACACGCGCGACAGCCCGCCGCCAACCGCGATACACTAGGAACACGCTCGTAACATTCTGGACTGTCCGCCGGGCAGTCCCACCCGGTGATGGAAGGTCAACAAGCAGCGACACTGGGGGTCTCAATTACCTTCTTCACCCTCGCCAGCATTTTCGTCGTCCTCCGCTTCGTCTCGAGAATATTTGTGGTCAGGAAAATTGGGTTACATGACTGGTTGATGTTGGTCGCATGGGTATGTAGGATCCGTAGGCGTGATCCCTGCATGTCTCCCGGGGTGGGACAATGGACTCGATCGGGTCCTGGGGATTTGGGGGGGAGCTCGGCTGACTGGGATGCAGATTATCGATTTCGGATTCTCCTTCTCACTGTTCTATGCCGTGCGAAAGGGTCTTGGCCTTCATTCGAGCGAGATCAGAAAGCAGGATGAGCTCGCGTTCAACAAGGCCAATTATGCGTTCACCGTGCTCTACGTCAGTATGGGGAGACCTGTCCGCGCGAAGCTAGCTAACAGCCACCCAGAACCCGGCGTTGATGGCCGTCAAAACCTCAATCCTGATATTTTACTTGACTTTGACTCGGAATCAGAAAGTCTTTCGTTACGCAAATTATGTCACCTTGTTTATCGTGAACGCCGCGGGCCTGGCATTGACATTGGTCAACGTCTTCCAGTGCAGCCCGCTTGGCGCAGTTTTTCTCTCCGACATTCCGGATTATGCGCATTGTACGGATATCGTCACGCTGTACTTGTCCTCCTCTCCGGTGAATATCATCACCGACATCGCGATCCTCATTCTCCCGATGCCGCTCCTGACGAAAATGCGCCTACCTTTCAAACAAAAGATTATCCTGGTCATCACGTTCTCCTTCGGTTTCTTCGTGGCGGTAGTCGATGTGATTCGAATCGCATTCCTTCAACAAGCCGCCATCTCTCGTTCGCTGGAAGTTAAATCGATCCACATCCAAAATATCGGAGGAGTGGACTTTAGCTGTACGACCCCATGTTCCCTGTTTCGGAAATTGAATTGTGAATCGAACTGACACTGTCTTGGCAGGGTATGCGTCACTCTCGTTTATGTGGTCTGTTGTCGAAGTCAACGTTTCGATCATTTGCGGCTGTGTCCCAAGTCTCAAGCCGCTCGTCACTCGGCTTGTCCCCAAACTTATTAGAGACACAAACGACACGGTAACCTCCTCACCCCACGGAGGCTATGCGCATCCTGCAGGGGAAATACCCGTGCCAACGACCCCTGCGGCGGTGGCACTAGGGTCTGAATCCCCTTCCCCGGGCACGGAAGGCGACAAGAGTTTGCAAAATCATGTTGGAAGTGTCTCTGGGCGTCATAGCTCTCGTGAGTCGGAACCAATCGATCTTTTGGAGTTTTTGGGCCATCCTGCCACGGCAGTTGGCGATACCGAGACCGTCACACACACAAGCACGAGCTACCCACCCGACATCACGTTCTTTGACTTTGTCAACATGAAGAATCCAGAGAGCATGCTTAAACTCAATACTCGGGAGTCGATTGCGCCAATTGCCCTGACCACGCTCTTGTTCTTCCTGTGGGGATTTGCGTACGGCCTGCTCGATATCTTAAACTCCCAGTTCCAGACCATCGTCCACCTTGGCCCGTGGCACTCACTGGGTCTTCACGGTGCATACTTCGGTGGTTATGTGTTAGGGCCTCTTTCCGTTGGTGGTCCTGTCTTGAAGATCTGGGGCTTCAAGGCCACATTTATGACGGGTCTTTGCATATACGCTTGTGGAACCCTCATTTTCTGGCCTTCGGCCGTCCTCACTTCCACTCCTGCGTTCATCCTATCGAACTTCATCGTCGGTTTTGGTCTAGCCGTTTTGGAAACGGCGGCAAATCCCTTCATCGCCCTCTGTGGTCCACTCGAAAATTCAGAAATCAGACTGAATATTTCCCAGGGTGTACAGGCAGTTGGAAGTGTCTTATCCCCTCTCCTAGCCAAGAGGGTTCTCTTCAAGAGCGTCCAGGATGTCGCATCCCTGGTCGATGTCCAGTGGGCATATCTCGGTATCGCCTTGTTTGATGTCCTGTTGGCAGTGGCCTTCTACTACCTACCTGTCCCTGAGGCCTCAGACGAAGACCTGGAGGAGTTGGCAAACCGCCGTCGCGAGGACAATATGACTAAGGTCATCGGTATTCCAGTGGTATGGCTAACACTAGGCTTGGGCATCTGGTCCCAATTCTTCTACTGCGCCGGTCAAGAAGTCCTCGCAACAACTCTCAACCGTTACGTCCTCGCCGCTCATTCAACAACCTCCCTTCAACCGTTCGACGTTCTTACAATCGGCCACAGCGTCTTTGCCGTCGGTCGCTTCCTCGCTGCATTTGCCCAATGGTTCCTCAAGCCCCGCTGGATCCTCATGGTAAATTACATCGGCATGATCGTATGCGGAGTTCTCTGCATGTACACCAGCGGCTCCGCAGCAATCGTCGTAGTAATGCTTCTCTACCTCTTCGAAAGCGGCACCTTCAGCATCATCTTCGCCATCTCCCTCCGCGGCACAGCACAGCACACCAAGAACGCCGCCATCCTCCTCACAATGGCCATCAGCGGTGGAACCTACTTCCCATTCGCCGAATACGCAGCCTACCTAGCCCGCGGTGAAAACTACTCCTTCAGTGTCCTAGTCGCCCTCTTCTGCGCCGGCGCCATATTTCCCATCTACCTCAACTTCGTCCCAGCCGTCAAGAAGCAAGTCGACCCCGTCCCCAACGAGTATCTCCGCCGTCATCGCAAGAGAACCCGTACCCACATCGATACCATCCAGCGCGATAAAGAGAATCCCTCCCTTGGCGGCGTTCTCTCCCGTCCGCGCAGCATGGTCTCGAATCCAGATCATCTCCCTGATCTTCCTCTTCCCGAGGAAATTCATCGCTCCTCCCTCGCGCATGATCTTAACGGTGATAAATCGACTTCGAGCTCGAGTCCGAATTCCATCTATACGAGGGATGAGGTCTCCAGGCGCTTCCCAGCCAGGAATAATGATTCATGACCGCTTGGCGTTTTTCTTCTGCCATGGTTGGCATACATCGTTTTGTTTTGCGATAAAATATACCCCCCTTTTGCTTCTTTGACTGGAATCTTTCTCCTGGCAATATCTTCTGCATTTCTGGTGGCACTTTGTTTTTCTTCTTTTGCATTTCAGCGATGGTGTTTTGTCGAAAATTTATCGGGGGTTCTTTTCACTTGCCTACCTATTGCTCAATTAATTAATGAAACTTGCTTTCCTATTGCTTCGACTCATGAATCTTGCAGATCTTTTGTTTGCCCAGGTGCCATGGGTGTTTACTCATTTGAGTGATATTGGCCTGTTGGCCAATCACCAGTGCAGTTTAGTCTGGCCCCCTGTCCACCTGGGCAGGTGGCTGCCAACTCATCGCGACTCAGCCCTGGAAGGTCTCAACGCGCAACCCCGCCTTCGCTCATACTCTGCCAAATTACTATTGAGATCGGCTGAGCCCACACCGAAGCCTGAGTGAACCGAATTTAACACCTTCCAAACAACATGGAAGTCATGGATAGCGACCCTGATGAACGTACCAATGCGTCTGCATCCGGAACCCCAGGGGATTCTTACCCAGCTCCAACCGCCAAAAAAGGCACCAAGTCTCGCCATGGAACTTTGGCAGTCCAATCTGAAAGTAGTCGGAGGTCTTCTAAGTCGCAAAATCTCAGTGGTGAGTAGAGCCTTGGGGCGTTCTGAATTTTTGTTATGCCAGTCACATTCAGGCCCTAACTTACAAACGCCCATAGAAGATGAATTTCATACGGCTACTGGTAATTCCAGTCCGGGCTTTATGAAGCCTGGCTCAAGGGTTACATCCGATAGGAACTCCAGTTGGGAATTGGGGCCTAGCGAGGCCGCCTCGTTCCTCAGAGAAATCATCCACACCGGGTCAGCAGATCAGGTTACGAAGTATATCGAAGATGGTGGTAATGTGAATTTGTTTCCCCGTTCTATCGAGTCTACTCCTCTTTGCTACGCTATTCGTCATGGAACCCCGGAGATCGTCGAACTCTTGCTTCAAAATGGAGCCGACGTCAATGTTCAACATGAAACCAAGGAATTCATGAGCCCTCTTGTTCTTGCGGCTCTCAAGTCAGCCCAGATGACCGAAATTATAATCAAGGCTGGTGCTAATGTTAACATGGAACTTACCAACGGGTTATATGACTGCGCTCTTGTTGCTAGTGTGGTAGAAAAAAGGATTGAGTCGATGAGAATCCTCATCGACGCCGGGGCTGATGTCAACATGCAGCTGGCCCAGGGGGTTTACGGCAGCGCTCTTGCTGCTAGCGCGAGAGTGGGAAGTACTGAGTCGATGAGAATCCTCATCGACGCCGGGGCTGATGTCAACATGCAGCTGGCCCGGGGAAGGCACGGTAGCGCTCTTGTTGCTAGTGTGGTAAGAGGAAAGACTAAGTCGATGAGAATCCTCATCGACGCTGGGGCTGATGTCAACATGCACCTGGCCCGGGGGGATTACGGCAGCGCTCTTGTTGCTAGCGTGGTAGCAGGAAGCACTGAGTCAATGAGAATCCTCATCGACGCCGGGGCTGATGTCAACATGCAACTGGCCCGGGGGGGTTACGGTAACGCTCTTATTGCTAGCGTGAGAGCGAAAAGTACTGAGTCGATGAGAATCCTCATCGACGCCGGGGCTGATGTCAATATACAGCTGGCCCAGGGGGAGTACGGCAGCGCTCTTGTTGCTAGCGTGGTAGCGGGAAACACTGAGTCGATGAGAATCCTCATCGACGCTGGGGCCGATGTCAACATGCAGCTGGCCCAGGGGGGGTATGGAAGCCACCTTGCCGCCAGTGTGGCAACGGGAGACGATCTGCACACAAGAATTCTCCTCGACGCTGGGGCCGACGTCAATATGCAGCTTATAAACGGGGATTTTGGAAGTGCTCTCGCCCATTGCAGCTCGTCTTCTGTACTTCGTCGACTTCTTGCCGCGGGAGCCGATATCAATATGGATCTCAAGCATGGATGTTTTGGGAACGCACTTTCGGCTGCACTCTATACTAAGAGGCATACTGTTTCAGACCTTGTGAAGGCGGGAGCAACAGTTGGTCCCCTTTCATCTGTGATGATCGAAGTCCAGAAGCAATCTCACAATGTCATCGAGCATACTTTCAGGTGGGAATTACCTGGCATGGTAGACACAGATGACCTCATTTCATACCTTTCCAACATGGGCACCTTGACGCGGGGAAAGGATACAGTAGAGCTAGCTGCATGTTACGACTTTCTCAGGGAATCCTATGGGAATTGGGGAATATCGCTCCTACAAGGCATCGCCAGGGCCCTCAAGAGCTCGTTAAAATGCTACCGTGAGTTAATTAGGACAATCATCTCTTCTTCTGCTTTTTTTGGCTGACCTGAGACGCACTCTTTCTTAGAGGATGATAATTTGTGCATTGAAACACGGAAGTCCGAGATTTTTTCCAGAACGACCGATGCAACCCCAAATTTGCGTCCTATGCTCGACTGGATCTGCCTCACTTTTCGAAAGCCAAAATTACGCGCGCTCTGCGTGTCAAAGTTAGTGGGGCTTCACACAACTTCTTGGCTGGAAGACTTGGCTCCATTCAATCGCTCGGGCGATGGGATGTGTTGGCATAATCTATTCAACTCTGGAGTTATTGCCTTTCAATCACCGGATGATGAGACAGACCCATGTCGTGGACTGCAACTAGACTTCAACCGGCTAGTTGGGCTTGCAGCCGTCGAATACCCAATTCTCGTGGAGTCCGGTCTTATCCTCATGGGATATTCAACTGCATTGATCCCTATCGAGATCACTGATGATGGAAGAATCATGTGGCATTTAGAAGTTGCTAAGGATGACTACCAGCTGCAAGTTTCTGACATCAAAGCTACGAAAACACAATGGCTGCGTGAAATAAGCCTGGAGCGTCTGCAGTGCAAACCCGCAATTTTGGGCTGGTGCTCCGAGGCAGAGGTTCTCTTAGGGACAGACCGTTTGAAGCCAACGGTCAAATTATCAAATTCGTCCGTCAAACCTGTCAGCTGGCGCTGGGGTGGTGCAAATCTGCAACTTGTTGCTCAGTCTGCCTCCCCGATGGCTCTGGGCGGCCAGCTAGGGTTCACTTTTGATCGATGCATCAACACTATCAAATTCACACCCTCTAATAGGTACCTCACTTGCTTGGGAAGCAGTGCTCGGCAACACATCGTTCTTTATGATGTGACATCAAAAAGAGCCTGGCTGGTGTCGCTACTCTCTGTGTTTCATCATATGTTATTGACCTGGTCGGAGCAAGCCCACGAGGCATTGCGAAAAGCCTCTCCGCCTTTAGCTTCGCCCAGTTGTGATGGCGGCAGCGCTTCTTTGGATGCTCTGCGTGATCAAGGGGCGCTCATCCTTGACAGCTCTGGGGACGATGCGACCACAGTCCGAGACCTCATCATGGGATTTTCGACCAACTTATCCAAAGCAGCGTTGCAGGCACCCAGCGGGTCCAAAATATGCGGATACGAATTCATGGACATTGCACTCCAATCTCCAACGAGTGAGCTGAAGAAAACGAAACTTGAAAAGGGGGGGGCTCGGTTGGATGCCGTTTCTCAACGGGACAAAGTGCCTTTTCTGTGCCCATCTCGGTGATGCTATCATTGGGAACCGGTCCCCACTGCCCCAATCGCCATGCAACAGCCTCATCGAAGGATACGATCTCATGGCTGCATCCATTCAGAGCATTGATTCTTTTTCCAAAAGGTTTGCAGCAGGGGACAACGGATCATCCCGCCAATTATCCCAAAACTACTTTTGGCGTTTAGCGGGCTCACCATTTCAAGGGTGCCAACACGACAACCAGGGTTCATGCTGGACCCGACCAGAAGTGTTTGGGGAGATTCTTCAAATAATCAACAACCGACAGTTGCCCGAACATCAGAATTCAAGCCCCAGTAATTTCTGCCGGAATGGAGCCCTGGTCTTCGGCAAACAAGTTCGATCCACGATGTTCTTCCACCGTATACAGCCGGCCGAGAACCACACCGTCATTTTGTCAGGACCAAGTCGCACTTGAACGGAGAAATATCCCAAAAGAGCAAGAGCCTACTGGGGCCGATCGTCTGATCTTCGGGGTCAACCGCTAGCCTCGAAGATTTCTGCACAACTGCAGGGCGATCCATCCACTTCGAGTTCCTTGATTGCGTCCCCATATTCTGCAGATATCAATGTTCACATATCACATGTCGAATATCAATTGCATATGATACGAAGATCGATCGAAGAAATGGGCAATATTGGATCGTAGCCCTTGACCGTCAGTTGCCTTTTACTCGCCGCCCCTTCAGGAACCATCGCGCAAGAGACATTCCATGGTTGAATCACGTCAATTGAAACGTCCTGCTCCATTTTAGGGCCGCGCTTCAATTTTCCGAACCAAAGCCGGATCCATCGCAGAACCGTTGCGGATTTACGGAGTCGCAGGACCCAAGATTTGGACTGTGCCGGCTGTGATCCACTTCAAGGTTGACGGGTTTGTCGGTGTGTTCGCCAGATCTTGGCTTGGGCTGCATAGTGCTACCAAAAGAGTAACAGTACGTCCTGTTTAACTTCCCAGGCTTCCCAGTAGATCTTCAGGATTCGATGCTCAGTCGAAGGATGTGTAGCTTAAACCCTATATCCGCTAAGCGTCTCAGACCCAGCCGGAGACGGAGAAATATTCATTTTAGGATCGAGTACCTCCACGTCTCCCTACGGAGTACAGACAGCCTATGCCGAGGCTTGGGAATCATTCAGGAACAGGAAACCCACGGATTTGATTTCCGACAGGAACACACAGACTACACAATTCCTCCCCTTTTTTCTCCGCGGATGACCTGTCCCAAGGTCGAAAGGGAGACGGAAAAAGCACCCCCAGTGACGGGCCAATAATCGGAGGTGAGCCAGAGCCTCCGAGATGTCGATCAGCAAAGGCAAAAAGGGTGATCTCGGAGAATTTTGCTGGACGCCAATCATGGGGGAACAGATGACTCCGCAGACTAAAAGCCCTAAGTGCAAGACTAACCCAAGTTGATTAGCGTCCAGCTACGCCACGCGATTACGGCTTGACTTCGTTCAAGGCGTGAAGATCTCATTTCGACCCCTTAACATATGTGACTTTTCGGCGATCGGCGATCGTGATCGCATTTTTCGGATGCCCATCTACTTCGTATTCGATGGGACGGAGTTAATCGGTCTACGAGAAAACCCCCTGCCGAAGAGTGGGACTCCCGATTCCTCCGATTCTAAGATATCTACCTGGGTAGGTAGGTAGGTAGGTAGGTATGTAGGTATGTCCCTTGCCTGACAATAATTGCATATCGCGATTACCGAGTCTCGATCCATGGACACACTCTTGGCGGCGAAGTACCGAACCAGTGGGGTTAGCAGTTGAAGGGTTTCTCAATGGAGTATGCGAGATGTGGACACTAGCATTAACTATGACTTTTCTCTTTTTTGCTTTTTTGGTATGGAATTCCCGACTCGGCCGGATGGATACGACGCGCAACATCTCGTACTCGTTCTGTGAGAGCGGCTCGGATTTTTTAGGTCTGGTTTTTTAAGGGTGTCTCGGTATATCCGGGAATTGTATATGCGATGAGAATATGTATCTAATGCAAATCTGAGGAATCGGTCACAATGAAGATCTCCGTAAATGCAGTGACCAAATGAAGTCGCTCGACCAAAAAAGATAATCAAACAGAAGCATGACAAGAAAAAGACCAACGCTAGAAAAGGAAACAAATGAAGGGCCTTCACGCCATGTCGCCAACCCAATATCCAGTGTTTAACCGCGCGCACTGCGCGGCCGGGAACTCTGCGACGAGGAGTCCTGGAGGATATCTGGCGCCCGGGGGCCGACCATCCAATCCTCCATGGCGAGCCACTCACTCCATCTGCGTTCGGCAGCTTCGATCTCCGCATCGAGGGGCCCCTGCAAGGGCCGCAGGAAGGGGATGGTCTCCAGCGGAGGCATATCGTAGTCCTTTTTGACGGCGGCCCAGCCGCCGCTCTTCGCAGCGAAGAGGTAGTTGCGACGTTCCTGTTCGTGAAGGGGCCCCACGCCGCTGCCCCAGTCGTCGCCGAAGAAGCCGTGCAGCACCCCTGGGAAGTCCATACCGGTTGCGACGAGGCGGCGGATGTAAGGGAGGAGGGAGACGGAGGGAGGCCCGGGCTGGGTGCCCGGGATGGTGGAGGAGGCGTTCACGATTGAGGGTTGGCGCTGGAAGGGGAGGCGGATATTCAAGAATGCGGAGAGCGCTTGGACGGGGACGCTGTGCTGGGCGTGGTCGAGGAAGTACCGCTGACAGCTCTGATAGCGCGGGTACCACTCGAAGATGTCGAAGTTGTCATCTGTTCTCCCTAGACCGATCATGGTCGGGTCGAATTGGGGGGCGTTCATGGGGGAGGTGGGACGATCTAGCACTCTGCTAATTTTTTTTCCCCTTAGTTGGTGTTCATTGGGGAGATGTGTAATCCGCAAAGGGCCCGACGCAGATGAACTCGAGGGGTAAGGGGGGATGTACTTGGAAAAGAGATTCCTACCTCGACGGACCAGAAGCGATACTCCGCGCCGTGGAGAGGCGGAGGGTGGGGGTCCAGAGCGGAACAGATCCCTAATGGTCCCTAGTCCGCCACGAGATTGGAGCTTGTTGATGGGCATCTGTTAGGCCATGGAGCAGGGAGTAATACCCAGAGACCTTTAGACATACAGAGAGAAAGAGAAAGAGTAGACGGGATCTTCTGGAACGTCCATGGAAGGGGATCACGGAGCTTTTCCTCTTTTCTTCTTTTTCTTTTTTCTTTTTTTTTAATTAATTTCTGATTCATTTTCTTTTTCCATCGGATCCATCACGACGGGTCTATCCGCCCAGGCTACGAGATCGGCTTGACCACGGGTCGGTGGTGGGTAAAGGGCATCGATCTACGGTCTTTCGTCTAGCTCATAGTGCTGGTCCAGATGGCAATTCCGTTCCAGCCCCAAGCTGACGGAAATAGCATATCGTGAGGATTCTCCAATTGAGGGTGAATCGCCAAGATTCCGGAAGATTCAGATCGCGTGCAGCCCCGAGCAGATCCGAGATCTGACAAAACGCCAATCTGATAGAGATCTTCAGACTATTCGCGACTAGTCCGCCGTGTTCTGTCCAGATCTCCCTAAGGCGCTGGGGCCACCGGCCGGCCTGTGGGCGACACTAAAGGGGCTTTAGTTTCCTTAAGCTCTTCTCTATACCCCGGAGTACAGGATTCTCATTCTCATCATGACATGCCAAGCTATCCTGGGAATCCGGCTTCTCCGATCAATTTCGCCAATTCGCCACCTGCGGAGTTGACGGAGTACATCCCCAGCTGGCATTCATAAAGACAGGGCCTGTGCCGCCATTTCCCCCCGAGCCTGCAGCTCGAACCAACCAGTGAAGACACAGTCCTCAGTCCCATCCAAGTCGACCCCTACCAGACCCAATATCGAGAGAATCGACCCTCAACCGAGGTCATGTACAACCCTGGGCTTCTGCCGTGTGATTGGGGCGCAATGGTCATTTACATCACGTCGACCTACTTGTGCGAATCGACTGAGACAAATGCTATCCGTTGCACCCGGTCCCTGGCACCCAATACGTCACAATTGATACCGCCTTACCCCTGGGAATGTCTACGTGTGTTGGTGAGCGCCCCTCCAATCATCTCGCCATACGGCAGGGAGCAGGCGACATGAAACCAACCGGTTGTCATGGAGATCTCGTGGCCGGATGACGACATTCACGCTTGGCCTGCAACTGTTTGGAGAACCACTGTGTTGGGACGAGGCCGATCGCTCCTAATCAGTGAATGTCGCAGGTAACATGGGTTTGTGCAGACCGCCATATTGGCGCGGTACCGAGTGCTGCCGTGTCGGGTCGTCGAAAACCTTGTCGCGCTTGATCACCGCTTTGGTGCACTCTCGCGAACGTCCTTGCTGCTGTCTCCTTTTGCCAGGGTCATGGGGGTAGATGCATTGGATTTGGCCTTGGCTTCCCCCATGGGGCTGGCTGATCCCTTGAAGGGATCGTCGGAATAAAATCTCGCTTAGAGATTTTCGGCGCGATCTATCAACTCAACAGCTGCCACAACTGCCGAGATACATGACAGCTCCAGCCACGCATCAGTCAGAGCTGAGTGACGCGCGAGCACTGTCAAGGAGCATATACTGAATACGGCAATTCTTCCGTGCGATGTGTCTGCGCATAGACGTGAATTGTCATCGGTTCATTCCAGGGTTCATCCGGGTGTTCAGCTGAAAGCGAACGTGTTGGCAGTGATGAGCCTAGGCAAGAACACAGCTCACCCCTCGCTGCGAGCATCACTTTCACCCGTGGGTGCTACCGTTCCACCTTGTATGCCCAACGACATTATTGTCTCCGCCTTGGGAATGTGGCTACTCAGATTACCAACCGGGGTAATAGGTGTCGTTCGGCGAAGCTGCCAACGAACAGTTAGGAGATGAGGATAAAAGTGAGATGACTGACCCTGAGGGGGAGCACATCGGTAGAGTACCCGCTCTCCCTCCCGATGTCTCTCCTTGGCTTTCTTTCCCAATGCTCAATTACCCAACCATAACTGAGCTATTGTATTCTCAGGAGCTAACTTGCAGAATCACAGAATCCGCGAATTTTTGGTCAACTCTTTCAAGGTGAAGGCCATAGCAAGATGAAAACCATCCCGCTCAGTGCTTAGGAAACACCTTGCGCATCGAAGAATCTTTAAGCACATTCCCGAATGGTCGACAATCAAATTTCGAGCACAAAGCGGATAGGCAGTGCCATGTTCCACGTTCCACGCCTATCCCAACCCGTAGAGAATATCCATGACCTGGTACGACGTTTCTCTGCATCCCAACCCGGCCTCGTTCCCTTCCTGTCTGGTGGCGGCAGGATTTCAAATCTCACGATATTGTGCCTCTCTCGCAGGTGGTCTCTCTTGACTTCGATCACTTGCTTGTGACTCCTCTCGATAGACAGTGGCGTTATGAGGCTCAATGCCCTTCCTTCTGACTGTGTCGTGAACAGCCAGGAATGCTGGAACAGGAGATATAGCTTGTCTCCTTTTACTCTTCGGTCATGGTGTGGTGTGGTCGTCTGGTCTGTTCGTCTGGTCTGTGGATGGGTATCACTTTTATCGAATGGCCTGCCCTATTGATTGCCCAGCAACTCCTTCGATAACCGCAGGATTCTCGAAAACTCCGGTTCTTGTTTGCCGGCTCTTGTCAATTTTGTACTAAATACCGCGGATGAGGCGACTTGTGGACCTCGGGATGCAGAACGTCTTCAAGATGAAATTGATATGAAAAGGTAGGACTCGTAGGAAAAGCAATGAGTAGAAAAGTGATGGCTGAACAACGGAAAAGAAGAAGAAAGAGAGCGAGGTTGAGGCAACGAAGTGGACGCCTTGGAGCAAAGAGCTTAGTCGAGGTCCTCGGTGATAGCACGCATCATAACCTTCCTTGAACCTGCTCCATGAATATTGAATGACTTTTGAATTTTCATGGCCCTCCATAATTATTTCGGCCTCGCGGACTATCCACTTTCTAGCTCGGCATGTCAGCGCAGTATAGCTCCAATAGCCGCCACCCATGCCCCATCCCAAACCACCGCGCGCGCATTGAAGATATCCAAACTCATCCTCGCGGTAACGGATCGGATCTATTATCGGCAGGGTCTATGCGAGTCGAGTAGCTTGAAGTCATAAGTCGCGTAAACTGGATATCAAGCCATGCCAAGCGGTTTGAGGAAAGCCAGCAGACATTGAGGCCCGAGATAAGGCATCATCCCTCCGGTACTAGGTATGATTGAAATTCCAATCTCTCTAGCCCTGGAGGTATTCCTGCAAAGATACCACTTAGAAAAACCTTGTAAAGTATCACCCTTCCCATCGCCACGCGAGACCGGACTCATGACCCATGGGGCATCGCATTCCGATCCGATCCGATCACGCTCTCAGCATCAGTCCACAGACAAGACAACTCCAATTACCCCATAATTGAATGAGTCACTCCAACCTTGGAAGTGTATCTATGTGTACCCCTCGATAGGGAAACAGCGACAACTTGGATAGGAGCACGGCCCCGTTTAATGTCCGGGTGCGCGGAGTCCGCCGATGCCCTCCCGCTTGACATCTCCACCTTTGCGCGGGGTGGCGGGGTATGGGTCGATGCTTTCCGGTCTTTGATGTTTCTTCGTGGTTGGTCTGGTCTGTGATGTACGGAGTAGAGATCTACGGATCAGTTCTGGGGGTGGATTTGGGTCGCGGGTCTTGAGGCTCCCGACGGGAGGTCTTGGTTTATATATACAACGGTCCAAATGCCAGGTATTCGGGTTTATTGATTAATGCCCAGGTGAAATCTTTATAAGATAAGTTTAATAGAACGATAAGTTGATGTTTTACACCAAGAGCGTATTCTATAAGTGCGAACTGCGGGTTTGTAGATTTATCTTGTGCCTTCCTAATCGGGTTGACGGACACATACTATGTAGTGAAGAGTAACCCTGGAATTCCAAGGCGACGCCAAAGGAGATGGAATTCACGGAATCGAGTTCAAGGTTACTTCGAGCCTCGGAGTTTGGTTTTCTTGCTAGGCACTCTTCTCTCTGCCGCCACTGCTCTTCAGGACTTGGTCACCAAAGGTCGCGTGACCACCTCCAGGCTTCCAAGGTTGAAAGGCTTCATCGCATTTGATAGACCTTAACTTACAACCATATGTGATAAAATTGTGGTTTCATATTTATAGATAGAATTATTCCTAGTCTTGCTCAATACTGCCTGATCAGTTCATCGCGGCCCTCCCCAGCCCCTCTTCATTATGGCCTTTTAGCACCATACAGCGAGAATCAAGTCAAAATAAAGTCACGGCGAGTGGGACTAGTGTCAAAGCATGGGCACCCATCACGTCATAGTTCTGGAGCGTGCTTCACTTTCTAGTCCTCCCACATGGATACTTCTAGGTGCCTGACAGAGCCCCGATGCTTATGCGGTACCAGACCATGGGACGGGGAGGACCAAGCAATGCATACAGGTCCGAGAGATAGGGGATCTGAACTATAGCAATAGTACTAGGTACCTATACCGACGGAGGGATGCACGTGCGAGGACTTCCAGAAGGAAAACAAGCTTCGGTGCCCCGCAGATAATGAATAATAGCATACAGTCACCATTGACCCCCGTGGAACTGATATCGGAATAAGGACCGTGTTAGATCTGCATCTGCATCCGGATCCCCGGTGAGCCCACCCCCAGAAAGCTCAAGCCAAGCCCGCAAGGAGTGGAGTTGCATCTCAATTTTAGATATGTGTCTGCGACCCCAGATTGGTGTGCAAGTATGGGGGCCCCTCAAACATGGGGTGTGGCGAAGGATGGTCGTAATGCTGCACGGTGCATAGCCCTCTTACGTAGACCTCGTAGAGTTCGCATACATCTCTGCTTGGCTGAGGTGGTCATGATATTCAATGATTGTCAATGATAGTCGCATGATAATCCAGTGATATTAATCCGCTAGGCAGCGCCACAAGATAGGCAAAGAGGACACGAATACTCCGTATTCCGTCCTCCGTCCGGCGTACTTTGGGCACACTCAGGACGGAGTAGCGGGCTACCATAGGTACTCTACATACGGAGCGGCAGGTTGGTGCAGCTGGGCAGAAGCCTAAGAATGGGCAGGTCCGATCATCGGCCCAAGTCAAATGCAGTTAACCGCTCTTGGCAGGCGGCATTGGGCCGGGGAACCCTGGGGATTCCACTCCGATGACTATTTGAGCTATGACCATTGGGCGATCTGGGTACTTTGGACGGAGTACGACAGTCCGGGCAGTACCAATGCCTTCTGTACACCTACTAGTAGTTACCTAGGTACATAGGCAGTCGAGTATGTACGACTATGTACAGTCGTACCAGTGACTTTATACAAACACCATATGCACACATAGCATTGAGTATAGTAAGTATAACTATCAAGTGTTCTCATCACCCCTCAGTGGGGCGATAAAGAGTATGAATAAAAGGATGTGAAACGGAAAAGGGCGATCAGATAAGACACACGTGACTTATGCCGAGCCAAACTGCCGAAGTTGGTAGCTAGTGGCGGATCCCTGGGTCTTTAGGTTTTAATGCATGCAGTAGACTGTTCGCATCATCGATTATGATTCCCAGGGTTATAACATAGTATCGAACAATTATATTACGATGAGAAGAGGGGAATTAAATTCCATGGCCTGCGACCATCTCCTGGAGGCGTCTCCAGGCCTTTATGCACAGGTAGCATGTTACGTCGGAGACCGACGACAGCAGATCGGGAGGAATAGGGAGGACGAGGAAGAAATAGGGTGTGATAAAGACAGAAAGGTGGGAGTAATACAAACAGGCACCGGTCCTGAGTGGCCAGTGACTGTGGCCACCGGTGGGGAGCCGCCACTCGCCTAAGATAAGGTAATTCTGTGAGGTTAAAGCATAAGATAACATTCTCCCGGCCCCGGTCTTCGGACGTTTCCTCCCGGCCATTGCGCCCCTTCATTGGTGTGTCGTTCGCCTCCGCTCCTCCCCAATCCGTCCAACCTGAGGGTCTTGGTACTCCGTCGACGCTGGAAAACATGCCCTTTTTGCCCCGTCACTGTCCGGCACCTCTCGTCCGACTCCGGCCTCCACCTGTATATATTTCTTCAACTCCCCCTCCCCTTCTCTCTTCATTGTCACACACTCGGGGCTCTCTAATATCTATAATATAAAGGTCATTGCAAAGCATTGATCTACCCAACCTCAAATCACCCCCAACCAAAAGACAACTCCCTCACAATGTCCAACCTTCCCTACGAGCCCGAGTTCGAGCAGGCCTACAAGGGTATGTGCAATTCTCTTCGGGATCGGGATGTGGTCCCAGTGTCTCGGCTTTGACTAATCCCGAACAGAACTCGCCTCCACTCTCGAGAACTCCACTCTTTTCCAGAAGAAGCCTGAGTACCGCAAGGCCCTCCAGGTCGTCTCCGTGCCCGAGCGCGTCGTTCAATTCCGCGTGGTCTGGGAAGATGACAACCAGCAGGTGAGCCAATTGCGATCCAGGACTCGTCACCACCGTCTAATGCCTCCCAGGTCCAAATCAACCGTGGTTACCGCGTGCAGTTCAACTCCGCTCTCGGCCCCTACAAGGGTGGTCTCCGCTTCCACCCCTCCGTCAACCTATCCATCCTCAAGTTCCTCGGTTTCGAGCAGATCTTCAAGAATGCCTTGACCGGTCTCAACATGGGTGGTGGTAAGGGTGGCTCCGACTTCGACCCCAAGGGCAAGTCCGACAACGAGATCCGCCGCTTCTGTGTTTCCTTCATGACTGAGCTCTGCAAGCACATCGGTGCCGACACCGATGTGCCCGCTGGTGACATTGGTGTCACTGGCCGCGAGGTCGGCTTCATGTTCGGTCAGTACAAGAAGATCCGCAACGCCTGGGAGGGTGTCCTCACCGGTAAGGGCGGCACCTGGGGTGGTTCTCTCATCCGCCCCGAGGCCACTGGTTACGGTGTGGTCTACTACGTCGAGCACATGATCAAGTACGCCACCGAGGGCAAGGAGTCCTTCGCTGGCAAGCGCGTCGCCATCTCCGGCTCCGGCAACGTCGCCCAGTACGCCGCTCTGAAGGTCATTGAGCTCGGCGGTTCCGTCGTCTCCCTCTCCGACTCCCAGGGTGCTCTCGTCCTCCAGGGTGAGGAGGGCTCCTTCACCCCCGAGGAGATCAACACCATCGCCGCCATCAAGGTCGAGCGCAAGCAAATCTCCGAGCTCGCCACCACCGAGGCCTTCAGCTCCAAGTTCAAGTACATCCCCGGTGCCCGCCCCTGGACCAACATCACTGGCCGCATCGACGTCGCTCTCCCCTCCGCCACCCAGAACGAGGTCTCCGGCGACGAGGCCAAGGCTCTCATTGCCGCCGGCTGCAAGTTCATCGCTGAGGGTTCCAACATGGGTTCCACCCAGGACGCCATCGATGTCTTCGAGGCTCACCGTGACGCCAACAAGTCCGAGGCCATCTGGTACGCTCCCGGTAAGGCCGCCAACGCCGGTGGTGTCGCCGTCTCCGGTCTCGAGATGGCCCAGAACTCCGCCCGTGTCAACTGGTCCCGCGAGGAGGTCGACACCCGCCTCAAGAACATCATGGAGGATTGCTTCAACAACGGTCTCGCTACCGCCAAGGAGTACGCTACCCCTGCTGAGGGTGCTCTGCCTTCTCTCGTTGCTGGTTCCAACATTGCTGGCTTCACCAAGGTCGCTGAGGCCATGAAGGACCACGGTGACTGGTGGTAGATTACTCGCCCAGTCCTTTGATGATTCCGTGCTTCGGCCGGCTGTGATGCATTTTCTTCTTGTTAAATAGCTTTTTACCCTTTTTGAGCGGGTTATTTGTTTTGGATAGAGGCGCAGGTTTCTCTGCATTTGATTGATATCCCCTGAGCAGTGTTTGTCTGGGATTTATGACAATGAGAATGAATGAATGATTTAATACACATCTTCCAGTAATCTTCCGACGCTTGTAAGACTTCAACCTTGAAAGGCTATAGCCAGCTGTGCTATACCCAATTATACCATTTCTGGGACCTCCGCCCGGTCGGATAAAATCTCCCTCCAGCCGTCCTGCAGACCTTAATCCTATAAAACAACTTAAACCTCGTCTCCGCACGTAACGAACTTGAAGCTGTCCAAACCGATCACCGCACCCCGGACTATACTTGTGCCTGAGGCATCAGGCACGTGATCATATTGATTGCTTACGTAATATTATTTCGGTCGCGCTTTGAAGCATCCCATCCCAGCCTTGGAATCAATAACCAGGATTAAAGGCGCCCAAGTCAAAGACTTGCAATCGACGCGCTCGATCTATTGATCCTCCCAAATCTCGTGTGTCAAGTCCACGGGTGGCATGTTGTGATGCTGGCGGAGGCACCCGAGCAATGGAGGACCTTCCTCCACCAATGTCTAACCAATCGCATTGACATTGACGAATTCACCGACCTGTCAGGTCTCCTCCTGGCCAGGTCCCCAGTCAAAGAGCATGAGCTGCTGGACTTGCTGCTCCAAGCCCGGGCAGACTCAAGCATCACCTGGGACCCCCTGCTGCCGCTGTATGTGGATGGGCTATGCAGGGTGGGCCGGGTGAAGAGCTCTGCTGCGCTGGCGGGTGTCTTGAGACACTCTTCTATTCAGGGGGATCGGCCGTCCACGCTCATGACTGATATCAAGGTCGTGCAGGATGTGATGATGTTTGTTTCGACGGGGTCGATTCCTAAGACGGCGACTGAGGCCGCGGATATTTATTCGGTCACGGTCGATTGGGTCGTTGCTGTTGTTGCTTGGCATCATAGGGACGGGTCGACGGGGCTGGTGGGCTCGCCTGATGCGGTTTCGTTGTTTGAGTCATTGGGCATTTTGCTGGCTGCTTTGTCGGGGACTAATAAGGGGTTGGAGGTTTTGTCGAGTGACTTTAATCAAGGTATGTTACTTTTTTGGTCTGGTTTGGTTGCTTTCGTTTGATCTCGGGTTGACGGGCTTTTAGGGCTGAAAGCAAAGCTGGGCCAGGCTTTGTCGTCTTATTTGCCGCTTTGCGTGGATGTTTCCCTGTCCTTGAGACAGCGTCTTGAAGAGCTGCAGAAGATCTTCCATTTATACCCGGATCAGCCGTCCAAAACGCTGGATGAGCCTGCTATCAACGGGATGAATGTCAATGCTCTTCAGTTTGAGGCGTCGGTGATGGATAGTCCCGCTGTTGACACTAGAGCCGGACTCTATGTTTATATTAATTCGATGGTATGTCCGTATAAGTATACCCCGGAGATCACTCGTGGCTAATAGTTAAAGGTCGTCGGCCGTCCTCTGGTTGATGATACTATTCTGATCAATTATCTCACCAATCGATACCAAGTGAGTTACACGTCCACTGCTCTCCCATTCTGTGGCGAAAATGCTTACATCTTCAGGGTCAAAACGATGTTCTCATTGAAAAAGTTATCACAGCTACATTTGATGTGTTGTCCAACGGTGTATACCGCAATGAGTCCAGCAGGACGATGTTCCTTTTCCGGTCCTTTTTGGTCAACAAGCTCCCTGCATTCTTTGCCGCTATCTCGGCGGCGTCTATGGTTCCAATATCCATGGAATTATGCATCAGTCAAGCCTTGAGCCGCCTGGACCCAAATGCGTTCCCTTCATTCTCACAGATGTTCTCTATGCAGGGTAGTAGTGTTCTATCGGATGCTCGCCAGGAGTTCCTTTTTGCTTGCGCATCACACAAGCTCATTGAGGAGTCTAGCATTGAACAGCTTTTGGGAGAGAACCCCATGCAGACATTGCCTGGTGGCGGTCCCTATATCAAAGATGATATTATCTCACAGATAAATAACAACCATGAAAGGGCGGAGCAGCTCATTGGGGAAATTGAGTCAATGGAGGGTAATGCAGGCGCTATAGTTGGCGCGGTGGTCGAGGTATGTGCGAACAAAGCGTACTGTCAACAGCCAGCTAATCTCAGACCAGGTTATGCACAGTCTGTGCCATCAAAAAGAGACAATGACTCTGAAAAACATTTGCAACTCGCTTTCGCGTCGTCCGCAGACGCTGGATGTTATTTTGCTGTTCCGAAGCGCAAAACAGGTCCTGCAACCTCTTTGCTCTGTCCTTGACTCTTGGAAGTGGGATGAGGACCAGGGTGAGAACCAGCCTGTCTATGATGAATTCGGCAGTATTCTCTTGCTTGTCCTTGCGTTCAAGTATCGTTATGACCTGAGCCCATCCGACCTGGGTATCTCGAGCAATGATTCATTCTTGCTGAAACTTCTGGACCGCGGTGCTTGCAGCCAGAAGCTGGCAGACCTGAGCGAGAAGCAGAACAAGGATCTTGGTGCTTGGATCGGTGCTCTTTTCATCGCCGAGGGCATCAGTGAGGAGATCATGTCCTCTTGCAGTCCGCATGAGCTCTACATGCTAGTGGCGACACTATTCGACCAGAGTCTCGGCGCGTGTGAATCTGGGAAACTAGAATTCGAGACACTGAAAGGCGGATTTGAATGTAAGACGGCCAGCCATGCAATCGCAATCTAGCTAACACCTACAGATCTCCTCGAGCCCTTCCTTCTTCCATCCCTAGTGCTCGCCTTGACCTGGCTAGGAAATCACATCTGGGAATCCGAAACCGACCCAACGATTCCCCTCAAAGCCCTTTACTCCCTCATCAGACCAAGCTCGATCTCCGGTGAAGCTCAAGCCATCCACCAAACGGTCCTCAACATTACCGCACGCCCACTAGAGGAACAACTCAAGAATGTGCGCACAAGACACCAATCACGCACGGACATCAAACCCATCCTAGATGCCCTCGAGCCCTACCTCTCCTTCCGCCGCGTAGGCAGCTGCCACCGCACCGAACTAGACACCTGGACCTCCCACACAACCGGCGGCCTCCTAACCAGCATCCGCACAACCCTCCAATCCCTCGTCCTCTGGTCCTCGAACCCCGAAATCAACCTTGCCCCGGTAACATACACCCACCGCCAACTCCTAACCGGCATCCGAATGCTAGGCGCCACCCGCGTCCTCTGCACCCTCATCGACGAAGTCAAGCGCCAATCCGAAACCGGCAATGCCCACATCGCCCTCGACATCGCAACCACAATGATCTGCGCCCCGATGCCCGAATCCTTCGCCCTAGACCAGAACAACTATCATCCCGAAAAGCCAGTGCCGCGCTGTGCGATCCTCACGCTCCGCGATGCTCTTGCTCTCTCGCACGATAATGTTCCTAAGATCTCCGAGACGGATCCCCTACGCGCGGAAGTCATTGTTCGGCTTGCGAGGCGGGTGAATGTTCTTACTGCGCCGCCTTCGCAGGTCTCGAATATCGATGTTAGTAATATTATTCAGAACATGGAGCTGGGTGTCGAGAGTGATCGCATGGATCTGGAGCCGTCTGCTGCGGATGTTGCGGGGAATACGGTTGGTGAGGATGATCCGGAGAATATCAATCGCATGCTTGATAAGGCTGCTGCCGCGGCGGCGGCTGTGGGCATGGATGGTGGTATGGACGGTGGTATGGATGGAGGTATGGATAATGGTATGGGGGCTGGCATGGACAGTGGCATGGATGGTGGAATGGATGGCGGTATGGGACAGGATATGGGACTTGATACCGGAGCTGGGATGGATGCCATTGACGATGTGCTCAACGCAGCTGATATGGCGGTTGGAAACCCCGAATTTTTGGATCTGGATATGGAGGGCATGTTTTAGATGTCCGTCTGGGGCAACATAAGTATATTGATGCATGTATATGTAACATTTATTCTATTTAGGTAGGCGTTTGTGGTACTCTATCTGCTGGCATTTGAAGTTGAATATGCATTCAAAGGTGTTACAAATCGCGTGTTATAAATTGGATCTTGCATTGAACCTCCAGAGGGATAGCAAAAGGGCACAATTCCATGGCCAGTGACTTAGCAGGATTGGATATCCCCTGACTTCATGCATATTCGCGTCACCGTGATTGGGACAGGAACACACCTGAGCGTGCAAACTTGTTCTCGGTCAAACTCTTTTCGAGAACCGCATGTTCCGGGTCTGCTCAGCTAGCCACGATCTCAGATACACTAGAGAAGTGAATCTTACAAATGTACTCCGTACCTAAGTCCCATTGTAAGCGTGAGGTCCTACCGTTCTTGTACAGGGCAGAGTCTAGTCCTCGCAATTGGCAGAGATCTGTGGATCACGTAAAATCTTCGTGTCTGACACACTATATGCCAAGGCTTGGTCACCTCCTGCAGTCTGTTAGTGTGAGATTCGAGCATACAGTAGTATTGTAAATACTTCGAGGTTCAGTGACTGAAGCGCAATTCTCGCTCCTCCGTATATCAAATCATGGCCACTGCAGGTACCTGCTTCGGACTCCACACTGTGATGAGGATGCAGCACCACAAGCGACCAGCCACTGAGGATGTGCGTAGTTCACGCTGGATAAGTTCTCCGGGGGGCGAATCCCCGCCTGTTTGACCTTCCTGATTGGGAATTCACGACGCACTCGAGCTCCATCGGGAAAAGGACAGCCTCTGCCACTCTGTACGGAGAACAGAATGGTATCGTCATTGAAACAAGCCTGGAGGGTCCCAAAGCGTCAAGTGTAATCACTGTAAATGACGATCCGAGCCTTTGCAATGGGCCGAACCGGGTCAACCTTTTACTTGTTCTGGACTTTCCTCACTGACCATCATTGCCTAACTGCAGCAAGCTTGGCCCGGCTGAATGGAATCTTCTCAGCCGATTCCACTTGGTGAAGGTAGTCGAACTCAAACCTCCAGGGCTGCCGTGAGATGAGCGTAAGCAGAGGAGTGAGATTGGGATTTCGATCCACTGCATTGCACGAGGCAACGCACGAATATGCATAGGAGTGGAAACTCGCCCCCGTCTGACATAGTTCCCCTTGATCTGACAGTATCAGAACCATATTCGGCGCGGTGAGGAACGTGAGTCCCTGCGCTCGAGCTCTTTTCTGCAGGACGGCGCACGCTTCCTTGTTTCTTCTGGGCTGAAGCTTGTCACAGGTTCGGCCTGAGGTTTCTCGTCACCATGCAGGATCGCTGATCGCTCGGAAAATATCCGTTTAAGGATGTTCAAGTGGGGGAGGGGCGTTCGAAGGACTCCATATCGGATCCTCGCGTCGGGAGGTTTGGCCTTGTCGTTCTGATTGGGGTTTTGGGGGAGACGCGTGCAGCCGAGGATTCTTTTTCCTCCTGAGCAATGTTGTTTCGTCAACAATCCCCATTCTCCGTCTGATCCTTTCGCGGCAAGTCAATCCTCCAATACGTCCCGAGCAACTCGGCCAAGAAGAGATCGGCAATATGAGTGGGGTCCACAGGCACGTTCTCCCAGTTATGTCCGAAAAGGAAAGGCTCAAGCCCCTTTGGATTAATATATGCTCGTGTAGTTGTCGAACTTCAAATAATTGGGCCACTTGATCGCCGTTGGGTTGCTCCACTACAACTCTTGCATCCAATTCCGAGCTAAACGAGAGCTTCACCCGTGGAGCAATTTTCGGTGCGAAGCTTGTGAGCTTAAGTGAATTGGAGACTTGCTGAGAGTACAGAAGGTCAATTTGAAGTTGAGTGGTCAACTCAATTTCTCATGATACACCAGGGCTTACCCGGGTCCTCGTATGCCGTCCCCCATCCTCTCTTGGTACTATACTCCATACTGTTCGTACACATCTGGAATAACAAGTAATTTCGGAAACTCGGAAGCAGTGGAGTTGGCGAGATCGCGCTACCAACTGTGGAGTGTGACGCTGCAGCTTCAAAATTCAGACTGCCCGGGGAGGTAGCTTAACAGAAGCTGTTACCCTACGGGGTACTGGTAGAAACCAATGATCACCGCAACATGGACCGAGTGAACACACAGCTGTCAAGGCTAAATCCCACGTGAGATCTGTATTTCCGGTGCTCTGGATTAGTGTCAATAAAAGGAGAACGGAGTATACTAGTAGCAGCCTCAAACCTGAGATCAGAATTTTAATTAATTGAGTGTCGCCTCTATCACAAAAGACGCGACCCGTGTGCCAAAGTCCCCAAACCTGTCAAATTCCCCCCCTTTCATCCCGTCCCAGGGACATCGCGGGATAGGTGGAGTGTTCGCGTTTACACTTTCAACTGTGAACTATTGATCCTTCCAACGGCCAGCACGCGATACAAGGTTCTCAATAGTCTACCGCTCTGTAGGAGATCTACCTTTTTTAATCCTAATAGTCGTAGTATTCTCTCAACCTGTGTTCTGACTTCGGAGTATTCGGGGACCATTTGGTCTCATAGGGGCTTCTATCCCCACACGAACCCCTGCTCGCACACCAGATTAGGTCAACGCCAGGGGTGACAGGGCAGACTTCGTACATTAGCTCCGCATAGTGTTCAAGCACGTGAAGTGTAGAACAAAGAAACTCGCACAGGGAGCTTGCCTCTCCGATGCAGAGATCGCCCTATGAGCCGGAATATTCCCGCTTGGAACTCAACCGAAACTCTGCGACTGCGGCACAGCCCCTGGACGAGAAATCATATCAAGGATGGTATCATGGTATGGACTTTGTAATGAAAAACCAATTCCTCCCTCAGACGCGGAACAATAGACCCAGGCAGAGTTTTGTTGCTTGGATCATCTCAGCTATGGAGTATACAACACCAAACAAACCGATGATCACATATTGCATCAAGCCCCCAAACTACGTACTGTAGATCTTTCTTTCTTGTGGGAACACAATCCACTCCATTTACCCAGCCCTTTGTCTTTGGGACCGGGATCCTTTCCGGCGACCCTATAGTCAAACTACATACAGAAAAGCAATAAGAGACCACCAAAATTGGGACTTCGGGTCCATCCGCCACCGTCTGGACTCGATAATCGCCCTCCGAAATTTGAGCTAACAGACCCCGAATAAAGATATGACAAAGAAATCCTTCGCGCGTGGCGCCGGACCCCGGTCGGCCTTGCGCTGCCTCGGGGTCCTCCACCAACACGGAGTCTACAGCCGGCGAGGTTCCTCCATTCGATCCCATGTCAGGTAACATAAGCTATGAGAGATATGTGTGGCGTCGTGACATGGATCAAGGGGCTTGAGGGCGTGGAGTCCGAACCTTTTACAGATCTATCCAACTGCCGGTTAGACCGTTGCGCGGGAACGTGTTAGTCAATCTCCAGTTGCCTTCTGGTGGCTTTCTAGACATTTCGCGGATGTTTTTCCGGGAGATTACTACCTACTAGTTCTGATTTACGTCGGCATACGGTACAGTACTCTTAGGGCTTGGAGGGATTTGCTACGAGATTTTCGCTCTCCCAGTCTAATTTATTGGAGCTAAAGGGATGGTGGAGACTGGCGTGTGGATAGTTTCTATCTTTCTTTGTTCACTTGCCCCATATCGTAGCCGAGAGTACTCCGTTCTGTAAATATTATTCGGGAGCCTAGTGATCTAGTGTCGCATAAAAATAGTCGTGTATTGATGAACTTTGTAAATCTCCCGAGTCCTTCCAAGGTTTACAGAGTATGGAGTATAGTTAAAACACCCGATACATATTTCCCGGTTTGGCTTCCCGTCCAACCCCCGTGAATACCTAGGCACCTACTAGTTGGACATACACGTCAGATGGAATCGGCGAAATCTAGACTCTGAAATGACTGATTTGCTCACCTTGGAGACTTTGTGTTCATATCCGTCAGTACTTGTATGGCTCTTTCAAAATTGGGCTTGGAACGGATGACCCCTGGCATCCCGAGGGGGAACTCCGTATATTGTGCTATGATCCATGGATGGACCTGTCTTTAATTCAATGCCCAAAATCCAGGGTCTCATTCTCTCACTAGTTCACTATTCTTCGGCAAAAACTATACATACCAGTAGCGTTGTACATTCTTTGCCACCATTTCTGGCTCCCTATGACATCATCGCGAAAGTATCCAGCTGAAGCATCGAGAAAAGAAAGATTTGTCCATATGGTGAATGATCTACAGTGTATGAAGTATAGTAAGCAAGATCCACAGCATATGTCTCGAGCCGAGGAGGTAAGATGGCTTGTGGCCAATAGGTGAATTGAGTTCACACTAAGGAGAGCTAAGTAGAACTATATCGTACAGAGACCATGGATTGTTACTCGCACAATCGCGAACATGCTGGGAAAAAACAATGGATGCTATAAAAACTCGGTGAGCAAAATTACCAGACATTACAACAATCCGTGTGCATGTAGAACTGCACTTTCCAGACCGACTTATCGAGATCTAGCCCAGTAGTCCTAGTTTTAGAGCGCGATCTTGCAGTTGACGCAGGTACTTGCCTTCCTAGAATATGATTGGAGCTAGCATATGCACCTAATCCCGGTATATCAGCCTCAGCCATCCTTCTCGCCAGAGCTCAAATCCAAGATGTTACACGACGTGAACTGAAGACTTGGCCGGTGTGATGTTCGTTGCAGTTCCTTCTACTTCCACTGTCCGGTAGGGATTTTTACATACTGCATACCCAGGTATGCAATCTTGGAGTAGGATACTGGTAGATGATCGACTAGTGTGGGAGATCTGTCCCAGAGATATATTCTAAGGTTTCTAATATCGCCAATTGGCGATATATAGTTCAGGTCTGGATCAACGTCTAGCTATCAAATAGATTAACAACTTCATATTTGCGCCTAAAACTACGCTTCTTACATCCCAGCGCTCAACACAGACCCCAGGGTATCCTTTGACAACATTACAACCCAATCAAGAGGATTCTCAAATATCAATCTCCACTTGTATACTCGCCTGCCCGGTGAGGAAACCACTTCCAAGGTTGCCACGTTCCATCTTTCGGATAGCAACATTCAGTTTGGATCTAGACTGGAACTTCAAGACATCGACTCAGATTCCCGGCCACTTCCCCTGTCTTTGGCAATTGAAGCTACCAAGAGGCTGAATAAATTGTCTCACGTAAAATATTCCAAGTCGAGATAGCATGACACACGGAGCTGCAAGCGCCCCCATATCCTAGGAAAATATCGGAGAAATTGTCTAGACACCTTCCCGAGCACTTCGTTCTCGACCTTCAAATCCCCGACAATCGAGAGAAACATATCCCGTGGTTATCGCGCAATCGTCGACTCTGACCCAGCTCCGGTTCCGTCAACTCCTACCAAATACGGAACTGGGCCGTACTTCCTGACACTGGCAAGTGGATCATGAAGTATCCGTGACGACTCACTGTTGACGATCCCTTGGTCGACAGTCGACAGCACAATGGATCTTGCACAAAGTCCTTTGGGAGAATGGCCGTGCATGCCCCACTACTTGGGCACGAGCGCGGGACGTGATCTGCTTGTGTGCCATGCAGCTCACGAGTCCCCAAATTGATAGGCAGGGCAGGGCGCTAAATTAGTTTATACGGAGCACTACAGTAGTAGTACGTGGGCGATATCCCGCAAGCAAACAATACAGACAATCGAGCCCATTGTACAGTATTCTGCACGCAGAGTCGTACAGCTCTTCTCCAGAACCCACAATTGAACGGGATATCAAAGCGTTTCAAGTTCGAACCCCACCCACTAATATTTGAGGTCGAATCCAGACATTCCACAGTTCCTACTCCACAGCGTAATAAATTCGATCAGATAGAGTGCTATGAGACCTGGCCCAAGCTGTCCACGGTTCGACTGTCCCGGCACGGACATGCCTCCCATTCAAGATTTAGCTTGCAGATCCCATTTAGCATATGGATGCTCACCCGCTCCGATGTGATAAGGCGGAGGGGGCTTGCATTCAATCTAACAACGGCCATTGGACCAGAGCGGTCTTTCTTGTGTATTTTTGATTGCCCTACGAGCTGGGACTGGCCTCGCATTGGTCAATAGATGCCGGTTTGGCTGACATACATTAGTTACCCACTAGCCCTGGGGGACTAAGTAGTTTCGAGGTAACAATTCCAGAACATGTGACGGCTGAGCCATGCACGCGTAGGAGAAATAAGTATGCGTTTTCTTGGATTGGAATCCCGACCGGCAACTGCAGAATCACCGCGGCGATGCAGTTTCGCAGAAACTGGTGCACGACGTGTGAAGGACCAAAGTACGGAGTAGCTATGGGTAATACCTATGGGTTACCTAGGTACTCGTATGCAGCTCTTGCTCTCCAGTTTTGTGACTAGACTGCGATCACACTATATCCACGAGCTTCATTTTTGCGACTTCAGTGCCCCAGCCACTGCGAAGGAATTACTAACAAATTGAGAGATGCGCAGTTTTTGAATATCGCTGTTTTTGTTTTATACCATTAGTGTCATTCCGTACAGAGTAACTGGAGCACTAGACAATTCGAGTCCAGCTTCTATTCTGGTTGCGCAAAAGTACATGAAAATTTTCATCCGGCAGACACACCCGCGTTTGCCCCTGCGATTATTACAAACCTGGCTCCTTTCCAAGGTTGAATTGGACAACTGGAGTAGACAGCGGGTTTTTTCATTCCTGCATTCTACACGAATGCCTCTGCAGGCCTCGTGTAGCCCTTTCCGTGACAGCTACGCGTGTGTGGATCCTGTTTGCCAACGCGAACCTGTTCCCTTGGCTGCCCCACGCGGGAAAAAAAGGAAAATGGAGGGGAACTCGGTACAGGCCAGTCTGGTTGACAATGGAGACCGGGGGGTAGGGACAGGGGGAACCTCCGAAGTCAGAACAGATATCCATTTGGAGCTACTGTAGGTACCGAGGAAGAGTGTGAATCACAGGACGATCTTCATAACGGCCATCCCCAAAGAAAAAGAAAAGCACGCTGTCATCACCCAGACGGGCTGGTTACTGCGCCGTCGATCCCCATCCCGAAAGCCTTGACAGGTGAAAAGCGACCGTTTTGTCGGATGGATCGAGTCGCCCCTGTGGGCTTGGGCTTTGGCACACGGTCAATGCATTAAGACATGGCCTGATTAACCCCACAGAATGAATTTGGGTGGAATGATATGATTGGTCTCCAGGCAGAAGGGGTTTTTCAAATTGAACAAATTAGAATGGAGCATTTTCATGCGTTTGGACAGTTTTAGTGAGAGGTCTGGAACGAAGAGCGTTCGGCAGATGCAAGGTGGGTGGGAGTGACCCAGGGCAGTACTTGACGATCTTGTACCTTTTAGCCTGGTTCATGGTAGCGAGGGTACCTTCTTGGACGGTACTAGTGGTAGGTGCGTTTAGCCTGTCGGATGGCACACAGGCCAATTGCTCGGGAGATGGCATTCCCCCTTTTCTGTTTAACCGTAGACTGTACTTACTACGGAGTACTACGGAGTACTACGTAGGGTAGTAAAACTGCGGAGGGAGAGTACTGTAGTAGAGTATAACTACTCCGTAGCATGAATAGACGTGGACAGAAGATAAATACAGTTAGCCCCCAAAAGCAAAAAAGAAATCAAATATCAAGGAATAAATCGAAAATAAAATAATCCCGTACTTGTGGTATTGAACCCGTCACATTAGATCATAAGTACCCATACAGGCCCAGTACCAGTGGAGCTTGGATCGTCCCCGATCGAGTCCCCAAGGATTAGCTATTATTATTCCTCTCGAATCCCTCTTTTTCTCTACATTCACTTTGGTTCCTTTGATTCTTTTGGCTCTGCTAGTACTGATTGCTGCCGGTGGCAATTGTGACTATACTTAGCATTCTGACTATCCCTTCGGCCCTTGCGTGCCCCGAGGAACTTTCTCTGCACTGTCATTTCGCGGACCTTTACGTCCTTGCTGCGATCTTCGATAGCGCGCACCTGGTCCCAATCTCCAAAGCACCGTGTGACATTGGGTATTGTCCAACCACGCACGTTGAGACCTTCCCATCCCTATATTGGTTTAGGGTTAATCTGCGACCTCATCCCTCCGGCTGGACCTTGGATGCACTCGGCTCCTCGACAGGAAGTTTGTTTGGCCTTGTTTATAGTTTGATTACCTGTGATTACTCGATGTGGCCTTGTATGTGTCTCTTAATCGCCCCTCTCCTGGCATTCCACACCTTGCCCCGGTCTCCTGGGAATCTGCGCATTCCAAACAATCCCTATAACGCTCTATACTGTCATTTAGCCCTTGAGAGCCCCAATTGACCTAGATTGTGTAGGATCAACCCCAGCCTTCGGCAATCTGGTCCCCTCCATCCTTGATCATTCAACCGACACTCGTTCTTTCTCGATTACCACTTTGGAGTCAACCATGATCATTGCATCCATCGAATAAACTCCTACATCCAATGACCTCAGTGGCTGGGAACAGATACCAATCAATTATACACACGAGAGATGGAACCAATGAAGCCACACATCCCTCCGTTAAACATATCGAAATCCAACTCCAATCTACAGGACTCCCACGAGCACAGCAATACACAGAGTCGATTCTACACCACCTGGGGCTCATCTGAGATGACGCCTCCCTTAACACCACACACCCAAGAGACAAATATGGAACCCATGGAGGCACCGAGGCCTGTCTTCCACAACTACCTAAGAGCCTTCTATCCTTTTCACCCGGCCGGCGATGTCTCCCCGTCCACCGTTACTCTGCCCCTGGAACAGGGCGATATCATCTTGGTCCATTCCGTTCACACCAATGGCTGGGCCGATGGTACTTTATTAGATTCCGGGTATCGAGGCTGGCTCCCCACGAATTACTGCGAGGCGTACGACCAACAGCCGATGCGTCCCTTGTTGAAGGCCTTGACTGATTTCTGGGATATCATTCGAGGAGGATGCGGGTCATCACTAAAAGATTTCGGAAACCAGGATCTCATGAGAGGTCCCATAGCGGGCGTCCGGTTTTTGCTGGTAAGTGTGACCGTTAAAAGAGGTATACCACAGGGCTCATGATTCCACAGGAAAAATGCGAATGTCTGAAGAGAGAGTCTGCCCTGGTACAGAGATATGATGGACTTCGCCGACTCCGCAAGGCTTTGCTGTCTGACCTTTCTTCGCTGGTGAAAGCAGCGAAGAAGCTCCAGGAAGCGGCGAACGGGAGCCCATCCGAAGATGAGGTCGAACACATCTTGGATGAGATGCTTCTCAAGGCGTTCAAAATCGTCACTCGTGGAGTTCGCTTCCTCGACGTATGGAATGAAGAGGTCGGCCTGAGCAGGACTATCGCCGGCATGGATGGACCAGCCGACGGCCAGAATGATCTACCGCCAACCCCGGCTTCCGAGAACTTCAACATTGGCGAAGACGACTGCCCCGAAAGAAATGAGTCCCGAATGCTGGAATCCCGACAGATGGAATCAAGGCAAACGACGCGGAGCCGCATGGATATGAGCCGAATGTCAATGAATATGAGCCGACTGTCGATGCGCACCGACATGATGGACCCCCCGCCCAGACCGATCTCTGTCTCCGCCAAGAGAGTCTCTGTCTCGCATCGCATGTCAGTGTCCGGTCCCTCGGCTGCGATCTGTGCGCAGAACTTGGCATCCGAGCGACTTGGCACAACATACGATGGGTTCCTCGGCGTCCTCGGCTCGTTCATTGGGCTTCATATGCAGTCTCGCTCCTCGACCGAGCTTGTTGCGACGACCCAACAGGCTATGCAATCTTGCAGAGCTTTCCTCAACGTCGTGGAGGCTGTCTGTGCGCACGACACTCAGCGTAGTGTGTTGCTCGACCAGGCACGCGACTCGATGGTCGAGAGGCTGTCGCAACTTGTCCACGCCGCCCGCGACGTTTCCTGCCCTTCGAATCTCCCCGAAGATGACATGGTATATATGCCGGACGATGGAAAACAACTAGTCGAAGCTGCGACGCTGTGTGTTCGCGCTGCTGGTAACTGCCTGGCCAAGGCACGTTTGGTCCTGGAACAAATTGGAGACATGGAGCTTGAGCCTGAGAATGACGGCGCTGGACAGGAGCCCATGGACTCCGAACACTCAGAGACTCCCGTCGCAGAATATGAGCGTCGTCTCCCACCTCCTCCCATTCAAATTCCCAGCACAACCTACTCTCCCCCTACACCTGCTCTCACCGACGCCACTACACCCTCTTCATTCCAGTCTCACATGGCTCACTCCCCTGCCAATCACTCTGCTCTCTCATCTATTCCCAACTCGGCTGTCCTCCCGACACACCTGGAGAACATCTCCTCCTTCTCTTCCACCGACAGTGGCTACCGCGAATCTCACAAATCCGACATGGGTGAGTCATTTGGACGCGGTATCACTTCCAACGGCAGCAGCTTTACATACCACAGCCGCGCTCGCGACTCCGAGATGAGTGGTCTTTCGCAAACCTCGACGCGGGCTACCTCCCCCGATATTGGCGGTAGCTTCCAAGGCAGTTTCAAGGTTCCCTCGCTGAAGGAGAGTGTCAGCTACTCTACTCTCGCGGAAGAGAACGAGGAGACGGAGGCCAACATTCTTGCGAAGACCTATGCTCATGAGCTCATCTATAAGGAAGGCTCGGTCATGGGCGGTAGCCTTCGTGCTCTCATCGAGAAATTGACCGCTCATCAATCGACACCTGACGCTTTGTTCGTGTCAACCTTCTACCTCACTTTCCGTCTCTTCGCTAGTCCACTCGAGTTCGCCGAAGCTCTTGCCGCTCGTTTTGAGTACATTGGTGATACCCCCCACGCTGCCGGTCCCGTCCGTCTTCGTGTCTATAATATCTTCAAGGGCTGGCTCGAGTCTCACTGGCGCCATGATCGCGACAACATCGCTCTGGAATTCATCGTCCATTTTGCTAGGACAAAACTTGCAGCTGATCTTCCTACTGCTGGTAAGCGTTTGCTTGACCTGGCAGAGAAGGTGTCAGCTGTTGGTGGTCCTGTTGTGCCGCGTCTGGTCTCTTCTATGGGAAAAACTAATACCTCGATTGCCCAATACATCCACCCCGATACTCCCCTCCCCCCTCCTGTCCTTGGCAAGAAGGAGCACAACTTGCTGAAGCAATGGAAGAACAACGAGGCCTCCATCACCATTTTGGACTTCGACCCCCTTGAGCTCGCCCGTCAATTGACAATCAAGGAATCGCGTATTTTCTGCGCCATTCTTCCGGAAGAGCTTCTTGACACTGAATGGACCCGAAAGTCTGGCTCATTGGCTGTGAACGTCCGTGCCATGTCCACTCTATCAACGGACCTCGCGCATCTCGTTGCCGACTCCATTTTGTGCCTCGAGGAGCCCAAGAAACGTGCTACTACCATCAAGCACTGGGTTAAGATTGCTGGGAAGTGCCTGGAGCTGAACAACTATGATTCCCTCATGGCGATAATTTGCTCCTTGAATTTGTCGATGATCTCGCGCCTGAAGAAGACCTGGGACATCGTCTCCCAAAAGACCAAGACTTCCCTCGAGCACCTTCGCGGCATCGTTGATGTCTCCCGCAACTATGCGGTTCTCCGCCAACGTCTTCAAAACCATGTGCCCCCCTGTCTCCCCTTCGTCGGCACCTACCTTACCGATCTTACCTTTGTCGACCACGGCAACCAGTCTTTGCGCACACTCTGCACCGACGAGAGTGAGATGGACGTGATCAATTTTGACAAGCACATGAAGACAGCACGTATCATCAGCGAACTCCAGCGATTCCAGATCCCCTACCGCCTCACCGAAGTTCCTGAACTTCAGGCATGGATGCAAAATGAGCTAGTGCGCGTGCGTTCCAACGGCGACGAGACAACCAGCCAACTCTTCTATCGCCGCTCATTGGTTCTTGAACCCAGAGAACAATCTCGCAGTGCAAACACCCTGCACTCTCAGGACTCAAGTCCTCCCTCTATCCTTGACAACGCCAAGGACAAGTTTGACTTCCTTTCCTGGACCAACCAAGGCAAAGTCAAGTCTGTGCCGACCCATGGCTAATCTATCCACTACATCACACCTATCATTCATATAACGACTCACGACCGCACTTCATGTTCCCGCCACCTTCTTCTTTCCAACCATGTTCTACTATGCTCCATTTCTTCTCATTTGCGTGTGAATATCCTACGTTTTACCATTACCTCTTTATCTCTTCATCTCTATCTCTTTTATTGCTGGGCGGCGCTTTTGATTCATCTTTTTACGCGATTTCTCCCTTGGGAACGCGTTGGAAAAGCGGCTATGTATGAAACGAGGTGCTTCGGATATATGGAGTTTACCAATGGCCTTGCTCTTTTTGTGTTTATCTTGCCTGGTCTTACGGTGGGTTGGGAAAACGGATTGGAGATTATTCCCTATTATCGACTCATGTAATTAGACAGGATTCGTTGCCTCACGGCTTCTGTACAGGCGCGGCTCTGACCGCTTGCAATGCAATGCATCTTTACTTCAACTCATTCTCTTTTGCTCGTAGTTCAAGACTCACAAAATGGTAGGCAGGCTCTGGTGCTGAAGTTCTGATAGATTTCCACACTTCAGCCCGCAGTATAGAGCAAGTCAAAGTGCACATCGCAGCCTCTGTTTCCCTCACATTCAGATCAAGCTCAGGATCAACGCACTAGTGATGGGCCCTCATTCACAGGGACTCAGTGCTCGATTATCCAGCGCGATGCATCAGAAACCAAGAACGCAATAACAAGGTCAAGATCAGTCTCGGTATTACCCAATTTGTTCCCAAGGCAACACGATCATTCATGCAATAACCATGCCGCCCCTCGTCTTCAGATACGGAAAGACAGCCTAGCTCATGAAGATAGCACCCTTGGTATTGACATCAAGCATGCGATTCAACTCTGTCGGATAAAATCTGGGATGCTACGATTTCGCTCACATCGTCTTGGATGTCGCATATCACTAGGTGGACGCCGTGCGCGGCGAAGACTTCCGCGGCCGTTGCCGATCCCCAAGGCGCAGCCGGTGATCAGTACGCGTTTACCGGCGATTGAAGGGATGATGTGACATGCCGTTTCGTCTACTGGACAGTCTCCGTGCGGGGTTCTGGGACACATGGTGGTTTCTCGAGATTGTAGATACTTAGTTGACTATAGATCTGTGAACTCGATTGCACCATCGCGCTGATTGACCCGATTGCTACGTAGAAGATCTGAAAATTCCGGTGCAGCCTGGCATTCATCGCACCATGAGTTTCGAATCTGTCTGGGGTATGTACGCCCCGAGTCCGAGCTGGATCTAGTGTGTAGCCATGGGGAGGATGGGGGAATGTCTGACCGGGATGTCTGAATTCAATGTGAAACTCTCAGACTCCTACGTAGAGAGGCTTCTGGTCTGTGTGGTCAAGCTGACATGTAGGCCCTTGTGAATCGTTATCTGTGTGATCAACTTTCTTAAGTGAAGTACAATCGACATCATCCGTGGTGATATCTCGGCTTGCCGAGCTCTGTGCTCAGTATGGAGTGCTCGTCTCTCATCACAGATCCTAAGTTTGCCCGATGCATTGATGATCGAGCAGCTTACAAGCTGTCATCACCTACACCGTAGGACGTATTACCACAGCGGGAATGGGAGCAATGAGCCCGGAACCTTGAGCACTTTGACCCTACACTGTTCTATACGCTATACTCTGTACTCTGTACTAACTTTTAGACACGGCATCAATATGACCTAGAACTGTCTGAGCGTAGGGATAGTTGGCTTTCGCGATGCATCTAAGCTTGGGTATCCTGGAGTGAATGCATCTACCACAACCGCCCAAGCCAAGTCCAATACGACTGAAACGGTGTGGAAAGAGGCGAATTTGAAGCCCAACACTGTATACCAATACTCCATAACATGCAAAGAAGCGACATAGAATAATTTAGTAGCCCCAAAGCGTGACTAGTTCCTCGATGTGTCATATCGCCAAATAGGGCTAGATTATCCATCCGCGAATATTACAATCCATTCTTACCAGAGGTATGTGCACACGGTGCCAGGATGAGCATAGTTCGTATATCTTGATAATCGAATCATAGGACAAGATCCTGTCACCGAAGGTTTAAAAGTAGCTAAAGTGTCAGTTCATCTACTATCTCTGTTAGTGGCTGATCCCTGCATAAGCCCACACGCCACTTTCCGACTGCTTGTGAACAATCTGATATACAGCCTTCCATAGGCAAGGGGTGTGTTAAGTAAACAGTATTCTGGAATACAAGCGATTTTTCTCCGTATGGACCGTGTCAGATTGAGAACAGACCGCTGTTAGCCATTTAGTATATTGGAGAAATGCGGCTGCCTTTGGGCGTCAAACTTATGCAGGATGGGTATTTGTAATACATCATGCATGATCAGTCTTTTAAATACAAGCTTATGCATTCTAAGGAACCACTTTATATGCAAAGCAACCCTGGAGTACGCTAGATATGCATGTCGCGACAGGCAACCTGATGGCCATTTTTAGCTGTGTATTGAATTTCTCCACTTTATGTACTCCGTATGGAGTATTCCGTATAGAGAAGCTGACTCGGTTTCCGGGCAGCAGTTATAGTTCCGTTCCATGTAAGATTGGTGGGGTAGAGATGATGGATCACATCGAAAATTTAGAACTGGGCTGTTGTCTAAAGATATCTGCTGAAGACACCAGAACACGATACGAGCCGAGCTAGGGTCGAAGATTGAGGCTTATCAGCTTTTGGTAAAGACAAGCGATAACAGCTGCCATGCCCCGTAGTGAATTTGGTCTAGGTGGAGTACATGAGTCAAGGACCAATAGACCCGTGAACAAGTCGCAGAATGGCCCGAGTCATGGCAAAAACATTGGGTCACTATGATTATCGAATGTTCCTGCATTATGCAATAACCCATGTGCAAGGTCTTCCACGTATGTGATATCCAATTTATGTGCTATAGCTGGCGCGAAACGCATCCATATAGTCCAATTCCATGCGGTCGTCAGCTGATTTCGACTCTTTTAGGCTTGATGGGAATGAGGTAGTAGTATCGGGTACGGATCGTAGGTCCAGAATGGGGACCATGGAGGGGCGACCGTGGGCACACTGGAATGGAAAAGCACAGCGGGCGAGGCGTGAAAGCAAGGCCCGACATTCCCCAATGTCTAATGGGTCGTTGAACATGATGGCGGTGCGACAGGCGCGAGAATTCAGGAGATCAGTAATGCCCTGAGGACATCCGTTCATCTTGCGGACCCAAGAGTGCGAGGTGAATGGGGGGTTTTTGTCTGCTGGATCTTCGATGCCAAGGGGTGTGAATGGTTGATCTTCAATCTCAGATCCAAGATCTCGCTTTGGCTGAAATGACTTTCCTCCAACTTCTTCACTCGACCATATCTCTCGCCTCATCAAATCAATCAACACTTGTGGCTCGGTCCGGCATCGCTCGGCGATGAGAACGGGCAGTGTGTGAAAGGTGATCGAAGTGGATGAGTTCTTGACCTCTGTATCATAGTGAACCCCCCAGGATGTAAAATCAGTCTTATATCGGTTGAATAAACGGCCCTCTGTCTCGGAGACCTGGAATTCTAAGAAGACTTGTACAGTTCGTACGCCGGTATCCTGAGCAATCGCCTCTCCAGGTGGCAGGAACATCTCTTCAAAAAGTTGCTCAATTCTACATCGCTCATCGGCAGCATGTTGATCTATCAAGAGCAGGAAGTCATTGGATGTCTCGCTTTCGCAATTTCTCAAGGCAGTTGAAGGGACCTTGGCCAAAATGAACTTTTTGTCGACTTGGGCAATGACTTCAGCAGTCTCGAGATCACGACGCATAAGCTTGCCCCGATATTTAGCGACCTGTGCTGTAGTTAAAGATCCAATTCCTTTGAAGCAGTCGTGAGAAGCTGTCAAATCATTGGAAGGTACAGCCTCGGCGCCCAGGTTTGGTATCGGAACCTCCGTGCGGCTAAAAGAAGGATTTTCCCACGTTTCCAGTAGGTTTTGAAACCAAAGGCCGTGAGCTGGGTCCTGGTGCTCACCATGTGAAATGGGCAACCGATGGCTTTTGGTGGCCAGAGATTTTCTAGAGTTCAATGTTTGACCAGTCCGAGGGTTGATGAGGTAGGCTAACTTCGTGTGCGGATCGATCCAAGTTAACATCTTGTTTGGCGATGGGGGCGAGCTTGTCTGTTCGGATTGGGTTCGAACTATGTTTTGGTCACCGCCCACGCTTGGGTTATTTGATCTTCCAAATGAGAGCTGGGGTTCCCGATGGTGGTTGAGACCACCTGAGCCACGCTGGTTGCGGGTAGGCAAGGCCCTCTCACTTTGGAATTGATTAATTCCAGGACTGGTGATTGGGGTTCGAG
Organism: Penicillium olsonii; assembly: GCA_911174995.1. Taxonomy (NCBI): domain Eukaryota; kingdom Fungi; phylum Ascomycota; class Eurotiomycetes; order Eurotiales; family Aspergillaceae; genus Penicillium; species Penicillium olsonii. The sequence continues at coordinate 246,138 of CAJVNO010000008.1, read as the reverse complement.
AGCGAGGAATAATGGGGTATGACTCTGGCGCTTTAGCTGCCTTGACCCTGGACCAATTTGTGAAATCCTGGCTATAGTTGATACCCTGTGACCTGGCAAAGGAGGGAATTTTGAAATGGCCACTAAACGCTTCATCGGCACTTGAAGCAAGACGGTCCTGATTTGGATCGACGCCAGCACTTTGTATTGAACATGAGCCCTTGGTGAGTATGCTCCGACTCCGATCTGACGATTGGGTTCGCTGCTTGCCACTTCGAGGCCGCATGTTGTGTTGCTTCAAAAATTCACGAACCATGGCCCCAAGTACATCAACAATTCGTTGAAGTGACTTGTCTGACTCTGGTAAATGTTCACTTTCATCATTTTCGCCAAGCTGGGGCGCATCGCTCGTGTCAATACGAATATAGAACATTGGCCACCTGTTGATGGGCTTTGTCCAACTTCTAGCACTTCCAATACTTTGAGCCTCACTTATACGCACTGGGTGGGTGATAGCACGGGGAGAGGCGTGGTTGGGGCGTGTGTCAAAATTCCCAAAATCTGACAGGGAGAAGAGACGATTGATCTCGTTGTACAGAATGTTCGAGCCATTGCGTGACATCAATGGCTCTTTTCCCAAAGAGATAAACTGGGTCTTCCGACTTGGACTAGCCTGTAGTGATATTGCAGCTCGCACTGTCAGATCAGGAACCGATGCTGATAATTCATGCCAGCATTCCCAGTTTCGAGGGCTGATGAGCCCGCATTGAGTAAGAACAGACCCAATGCGCCTGAATTCAAATGCATCGCCACTTGGAGCTTGGGCGGTGGGCGAAATCAATGCACTAGGTCGGATGGACATCCGTTTGCTCTTCTCCGTGTCCAAAAGTACTAATCTCAGGGCTTGGGGATTGGCTAGAACGAGCGAGATAAGAGAGTTTCTCAAATTATCCCACTCCCGGTCTGCTTCACCTGCCTTTCGGAGAGTGATGGCTCGGTTCTTGACACGGACCGGCATATTTCCAAAAAGGTCATTCACCGTCACAGAGGTGCCATGGCTGGCAGATCGAAGTGTGTGATGCGAAGGAGCAGGTATCAGTCGCGCCACTGGCTTGGAATGGTGAAATATGATTGAGTTCGTAGACTCGTGTGCAGCATGATGTGAAGTGAGGGTCAATAGTGACAAGGAGGCGAGAGATGCCAAGAACAAGCCACGATGCCCGTACGAGTCATTCTGCTCGAATCTGGATGTATCTGTCACATAATTAGCAGGTAAATAGAGGCCTCGAATCTCAAATACCCACGGTGAGGTTTGCCAAGTCCCCCAGTTGTCTCAAACTCATTTGGTGGAATTCCATTGCCATCATCCTCAACTATACAGCCTCCCCGTTGAAAATCGACCGTGACAAAAATAGTATGTGCACTTCCATCCAAGGCATTCTTGACCAATTCCAGAATTACACCAGATAGATCAAGGATAGCCGTGGAGGACTTGAGCTTTGCGATCACATCAGATGGTAATGCTTGTATCGATTGAGGAAGAGGCATCGATGAAACCTGAGGCTGTCACCGGCAGACATGGAAGTCAAGTCAACTCAGCAGCATCCAAAGCATCCAAGTTCATCTCGACAATCCTTCGCACTTGTCAAGATGGCAGATGAAGTAGCGAAGAGGCAACACAGGCACATGACATGCACGGATAAACCATACCTCCGCCCGTCCCTGCCTCGGCGCATCTCAGCCACATTGATCCCTTGTCGGCCTTTAACCTTTCGCAAGCCAGAGTGGGTTGTGAAGGCTTTTCAAAGCATGGCTACCACTGAGGGTCCTGCTAGGGTGCATGGTAAGTGTAGACCATTAACAAGCCCATAGCCCAACTCATGAGCCCAATCACTGACGCCTGTGAACAGACCGCAACGTACGACGCCGTCCATTCTCAAGCTGGATGAGACGACTAGCCAGCCTGAAGAACTCTGATTCTACTTCAACTCGATGGTCTAACAAGCGCTCCGCCGGGGCCAAGGGCAAGAAGGGCGACCAGAGCAACAACCCATACCCACTCTCTGGAACACTCAATCGTCAAACAGGGAGCCAGACACCGACCGTGTCATACACCGATGAGAACTATGATGACAACTCCCATTCCCGGAGCGATCCATCTTTGGTGTCTTCGGGATATGAAAACCCCGCCCCCTTGACAGGTGCAAAGTCCGCGGCTCCGACCATCTCAACAAATGGTGACGCCGGGTATTCCGAGGCCGCATATTCCAAGGCAGGGACCCTGACAACCGGCACGGAAGGATTTAGTACACATGAGGGAGGGGAAGGCAGCACGTTCTCGTCGCCCGCGCCTTCGGTCCGCTCGTTGGCCACTACTCTGACGACCGTGCACTCAGCAGCACCCTCGACCCAGCTGTACAATGCACAGAACAGCCACCCACACCATCACGGCAACTCAACCCAGGCCTCTTCAAACGGAGCTGTTCACTTCAGCCACCAATTCCCTCCAAACTCGTCCCCGGCTACCGCAGTCCCCTCACACCTAGTCTCTCAAACCCATGGCATGACCTACAGCACAGCAACCGCCAACAACGCTCTGAACGATAATGCTTCTGTGCTCACCCTGGCAAGCTCGTCTAAACGCCGTCGCCGCAATTCTTTGGACACCAACGCCTCCGTGCGCGGATTGGCCCCGTCTTCGGTATTCGGTGGGAGCCGTGAGAGTTTACCACTGAGTGTATTGAGCGGAAACACGAATGAAGCATCGAACGCTTCTGTTTTCAATGCATCGGGCGTACTAAATCGGCCAAGCATTGTTGGCCTTGCTAGCGCCGAGCGCATTAGCGTCTACTCCTCCACTGGTGCCACACCGCTCGCCACCACCAACGCAGAACGAGGCAGTCTTTACGCCAAACAAACCAATGGAGATGCGGCGAGTATTCGCAGCGGAGCTCAATCTCATAATCGAAACGATAGCAATGCCGCAAGTGTTGCAGGAGTCGTGAGTAGTCCTCTCGCTATGACCGGTCGCATGAGCAGGAGGAGCTCTGGCTGGGGAGAAATCACCGGCGAGGAAGACAATACCGATGACAAGCCCAGCGATATGATCGAAGAGCGCGAGGAGAAGAGCAAGGACGAAGCTGGTTCTCTCGATCAAACGCCGAAGAAATAATCGCACCTGGCACCCTGCAGCCATTCGCACAAGAAGCAAGGTTGGCAAGGTTTGAATGAAGTTACGCATGGAATTGTTCGGAACTATGAGCGAAATAACAGCGATTCTCTTTACATAATGACTTGATGCATGGAACTTGAGGTTGCGGTTGTTCTTAATGGTATGGCGTTTTCTAGGCTGGGACTTTGATACCCTATGTGGTATGGACACACTTGTTTTTACTCCACGAATTTATTCATGCTGCTATTTTTACAGCTTTCGCTCAGGCCGTCCCTACATATGCTCTGACGGATCGTGAGTTTCTCATCAGACTAGGCCCAGGGACGATTTCATCGCCGTCGGATGATCATCGGCATGTCGTACTGATATACAAACCAGGCGTTGTGGTACTTCCACCCATGGCCTTGGTCTACCAATTGAATCTACATTGTAGATTAGCACCTGTCATCCCACAGAAACAAGAGACCACTCACATCGAATGTGCTGTACAGCGTCGCAATCAGCTTTTTGATCTCCAACACAGCCAGATACCGGCCCATGCAGACACGACCACCTCCACCGAAGACAAAGTCGACAGTATCCTTCATCCGACGCGAACGTTCCTCATAGTGCTCCAAGCTCTCATCACTCCCTTGCAACCAGCGATCCGGATCGAATTCGTCGGCATCATTTCCAAAGACGCCAGAATCACGACTGGTGACGAAAGGGTTGATCCCGACTTTAGTTCCTGCAGGGAGATACCGTCCATCCGGGAGTGTGAATCCGCCCTGTGGAACGACACGTTCGAAGACCATAGCAATGCCCGGATTCATACGGAGAGCCTCGCGAATAACAGCGTCCAGGTATGGCAGGTCGCGAACCTGCTTCCATGGGGCGGGGGTGGGCAATGCGGCGCCTTGAAGCTCGGTGATGAGTTGAGCCATCGCTGAAGGAGACTTTGCTAAGAAGTAAAGGACGGCTCGCATGGTGGCAGAACTGGTATCGCCTCCAGCCAAGATGCTGAGCATGAGCCAATTTACTATCTGGTTGTCGTTGACCATCTCCGGGTTTGTTTTCTTCAGTTGTACGTATTTATCAAGCGTGTGGTCGACAGTGCCTTCGATCTTGTTTTCGGCTAATTGCATTTGATACTCGGCCACTACTTTGAATGCGTATAGCACACCCGTCAGTGTGGGCTTGGGCCCAATGCGCTTAATGGGATTCTTGTCCAGGATGTTGTCGATCCATGGCATTTGAGAGACCTGTATCCGACGTGTTAACGATATTGCACTGAGATACAGGAGAGCTCGCAGAGATTGCTGACCGGTGCAAAGTACTTCAGGCCAGCCGTTGAGTCCGTGATCAGATTATCGACATCTTTTTCTTGATCGAGAAACCCATAATGACGACCGAAGCTGAAGTTCGCCGTGACATCCCAGGCGACTATGCGAAATGTGAGTTCTCACCTCGGTCTCAAAGGGGAGAATCTCGCAACTTACAGAAACCGATCCACTCGTCCATTGGACAGACCTTTCCGCAATCGACGAATCTGAGAGAAAGCTTGTCCACAAACTTGGTGATTGTTTCGTCAATCAGTGGCTCGTATTCTAGGACCTTTGTCATGGTCCAAAGTCCCCGGATTGGGCGAATGTTCTGGTTGTGCCAGTCCTCATCCTGGGTGTTGAACAGATTCGACAGTCGGTGGCCTTCGAGTAGTACATCATTAGGACGGTACATGTCACTCTTTACGAACCCGCAGTGAATCAGCAGGGTCCATTTACTCCATTCAATGGTGTCTACGGGATATAGCGAACCTTCTTCCAAGGATTGCGGGTTGAGTAAATCGTGCGGATCAGCCCAGGATCCGAGATGCTCACACAGTTAGGCCCAACCCGGACAGCGGTCCCGTATTTGCGGTGCAGCTGAACATGCTTGAGGTCGATACGTCCGCCATACGTATGCACGGCGCGCCAGACATCCGTGATCTTCGCGAGAGCTGGTCCGGGGATGAGTCTCAAGGCTGAAAAATAGACATCCCATATCAACTTGGTGATAATGAGAAGGCCCACAGCGGCCAAGCCTTGGATCCACAAGCTGGCAGGAATCGAGACACCCGACATTGTGACAAGGCGGTTATTGTTTGCAGAAGTACGTGCAGGAAGCAATTAATCCCAAATCCGGGGCGAGCGATGAACCTCAAGGATGCGAAATTCAAGAAAGTGCGGCTTGCAAATTTCCTGTCGAGGACCAAGCCCTACGCTAAGTTGAAAGCGGCCATTCATTTTGACAGTCGCAACACGAGGTGCGAGCGGAGATGCGGAGAAAGTTTCACAGCACAAGCATCTCAAACAAGAACCCATCTCGTTTGGAAGTCATATCCCTAGTGTCATTTAGCGTGATATCTCACACGGGGAGGGGCGGAAGGTGGAGTTCGTCGTGACTTTCCGAGGATCGTGAATGGCCCAACCTCAGCCCAATTTCCTAAATTGGCAAAATACATACTTCATCTGACAGCGGCGCCCGCCCTAGTGCCCGGACAAGTATGCCGACGCCTAGGAAAGCTCCCAGCGAACTCTATGGCTGACGCCGCTTCTGGTTGCCGTGTTGAATCGAACCCAGACCGTACCTTTGTCAAGCCACCCGGGAAACTGGGCTTGGGATACTAGACTGAACGCTATGTCCGACTGACTGATCCACTGCCATGGTAAGCGAAAGCCATTGCCCCTCGGACAGATACTATATTCCGTTGGGTTGGGCATTTTTCGCGATACGAATTTGGCCCACATCCATCGATTGAGATCCATCATAATCGCCTCCCCAGTACCGAGTACTCCGTATGATACCCCCTTTCAGACTCGTAATGGCAAGTTGCCTCCCGTCCCCACATATAGGGATGCTTCGTTCGAGCTTATATTCTTCTCGTTCCCCAGGAGTGGCGTTTTTGCCGTCTGGGGACGCTGAACTTTTCTCCTGGGGGCTTCTGATTGCTGACTGTAGGCTACAACTCTGAGGAGCATGAGAATGTACCTCGGTCGGGATGCATCGGTGCTGGAAAGCCGGGCCCCAACGGTGAAGGGCGTGATGTGGGTGATGTCGATTGTACCCCTGATCTTCGTTTTGATGCGATTGTATGTGCGGTTCTACTTGCGGAGAGTCTTTGGCTGGGATGACGCTATCGCAATCGTTGCTATTGTAAGAGATCCTTCCCTGGACGTTTCTTAGGGCTCTTAACGCGGTATGCTGACTCCTGACAAGGCTTGCTTGATTGCGTACGCCGCTGTCTGCCATGTTGCTGCAGACTTGGGCTTGGGCCAACACCTTGTGGTTGTACAGCAACACCCTGAGAACCTTATGCAAGTGGCGCTTCTGTGCAACATCGGTGAAAGTTTGGCAATTATGGCGTGTACTCTTGGAAAGACTTCTTTTGCCGTCACATTGCTACGCATAGTGGTTCAAAGATGGATGGTCGTCGTGCTCTGGTTTGTGATTGTGACGATGAATGTGGTGAACATCCTGACTGCGCTCTTTGTCTTTTTGCAATGCAAAGACCCTCGTCATCTGTGGAATCCTATGATTCCATCGGAGTGTTGGCCCTCGGACGTGTTCACTAACTTCTCGCTTTTTGTTGGTGGTAGGACTATTCACCACCCGTGTTTTCAATTTGCCAAAGCTGATATCAGTTGTGGTCTCTAGCCTACTCGGGGGCGCAAGACTTTATTCTTGCACTTTTACCTTGGACAATTGTCTGGAACCTACAGATGAAGAAAAAGGAGAAGATCGGTGTTGCATTTGCAATGAGTCTTGGAATCTTGTAAGGCTCCAACTCACTCCCATCGTCGCCACAGATTGAATAGTCTCTAACTTGCCACTTTCAGTGCTGGTGCGGCATCCATCGTCAAGACAACCTACCTGGTAGCTCTTTCTGCCAAGGCTGATTTTACATGTACGCACTTTCAAAGTATCACCCCTACAATCTAATGAGCTGACCTGATATCTGTTTTTATAGGGGAGCTCGCTCCACTCCTGATATGGGCTGCCGTGGAAGACGGACTTGCGATCACCGCTGCCTCAATCCCTGCGCTCAAGCCTCTCCTCGTGAAGGTGTTCCCCAGCTCAGCGCCAGACAGCTACAATATGATCAAGTATCCGCCTTTGCCAGGCCGGAAGGTCTTTGATAACTCTCAGGGCGAAACGCAAACTGATATAGGACATACAACGGTACACGACTCAAGCAGTCAAGCAGAAATAGTCGGGCCCGGTTCTCCGAAATGCGAAAGCATCAATTTAACCACCGAGGTTTCCGTGACATATAAGCATGGTCTTTGAGAGCTCTTTGGTTGAATTTAGGATATATAACTCAAGCAACAAAATATCGCAACTGTTTTCGGAGATCATCCCCATCACATAGAATACCAACGGTAATTTTTCATGAGCCAAGAGCCTGGTCCAGCAAAATCTCAAAGATAGCTTCTTCCATAATCGCAGCAAACCTGTAGACACAAAGTCAGACCATCCATGGATACCGCAGGACTCTCATTCCTTCAACTCACCCTTGGCACTTTATGTTAGACCTCATATTGTTCTCCAACATTTTGAGTTTTTCAGGCGTCAGGCGCGAGAAGTTCTCATGGTCTCTTATCCGATTCCATGCCTGAACAGGTGTTATAAATCCATCTAGATTGAGCCTGTCCGCCATTTCGAACAGCTTCTGGAAGACTTCCGCCGATACCTCCCATTGAGTATCCGTGGCGAGAGTTGGAGGGGCGTATTGAAGTAATGTGCTTTGCATTGACAAGGCATGACTGCTTGATTGTGCATTTTGGGCGTGATATAGGCAAGGTCTTTCCAGACTATAACTTTAGTGAGTACAACGTGAATGAGAGACCTTGGGAGAAGTCAATATTACGACAGCACAAAATCCACACCCATTTGGAAGTATTCTTGATCGGAATACCGGGGGAGCCATGGCTCTGTGTCATCATTCTTTTCTAAGCCGTGTCTCTTTTTCAAATGACTGACATTCAGAGCTGATCGCTTGGAGGAGCTTGAAAAAGACGGCAGACCCTGCTGACCCATCATTGAAAAATGGGCTTTTATTCGGATGTCCTTGGTCGCAGCTGTAAAGTTGAGGGCATCAAAAGGCTGACCCGAAGGCTTTATGAAGAATCAATATATTCGACCGTAGTGACTTTAGTTAAGTACGACTTCGGGGCTGACAGTGTCTGTGGAAGGCAAATTGCACGTCCGGCAACAATGTCCCGTAGGATGGGGTTCTCCCGACGAACCTCTTGAGATGAGTGGCTGGAATAAGATTAAATCAACGGTCAACGTCTGCTCCTATGGAATAATCTGTATTCCCTATTTGTATGCTTTCTGTATGTATCAAGAGCGAAATTGCCAAAGATAAACCTTGGAATTCACTCATTGTCGTGCCCATCTTACTTGTCCACGCCGTCTGGGCTGCGTTACTTTCGGACCATTTGCCATCTGTGAAGCTTCTGGCACCGATATTTAGTTTTCCCACCTAATGAACTACTGTCACTTTTGCTTTAGGAGCGTGAGTCAAGGGTAGTAGCCATTTAGACTACCCAGGCGATGTGCCACCGGTTACCATCGGGCTTCGTAAAGCTTTCAACATCTTGTGAGATGCACAATGTGATCATAGGCCTCAATCCTGTTGCATCCCGAGGTCTCAAGGTTGTGACATCTTGGTGATACGGGACCTCAAACTTGAAAGTCAGACCGAAAAAGTGTTCTTCCTTCAAGGACTGTAATTTGTGTATATTTAAATGGTGCTGCTGCTGTCGAGGCTTTGGTCATTGTAATTGCATGGTAAAAATGTACGTAGCATGTCTGACAATGTGTCCCGAAGTGAATGTGGCGACGGTATATATTGTTCCCAACTGCGGAGTTAGCCGGTCTTCGGGTCCGACAGCGGTGTACTGGGGTTGAACCGGCCTCAAGCTGCATATACCGGCTGGCGGTCATCAGGGCTGACCAAATCATCTCTATCACTGCGAGACCAAGGCGAGCCTGTCAACTTCCTCATATTCTTAAATGATTTCATACGGATCGTTTTGCATCTCTTCCGAGATCACGGCAGCCCTCAAGCCCCCATTCTCATCTGAATTAACAATGAGCAAAGTGAAGACTGCCCAAACCCTGTGAAACAATCGGTGAGTTTGGTCAGCGGCTCATATCTTTCCGCATTAAGCTCACCAACTCAAGAAACCCAGAGCAGATAGTCAAAGCTTACACTGCACACTGCATTCTTCGCAACCAGACTTGATTTCTCCGCGGCACTGAGGAGACCATCAAGTCCCTGACCGCTGAATGAAACAGAGAACAGTCTCATTGGCTGAGAAAAGAGATAATCGTATCGCCGTGCATTTCTGGTATGAATTCCAGGATGCCGAAAATGGGAATAAGTGGATGAGGTGTTATGGACTTGAAGACTGGACTTTCAACCCAGATGGGAAAATGGAAAAGCGAGTGATGCCCGGCAATAATCTCCTTCTAGGGCCGAATGGAGATTGTACCGGCCGTTTATTTGTTGATGAATTTGATGTTGATGAGGCGCAGACTAAGCCAGAGCATTGGTGATGCTAGCTTGCGAGTCACTCCAGGGCTTCAGACTACCGTATATTTTGGTCTTCTCGACTCATTATCAACTGATTCAAGATATTTTTTAGCTTCATGCCTGCATCTTCACTTGATGTTTCGAGTATTGCACCTCGGAAATAAACGGAGGATTGAAAAGCAAAGGAGATTCAAAAGGCTGCCAGGCAGTTTTGCGGAGCCCAACTTGGAACATGAAAGCGTAGTGGACCTCGGATGTATGCAGGGCCATATCAAAGAGATCCAAATTTGAGAGTAGGCAACGGAGCATGGGCCCATGCTCATGTTTTTACACCTAACCTTAAAAGTACCGAGGTCAGAACGATTTCAGGATTTAGGAATGACCCCATGATTTTGAAATACTGCGGTATACACTAGGTGCCTAGGTACTTCGACGAAGTCCACTATCCGAAATCGAACGACCTTGGAAGTATAACGTTCTTTTCTTTTCCTATGTTTTTTCCTATGCCTTCCAAGCCCTGGAGGTTTTCCTCTTCTGACCATCCTCTTTTTGGAAATACACTATACTCTACAGAGTAAACCGGCACTCTACCCTATAGTACTAGTACTACGAGTATTTACTAGGTACTGGACCAGATTTCCTGCCCAGGTGTACTGTAGACTCCCAATAACGATATTGAGACCCAATTCTAAAGACAGTGGGTCTGCAACTATTATGGAGAATTAGTGGAACCACTACGGAGTATTCACAGAGAAGAGTCCACACTGGTCTTGTACCCGCAAACTTGAATTCTGCGTCATTCAGCCAGATCCTTGGAATGTTGGAATGCCTTGAAACTCATGCTACTCGGTAGTATATAGATCGGGGCACTTCACGTTTCCCTCGGAATTGGGAACGCTAACCCCTTTCGGGCCGGCAAGGGTTCCGGGAGAAGACCCGTTAGCGATAAGCACGGTTACCTAGGCGTATAACATAATGTCTTCACTATACATTCTGGGACAGGGACAGGTGAATGCTACCTACCTATGTACCTAGTAGGTATATATTGCTATATATTACCAGGATAGCACGGACTACACATTCAACTCACAGTCGAAGTAATTGGAATATTTCCGGTGCTTACCAATGCAGTAAAAGGATCTACCAATCACCGTTGCCCCCACTTCGCGCGGTTTCGGTGTTTGCTCAATAACCGCGTTTGTCGATGGAATTGAAGGAGAGGTGCATCTCGACAATGGGCTGATGGGATGCGTGATTCGTGCAGCATATTCCTCAGAGCAAATAAACTGGTCAATGGAATCACCGCACTGTACTCCGGACTATAGTAGACATTGTCCACCTTAAATTAGGAACGTGGGACCCACTTGCGCTCCGATGCTCGGCCTTGAACGGAGTACGGAGTACTTCCGGCTGAATAGCACAGTGTAGTCACACAGAGAGAAGCGAGTGCAAAAATATATGGAAAGGAGAGTACCAAATATGTACTAGTAGAGAATCAGAATAGAAAAGAAAATAAGAATGAACAATAGACAATAGACAAGGAAGAAGACGGATCGGGAGCCTGGAGGCAAATCGGGGATTAATCATCACCCCTCTGCCTCCCCACCGAACGTTCACAGAAAAAACCCACTTGTGGCCCCAACTGCCCTCTCCAGATTCCATCTCCAACTTGCAGTCTACACTCTACACCCATTTCGCGATTTTCTATAAATCGCCCGTCGACTCGCCCCCGCGTCGACTTCATACCGTCTGAATCCGCCTTCAAGCCGCATTCGGCTTCCAACACTCGGATTGACTCAAACTACATTTCGCCGCGCAACGCGCACTTCGACTTCGTTCATCGAGCCATCAGTTCCCGCGTGCAAGACCGGCTGATTCAAAATGGCCCACTATAACGGGCGTCGCGCGCCCAACTTCTCCCAGTACATCGATGATCTGAACGCGATCCCTTCGCCTTACGACCAGGCTCTGCAGCAGCAACAGCAGCAGACCCCGTACAACCTCGACACTGAACTCGCTCTGTTCACCAACACCGAGTTCTTTGACTTCGACAAGTTCACGGACCTTGGTCTGCCTACTTTTGACTCCGTCGATGAGAAGCCCCAGACTGTGGAACAGGCCCACGCCGCGGATTCCAACTTTTTGGATTTCCTGAACAATGGTGAGTCAATACGATCTTCCTCCAGACTGCTCTTGGGTGGTCCTTGGGAGGCCCTCGATGCATTTGGGTGTTTGCGGTTGTTCTTGGTTGGATGATTGAAGTTCGAGCTGCATGAGTTCCCTGCATGAGTTTCCCCTGATCACACCATCATTTGCCCATGTTCATGAGACTTGACTACGAGGTCTACTTTTATTGGCCGTCTTCTCAAGCTCGTCATGGTTGCATATCCTTGGCATGGATTCTGGGCGCTTGGTGCGCTTCAGACTTTATACCCTTCCTTTCCCCTAACCTCCCGATCGCATCTTTTTGTCGCACACTTTCACCATTGCTTTGACCTCTCGCATCTTTTCTTTCATGCCCATCCCCAGCAAGGTTTGCCGTCAAATCTGATTTTGGCTGGCGCCAACTCTCCCCACTATTACGCCATTTCACGTGATCGGCACACGCAGGAACTTTGCTCGGACTCAATCGCCTTTCGGGACACCGATTGTGGATGCTTGGAAATGAGATCAATGCTAATGGCGTGTTACAGAGGGCCTGAACTCCATTCCTGACTACCAGCCGGAGCTGAACCACAATGCCCAGCCTATGCACAATGCGCATTACCCGGTTGCACCTGCGCCGGCCAACCAGGCCCCCATCCAGCCTGCTCCAATCAGCGCTCCGAAGGTCGCCCCGGCTCCACCTGCCCACTCCATGTCGCCTCCCACTCCGGTGACCGGAACGAAGCGCAAGAACTCCGCCAAGTCGACCCAGGAGAACGCTGAGGAGGCTAGCCGCCACATGGCCGAGGAGGACAAGCGTCGCCGCAACACTGCCGCTAGTGCTCGCTTCCGTGTGAAGAAGAAGCAGCGCGAGGCTGCGCTCGAGCAGACTGTCAAGGAGACCACCGACAAGAACGACATCCTTGAGGCACGTGTTTCCCAGCTCGAGCTCGAGAACCACTGGCTCCGTGGCTTGATCATGGAGAAGAACGGTGCGGACGAGCAGTCTGAGCAGGATATCTCTGATATGTTCAAGAAATTCCTGGCTTCACAGAATGCCGATGCCACAAGTACATCCGGTCTGAAGCACGGCGTTGGCACCACTGCGTAGGCAGCACGCCGAATACGATGAAAAAAAAAGCCAAAAACACACCAAAAAAAAAAGAAACCCCAGTCTTGTTGATTGCTCTGCCGCGATATGGTTGGGCGTTGGCCAGGCTACCTTTGCTTTCTTGTCCATAGTGTTTCTCTTTCCCAGCAATCGGTTTTATCAGTAGTCACCAGAGCTCTAGGTCTGTATCTGCAGATTCATTTCCTGGGGCTCTAGGGCTCACAGGGGTGGATGAGTGATGATTTTGCAATTCCCCGATTTTAACCAGCTTAGTTCAATAGATGCCGTTATTTCACTACCTCGATTTGGTAAATTTATGAATAGACCTGTCTTTACGATCATACCTTTTCAAGATCCCTCATAGATCATGAATTGTACCTGAAATCGAGGATTGAGCTTGGCATTGATAATTGCTCCAGAAGAGAAAGCTTGGCATGTGTGCCGAATCCAAATCCTTTTGGAATCCTTCCTTATACTTGTCAAATTTCGGCTCTAGATGATTTAGTATCGGATTTTTTGGAAGGTCCATTTTCGGGTCTACTTTTTTCTCCTCTCACAGTGCACCTCACAATGTCTGTTCTCTTCCGTAATAACAAGCTTTCACATCTAGTGACAAAAATATATTATAATCTAATCAATGAACCCTTACCGGTAATGAAAATTCTGCAGTGCTCTAAATGCTCTAGAAGCATAGAGAAGAACAGATGATGCGAAAGAGAAAAGAGGGGAGAAAGGGAAAGAGGGAGAAGAGGAAAGGCAAAAGAGGAGGGAGTTATTTGTGGAAGATGATATGTGCTCCATCACTATTTCTGCTTCCGCAAAGAAGACTGGGAAGTAAGATGGCTAAGCTATGAGGAATAAGCCCGAAGAGAGCACCAAGGCTGCCGGAGACATAACGAGTCTAATCAAACAACGTGAAGCTCTTTCATATTCATCGTCTGCTCCTCGGCCTTTTTTAGATAGTCCTTCTTCAAGAGACTGCCCAAAAAAGGAGTATAATCAAAGATCCAGTCTCGAATCTTGGCAAGGGGCCAAGGCAGCGAGTGGAACATATAGCCGCTAAAGCGAGCAAACTCCATGTTATGGTTCACATAATCAACACGCTGACTTTCAAAGATCTCGAAGCCAGCCTTGACAGCGGACATATTACGCAAGTCGACCCCTTCAAGAGATCTGGCCAAGAAGTAGCCATCTTCAATCGCCATACCGAGACCATACGCGGCATAGGGTGATACTGGGTGAATCGCGTCACCAATGCACATGACACGCCCAGTTGACCATGTCTTCATGGACGGTCGGTTGAAGATCTCCCATCGGTATACCTGCGAGTCGAAGTCGGAGGCCTCGAGGAGCCGCGGCAGAGGCTGTGACCAATCTTTGAGGATGTTGGTCAGGTATTCCTTGGGGTTTTCAGGTACGGGCTTGCCATCGTAAGACCATTCCACGACCCACCATTCAAACCCGGGCTTTCCTTCGTGGAGCATGGGGAAGAAACTAGCTTGGTACTGCCAGTCATGGGATATGACACCATAGTTTTCCGGAATACCAGGGATCTTGTCACACCAGGCGAGCCAGACACGGACACCTGCGTGGAAAAGCTTTGGATCGCCGAATGCTTGACGTGAAACACCGGAGCGTATACCATCTGCGCCAACCAAGAGGTCGGCAACAACTGTCTCTCCATTGCGGAACTTGACTTCCACACCCTCCTGGCCTGGGAGTTCGGAATAAGATTCGAACTCGTGATCATTGAATATCACTCCGCTTGGAAGAAGATCGAGCATTTTCTTGAAGAGTGACGAGCGCAAGACGCCATATTGCCAACCCTTGATACCCATGCGCTTTTCAACCTCTTTATTGAAGGGGAGCTCAACGCGTTCAAGACCTTGCTTGTTTTGAAAGGAAGTTGCAGTGAAAGACCCGACATTTTCCATAGGCATTCCGTAGGAGCGTAAAATTGCTAGAACAGGGATGTTGAGTAAGACTGCGCCTCCGATAGGCTTGCACTCTGACTGTCGCTCGAAAACACGGACATCGTAGCCTCGTTGAATGAATGCCAGAGCAGTTGAAACAGCAGCAGGGCCACCCCCAGCTATAGCAACTCTCTTGCCGGGCCGCCAATTTGGTTCAGACATCACACTGATTTTTTTGAAAATAGTGTCAAGCAGCAGGGTCTCGGTAGAAAATCAAGTAAATGAGAGAATTACCTAGGTAAGGAGGACATGACATGGGGAACTTGCAACTCTATTTCAACCTTGGAATTTATGGCAAGTTGCGACAACTGAGGGTTTCGACACTCCAGGACGTGGGGCCGAGCCGATGAAATTGTGGAACTTCAGTGGATTCAAGGCTGCGGAGGAAGAACCTCGGGGCTTCAGAACATCCGCTTAGTCAAACGACGATCCTGGTCAGATCGCAGGCTCGATGACTTTTAGATTGTTGGGTTGTGGCCATTAGTCGATATAAAGCTCGGTCGAATCCGTAGCTGGGTAGACAGAGAATTTTTTCCTCCGATATGGAAGATTCCCGAAGGATTTTATATGATTGAGGATACTCGTGGCAGGTAGATAGTATGGATCAAGTCAGATGAAGATGTAAGACCCTTAGTATAACCTTGGAATCACTGAGCATGCACTAGATCCATGTCTTATGCTCTATAAACTTCCCGATTCTCCAAGTCTACATAGTATAAGGAAATCATTCGGAGTTTCTTTGCAACATCGAGAATTGAGGCAGTTATTGGAATAATTTATACTCACGCTACATAATATAACAAATTCCCTAAAAAAACAGTAAGCTCGTAAGGTCGTAAGGCGGCATACACGGTTATATCACTTATTCAGAAGTGACCGAAGAAACGATGATAGTGGGTGGCATTGGAGAGGGCGACATAGTCGTCGGACTAATCGCAGTGTCAGAGCCGGAATCAGCTCGGCTTCGACTCGACGCTCTTCCACTGAACGGACGCAAATTCTGCGGCCAGTCTTGCCATGAAGTCTCGGGGGATGATGGGTGATATGGAGATGTGTGGAGCAGCCCGTCATTCGGAAGTGACCCTGAATGGTCACCGTGTTGGCGAGAGCGTGCGGGCGAAGGCGATGAGATGGGGTATGATTTTCTCCCTGGCGTTGGGCGACAAGCCATCTTGGAAGATTCTTCGCCATTGTCTAATGAGCCCGTGCTGCTAACGAAGCTCGCTGCTCTTGAATACTCGTTGTATTTGAGGATTTGAATTGGTAATTCGGAGTTTCTCAAGCGCTCCCCCGGAAGCTCAGGATAGTTGTCTTTCTGATCTTGCTTGAATCCACCCTTCTCATACTGAGAGTGAGTTCTGACAGCGATGTTCTCGGATGCCCAGTTCATGAATCGGGCAAATCTCCTTCTTCCGCCCACATCGCCTGTCAGAGTTCGAGCCGTAAACTGGCGAATGAGTGTTTCGTTTCCTGAAGTTGTAGGCTGCTCACTGGGCGTGTCATTGTCTGGCTCTTGGTCTTCGGTGCTGGTTTCTGACTGACGTCTGGAGCTGCTTGAGCTTTCTGGCCTAGCACACTCCTTACATTTCTCTTTTTTGTCGCTCTTCCGCTCGGCGGCCATCTCGGCGGCAAGAAGGAGATAAAGAGATCCCAGAACAGCCAGTCCAGAACCGACTATGGGTGCCCATTGGCCTAGATTTCATCTTGTTAGCCTTCGCCTTAAAGAGGAGATCCCGTCATCACTCACCGATGCTTGTTATGGGCTCTGTTTGATAGTAAACCTGGCGGCTCCAAAAATTCATCTCGCCTTTTATAAGGATCGCAAGCACTGCTGCTGCCATCACTGGTATCTCAATGAGGGACATTGCATCTTTGATTCTTTCCCCAATTCTTGTCATTTGAGTCACGGTCGCACCATTGGTACCCTTGATAAATTCATCGGGCTTCTGTTGTTTCCTTCTTCCGCTCGACAACTTTTCCCAATTATGATCCATGATCTTGATCCACATGGATACCAGGGACAGTATTGCCGGGATACAGCACGCTGCTGCAAGGAGTGTGGTGGTGTTGAAGGACAGTCTGTCCGGCGTGGGAACCACATAGATATTGTCGGTTGAGCCTTCCCGGAGGCTCGACGTTGGTCCATCATCGGGTGAGCAACGAAGGTCGCATTCGTCGCCATACGGAAACTGTCCTTTTCCGCCCGCCCAGTTGATGCATGCTGCCGTTGCGCTCCCTGGAACAGGAATGCCCTCAAGACGCATGAACTCAACGATCAGACTCAGAAGTCCAGCGAGAAGAAGGACCGTCCATATGAAGATAATATCTCTACCTGGATTGTTGAAGTAGGTCTGCGATAATCTCACGGTCGCCGGCGCCGTTAGAATTCCGATTGCACACAGCTGGAAGGCCCCGTAAATATCCATGTCAACGGCACCTATTTCTTGTCAGGACAGTTCTTCGTCTCGCGGGTTAAATAGAGTGGACGCTCTCAATGGAGGATATCTGAATAAACTCACCCTCAACATGGAGAACGGCGAGAGCAATGGCATGGAGGGCTGCGACGGCGGGGAACAGTAACACTGCAGCCAGACACGCGTTCCGAATCCATTCTACCTTGCGAGCTACCACACACGCCGCGATGAGAATGTAGTATCTAAGAACACTGTCAGCACACCGTCCGGTAACTCTTTGTCAGACTGCACGGAACCGTACAGAGCGCGTGTCCCAGGACCATACTGTCCCGAGACAGGCCACGCGCAGATAACCTCAAGGGCCTTTGCGGATGCAACCACGGTGGAATTTTGGGGCGATGCAAGGATCTCACGATGCACAAGGGTGTTTTCTAAGAGGGTTTCAAGGGGAGGAATCGCCGGCATTGGATGTCATCCACTCCCGGCGACGGTCACTTTAGGATAGAGGAGCAAACAAAGCATATATTAACACAGTGTTCTCTAACACAGGAAGTAAATCGATATCATATAAGTCTCGTCAAGGGTGTCAGAAGTAAAAGAGAAGGGCTTCCCCAGTCCGTCTTATTCAGGAGGCGGGCGATTGCATATCGCCCACAAAGCGAGGACACGCACCCGGGTTCTGGGGTATTTGGTCAGCACAGAGCCTCAAGCCGAGGGTACTTTCCCTCGGACTAGCTGGGATTGGGTGACTGTGAAGATTGACTTCTATCGAAGACAAGTTTCTTGGGGTAGGGATTGCCCTGATGACGGCTCGAGTGGGCGGAGTGACACCCCGGCAGAGTAATACGAGACGGGGCAACACTAGCCCCTATGGTGATTGGGTGCTATGTACTCTGCCCAAATCGCGCAGTGGCTGAGTCTGCTCTCAGGACTCAGTTGAGTCAGTGGAAGAAGCAGCATTTCGCGAAGAGAAGTTAGGGCAAAGGAACCATGGGTCGGAGTCAACATTAAATGGACGTCGGGCTGTGGGGGTTTGGCCGGTTTGCAACCCTTTCTCTCCCTTCCATACTCCAAGAGCATTGGCACGTCTGGGCTAATCAGACCTCTGTGCATTACCTCGTGCTCTGCATACCCGCCACCTCTGAGGCTTAGACCTGAATCTGAATTCTCCGGAAAAACTCTGATTTGCCCTTCGGGAGCTCTGGAACTCCTGCCCTGTTGCAACTTGAGTGTTTGAGTCGAATCTCTGCAGCTCCACTTTCGACGGTTCACAGCCTCGCTACTCTGCGTTAAGGCCTAGCGCCCGTGTCAGAACAGTCCCAGCACTTTTATGAAGACCGCCTTATCTTTGGAGCTCTCCGCATTCCTGCTCGAAATTTGACCCCGCCACTTCAGCGCGAAGCGGAACGCGAAAAGATTCGGCACGGAGCTCTCCATCGGCAGGCGACATACAAATCCCCGTCGACAGGTTCTCGAAATTGATCCTAGGAGGGAAATGCGTCGGTCATAGGCACAAATCTGGATTCCGGTACACTCGATGTCGCCCTTCATTCCTGTCTCTTGTTGTCATGATGGACTGCGGCTGAAAACAAAGACTGACTTACCATCGAACATCCACAGCCCTCACTCCAGTACCCAGCAACCCCGAGGCTGAGAACGACCTACAACGCTCGAGGCGAGCATACGAAGCAACGTCAAAATGGCAATGACCGAAGATCTCGACACATCGAAAATCGAAAGCTGGCGCTCAATCATCACCTTAATTATCTTTGTTATCACTAGTGGGTATCGTCAGCCCCAAAGGTGACTGCGGACTGACTTGCCCGTGCGAAATCGCAGATATAATCGTACTTTTCCCATTCCATGTCCCGTTCTTCCTGCCACGATGGGTTGTGAATGGATTTCTCGACTTGTCGAGCGCGATGCGCATAACACCACGGCGAAGCTCCCGCTCTCGACACAGGGACAAGCAACGTCTCTTTGTGAAGCTTCATTTTCCGTTGAACTTCCTTACAGCACCCCTGATAGCGGATCTTTTTCTTCTTGCCATCCTCGCTATTGGCCGAGAAGAAGTGCATGATGGAACGATCGGCGCAAACAACATCAAACCATATGATATCATGATCTTCTTCCTGACACTGGCCTACATTGCCATATCAGTGGACGCGTCCGGACTGATCAGGTATCTGGCCTTCAAGGTTTTGCAGAAGGGAGGTAAAGTCGGCCACCGACTCTTTTTTTACCTATACGCTTTCTTCTTTGGCCTCGGCACCTTCATTGGAAACGACCCGATCATTTTGTCTGGCACGGCGTTTCTTGCGTACATGACCCGCGCATCAAAGAATATCGTTCATCCCCGAGCCTGGATTCATAGTCAGTTCGCGATAGCTAACATTGCCTCTGCGATCCTGGTATCCTCCAACCCCACGAACCTTGTTCTCGCCGGTGCTTTTGAGATCAAGTTCATCGTCTATACCGCCAACATGATCGTCCCAGTGGTGGTGACGGCCATCGTGATTTTCCCATTTTTGCTGTATATCATCTTTGCTGATGAGTCCCTGATTCCTCTTTCGATCGAGATGCACAAGCTCGACCAAGCGGTAATGGAAAAGACACCTGTCAACCCCAACATCCCCAATGCCCGGGGGACGGCTGAGGAGGAAGAGCAGGAGCAGGAGGGGGCAGCCGGCAGTGAACAAGTCAAGTCTCTCTCTTTAGAGGAGATCATGAACCCGTTTTTGGACAAAAAGGGCGCAACTTTCGGAGCGCTCATTATGGCTGCCACACTCATTGCCGTTCTTGCTCTCAATGCATCAAGTCAGAATGATGAGGAGCATCCCGTTTTCTGGGTGACGCTTCCAGCTGCCGTGATCATGTTTTGCTGGGATGTTGGATTCGGTTGGATTCATCGCGAGGAGACCCGCGATATCGCCGCCAGGGGTCGAAAAGAGATTGAGGACGCGAGAGCAGAGAAGGAATCACGAAAGAGAGAGCTGGACTCGGCAAAGTCAAGCCCGGAGATGATGGGGCGCGATCAGTCTGAACAGTGTGATGATTCGGATATGCGCTATCGCGGACCGCAAATTGATGAGAGTGTCTCTCGCAAGGCGACTGATAGCAGTGTTGGCTCAACACTACCTCATTGTGAGATCGGGACGCCGTCTTCGGCTTCTGCGCTTGTCGATAAAGAGAAGTTCCCAGAGCTACAAACATCCGGACTCGCGATGGACAGCAAACAAATAGCCGTGATGTCTTCGCCGGAGGAATTGGATACAAAACAAATCACCGACACCGCAGACGAGAAACAACACGAGATCTCATTCGAAGAAAATGGGCCGCCGACATTACTGTCTTTATCCGCTGACCTCTACCGCTGGCTGCAGGAGACATTCCCTACGGTTACAGTTGTTGTATCGCACATGCCATTCCCACTGCTACCCTTCGCGTTTGCCATGTTCGTCCTCGTACAAGCACTCGTTACGAAAGGCTGGGTTCCCGTGTTCGCCTACGGATGGAACCACTGGGTGAACAAGACCGGGACAGTGGGTGCAATTGGTGGAATGGCATTCTTGTCCGTAATATTGTGCAACGTGAGTGAAACGAGATGCGCTATTGTCGCCAAATCCGCTAACATATCACAAACAAAGTTTGCCGGCACCAACATCGGCACTACGATTCTGCTTTCACGTGTCATCCAAGCGTGGAAACTAATTGCCGATGAATCTGGGGTTCCAATCAGCGATCGCACATGGTGGGCGACTATCTACAGCATGGCACTCGGCGTTAACTACGGTGCATTCAGTACTGCGTTCAGTGCATCCCTGGCTGGTATGCTATGGCGAGACATCCTGATGAGAAAACATATCCGTGTGGGGAGTCTGGAGTTCGCGCGTGTGAATCTTCCCATCATTGCTCTCTCTATGGTGGTTGGGTGTGTCGTGCTTATTGGCGAGGTGTATATTATGAGAACTGACAAGCCATACAAACCGGTCTGAGGTAAAGCTGGACTGTTGGGTGGAAGATTCCTTGAATGTTTATAGATGCGGATTACGTGTCGGTGTGATTGGCACTTGACGAGCAGACGAGATTACGAGGTACATGAATTCGTTTCGTATTAGTGGAAGATTTGTAACTATTTTCCTTCTTCCAAGGTTTTGACCCTGCATAAACGACCTCTGGGGCTGGAGTTGTCGAGACCATGGGCGTGAAACGCTCACCTGCCCAGGTGGGCATGATTGAAGCCGACGTTCTCAACAATATCATTACCTATTCCAATGTCGATGTGACAGTGATACCATCGAGGGGAAAGCATTTGCACAATGCGCAGGTGAATGGTATGTAATCCGAGTTCAATGCCCAGATGTGCAGAAAACCCGCTGCGGAGGTGCCTCTTCGAGGTCTATTGAAGACCTCGGATGATTGAATGGACTCAAAACTTACTACGTTCACCCGGCCGGAGATGTGATCTTTGTTAAATGTGACTTCGCCATGTGAATGTTCTCAATCAGTTGAGTACAGTGAACTCATCGCCTGCCGGGTGATAGTGGCGTGGGCGTGGAACTGAGCAACGCTACAAATGCCCTGCCTGACCCTCCCCTTCCGATGGCATCACTAACGAGATTTCCTAGGTACTGCAAGATGAACAATGTTCATCAGAGCTGCATTCTACCTAGTACACTCCCTATGCAGCCGATCTACACGGCAACAACCGATACGGCAGTGAATGATTTCCCTCTACTTGGCGCTGCCCTTTGTGGAATCGGGGCGTCTCTTCTCTGGACAAGTGAAGCTGCGATTGCAGTTGGACATCCGAAAGATTGGAGCACTGGCCGGCGGCGCGATAGCCCTTGCTCTCAACTTTGGCATCGCGCTAACAGGCAGGTCATGCCGTTGGGGCAACCTCCAATACTTGCAGACGCCGTGATACGTCCCCTCAGACGGTCGAGATACGATTGCCTAGACTTCCAAAGTTGTCGCAGTATTGTCAACTTTGTTAAAAGAGGCACTGCGAGTCCTAGTCTCTTTCGGTGTTTGTTGGGCCCGTTTGCCAAGGATACGTTTTCGCGACGATCCGTTGGGCTAAAGCAGGGCTCTCGGCGCCAGTCTGGGCCTTGCTCCTAGGACGCAGGAAAGATGTCCATCTGGTACTCCGTATTATCATCTGAATAGCTCCGTACTGAGTACGGTGATATTGTTTACTTCGCAAAGAAATGAAATAAGGTTCAGGGACACAGAAGGACTATGTGGCGGGCTATTAACGCTCTAATCAGACTATTGAAGTAGTTGGATCCAACGGGTCAAGACATTGTCGCACACTTTTGCACTCCCAGCTATGTAGAGATCAGGCAAAGTGAGGCGCAGCTCCAGGGCTGTCTCAAAGCATTGACCAAGACACCTCATTGACCTTGCGTCGCCGCAGCTCTTTTGCTGTTTTGGGCTTCCAAGGACTCAAAAGTGGAAAGGGGGATTTGAGTGACAATCGAAATGACAGCTCGGAAATTACAAAAATCTACGTAGCTGGTATGAAAATCGCAGGGAAGAAAATTTGTTCAATAAACGTTTGCAATACGCCATTCTTTTTTGAAGATTTTGTGGAACATGATCATCGCGTTCGTCATTTTCTGACGCATAGGCAATTCGAGATCTCATCAAGAGAGTCAACCGAATGGGTATCCATCACAAGGTAGTATTGCACCGAAGAAAATTCTATCAACATGGAGGGTAAATCGTAAATTCCCACTAGGGGAAAAAGTGGCGGAAAGCGTCAAGAGAGTGAGACGAAATGTAAGAAAAAGGCCCGGTCTCAGACCGAAACCGGGAACGAAAGATAAATGGTAAAAAAAAATCGTGTCCAAAGGGGAAGAGTCATCAAGACCATATCCCAAGTGTGCAATCTACCAGAGATGTAAACCAAAATGCGAGATGCTTAGTGAATGTACCACTTGGCACCGGAGACACGACCAGCGTCCATGGAAGCAAGCTGGCCGAAGAGGTGACGAGACAGATCAATGGAGCTGTCATCGCAGCCCATGCACTTGTCAACGACGGTACCGGTGGCGGTCTGGCCGTTGTAGGTGATTGTCACGGTCTTGCCGCAGTCACCGTCCTTCATGATGCCGACGGGGAGGGCGAGGACGTTCTCGGACGCGCCGTCGTTGGTGGTACCGCAAGAGCTGGGGTTGGTGGAAGTGGTGGCAGTGTCGTAGAAGGTAATCATGCCATCACATGGGGAGCCCTCGGAGCAAGCACCAGTGTATCCAGTGCTGGCGGTGCTCTGGATGTTGGCAGAGCGGGTGTTGGCAGCAGCAGCGCTGGAGGTGGAGGTGGTTTGGGCGGGAGCCGGGGCGGAGGACTCCGCAGTGGGAGCTGGGACAGCGATGGAAGCTTCGACCTCAGCGGTGGGGGCCGGAGCGGCCTCGGTGGTGCTGGTGCTGGTTGTTGGCGCGGCCTTCTTCTTCTCGGCCGGGGTCTCAACGGGGGTCTCAACGGGAGTCTCAATGGGAGTCTCAGTGGGGGTTTCGGCGGGAGTCTCGGTGGAGGTCACAACAGCGGCAGCAGCGGTAGGGACTGCGGTGGTGGCCACAGGAACGACAGTGGCGGTGGGAGCCTGGTTAGGGTATACAGTGGTGGTGACATCGACAGTGGTCCAGACAACGTCGGTAACGGTCTCCCACACGACGGCGCGCTTGGCGACGGGAGCGGCATAGCCGGTCATGGCGAAGAAAGCGCCAGCGAGGGCGAGAGTCTTGGTGATAGGGGCCATTGCGATTGAATCGGAATAGTCAAGGTATCAAAATGAATGTGTGTGTGATAGTGGGTTTATCAAATGATGGGTCACTGCACAGCAGGAATTGGCACTCAAAAAGGAGCGAGAGCGCAAGGAAGGAATGTACCGTTGGGGCTAATGAAAAGAGAAGTCAAAGGAGGGAGAGTCGAGATATTAAATACCAGGGCCGAGTCAATACGCCTGAAGAAAAAATTACTGGTTGGACCCACTCGATGGAACTGAACCATGGCTGAGGATCAGCCACCATCCAAGATCAGACAAGGGCTACTCCTACTCCATTCGATTCTAGAGTACTCGTACGGAGTACAGAGTACAGAGGCTTCGTTTCTCTGACACCGTACGAGTTAGAATCTCACAGGTACCCGCACCGGACGCCCTCGGGATTGCGTAGCTTACGCCCAATGTGCACATAAGAAACAGGGGGCTTGTGCGCTAGTAGTAATCTCCTTGGCTCGATCTGAGCCTATTAACGGTACCTGACCGACCAGCCAATCATCACTCACACCTTCGGCTGAGAATTTCTGGGGGATATCGTTTCCGCCTTTCCATGTCTAAGTTCTAACGGATGACTATCTCATCTCCGGTTTACGAGGTCGTTGGTTTGCAAATGGCGTGTTGACGGGTCTGTACGGGAAGACGGTCGCAAGATACAGGTCATATCCTGTTGGGCTGCAGGCTGCCATTTCAGCGCTTGACTGTCAGACATACCTGTCACGATCACTGATTGGACAGATCGTCAGACAAAGATATTTTCTCCGTACGGAACACCCACCAGGATTCAGCTCAGTTGATTCCTGTTTCGTTGTGCTAGTATTTAAATATGGGTGTTCTTGTGGCCCCACCGAGGTCTGGACTCTTTGTCTGACCGTTTTTTTAGTGGAAAGTAGTGCCGATCTTAGAGTGATTTCAACGCAAAATTACATTCTAGAATTGTAGAATCGGGCGACTCCATGTTACCGGAGTAGAGAATCTGTCAAGGTGTTTGGGGTCCCTGTACTCCGTGCTCCGTATTCCATACCCGTACCACGGCAAACAACCCAGTCCAGGGTTGCACCCAATCCTAACCCTAACGCAGGGCACCCGTGCTGCATCTCCGTTCCTGCCAACTCATCAATGCGCCGTTCGATGTTTACTTCGTCATAGGGAACAATGGTCGGATTCCACACCCAACTACCCCTCTTGATTTTGGCATCAGACCCTGCGATACATGGTACATCGATGGACAGAATTGGGATAGCACCCAATGGTTCCGAAGGTCGTTCCGCATTGTCCAGTCTGCTCTGCTCCACCCCGCCGATCAGGTCATGGACCGTGGGACGCATCTCCAGACTTTGACCTACAGTTTTTGCTTCGTGAAAAGGAACTATTCTTGTCTTGGAATACGAAGCCTGCCTTAGTGCTCATGCATAGAGAATTCAACAATAGTATCATATCACACATTGCTATCGGTATGTTCGTTGGGATGTGTCAGTCTGGGATCTAGATCGAACCCCGCTCATTTTGAAGGTGAGGCCCCGCGACTCTACAGTACTCCGTACACCTGCAGTACTAGGCTCCATAGCATGAAATAATCAATTTACGGGAATTAGGAAATAACATATTCAATGGATGAGAGTTTCTCTCGGGAGAATAAAAAATCTCAAAGGCCGTAGACTTTGCGTGGCAAAAAAAGAAAGAAAAATCTGAAGCATGTGGCTTACTACCAACCCCAGCACAGATGTCGGATGACGGCGGAGTTCAAGGACGTGTCTTTCATTGATCAATCTTCGATCGGGACATGGGTGATTGGCCCCCTTTTCTTTGAATTTTCGGTTCTTTTGTCAGATCGCCGGATTTGGCAGTGCTGCCGCTATGGAATGAGTCCTCTGAGCTTCCAGTGAAAAAATTGGGGACAATTTCATGGCTGTGCGAGAGCTTCTTGGCCTTACTCGTTCTCTCTTTGCATCACTATGGTCAGAAAACCAATACTGCTCCTCGGCCCCGAGTCATGCTACCTAGCGATGAGGGCTTTGTTCTGTTTTTCTTTTTTCGAACAAAACCTTGGAGCCCCCCAAATATAGCTCTGTAGATCGTATTATGGCATCTGTATGGGTATTCAGGCACTTCTTCATTCATTCAGCGCTCCATTTCCAAGGCTCCAGGGTCTAGCATGGCTGGTTTCGAGTCTGAACATAACTTCATGTTGCGTTAAATGACAGTAGCGGATGCCTTTTCCCCCTCGCATTCTGGGTTCATATATCGGCCCCCCTAATTCGAAATCTTAGTTTGATCTCTTCCAAGTAATACCTAGGTATTTTTGCTGTACTGCGTAGGCAAGTTGCGTTGATAACGAAGGGTAGAAGCTATATAATGCCCCATAAACCTTCATAGACATTTCCTGAATTCAGAGACTGGTTTCACAGCTTGTATATGCTTCTCTTGTAAGTAGATGGCCAGATCCCAGACTTTCCCGGTGCAATTATTCCATTCGGGTCGAGTGTATTCTTTATCGACTCATTGAATCGCATCAGAATATTGTTATTCCAGTTGTAAGTCTCTGCAATCTGATCCATCAGTGCCAGGTGGGTGCGATACTCGCCCCAGCCGTGTGCAGCACAGTCCGCAATGAGGGTTTTGACCAGAGCATGCACTCTCTGCTTCTCTTCAGGGCTTTTGCGGTTGAAGACGAGACATACAATGTGATCTGTAGACATCATTTAGCTCAGGACTCTACCGGGACATGTAGAAACATACGCATTTCTCGCATCCCCACAGTGAAGGTCCCAATGAAATCGAACCCTGCCTCCCGGATCCTGGTCTTGGTGACCGAGTATTGTAGCATTGCATCATTCCCAGAGATTTTGCTGATCGGGGAAAAGAAAATATGTGCCCCATTGGGGACCCAGTCAATCCATTTCAGCTCATCGTAGGTGGGGATTCCTTGCAGAGTTTTGTGTCTAGTATGTAACACGCAGGGCTCTGGAATATCCTCTGGGAAATAAAATCTTGCACCGTCAATGGCCAAAAAGGCATTCTTGATAATCCCCCAGAGACTGCTGCGAACGTTTTCCGGTCCCTAAGCGATTGTCAGTGTATGTAAGGGAAGCCAGGTATGTAGGCTAGTTTCGCCCGTTTCACCTGGGCACCTGCAATGAATTTGCTCACGTAAAGTGCCCCGTAGAAATTCCAACGCCCTAGATTCAGCTTTTTGGCAATTTCATCAAGCTCTCTGTCATCGAGTGGTCCTTGCGTGCTCGCAAAGTCTGCTTTCGAGCCCATCACCCCTGCATCTAGTAGGATATGGCGAATTGTGGGCACATTTTGTAGAATCATTTGCTACGTTGGAATCGCGTTAGAACAGCCTTCGAATTTCACAAAAACACTTACAAGCCGCAGTGGTCGAATAATATCGACAGCCTTGTGAAGATCTTCATCCTTGGGGAAGGTGATAAGATATGACTGGTATCCCCCTGGATTTGGCATAAGCTATCACCCATAGAACCGGGTTAGTATAAGGACAACTCGGATGGTTGGGGGGATTACCCAGATGCCCATTTTGGTCACAATTCCCAAATTGCTTTGAGAGAATAGGCCATCATTATATGGTCCGAAGCCATACGGAAAGAGCTGCCAGCATTTGTTTCCAGCCTCTTCGTCCGGTGAAGTGGTAGATGAACCTTTTGTAGGTTGAGGCATCGCCCCCATGCCGGTGCGCATTAGCTCTCCAGATGGAAGCACAACTTCCATTCCACAGTGCATCATCCAGTGATCTATAATCTGTTATTGTTGTTTACACCAGTTGATGCGGGCCCACCCACCTCCGTATGGGGTGTATCCCACTCCCCGTTCGACGGTGTTGCCAAGCACCGATCCACCCCCCAAGTCGGGGACCTGGTCATGAATCAGCAGAGTACAATGCATGTCTTTTGGAGACTCACATCGATCCAGAGTCTGTCGCGCAGATTGTGTTCCACCAGATATTCATGCAGGTCAGAAAACGTCACTCCCGGCTCCACGACAGCGTAGGCACCCTCAACATTGACATCCAAAATGCGACGCATATGTTTACCAAGATCAATCACAACACTCCCACGCAGACGAGGAGCAGCTCCTCCATATCCTGAATTGCGCCCAATCGAAGTAGGCCAAAGTGGGATTTTGTACTTGTTGGCGGTCACCACCAAGGCTTGCACGTCCGGCACTGAGCGTGGGCAAACGACCGCAGACGCAAGGAAATAATCCTTGTCAAGAATGTGATGAGGGTCGTGGGTCCTTGGTTGGTTTAAATAGGATCCATCGTCCAGTTCATCCGCGCTCGTCACAATGCGAATATTCTCAATTTCCACAAGTGCGGTTACTTCGTTCACAAATTCAAAGAAGGTCTTCGGCTCGATATTTGGTGGAAGCGCAAAGGGTACAGTCATGATGTGGAATTGAGCAGTCTTCTCTGAACTTGATAGGAGATCAAAAAGAATGTCACAAGTGGTCGGGCCATGTTGGACGTTGACTTGGCTATTTGTCCAAGATTATCCCCGCTCCTCTTCAAAGAGGGGGTGGGTTTTTCCGCTTGCGTGATATTGATTAGCGGGGGTTGCAACTTGTGTGTATCAACAGGGACTTTTGAAGATTAGTATGTTGTGTTAGCAAGGATTGCGGATGGGGAGAAGGCGGCCTTCTCAGTGTGCTATCACTTCACATTTACATAGAGTACAAAAATTCAATGACTGTTCCAAGGTTGCTTTTGATTGCTCAACTCCCTGGATAATTCCAAGGTTCGCATAGATGCTAACTGTCTAGTGGCTATTTCCCCGAGCTTCCCCTCCCTCGCCACTCGGCTACATGTTTTAGTGCGATGCTAAGATCAACCAGATTCGGGTGGTACGAGCTCGGGGACACGTTGATACCTAGTATACATGCAGATAACAGGGCGCGGTTCTCGCTATACTAGGACACTAGGTAAATCCTGACTCAAACCCGTCTCATAGCTACCATTCGGCGTATCAGACTGAAGGGAGCCCATATCTGCGGTACAGTCTCCATGGATTCCGCACTTTGAATATCTGCAGGGGACCCAGTCGTTTCTTTTTCACCAGTGCTTGTCAAGGGGGTGACAGGTACAATGGCATCCTGGCGCTGAGCACGCTCGACCTCGCCAACTTTCCACCCACGCACCAGCCAGAGGCACAAGGCAGCACCAATATACATGAATCCGGTAAATATTTGGACCCGAAGATACGAAGTACCACCAGAGGTGCTGCTGCGCAGCTGAAGTGCAATGGCTTCAGAGACAGTACACGGGGAGACCAGCATGAGCCAAGTGATGCTCAAGCCGGACGGAAGGTCTCTGATGCCGATGATCTCTACCAGCACTGGGGATACAGTAGCCCAATATGTGCCAGAGACAGTGCCCACCAAGATGGCAAAGAAGCATACAACACCCATGTTATCGGCAGAGGTCCAAATAACAAGGCAGAACAGGCCGCAGAGGAAGGTAAGCAGAGTGGCGATATTAATGCGACCCAACCGATCACTGAACATGCCTACACACGGACGACCAAGGCCCTGTCCGAGGTTCAGCAAGGCAGAAACGATACTGCCCTGGTGGGAAGAAAGGCCCACAGACAGGGCGAAGTTCGCAACACTGAACAATAGGGCCACATAGCCCAGCATGCTAAACACGCCCCATCCCAAAAAGAGCAAGAACTCCGGGCGACGCAGCAGGGGCAGATGAAAGGCCGTGAACCTGCTGCCAACAGCCTTGTTGCGGTCTCGGAGGAGATTACAACAGACCAAGTTCACGACGCAGGAAATGATGCCCAAGATGCGGAAAGCCCAGCCCAGTCCGTAGCGTGGGATGATGGCACCAACTGCCAGAGAGTAGATCAGACCTCCGAGACCCGAGCCTGCGGCCGTGATGCCCATTGCGACACTGCGACGCTTGTTGAACCACTGCGGGGCGATTCCCACGCTGCCCACGAAGAGGAAACCCATTCCCCAGCCGAAACAGACACCTTGACTGAGGAAAATGTGCCATTTGAGAGTGGCGAAGGACGATCCAATCAGAGAGAGGGTCTCGAAGAAAACGCCTAGATTGAGCACGAATCGCGTGCCCCATTTATGAATGAAATGCGTGGCTAGAGGTGCTACCAGCAGGGCACACGAGATACTCAATCCACCTGTAAAGGCGTAGGAGAGCGCCGACGTATTGGGAAAGACATTGTGAGAGAGATAGTGACTCAAGAAGACGCCGTAGCTCTGGGGGTGGTCAGTGAAGGAAATGGCAAGAAAGATACCCCGATATAGATATTTTCAAAAGAAGTATATTTTCACTTACACTATTAATGCCCCAGGTATGCGCATTGATCCAAAAGACACAGGCCACGCAGACCCAGCCGTACCCGCCATCTGGGGGCACGTCGCGCTCATATTTTTCATCCTCGGGTGCTACCGAGTGGGGGCGCAATTTCTGTTCTTGTCGTGCACTCTCCCGATCCAGATCGTCCTGATGAGACCGGATTATATCGATTGGCGCATTGTCCGCCATAATCAGTAGAGATACCCGACGTTCTTATACGCGCCCTGTGCAATGCCGGAACCAGATACCGTTTCCGACATGAACGGGAAGAGATGCGAAACACGAAAATTTGGATATATGTCAAAGCGAGAGGATGAGGAACTAGGAAATATCAAGCCTATGCGAAACAAAGGCCGAGTCCAAAAGGGATTGGTCATACATTTGGAGATATCGGACTATAGGCCGACTTCGTTCGTATAGAGCAAAGATGGCCGCCTCGTGGTGAGGTTGCAGTGATTCGGCGACATTGGGCCAATCAGAGCATTGGAGCATCTACGGGGTTTAGGGAGCAACGGAGTAAACGGAGAAGCCCATGCTTCCCGGCGCTGCGCTGTCTGGCAGGGGTGAAAGGCCCTGCACAGTGGGGTCTTGTGCCGAGCAGCCGATGCGGAGATGTCGAGCTTATTTGGAGAAGTGTCAGCCGAGGGAAGTACTAGTACTGTATACGATGTAAGGTATCGGATTCAACAGTCCTGATCAAGAGACTGTCGACTGTCTACTGTCTACTGTCGACGTCCAGACTGTCGCTATAGATGCACGTGGCATTAGCCCTAGCTGCCCAACTGGGGCTGCTGAGTCATCCGTTACCTGGGCCGACGGTGTTTTGTTTGGAGACGCTAGCCAGCTCAGACCGTCAATCATAGATCGCAGCTAGACTATTCTCATCTTAGTTCTTTTGGATCTTCTCTTCAATTCTATGACAGGCAATGGATCATGCATAAACAAACTCGCAAAGTCTCGCCGCCAGGCCCCTCCTTCATGTCCAATGATCAAGTTGGTGAGTCAAGCGTACTGCGGGGAAAGGCCGAGCTAACATATCTTGGAAAAGCAACGTACTTGAAGGACTTGAGGGTCAATCGTCCAGCTCGTCCGACCGGGTCCCGTCCATATCCTGGCCGGGCGCCGGCGACGACAACGGCGGTGCCCGACACGCTGCCCTCAAGGGCGTCCTCGGCCCTGTCGATGCAGCGGCCAGTCGAAGATGAAATGGAAGATCAGCCCCGCGCGGGGAGTGCCATGTCTCATCGCCGAGCTACGTCTCAGATGTCAGCAAATGCCATGGGCCGTCCGCTAGCCCAGGAGCCACGAACACACTCGATTCGAAAGAATGTCTTCCCCGCGCAGGTGCAATCCCGTACGATTCCAATCCCACCATCTCCATCACCGTCATATCAGGAAGATGGTCAACGCCGACATGAGAAGGAAGAAGCCCGATCCCTGCGAGAGGCCTTACAGAATATGGATGTGCAGGATGACGTGGGGTTGCACAAGGCCGCCCAGGATGAGGCTACAGAGCTGGTGTGGATGCACCAAAACCCAGGCAAACAGTTCAAAAACCCATACGCGCCATATAAGAACCCCGATGCCAACAGGCGCAGTGAGAGCCCCGTCATGAGTGATTCCCCGGGGCATAATTCCCCTCATAGATTCAGCCAGTCAGTGGGGTCAATTGGATCGTCGGATAGTCACCCAAGCCCCGAGTCTCTGCGCAAACGATCCTCCTTGGCTGGATCAACGAAGAAGAATCTCAAAGTGAACTTTAAGCTACCTGACGAGGAACCCATTGAGCCCATCGCGCCAAGGCCACGAACCGTCAGCAATGATTCCTCCAAAGGGGTGTTCAGAAACCCCAATGATCATATTTACGAGGAGCCTGCGCGCACTAAAAAAGAGGATGCACCGGATTTCTCAAAGTCGGATTCCTCCGCTTTAAGAAATAAACCACGCAACGCTCTCGGTCGTAATCCCAAGCCACTTCCGTGGCTGCGGGATAGAGGCACCAACGGCACCGTTATGGACAAAATTTCGAGGTTCGAAATCCACAAGAACCCTCCCACTCAGTCACGCAACGCCGGATACACTCGCAATGAGAGCTCACCTACCCCTCCTCCGGAGGAATCCAGGCAAGACCCATTGTCGACAAGGGAGGGAAGAGAAATCCGCAGTGATGATATCCGGGCCGCCACGAGCAAGAGAAGGGGAGACCGCAGCGAAAAGCTCCCAATGCCTTCAGCCGTCAGCGATCGAGTTGGGCGTCCAATCGTGAGCTTCGATCAGACCTGGAAGCCGGCCGATCAGCCCAAGCCCGACCGTCCAACCATGCCCATCATCGAAATTGCGGCACCGTCAATTGAAGTCTCAGCCCCCTCCATCGAAGTGTCTGAGCCGCCACCCATCCCGGTCATCAATGTTCCCGACATCAAAGTGCCAACTATATCTGAGATTGAACCGCCATCGGATCAATCGAAGCCAACAAGGCCGGGTCCACAGCCCTCGAGAACTAGCCCGACCAAGCAAGGGTTCCCGAGACAGCCAGCATCCGAATCTCAAAACCGCTGGTATACGCCGTATTCCAGGTCCGGTGCACCAACCGCAAGCTGCGAGCTTTGCTCCCTTCCAATTTCGGGCAAGATTGTCACGGCTGGTGGATGTCGCTTCCACCCAGAGTGCTTCACTTGCTTCCACTGCCACACGGCACTTGAATGTGTCGCCTTCTACCAAGAGCCACAGTCTAACAGGGACGAGAGATTGGCTACCGAGCCCAATGACCACGAGGCTTGCGTGCCACGCTTTTACTGTCATTTGGATTTCCACGAAATGTTCAGCCCTCGCTGCAAGAGCTGCAAGACCCCCATTGAGGGAGAAGTGGTTGTAGCATGCGGTGCTGAATGGCATGTCGGCCACTTCTTCTGTGCCGAGTGCGGTGATGTATGTTTCCCTGTTCCTACGATTCGCCCTACCTCAACTGACCTTTTCTGTAGCCATTCGATTCTCAAACGCCTTTTGTCGAAAAGGACGGTTTCGCATGGTGTCTCAATTGTCACTCGCGACGGACCGCACCCCGCTGCCTGGGCTGCAAGAAACATGTCCTCGATGAGGTTGTCATCACGGCCATCGGCGGACAGTGGCACGAGCAGTGTTTTAACTGCCACGAATGTGGCGACGGGTTTGGACCTGAGGGTCGGTTCTTCGTTCGCGAGGGAGAGCCCAAGCGAAC
The DNA here is from genome assembly GCA_911174995.1 of Penicillium olsonii. Lineage (NCBI taxonomy): Eukaryota > Fungi > Ascomycota > Eurotiomycetes > Eurotiales > Aspergillaceae > Penicillium > Penicillium olsonii. The sequence continues at coordinate 212,447 of CAJVNO010000008.1, read as the reverse complement.
AGCCAAGGGCCGCATTATCGGTGGTCCTGTCCAGCTCGCTATCTGTGAGCGATGTGAAGGAATTCGTCTCAAGGCACCGGGGATGTGCTAAGATATGGTTTGCATATCTCTGGGGAGCCACCATGGTTTTACGAGATCACTGCTCTTTACGATTAGATTCACGTCTGATGTCGGTGTTCGTTGCATTTTTTTTCTGCATGTGTTTAACCCCTGTTCATTTCTCGGGTCATTTCCTGGTGTTTTCTTCATTATTTTGGGATCTTAGCAAGCGAAGACTGTCAGCTCAAGACCGAAATTTCGGCCAATGCATTTTAAGAAAGTTCGAGATAAAACGCCTCCCAACACCTTCTCTTTTGTTTATATAGATCTATATCCAATGCTCAGGTAGACCACTCTGGGTCCGCCTTGCGTCTGAAAACAGCAACAAACTTCTTGCCGTTGTTGCGCGTCACCTTCTTCGACTCCTCCGTCTCGTACTTCATCACCCGCACACAAGGATCGGCCTCAAGTTCCTCATCGGACAACCGCTCGAAGAGATCCTTGCTGCTGTCGGGAATGGTGCCATCCTCCCGCTGCTCCTCGGGCTGATGTAGGAAATGCCGCAGAACCCAATGATGGTACTCTTCCACATCGGTAATGGTGTACAGCAAGCCACCGGGACGCAGAACATAGGCATATTCCGTGTTCAGAGACTCGGAGACAATGCGCGCCTTGTGTTTGCGGGCTTTGAAGTGCGGGTCCGGGAAACAGATAAAGATCTTGGAGAGTTGGTGGTGCGCAAAGAAATTCGGAAGGAATTTCATGGTGTTGCTGCGGATGGCAGTGATGTTTTCGAAGTTTCCAGGGTAGATCTTGGTGGTGCCGACGTCGTCGTCGTTGACGGGGGCTTCTTCGCCTTCCGGCTGCGGTTCGGTAGATGTTTCGGCTCGGTTCTTCAGACGCTGTTGTTGGCTGCGGAGTGCGTGGATGCGCGAGCTGAGGTATTCCAAAACTGAGGTGCGGATTTCCATGCCTGGATTTGTACATTAGCACGGTTCTGGTGCGGATATGTAGATTCGCCAAATGGGCTTGATTTCACTCACCGACCATCAAAGTATCTGGCAGCAATGGCGCAAGACCAACCATCAATCCACCGAAGCCGCAGCCGATATCCACGACCTCGACATCCTTGGTCAGCTTGCGCGCGCCGCTGAGATTTGTCTTGGTGGGATCCGGGTCCACGAAGGCAGGGTAGTGGGAGGACCAGTCCATGTGCGCGGGGCTTATAGGGCTGTAGCTACGATTAGCTTCAATTCAACTTTAGGATTGCCCAGTTGGATCTCACGTACTATTCCAGTCGGTGGTCGGAGAAGGGATTCGCATGCGCACGTTGGCGGAAGAATTTCTTCTGCGGCATCTTAATCACGGAGCCATCGTCGGTGGACTCCTGTTGCGCCTGGAGTTCGCGACGATATTCCTCGCGCTTGAGGCGCTTGGCCGGGGGGTTCTGTGGCGTCGTCATTGTGGGAAACGAACAAGAGGAAGTGCGGACAAAATTGAAAATCGGGCTCCCCGCTCTCCAGATGTCCGGCTCCACTACTCCAACCTTCAGCTGCGAGCTGCTTTTCTTTGCTGCGTTTTGGTCATTTTGCTCTTGCTGCTTTTTTGTTCTGATATTCTGCACCATGACAGCACCGTTCTCATTCCCGCCAACCTATAACTTTCCACCCTTCTTCACTCCGCAACCCAATACAAGCACCCGTCACGCCCAGCTCGAGAAATGGTCCTCCCTGATCCAATCCTGGTGTCGACACCACCGCCAGTACCGGCTCTCGTTGATCGAGGCAGTCGAATCACCACTCTTTCACAACACAGCTTTGCGCAAGCGTCTTGATCTGCGCGAAGCACGCGCAGTAGTAGACTGGATGACCAAGAGCGAGGAAGAGGGCGGTGGTGGGCGGCGGGCGGAGTGGATCAATGAGACCGGGTCTTCTGGGCAGGGAGGCAAATCCATTGCGTGGATTTGGTGGAAGAGACCTGAGGAGTGGGCGGATGTGCTGGTGGAGTGGGTGGAGGGGACTGGGCAGCGGGGTTCGGTGTTGACGGTCTATGAGCTGATTCAGGGAGATGTGACTATGTCTCAAGGTATGTTCGGCTTGATGGTTAGCGAGTATAGCTACTGACATGGGATGTAGAGTTCCATGGTATGGATACTGATGTGATGCTCCGATCTCTGAACGTGCTGGTCAAGAGAGGCAAGGCGCAGATATTCGGTGCAGAAGGCCAAGAGGGTGTGAAGTTCTTTTGAATATGTGTTGGGATTTCTCTATCGGGGTAAAATCATGGCTATTCGTGACGAAAAAATGCGCTTCTCAAAAGGACCAAAACTCATCGATCCAATACTACATACACAGAAGCCGGCAGTGGGATTGGAGTGAACAAACATCTACTCCTCCATATCCGCAATCATATCCTCGGTCAACTCGTACTCGTCAGCGGCACGGGTCGATTGCGACATGGCCATGTCGAGAAGCCAGTCAACACGAACAATCCGTGGGGTCTTCTTGATATCCAGAACCGACTGGCGGAATCGAGGCCAAGCTCGGCTGTGCTTCGTCGAAGCACTACTCAGAAGGAACAACTCTCGTCGCGCGGGATGGTCATCCTCTGGTTCACTTTCTTCGTCATCGCTCTCCTCCCGTCGGGAATTATTCGCCAGCGTAAGGCGACCGCGGAAGAGTAGACACTCGCCACCATTTGCCTCAACGATGGATTTGAATGCGTCGAATCCACCTCGAATGTCTTCAACGCAATAAATGCGATACCCCTGCAACATCTTGTTCTTGTTCTTCTTTGCGTTTGCGGTGACAGAATCAAGCTTGAACTTGTATCTCTCCTCGGCTTCCTTGTCTTCCAGAGGGAAGTCCGCGGGATTGAGTAACTCGTCGGCCTTGAGACAGGCGGTAATGAAATCCGTGCTCACGATGGTGGACCCGTATGCTAGAGCATTGACGAATTTGGTGGTTCGCAGGATGGAAGGTGCAGCAACATGAGTACTTCGTTTGGCATCCTGGACCACCATAATGCCGAGGTCTCGAAGGGCTCGCTGAAGGGGTCAGTCGCTGATAAAATATTATAATCTCCCGTGTGACATACCTTGTCTGCATCCTCCTTCTTCTCGTTGCCTTTGCCTACCCACTTTTGATAGCCAGTAATCAGGAGATGCATGGCGATAGGAGGGCGAGATTTTTTCTGTCGCTTTGTCTCCACGACTTGTTCACCATCGCTTTCGTTCTCAGGCTCGGCCTCGGGCTCGGGAGAGACTCTTTTCTTTGCTTGAACACGGTCTTCGTCTGATTTGCGTCTGCCGCCGTAGATGACACCACCAACGCGCTTTCGTTCCTTTTCATACAAAGCCAGATCAGGGGCGTATTCATGTAGCCGTGCGGTTGCGGCGTCCTTTGACTTGCGACTGCTGGTCGAAGAAGGAGTCTCATTTTCTTTGCCCTCAGACATGATTCGAGACCGCGCGGGAGTTTGAGCTGGTCGACTGGTCTTGCCGTTACCCTGTGGAGTACCATGTGAAGCCCTTGGGGCGTCTTCCTCGATCTTTCGTTTCTTCTCTGGGGGCTGGACGGCAACGACAACCTGGTTTTTGCCTTGCGCTTGACGAGTGGGACTTCGAGCAGCATCGGATGCAAAAAAGACTTGTTCCAGAACGGTTCGGTCGAGACGCGTCTGGCCTGCGACTTCCCCGAGATTCGTTCGCAGCGGGAAGTGGCTGTAGCGAGGATCAGAGGCGGGTTGGAGTTTCCACTTGGCGTAGCTGTCTTCCAGCCACAGATGGTTCACGACTTCCAACCCCCATTCCTTCGCGGCGGTGCATTTTTCGCTGTTTCCATGGGCTGTGATTAAATGTGTGTTCTCTTGTTTCAATGTCTTTGTACATTCTGCACCCGATGCCGCGATCAGGTTCTCCAAGTAAAGTCTCGCTTCACCAACATAGTTCGACAAACTGATCTTCAGGCCCTCGAATCCAGGGATGCCAGTCCGAGCGACTGGGTAGTGTAGTAGACGCCGGAGGGGTGAAGTGTATGTGTTAAATGTCATGAGTCGGTACAGCCATGCGAGATTTCCGACATCGATGTTGAGTCGGGACGCTGTCCGGTATGCAAAGCCCTCTCGGTACCGGCAGATCAACATATCCGCGCTATCGAAATTTGATGTCATTTTGCCGCCGCCTTGCTCCAAAACTGATTGGATTGACTCCTGTAGGTGCGAGCCAATGCCAAGATCAGGAGATAACATAATAGACTTTCCCTGAAATACACTTCGTCGATCCGAACTATGCGGGGTCGGCAGGTTGGCCGGATCTGTCGTGGATGCGCCAACCAGATCCTTATTCTGGCGTAGTCGGATTGGCGTATCAGGTCCTTCCCGCAGGATCTCGGGATCTGGGAGCATGTATGGGCGCTCGTCGATGCGCCGACCCAGTTTCAGGCAATCATCAAACCTGAGGAATTAGCAACTGGCTTGTGGTCCGACCTCCGAGACATACCAATGCGGTAGCACAATCTTCACGTTCAGGTTCTTTGTCTGGACCACCCGTGCTTTGTCTGAATCAGCGGTGAGGTCGACCAAGTGGGTCACCATCTGAGAGACTCGCGACGAGTATAGCCCGCCTTTCGCGATCACACCACCGATGATGGCATCCTTGTCTCCCCCCGGGATATCACCACAGGTGACCACGATGTCGTTCATAAACAGCCGGGGGTCTGGGCTATATTGGCGGGGGTTCACTAGTTTCCTCTTGGACAGCGAGGCGTTGACCCATTGTGGCTTCACAACGGGGATCAAGGCATCGCACGTGGTATCGTAGGCTTCGAAGTCGATGGTGGCAGAGATCAAGTGACTGAACTTGCCCACGTCAGGTACCTCGGCCCCGGGCTGCACTATCAGTGGCTCGCCACCATTTTGCTCGAGTGTTGTCGCGAGCTAAATGATTGGTTAGTCTGCAAAAGGGTGCATGCTGGTGAAAACACACCTGCTCGGCGGCTTCTCTTGGGAGGTCAGTGGAGCAAATGATGCAAAGACAACACTGATCAAATAGCCTGGACTCCTCGGTGGCCATGGTTGCGGGATATAATTGGGGGAGATCGGCCACAGGTGGTGAGGCAATTTGACGCGCCGCTGGCGCGTGGCAGAACGCCGAGTCACGTGGAGCGTCTAGAATTTGGCTTTACATAATCATTAGGTAACAGAATTCCGGGGTGGACGAGGCCTGAGGCAGACAACGGGCCGTTACTTGGTTCTCGTCGTGAAAGGGAGACTCTCAGGGCCATCGAGTACAGTTTACAGTGCAAGCTGAATGTCATTTCAGTATGTAGTGAGGGGAGACTTCACGCAATGCCCCTTGCTGTCAAATGCCTCGTTCCTGAAAATTCGTCGACTGGGATGATTCGTGATCGACGTCCCCCAACTTAATGCGGGGATCTCCACACCGGGCCGGTACAATGTTCTATGTATTCAGTACGGAGTACAGTACTAAATAGAACCGAGCCCAACTTCTTCTTTTTTTTTTCTCTCTCCTTATTTTTTCATTCTCATCTTCTCTTGTTTGCCTGCTTCATCATGGCCGCGTCCAAAGTCCTCCTGATTCCCGAGTTATTAGAGGAGATCCTTTCGGATCTTGATATGCAGACTCTACTGGTGTCGGCACAGCGCGTGAACCGACTCTGGTTTGATGTCATCAGCCATTCGAAACGACTTCAACAAGCCTTATTCTTCACACCCATTCAGCCTTCAGTACGGCCCTCGCTGGCCTACTCCAATCCCAAACAATCCCCTCTTCGGGGCCGCAGTCCCTATCACAAAGAAATTGTGTCGACTCGCAATCCGCTGTTAGAAAAACACTTCGGCCCCGTGTTCTTCAGCAGTGGCAGCAGTCCCTGCATTCTCAACAAAAACAACTTCTCCAAATCCCTCGAATGGGGCCCTGACTACCGGGACGAGGATGGCATGCCGGCCAAAACTCTCTCCCGGCACAAAGCATTCACACGCGCCGGCGCCAGCTGGCGGCGCATGTTAGTCTCTCAACCTGCGCCGCCTGCGCTCGGGTTCGTCTGGTGGGAACACCGCAGCCGATTACAGAATGTCTATGAATACATCATCCGCCAGTCCCGTTGTTCTTCGCCACCCTCCTCCGCCTGTTCCGCCTCCTCGGCCTCCTCTGTCGCATCTTTATCCTCCTGCTCTTCCGCGTCCTCCATTGACTCCGCAGCGTCATTACCCTTGTCCGAGACGGGCCTGCGGTTCGGGTCATTATACGACCTCGTGCAGGACCAGACGAGTGCGACGCTCAATTTGGGATTCTACGTTGGGTGGGGCAATTACATTCCCGTGGGCACCGAGGTCGCTTCCTTGAGTGAAGAGCTCTTGAAGGAGACTAGTGTTGTGGTCCAATTCTTCCCGGACGTGCGTTCGGAGGGGGGCGACCTTGCCGATGTGAAGACCTGGGATAGTACCTTCCGCAGTGAGGATTTCCAACTGCCGGACAGTGAGCTGGTGGACAAAAGGGTGTTTGAATATGGACTTTGAGCCTACCAAAAATTGCATAGCTGGGGTTGCATAATAATCTACTACATTCTACGGACTTTATACTATATCACTCTACACCCCTAAACTATACCATATACTAGACACTATACTAGACACTATACTAGACACTATACTAGACACTATACTAGACACTATACTAGACACTATACTAGACACTCTATACTCTATACTCTACCAAGGTATACTCTATACTCCGTTACACGTAACATTGAATACACCCAACCCTGGAATTGAATTTTCGTGACTAACACCGTGACCCCGTGCAGCTCAGGTGACGTAAAAAAAATGAAAAAAAGGCGCAAACCCCATGACTGCGATGGCGTCATTGTGGACCTAAAAATACCGCAAAACCCGGGGAAGTGGCCTGAGGCCTCACTCAGACTTGACCTTCACATTCCACAAGTCACTGGCAGCCTCGGAAGGCCAGGAACAGTCTGACCCCTCAGACTCATCAGACACCAGATCAATTATTTCAATCCTGGCCCCATCGGAGTATTCGTCTTCGGACAAGTCAATCACATGATCTTGCGCAAGGTTCGGAGAATCGGGTTCGGTTCGACTAGCCGACTCTGGACGGAACCCCTCGAGAATTTCCAACTTTGTAGGCCGGCGGGATGACGTTGGCTGGGGCGCATTGTCCGCACGGCGATTCTGGACTTCGGATCAGCATGCTGTCGCACCTCGTCTGCCGGGGAAATAGTTACACTCCTGATGGAAAGAGGGACTGGCTCTTGACTAGGACGATGGAATTGGGTCCCATACTCGGCGGCGAACTCGGCGTCATTGCGGCTGACTATCTATCAGTAGCCCGAGAGGGCAGTACCTAGTATAGCATGGATGATGTGCTCCGAAGGGACACGCACGCAATGTTCTCTAATGCATCACACAGAGGGTGAAGAACCACCAAACCGTCTGTTCCTCGAGACATGGGCTCCCGGTTATAGAGGGCGTCTCGCCATCCGCCCGTCAGTACCCAGCGCTTGATTGCGTTGGCTCCGATGATCGCGTCTCTAACATCTGTTGATTTGCTGCCCACCCGACTATAGACTATCTGGAGGATTAGCAGATGTACAGACCCAGCTACTGAGGCGAGGACACACCAGCTCTACGGTGTTTGGTTCGATAGTGTAAGATCATCCTCGATCGCGTGGTACTAGCAAAACCACACATGGTATTGCCCGTGACCAGAATATCACAACTGTTGTCCAATTTTGCTTCAGCGTGGCCCCGGAGAAGTGCAGAGAGGAGACTAACACGAGACTGTGTACCTTATTGATGGCCAGATAAGCTGGCTCTTTCGCCGGGTCTTGCTGGCCATCCGTGGCTGAGGTAGAATCAGGGTCTCGTGGTATGGGTCCTGGAAGAGATTAGAAGACGGACTTGCTTCTCTATCCACCTTACCGTGTGCATATCCCAGTAGTGGATGGGGGTGAATGGCTGTCAGTACGCCTGGGTTCACAAAGTCTTCTTTCGTCAAACTGTGGAAATATTGTATCATACTCCCCATGGTGGATTATAGACAGTATAAGTGCCTGGAAGAAGGACGCCTTGACGTTTGGAATGGAAGGCGGGAAAACAAGTCGTTGAGTAGACCTGAGATATCCTCACATGGGCATTCGGGCAATTATTACAGGTGGCAAAATTCAGCAAGACACATAAAGAAACCTTGAATGTTGGAAGTGTGCTGTTTGCTATATTCAAAGGTCCAAGATATAATGTTCCATGCCCACAAAAACAGCGAAGTCGAGCATGGTACCGGTAACTTATCTTGGTAAATTTCAGTAGCAACATTCCGCATCTCATCTTCGGCATTGTCCCAGGGAGAGGGAAGAGAAGTAAAAACGGAGTTGACATTAGGCAATAACATGACTGTAAGTCTTTCGACAGACCCTGCAGCAACCAACAGCGTCACAGACGTATATATCAAGAATCAGGTAATCTATCGCTAATTTATTCACAGATGTAAGTGTCTATCAACAGAAATTCAAGGAAAGGGGTGTGCACTAAACAAAGACATGAGCGCTGTGAATCGGAGCTGTAGGGCAATAGAAACCACGCCTGGAGGCAAGATCTTCAACGAGGTCGGTAATCAAACAAATGCAGCAGTTGTTCCACTCGGTTTCACTCGCTGGCTTTGGCTTCAACCTCGGCCATAGCCTCCGACAGGCTCGGGGTGTTCTCGCCCTTCAGGTAATTCTCGAGCTCGCCGATTTGCTTGCCACCCTTGACCCAGCGCTCACGGTAGGATTCCCGGCGCTGCTCGGCCAGCTTGTTCAAAGAAGGCCAGTAGGTCGCATGATCATAGCGGAATTCAACATCGCCTCCAACAGACTTCATGAGTTGACTGGGTGGGACGTGCTGACGCAGGTCCTCGTTGAACTTGAGTTTCTCCCGGGTGTTGGGGTCAATGAAGGGAGTAATCAACTTGAAGAATCCCCAGATCATGAATGGAACTACGACACATTAGCCGTTTACTGTTGATTATATGTCAGGATGGGAACTCACCATTGATCACAAGAGCTCGACCAAGCCTCTCAGGGTAGTGGTTCTGCAAGAAGCCGAGGGTCTGCTTGGCCTGACCCATGCTAGCGTTCTGGCCAGACTTGGTCTCGTTGAAGTTGACCAGCAGTGCAATTGTCTCCTGGTCAGGCCCCATCAGGTCAATTGCCCGTTCCAGCATGAAGACAAGATGTTCGAGCTGACGGTCGCTCTTCTCCGTGTTTTGGTTAGAAGGCAACAGGTACAGACAAGGTCTTCCGTGGATATCATATCCCAGAATGACCTGCTTGCCCGTCTCATTCTCGATGGAGATGTAATCGGGGGTCAACTTTTCCAGGCCATACTCCCGGCGCCAGGTCAAGGTGCTCAGGAGGCGAGTCTCGGCCTCGGATACATTCCATTTGGTCGCGCGCAGGTAACGCAGGAGACACTCGCGGGTCAACCACATACGTTCATCTTCAGTGATGGGTGCATTTGGAGCACCCTTTTCAGCCTTAGTAGGGACTGTGGTCCAAGATGAAACGGTCTTGAGCACAGCTTCGTACTTGGACTTTTGATCCGAAGTCAGCTGTGCTGGGGCTGCTGGCCTAACGGTATCCAGGGGCCGGGCAAATGGCTTCTGGATAAGGCCATCGGCGGCAGAAGTGGGGAGTTCAACATCAATGGACTCAGATGCGTGAGCGATGGGTGCCTCTGGCTGGGCATCCACAACGGGAGCAGGTGCTGGTACAGTCTCTTGATTAGACATGATGGATCTATGCGTATTAATTGACGAGAAAAGAAAAAGCAACAGGCAATAACAAATGAGTTCTGGCGATCGACAGGTCCCACTCCAATTGCCCGATATTACTTTTTTGGGTCGGCTTAGGTCAGCGACACGCCTCAACGCGCTCCTCGCGTCTTGTCACTTTCGACAGATTCAAGATCCACCAAAATGGAGGCAGAGCTCAATGAGTTCTTTGCGGGCTCGTTCCCCGATGGAATCCCCAAAGATGTCATGGGAGAGCTTCTTTCCATCATGCGGGTGCACTCGGTCTCCGCCGAGGAGCTCTTCTACAAATGGGAGTCTTACAGTATGAAGATGGGTGAGGGGGTGAAGTTGACCATGAGTACCGTGAGAGGCTTCAAGCAAGATGTCCAAGAAGCCCTGGAGCGCGACAGCCGTGACAAGGCCAGCCGACACACAGAGAAACGAGGCGCAAACACAGCGACCCCGCGTGCGCCCGCGGCCGGCGACGATATGTTCGGAATGTTCGATCAATTGACACCGACCGCTTCGAATACACGGACTGTCACGGTGAATGGGATTGGATCGGCAAAGCGCAAGGCTGAGTTTACTTCGCCCGCTACACCCAAGGTGAGCAAGTTCGACAAGCTTGCAACGGAGGGTGCAAAGACGCCAACCGGAACGCCAGGTGATGGAGTACAGTAGGCTTTCCCTGAACCGTTGACCTGGGATCTTGAAAGAAGCTGACATGATTACCAGGGCCATTGCCTTCTCCGAACGACCGAACGCCGGCCAGACGGTGGAAACACTCAACGCACACCTGTCCCTGCCAGAGACCCCCATGGCGCCGTTCTCTGAGGCACGCATCAAGCCCACAGCGAACACAGACCTGAAGAAATTTGGATACAAACCGATGGGTATGAAATTGTCAGAAGCATCGGAGATCCTCGATGATCGCATTGATGAATTCGCAACAATCTTTCAGGAACAATACAACTCAGATGAGGTCACTTTCGGAAGTGCGGCCACTCAAAGTACGAGTGAGATCGTCGCGGTTGGCCGAATTGCTTCGGATGCTCTTGAAGGAAAATTGAATGCTGCCTCCCTTGTACTCGAGACCTCGCGCCGGACAGGAGCCGGCAGACGAGTTCCTTTGAAGGTAGACTCGGTATCCTCGGTGAACTTCTTCCCCGGACAAATCGTGGCTCTGCGGGGAATTAATCCTTCGGGGGAATACTTTACTGTGAAAGAGGTGCTTCCCATGCCTCTTCTCCCACCAGCGGCGTCTTCGGCTGTGGCACTTGAGAACATCAATGAGCGACTCGATGGAGATGCCAATCCACCTCTCAACGTCATGCTTGCAGCTGGCCCCTACACGGCCGATGATAACTTGGACTTCGAGCCATTACATGAGCTTTGCCAAAAAGCAGCCGAAAGTTACGCGGATAGTGTTGTGTTAATGGGACCCTTTTTGGACATCGAGCACCCTCTACTTGCTTCCGGTGACTTTGATATGCCAGACATCAAGGGAATCGACCCGGACACCGCCACACTCTCTGTATTATTCCGACACTGTATCTCAACGCCTCTGGCACGACTTGCCGCAGCAGTGCCCAGTATCACTATTGTGATGGTTCCATCTGTTCGCGATGCTCTCAGCCGACACGTCTCATGGCCCCAGGAGCAGCTTCCCAGGAAGGAATTAGGCTTGCCAAAGCAAGTCCGCATGGTCTCAAACCCCGTCACATTGTCATTCAATGAGGCGGTTATCGGAATGTGCTCCCATGATGTGCTCTCTGAGCTCCGTCGTGAAGAGGTTCTGCATGGCCGTCCAGCAGAGGGCAATCTCCTCACCCGTTTACCTAAATACCTCGTCGAGCAGCGCCACTTCTTCCCATTGTATCCTCCCACTGCACGAGCAAACCTTCCAAAGCCAGCTTCGGAAAACGGCATAGCTACAGGCGCCATGCTGGATTTGCCTTACATGAAATTGGGCGAATGGTGGAATGTTCGACCGGACATTTTGATTGTACCGAGTATGCTACCGCCGTTTGTGAAGGTCAGTCAGCCCAACGCCCTCAGACATTTGTTTTTATTAACCTTCATTCAGGTCGTGGACAGCGTACTGGTCATCAATCCAGGTACTCTATCTAAACGTCGTGCAGCAGGCTCCTACGTTCAAATGGCCATTCACCCTCGCTTAGTGGCAGAGAACGAGCGCGAGGAGAAGCAACTGAGCCACAAGTTGTATGAGCGAGCCCGGGTCGATATCAACCGAATTTAAATCCAAAATATATAATCGCATCACGCTGGCGTTCAGGCTATACTGAAACCGACAAACATCGGCCTCAGGGCCATTCCGCGATTCAGAATCAAAACCAGATAATCGCAAATGAAAACGAATCAATGATCTTCAATATCAAACATCAAAACCATAACCTGGGTATCAATGGCTAGTCCAAAAGCGACTCAACAGTAACAAAAGCAAAACACAATCCTTCTCGCAAACCTTGGAACACAATTCCAATGTAGTCCGCTCGTTCCCCAACCGGAATCACCTCAACCCAACAACTCTCCTCCCACCCATCTTCCTTCCCGCCTCCCGAACCCTCACAACCGGCATCCCCGCCGCCGCCGCACCACCCCCACTCCCACGCAACGTAGCCCCGGGCCCCGATCCAGCCGCACCAGGCGCCCCCGTTCCACCGGGCCCCATCAAAGGACCTCCCGCCCCATGACCTTCGCCATTCACCAGGGCCTCAAGACCAAGATCTCGCCAGACGGCCTCGCGGCGACGATCCATGGCGCGCGTGATACCGAATGCGGCATGCTGGTCTGGGACGACGTCGTCTTCGTCTTCTGGATTTGGGGGCTGATATTGGGGTGCGACGTAGATGTCTTCGACGGGGAGGAAGGAGGGGATTGTTGTTGGGGATGCGGCACCGTATTGGTTGTCGCGGTCGCTTGGGTTGTGGGGGTCTGTTGTTGTTGAGGTGTGTGGGCGGGTGAATTCTTCGAAGAGGTCTGCTAGTCGTGGTTGATGCATGTGGATGTATGAAGCTGAGGAGTCTTTGCTCTGTGATGGATTAGTTGGTTTCTGTAGAGGTTTATTGGGAAATATGTACCATTTTGAAGTTTCTTTTGGTCGCTTTCAGGGACCAGCTTGGTAATTCTTGTCTAGGGTCCACAGGGTTGCAGAAGTAATTGATTGGAGTGGTTGGAGTGGTGCTTCGATAGTCGCGATGATTGACAGGCAGAATATAATGCGAGTACACCGCCCTCTTTACGTTCAACATGCACATGTCCCAATGGGGTTAGCCTACCTCTCGCGCGCCTGTCTTCGCGCTTCCAAGGTTGAAGATAAGCGCCGTGAAGGAATACCTTATTGTTTACGGAGTACTTAAACAGAACCTTGGAAGATTCGACGGAAAAACATGATTCTGTTTGATGTAAATGCCCGAAATTTTTTCCCCTCAAGTAATTTGGAACAGGTGATGATAACCCCGAAGGTAGTATTACAAAAGAGCCTCAATCAAACATGTCATGACCATTTTTATGCTAGAGAGTACAATTTAAAAGTCCCACGCATCAGAGATTCGTAACCATACGGTGCACAATAGGTACAGCACTTGGGGGCAGACTACCCATCTCAGTGATGACCATGTCCACATAATCCGCAGGCGTGACATCATACATGATGTTCAGCAGCTGCAAGTTAGGAGTAGTCTTCCAGTTTGTCAGTGGGGATTTTGAAATTCCATTGGACATAGCAGGGGGCTCATGGCCGGTAGGCTTGCCCTTCTTATCAACGGCTGGTGCATCGTCGGTCTCGGGGATTCCAGTGATCTGATCAGGGCTGGGGTTAACGACCAGTTCATCGGCGTCGGCGATTTCATTGACAACGATACTGTCCAGCGCGACGCGGTCCGTGAACTTGACCGTCTCGCAACAGACGATGACGGGGATTTCCACACCGCTGGCGCGTTCCTTGGCGGACATGGCCACGAGGGCTGTGCCGACGCGAGAGTACAGACCTCCGTTTGAGGTCATTGCGTGGGCGCCCAGGAAGACCTTGGTGGCATCTTTGATGGCGTGAGTAGTGGCGTGGACAAGAGAATATTGAATTTCGAGGCCTGCATTGACGAGGGCTCGGGCGAGACTCTTGCCTTCGAAGAGAGGGCGGGAGTCGATGATGGAGACTCGGAAACGCTTTCCTTGGTTGTGTGCTGAGATGAGGGTTTCCTTGACAATGCTGCTTCCAGCGAAGGTGACAATTACATCGCCATCTTGGATCTTCTGTGCGGCGCTTTCAGCGATGACTTGGTCGGCGACGGTGATCTTTTCACGAATGAAGCTGTCGATGAACTCGCAGAGACTGGTCTTTGCTGAGGACTCGGGAGTGGAGGGGTCGGTGGAGGCGATGGCGAGTTTCAGGGCCCGAATGGCATTACCCTGACTGATGGAAAGTGGGCGGCAGGTCGAGAGGTAGGTGATTTGATGCGAGAGGTGGTTTGTCAAGTGACGAGGAAGGGATGTTCCCATAGGGGTAGTGTAAGATTCAATGACCTGATCGAGTCAGCATACAGTGTCGGATGTGGGTTAGGAAAAGACTTACTCGCTTGAACGCAATCATGGTCGACACACAGCGCGCACTGCTTCCGCAGACCACGTAGTCCCTGAGCTGCAACCCCAGGGCTAGTACAGCGGGGTGTACTTCCTTTCCACCACCGGCAATGGTGGTGCGGCGTTGTTGGCCGTACAAATGACCGAAAACAGCAACCTTCTTATCGTCCTTCTTCTTCTTCTGCTCCACAAGTGCAGACCCAGATTGCGCGAGGGCCACTGAGCCACGACGCGCAGTCGGTGTCTTCTGTCCCTTCTGCGCAGCGGCAGCAGTGTCCTTCTTCGGTGTAATTGGCGGCCGAGCCTGGGATGCTCCAGGACCAGGGGCGGCACCACCCGGGGCGCCACCTTCCTTCTCCAATTTTTCGCGGGCGCGTCGAGCAGCCTTCTCAGCCTTGGCCTTCTTCTTCAATTCACCGGGCGTGAGTGTTTTTTCTGTGGCATCGGGTGCGGGCGCATCTTTTTCTGTGGGCTTGGGCTTGGGTTTGGAGTCTCGGATTGGGAGAGTCGTTTCGGAAGCCTGAGCCTGAGCCGGAGGTTGCGCGACGGGCGCAGGGTCGGATTCCGTCATCTTGCCTTCGCTGGTGTGAGGGGAGGTTTCGGGAGTTTGGTGGGGAGAAGTTGACTCACGAGGGCGGAAAAAGAAGTATTGCCAGAAGTGGCCCACCGACTGGAGTCGGAGCCCTAACTTGCTGAATCCCATTTTCAAAACAGATAACTATGGATAATCTTGAGATCGTATTCAGGTATTACAGACCTGGAGGACTCGGGACTATTCATGGGTAGGAGCTGATTCATATACTGATGTCTGAAAGAACTATTGTGCCCAATGGGAGTCGAAATCGAAACATGCGTATCATAGCTTCATTATTCATCGCACGCTATCAAAGAATGAATCCTGGCCGATGATGGTCCAGCTCAGGTGGGAACAAAAGTCTTAACAAAGAAGTCAAACAGAGTCAAAACAAAACAATATCCCCACCAACACCAATCCCTGTACACCCAACATAAGAATAACAAAGACGCCTCAGCGATTGCTGGTTATGGTTGCCAAAGCACGACGTTTACGAGTCTCTGGCTCCTCAATGGGTCGGAATCGCTCGTGATCTGTTGCCAGCTTCCGTTTGAAGACGCTCAAATCACCAAGAAGGTCATGCATATGATTTTGCATCCGGTGAGCTTCATGCTCGGTATTCTCGTCGGTGACTGTTTCATCGTCTTCCCAAAATTCCAAATTTGACTCGTCCTCTGATACGTGGGGGGAACCATCGGGGGAGCCCTCGGGGCCTTCGTCGTGACTAGACGGTTGGTCTTCGTCGGGCATTGATGTCAGACTCGGCTTCCGGGGCTCAAGAGTGACAGCCGGGATGGGATTCTTGAGACTCTCAACAGCCAACTTGAGATGCATTCGCAAAGCTTCATTTTCTGTTTGTAATTGTCGAATCTTGCACTCGCTGACCATATTATTCTCTTCCATGAGACGTTGCATTTTCTCCACCTTCTGCTGATATTGTTCGAGTCGCTCATCCGAAGCTTCGTTTGCTCTCTGGCTGAGGGCTGCTTGACTAACGCTCAGTTGCAGGGTGCGAATGGTCTCGGTCATCTCCGCAATCTGTTGATCGCGCTCGGCCGCCGACATTTGGTCTTGATTGACCCGTGCGCGTGTTCGAATGTTCTTGGCCTGATCTGCATATCGAAGGGTGGAAAGCGTCTCTTCGTAGTCTGCAGGCGCAATGCATGCAATCATCGCGGTTTTGGAGTTACCTCCTAGACTATCCTTCAGAAGCCATGTGAGAATCGAGTCACGATACGGCACTAGCTCCTTGCCCTTTCGCCCGCGGACCTTTTTAGGATCTGCAAGTGCCGCAATTACACGACCAAGCGTTGTTAGGGATTTGTTGATGTTTGCGCCTTCACGCAGTCTGGCTCCAGTCGCCTCTGTGGATTTGGCACGTTCAGAACCTGCCAAATCAACCAAACGAATGCGAGCAGTGCGTTCAGTAGTCTCGTCTGTTGAAAGATCGTGGTGTATTTGTTTTAGGGTGATCGTAAAGACGGCGTGGGATCGGGAGGAGGTGTCGTTCATCTTGGTGCTAGCGGTGGTACGCGAGACGTCACCCTTCCGCATGAATTTCATCAGCTCAGCAAAGTTCCTAGCCGTAACCTCCGTGAGGTCCTTGACATATGGACCTTCGGACGGGGACTCCCGAATGCGGAGGTAATGCGGGGAGTCCGTGCGTGGAACCAACAAGTCTCGTACATGCTCGTTGTATACCTCGAAGTAAGACACTCGGACGTTGTAGCTGATATCGGGAGAAGGCGAGCTTTCGATGCGCTGGAACAGGTCCTCACAAGTCCGAGGAATCAACCCGGGTCTCTCTGGCGTTCCCATCATAGTGTAACTCTTTCCCGATCCCGTCTGTCCATACGCAAAGATGCACGTGTGATACCCTTCAAAGTTGTGATCCAGAAATTCCTCGCCGAGGGAGTTATAAACATCCTCCTGGTGTGCGTAATGTTCGTCCTCCTCATCGTGAGACCAAAACGAATTATCAAAAGTGAAAGACTTGTCCTCCAAGACCTTCCCACGCGCCTGCGACTTGGGCTTTCCCACATCCCCGGGTTTGGGCTTTGGCGCTTGCAGGGAAGTCATTTGGGTATGGGGGTCCATTGAGATCAAACATTGGGCCTTGCGCTCGATTTCTGGATGAAAGTCAGCTCTCGCCCCTGGGGTATCGTTGTCGACTTACCTCGAGGCAAGAACTTGCGCACGCGCACGACGACGCGCACATTCCCGCCTGGCGAGGGACTGGCCATTCCATCTCTCGCGAAACCTTCGCGCGCGCGGAAAGAGGGACTCGAAGCTGTGGATCGGAGGGTGGCGGCGGAGGCGGAGGTGGAGATTATACTGGGGGAGGTGATGCCCGTGGCGGCTGATAGGTCGGATGAAGCGGCTGACGAGATGGAGCCGGGGCCTGGGTGGCCAAGGTGGTGAAAGAAGCGCGGATCCAGCGCCATGTCCCTGCTATGTTTCAATAGCTGTACACAAGTGGTGACGGCGTCGCGTCGGCGATCAAGAAGAGAGAGGTACATGCAATAGAGATGACAAAGGGAAGTAATTGTTGAAGGGAATGTGTGTATAGACAGGAATGAGTGAAACGGAGGGGAGGGGGGCTGTTACTGTTGCGCGTAGTTTCCGTCGGAACGTCGGAAATTTAGTTCATTGTCGACCACAGCAAGTCGCTGTAAAACGAAGGACGAGAAGAAAAGCAGGAAGGACCGAATTGACTGAGATAGTTCACTGTGATGCCCACACCTTGGGCACGGATGGTCATTACAATGAAGTGTCACTAGAGTCCGTTGCCACAGCAATGACACGCGGTAAACTCCACCAGACACGCTAGTGCTCTATCAACTGTACATATGTCCGACGTGCTTCAATTCAATAAACTCAATATGTACAAGGTCATTACGATCAGTCAAAATCGGCAGTCTCGGCGTTCATGGCGTCAAAGACATCCGGCTGGTCGGATTTGCTGCCCTTCTGCGCCTTATCCCAGCTTGGGTCGGCAACGGGGTTACCAGCGGCGTCCATGTGCTCACTCAGGAGCTGTGCTGGACCCATATCGCTGTGGGAGGCCTTCTGAGTGGCATTCTCCTTGGCTCTGGTGGCCGCGTCTTGGGTCGGCATAGGCATAGGCATAATGTAAATTGTTCTGAATTAGGTCAGTGAATCTGTTCGGGTATCGAAGCATCGTATCTCCCGATGCGGACCAGTTCCGTGGAACTTCGCCAGGTACCTACCAGTATTTGTGTGTGATACAAGTGTTCTGTAGGCATGCTCCAACGATACCTCAGCTCAACTGCCCAAATATAAGGCGAGCAGTGGCGGGTGATATAACCATGACGATCCTTGGAGGCGAGTGCCACCCATGGAATTGTTCTGGGGAATGCGAAGGATCCATGGAACTTCCCCACGCTTAACGGTCGTGATCGCCTAACCTTGTTCTTGCCACATGTCGACCCATGGTATCTTCATTACCAGAGCCTCATTTTTGTGGACGTTGGGACCCAAGGTTCCTCTCACCTTGCCACTCTTTTTGGGATCTTCGTTATCGTGTATCATTACAATACATAGACTGTCATGTCCTCAATTTCAGGGCCAGGAACCTGTCTGGTATATCAGGATACCATCGGAAGTTTTGGCCGATTGGACACGATGTGACTCAACGGGGAGGTCCCGAGGTCACCGGGCACGATCGCGACATCGAGGCGAGGCAGATAAGAAAGACCATAATTGGATCCCGAGATTCGCATTCCCCGGGTAGTTACACCATGGGTAGGTACCAAATAAATCGCTACGAATTATGTTTACGGAAATGACGCGATGACTGGTCTAGATAGGTCTTGAAGTTAGGGTAGAGGGTCATGGGATCAAATTGTTCAATTCAATTGGATTGCAAGAATAGAAGAAAAACGCCAAATGAGAGAGACCCTAGTACGGGCTAAGTGTGCATCGCAAATATTGGAACATGGTATATAAAGAGAATGGCTCCAGGTACATGGAGAGAAACCTCGTAGGGAACGTAGCGGAATGAGTGGAAATAGATCACAGTCTAGAAGTAACGCCTCTCTTGAAGCGGCGCGGGATGAGCGAAGCCAGGTTCGACTTGGTCAATGCCATGAAAGTGTCCATGCCGGCGGGATCATAATACTTGCCATCAAAGCCAATGGACAGAGTGATCCGATCCCACAGGGAGAACATACCCACCCAAGCGGAATCGTTGATCTGACGACCGGTATGAATAAAGTCATGCACCTCAAGAGAAGCAGTTGGGGATTTGAACTGGCGTTCGAGCCCCAAAGCACCCTGGGGCGAGAATCCAGGTGCACAAGGTGCGGCGGAGGGCTCTGTCGCGGCAGCAAGACCTTCCACAGCCCGGGCAGATGTGAAGTTCATGCTGGAAATGTAGTGCGGGGAAACAAGGTGAGGACCAAGCTCCTTTCTGATGGCCCGGGCAATGTGAAGGACAGAGTCCCGGGTCGAGCCCTGGAACCAGTGCTGCTCGAAGGGAATCCAGAGGAAGACACAGTCGGCCGCAGCGGGAATCTTACCGCCAGACTTGCCATTGGTGTCTACCCAGCGACGAGCGTTGCGGGTCATACCGAGGAGGGCACCGGTCTCGTGGCCCTTGGCGTAGGTTTGCTTGACTGCCAGAACTGTCGCGGCCGCAGTGGCGAAGGTGATGCTGAGCTTCTCTTCGCGGAGCTGAGCAAGAAGAGCCCGGGATTGTTCAAGCGAGTACTGGAGGCGAATGCAGTGGGTTTTGTGTTCGCGCTCCGCAATGTCCTCTTCAGGGTACATGGCGACGGATTGACCGATCTGGGAGTATCTGAGTTAGATTTGATGCGGCGGAGTTACGTGCCAGCATTACATACCTTGGAAGTATACAAGTCACCCTGACGGGCAGCCTCGGCGATCGCCTTCTGGATCTGCTCCCTGTTGGGCTTGTACTGCTCCTGGTAAGGAGTCAAAGGACTGATCGGCAAACGGTCAAGCACGCCAGAGTAATCAATCTGGCTGACTGAGTAGTCCCGGTCGCCAGCGACCTGGGTAACAGCCTTCAAAAATTGGTTGACGAATTGCACGATGCTGTAGACATCGGCAACCGCGTGGCTTAAGTTCCAGACAAGTGTGTGTTGAGTAGGGTTCTCGGGGTCCGCGTGAGGTCCGGTGACCAGGTACATCATGTTGCGCTTTCCCTTGGTGGGCAGACGACGGCTGTACGTCATGTTGACCACATCGGCAGCGGACTGGTCAGTGACCACCCGGAAGGTCTCTTGCATCCACTGGGCAGCTTCAGCATCGGTGTGAAGCACTTCGTACTTCATCATCTGGGGAAGCTCGGTGCCTGTCGAGAGCTGGACGGCAATCTCTGGAGTTCTCGAGTGCGAGACGAGCCATGCGTTGCGGAAGCGCTGAATCAATTCGCTGGTTGAAAGATCGATGTTGAAGGGAATCTGGATGGATAGCTCAGTGTGTCCATCACGGACATTTTGGTTGTATGAGACTCCAGTCTCGCCTCCGGAGCATGGCCGGGTCCAGGTTCCCTGCTGAACTCGCTTCCAGGTACCTCCATCGATACGAGGAACCTCGGTCTCCGGGATGTGTGTGGTGGGCTGCTGAACTGTAGGAGCCATGATTAAAGAATGTGTTGGAGCTGGTTAAAGAAAGTAGAATGATAGTAATTGTTTTTGATAATGGTTTCGCAGAAACACAGGCCACAATAATGAGTGATGGCGGTGATAAGAAAGAGAGTCAACCACAATAAAGAGCGATGGCGACGATATAATGACCACAATAATGAGTGATGGTCTGTACAGAGTACGGAAGAGTCGAGATCCTGAACCACACCTCACGCGGATTAGGCGAGGTCAAATACACACACGAACTGACTGATACCATAGTGGAACCCTCAAAAAAGGGGAAAACGCAGTGTTGTTTACACATCATCTGCGCAAGGCCCCGGGGCAAGTGCAGTTGGAGCTTCCTTGTTGAGACTTGATGCTGTCTCCACTTGGTAACCGCGCTAGTATCATCAATACACCGTACGGTCGGCTTTTGGTGGACCCCTGGTGGAGCTCCCCTGTCGATCGACTAGTTGAGTCGACACATGAGATTGAGTTTTTCACCAATACATGGTATTGTTCCCGGTATTTGACCATGTTTTTGTTTTTGGGGGAACCTTCGATGCTTCGATTCCAATCTTTGAGGTCGGGAGTTCCAGGGTTGTCTGCAGCTTATCTTCGGGCCTATCTTCAGGTCCAACATTGAAGCCCTGGAGGATCGACATCGCCATCAGTCCATTGTACTGGTACCGAGGCATCGGGAGCCCCTGTCTACTGCTTCAGCCTCGTAACGATCTAAATTCTGATAGTTCTGGATTTCAATGAACTAAGTGGATACATCCATGTGGCGGTCTCATACGGAAATATTATCTGTAGATATCTTACACGGGACCACAAATTCGCCCACTCAGTGCCCGAGGTTTTATTTCGCGTATTTCCCAGTTTGTCAACACCCTGTCTATCATTAAGGAGCTTCAGGTCCGTTGTGCTTCAGACAACTCTCCGCCAAACCATGCATATTGCCTTCTTGTCGAACCCGGCCTCGGGCCAGGTCAATGTGCAGATGGCGACGGCCACGCAGCTTGTCTCTGAAGGTCACTCGGTGACTTTCTTGTCGGCGGACTCGTGCGCCAAAAAGATTGGCCAGCTGAGGGACACCCTGCCGCCGTTTCAGCAGGACCTGATCGGCTTCATTGGTTTGGGCACGAGTCATAACGTGAGCGACTAGTATGTTGCATATCCCATGGGTTGGTGGGACCTGGACTGACTCGCTTTAGTACGAACTTTTTCAAGGACCGCATGCATTTGATGCGAAGCCCACCCGGCGATCCCTCGAGCCTCGAGCTATGCATCGATGCAGCTCTGGGGCCCGTGGAGGACTTCGCGGACACAGCTACAATGGTGGCCGATAAGCTTAACGCACTGGATCCTAATATCAGTATGTATTCCATGAGCCCCAAAATACCAATCTTGCTGTGCGGGGCTAATTATTTGGATAGTCTGTGTCGACGCGTTGACGCCTTCGCTAATCACCGGTGTTCGTCTCACCAAGCGCAAATATATTCTTACCATTCCCTGCTCACCGGGGACAAGCGCCTTGCCTGGCCCCTTCGAGCCGCATATGATGGCCTCAAACCGCGATGGCTCCATGGCTACCTTCATTGAAAGTATGTCACTCCATTCAGTTCACCGCGGGGCTTTGCTAATCGTCCCACAGACGTATATCTGAACTTCCGCGAATACTATTATAGCGTCACACAACCTGACTGCGTCGCCAAGCGCGATATCCTCACCAAGCGCTTCAAACTCCAATCATATGGAGTCGCACAAGACACAGCACTGCTACCCCCACATTGGGAAGACGAAAACTGCGTTGCCGGCATTCACTTTAATACACTAGGTCTTCTCGACTGCCCCAAGCAATCTTCCAAAATTGTATTTGTTGGCGCCGGCGTCTCCGTCGAAACCTCCTCGGCCTTCTGTCCCGAGCTGGCTTGGATGGACGAGGCCATGCTACATGGCGACGACGTCATCTACATGAACATGGGCAGCATGTTCATCTGGAAACGCCATGAATTCTGGAACTGCATTGCGGGCTTCGAAGCCGCCTATAAGCAACGCGGGGGTCGTGTGCGCTTCCTATTCAAGATCAACTTCCCCATCGATTCCCCAGAACACAACTTCTCCACCGACGAGCTCCCTCCATATATTCGGCTCACTAATTGGATCGACAACCAACACGCTATTTACTCGCACCCGGCCCTCAAGGTCTTCATTCACCATGGAGGTGGCAACTCGTTCAACGAGGCCGTCTACTTCGGAGTTCCTCAATTGATTCTCAGCCAGTGGCTTGATACCCACGAATACGCCACCTACGCCGAGAAGTTCAAGTTGGGACTGCGCAGTGACCGACCACCGCATGTTGAAGCCCGTGATATCGAGGTCAAGATTCTGAAGATGCTGGGCCCATCCTGGCCTGAATACAAGGCCAATTGTCGATCGTGGGCTATTCGAAGCCAGATCAGCGGTGGCACAGCATCCGCTGCGAAGATTATCGTCTCTCATGCTGAGAGCACACGATTGATTCAGGATGGAATCTTGACCCCACCCTTCACGCCTGTCGAGTCGCCCGTCTTAGAAAAGGACGCTGAGTCTCTCCAGGACATTGCGATTTGCTCTTAATTGACCAAGATACCCGATTCGCATCCACTAGAATATTGTTGCCCGGGGAGTTGAGAGTTTTGCATTTGGTTATATTTTTGGTACACAGTTAGCGTTTGGACTCGGATCTTCATTGTACATTACTTTTTTACAACCTTGGAAATGTCCATATTTTTTTATCTTCTTGATAAATTGCGCCTAGGTATATAGTCGATATAAACATGAGTCCGAGAAGTGACAAAGAAAAGATATCTACAAGAGAGAGTGTGCAAAAGATCAAAGCTTGGCCCGCACTGGCTCCTCATCCGCAATGAATGTCCGGAAGAGACCTGCAACGGCCTGCGCAAGCTGCGCAACCTCGTGCAGGACGAAGAAGCGCTCATCAAAGAGAAGGTTGAACTTGAGTTCGTCACGGTAAGTATTCAAGGCGAAACAAACGCCCGGGTCAGTGTTTCGACCACCAGTATTGAAGTTCGCCATGCGCATCGGATCACCGCCCGCAGGATCGGCTACGCCCTTTCCAAAGGCGCCCTGGGAAGTCAATGTGGGACGCGCGATGGCAGGTGGCTCAGAAGGGTTCACCATGCCCTTTACCAGCTCGGGAGCCATCTGATCGTACAGCGCGAGGAGATGCGGAGACACCAGATCCTCTTCCTGGGCTTCTCCGATCGCCTTGGCGAGCTTAGCCAGGCCGACTTTGTCTTTGGCGCGGAGGTCAACATCGCTGGCATTAATCCACAGACCAGCTGGGACAATGCTCATGTTGATGGGACCGTGGCCATCGCCTGCAAGATCGATCCAGCGCCGACCGTTGGTGCTGAAGAGGAGATGGGCGCCTTCTTCATTTCCTTGGCTGTACATCTGGGCAGTGGCGGAAGTCATGCAGGCGAAGAAAGCGGATGTGAGAGAAATGCCGAGCTGCTTGAAGCACTTGAAGGCAGATTTGGATTCGGAAGGCTCGAATCTGATAGTTTTGTTGTGCATGTGAGATGGGCGGGTCTTCCAGTCTGGGTGGATTGGAATGCCGATGGTTGAACGAGCGTAACGAGCGCCTGCGCGCTCTAGGGTTTGCGCCGCGGCGGCGAGGTCCTCGGGTGTTGGTTGGAATAGGCGCGAGTATGCGTGGCACAGCGATTGAGGGAGCCGAGGAGTGATGTCTAGTAGGAAATCCGGGGAGAAGATGGCGTCGATGCCGCGCTCCGTCTCCGGGCGTGAGAGTTGCTTCATAAATTCTTGGACCGGTTCGTAAACTGGGAGATCAGTGAGAGTGTGAGATACGTTGTAGACGCAACCCCGAGGGCCACGGATAGGGTCGACGACCAGAGTCATGGTTGTCTTGTCCAGGGGACGGCGGATAAGCGATTGTCGGACTTCCTCCAGGGAAGTGTTGGTCGCGATCAAGCATCTTTCAGTCGCCCAGCGTTTTGCTGCTTCAGCGGTGGTGTGCGGTTCGAAGTAGGCCTGCTCCAGGTCGGTTTCAGTGCCGATGACTGGGAGTGCGCGTCGTGTGCGCCACCACGCTGCATGACAGCGCTTTTTCAATTGCTCGCATGTCAAGGTCGTGTCGAAACTGGCCAAGGCAATCAGCTCGAACTAGAACTCTGTTAGTGGGGCCGTGAATTGAGAATATCCAGATTCACTCACGTTTCCTTCGAAATGATGCTGGGAATGCTGAGCCATCAATTCAACCCCGCGCAATGGTCGTGCCATGCGCGTACCCGAGTTGACCAGCTTCCATTCTGAATTGGAAGCTGATGTGCTTCCCTGGACACCCACTGAAGACTTCATCGTAAGGGATAACGATCGCAAAAAGGAGCGGACACGATGGAAGAGATGATATTCACTGTCACTTTGGGGTCAGAACCGGCACCACACGGGTCAAAGTTTCATTCTAATTTTTCTTTTCCAGTAAATATCCAATTCAAATTCGTATCTTCTAATGTTTTGTCCGCTTTTCTTTTCCGTGTATTTCTCCCAGGGGAAAAGATCAACTAGAAATATCCACCATGGCGATTTGATAGACCACACCTGGGTACTAGCGGCAGGGCGATACGAGTATTGGTATTGTAAAACAGGGCGTATTAAGCTTAAGGTTACCCGATCGGCATGAAAACCGTGGGTCACTTCATCTTGCAGACGCCACTGAGATCCCCTGCTTACGGTACTGTAATCCCGAGCATCACTAGCCGATCTGGTTTTGCACATCTGCCGATCGCAATAACCATCTTTTTGACTGGGATCCATCGATCCCGCTAAAATCTCGCTATCATTGGAGAATCAATGCCAAGGTTTCCGGAGCGGACTCCATAACCACCTTGTAAGTAAGACCATGTCCATGACGTGTGGGTTCACGGTTCAGCTCCGATGGTTCAGGCCCACGTCTTCCTTTTCCCCCCTGAGCGGATCGTCTTGGATTGTTCAAAACTAGCTCGATTCTGCATTTTCCCTATGTCACGGCTTCTCTTAGTTTAAGAATTCCTTTTGAAACTCGGGCAATTTTAACCGTTGTCATTCTTTCTCTCCCCGGGTTTACGCCGAACTTGCCCCACTATGAGTGCCGATTATACTGCCGTCCCAGTCTCACTCTGGGACGCGACTGTCGCCAAGTAGGTCATGCTCAACAAGCCATTGATACCTTGCTGATCGTGGTGTGATAGCACTGATATTTTCGTATGTATTGTACAGGTCACCGCCATTCCATACTGACATGCTTGGTTAGGCCCGCGGCAATTTTGTCTTCGACGCGGCACTATCTTTCGAGAAACTGCATGCAGCATGGCTCGATGTCTTACGAGCTCGGCCCATAATCCAAGCGCGCTTGCGCCGCTCTAAGACTGCACCCTCGGGGCTCGATTATCATGTCTATACCCCTGAGGGCCTGGAACGGTACTTTCAGCGCCAGGCTACGGTCCCAGATCACTTGAAGGACTTCCTATGCGTGGACCAGTCCAAGCGATCATTCAGTGAATACTCCCCGGCCCTAAGCCGCTCCGCGCAGGGCTCCCAGGGCATCTTCATCGCCGATGCAGCGGAGCCCGAGGATTACAGGCGCTGCACATGCTATAATGCGGTGACAACCGTGAAGGAGCTGCTCGATTCGGACCGTCCCGTCATGACGATCCAAGTGACTCGGTTCAGCGACGCAACTCTCATCACATACTCCTTCAATCATCTCATGGGCGATATCTTTGCCATCAAGGATGTTTGCACAACTTGGCAAGATGCTTTGAATGGGAAGCCTATCTCGCCTTGGGAACGACTTGATCAAGACCCTTTCACCGAGTACGGCCCCGGTGGAAAGCATGCCGGTGAGCACGCCAACGCCGACTCGCCTCCCCTGCCCCCAGGCTGGCGCATCTTCGGCCTCCTCGACAAAGTGCGGTTCATGTCCCGCATGCTCTGGGACATCAAACACACCAGGCCCGAGAAGAACTTTTCTCAAAAATACATCTTTATCCCAGATGCAGAGATCAACCGTCTAACTGAAGAAGCAAAGCGCGATCTCTTGGTGGTTGCGGAGAAGCGCACGAAGCAAGGTGCACCACCTCAATCTCCACTCAAGGTCACTCGCTCGAACGTGATCTATGCCTGGATCCTCAAGCACAACCACGAACACTTGGACCCCGAGCAAATCAGCACCCCCGTTACCGTCGCCAATGCCCGTGGCCGACCGCCCGCCGGGCTAGATCTCAAGTCCGACGACATCCCCCCACACAACTGGTGGAACGGGTCATATCTTGCCTCGCTGCCTAGTTTGAAGGTGCGCGATCTCCGAAATATGTCACTGGGTGAATTGGCCCTCCACGTTCGGGAGGGCACAGACGTGGGTTCTACGCCCGAGAGCGCACGACGAATGATCTCTTTCGGGTTACACAATGGCTCATGGAAGAACCCAACGGGCAAGCTTGCCTTCTGGAGTCCGCCCAACCACTGCTGGTCTGGATTGACGGATTGGCGTGCCGCCGGCTTCCACCAGGTTGATTTCGCTCCTGCGCGACTGACTGGAACCGGTCCTGTCTCTGTCTGCTCTCTCCACATCACCATGGCCATGGCTGGCAGTCAGCGAGATCGCTGGGCTTGCGTGGGAGACTTCGGCGGCGGTACCTGGGTCATGGGTATGGCCACGGACGCCGAGTGGCGGCTTCCCACCGGGTTTGGCAAGTATCCTCACCACCAACGTCCGGCCAAGACGGCCACCTCGATCGATGAGTATCGAGTACAAGAGCCTCTGTAAGTCTCGAAGTTCGCTATGCTCAATTGCTGGGAACGATGCTGACCTGATTAGGAAAATCCAAGCCAAGCTTTGAACGATATAACGCGCTACTGTTTCGCTTCACGGGCTCGACGCCTAGATTTCTTATGTTTTCTTTGGACTGGCTCCGAGAGCAATTCATGTACTCATATACGGCATTGCTCCCTTCTTTTAGCACTCGCCGACTGTCTTATTCAAATTACTTTTCTTTCACACGAGCTGGACTGGGATTCTAAACGATGTGCCATCCCTAGGTATTCATGATGAACATGGTGCACAGTCAGTGAGAGGTCTTGAATGTCCCCAAACCAACTCAATCGACTTGAGCTCCCAAGTTCAAAGCACAATTCGGATCTATTAAGAGAGATATATGGAAAATCTATGTGTAACCCCTCAGAGTAGCACTGTACAAGAGTCTATTTGGCGGGGGCCGCCTTCCAGAACAACCATCCAAAGGCAGCGACGAACTTCAAACCAGCCGCCATCCAAAGAGCAGATTCCATGCCCCCGCTGCTGCGACTCAACCAACCGCCCACAATCGCGCCGATCAGCAGAGCGACCACCCCGCCCACGCGACGATTCCGCTTCACATTGGCGGTCGGCTTATCCGTGATCTTGGGATCCGACGCAATATCAAAGTAGACACTGGTCAGAACCACGGTCGGGATTTCATTATAGCCCAGCGCGCGACTGCACGTCATTCCGCCCGCGGACTGGAAAGCCAAGAGCGCGATGGGGATCAACTCGAGGAACAGCGGCCCCCCGTCCAGGGAGGCGTCACTGGAGGTGTGGGGGATGAGATCGGCTTCGATGAGGGCAACGGCGATGATGATGAGGATCATTTGGGCGAGGAAGGAGACGAAGAGAGTTCCCCGGCGGAGGGCGCCGACACTGCGCATGACGGTCGAGAAGATCATGGCGCCGAAGAAAAAGGCCAGGATCGAGACCATGGACTTCAGCCAGCCCCACGGCTTGCTGGAGGGCTGGTTGGAGGCACCGAGGCCCAGGAAGATGGTGTTTCCTGTGTGGAGGTTAGCGTTTGCGCTGGTGTGCCCCTTGCGCGGGGGGTCTCGTACCGGTTTGCATGCCGAGGAAACAGGACCATGCGTTGTAGGCGCTGCTATCGCATAGTCCCGTTAGGAAGCAGAGGAGAAGACAGACGAGGTCGGCATGGGTGGTGGACAGGTTCTGTTGCCATTTCTGCAGGACGCTGGATTGCTTGACGGGGGCATTGGGGGCCTCCAGATCCTGGGGCGCGGGATCGCTCGTCTTCTCCATGGCAGAATATCCAAAACACCAGAATATCCAAAACACCGTGGTTAAGGGGAAAGAAACAAACTCTTCCCGACTCCCGAGGGAAAGTCAACGCGGCACGAACCGACAGCCCTACGTGACTAAGGGGGCAATAAACAGCAATTTCATTCGCCGACTCCTGCTTGCTGCCTGTTCAGCACGCAACTGTGGAGAAATATTACGGATAGGGCTGAAGGGTCTATACTGTGTTGGAAATCTCTGTTGTTTCGTCTCTGTGATTCCTGGTAGACCATAGTGCAGCTCTTCTACGCGGATAACGGTAGGTATCTCCCTCGAATACTATGTACCTAGGTAGGTATATGGTGTGACCCATGTTGGTACTAAGCAGCTATTTATATATTATCTTGTCAGATGGAACTCTTTGGTCGAGAATACGAAAAAACCATACTTGCGAGTAAACAGATATAGTTACCAAAGTAGACAGACTGGAGCCTCTGCCTCTACGAATGGACTGAACGATCTTGCTCAAGCCGTTGCTTTTCTGGGATCGCACAATCTAGCACATGGCGACCTACGGCCGGGGGATGTATTACTGGATCGGAGCCGGTTGAAACTGTCAGATTTTGACTCTGCGGCCGAAATCGGATCACATTTTGAGGCCTGCATGGCACCGTATGGAAGAGTCCTGAATGGCGAGCAGGCACAGACGGAGTGGAAGTCGGTCCTCGAACCGAACAATTCGCCTTGGACTCTTTATACTACCACCAGAATATGGAATTTCCGAAATTAGATGGTGAATCGGTAATTGACGATATTCTTGACTGCTGGCACAACAAATATCCTACGATTGGGGACTTGGCTGCATGCACGGCAACCCTCGGAAGAAACAAGGCAACCAGGCCAGGAGGTGACGGCGAATTACCTGGCTATGGGATAGCCGTGCCATCGGTCAGCACGACTCGGATAATTTCTCCCCGAAACGATTCTGCGAGAACCTTGGAAGCCAAACCAGCGTGGACTTCTTCAGATGCTTTATTCGGGAGAGCCAGAGCAGCTTGGGTTTAGGATCGAGTGGTATAGGTCCACCAATTGAACGTCCCGGGTTCAGTAGACAACCTGAGAACCTTGGAAGGAGAAAATCAACGGAGATGATGCATATCACAAGGAACTAGGTTCTACAGGTCGTACCTCTACTGCCCACTTGGGCTGCGGGCAGTACTTTGTACCGTGTCGGACTAATCTTTGTGTTTGTATTTAATGTACGGAGTATAACATCCATGAATATATTTCACCTCGTCAAGTAAAAATACACCTTCCCAGGCCACTCCTTACTCTCCATACATGCAGCCACCATGTTATGTTTCACAGCCCTGTAATGGACGATCATCGGCCGCGCATCATAAACCAATGCGGCAGAGACCACTCCGTGGTATCTGATTTCACGTAACTATCCTCGGGTCAGATCCCCCCTTGCAGAGAGCGGTCAACTTACCGACGCCCGTCCCCAGTCTTCGTAGCAAGTCCGCTCACCGTTTCGGCCGACGATCAGCGGGGCCACATCATCCGTGGTATCAAACGTGTTCCCGAACCAGTTCAACTCCTCCAGTACCTTTTCAAATGGATGGTCGGTGATGAGAATATGTCCATCCCATTCGCCGATCAGATTGTCGGGCTGGAGGGGCTTGAGCTGGTGGAAGAGGCTGTTGATTTCCTTGCTGGTGACACGGGGATTCTTGGAGAGAGTGATAAACTGCTTGGCCGGAGTCGGGTGGAAATAGTCCAGGGACATGATTGGGAATTGGATCGTCATATCGTCTTGGCGGTTGTGATCGGGGCGAAAGGGGTGTGTACTCCGTACGTCAATTTTATATTAGTTCACGAACAAATATGTATATCCAGTCCTCTCTTCATCGGCGGGCTTCAAGGCCTCATAAGGTTCTCGGAATATACACTAGGGAACCAGCGTTTCCGGCGCTTCAGCTTATTCTCCCATGCAGCGACACTTTGATCGGCCACGTCCCTACAGCCTAATTAGGGATTACTTTCTCTCTGATTCGCCTGAAACAAGACAGTCGCCCATATGTACGGAGTATGTAGGATAGGATTCGCGCCTCTAAAATGCGGCCAATACTCTTGGCCAATGTCCGCTCTCTCATTTGTATCAGATCCCACTTGAATGCATACAATGCTCACTGATCTGATAAAAGGCTAAACAAGGGCCCAGGTCTATCAAGCCCTGAAGATCTTGCCACATTCCAGTGCCGCCCCCCGCTAGTTTGCCTGTCGATGAATACTAGTATGTTCATTGGAGGTTTTGGAATTCGCTTTTCAGCAGTGTCAAGCATGAATTTCGCATGGTTTGTTGGAGTATAGAAGTACTTGATGAATATTATTCTCCATTTGCCTGCCTCACGCTTGCATTTATCTCACGCCATGGGCAAACACCAAGACAATGAAATGCACGAACCTCACATTTGGCCAACGTCCGACAAATGAATCTGTGTCTCGCCGTATTTGGAAACTCGAAGCCACATCCTTTCAAAGTTCACCACATCCGGTGCCTGGTTTGCTTCAACCCCAAGGATTGATGCATACCCAATCATACACTACCCCCAGAAAGACATGAAACTCAAGCCATTTATACCATCAATATCACTTACAGCCCCCACGTCTTCTCCACCTCCGCACAATCTTTCTCAATAGCATCCCACTGCAACGCACCCCACCTCCCCGGCTTCTCAAGCGCATCAACAAAATGCTTCAAAGCAAGCACCGTCTGCGTCGCCCAACGCTCCGCACTAACTCGTCCTACTCCAGCCGCCAACGGAGTCATCAAAATCCTCTCGATCTTGCAATCACCCTCCCCACAATTCCGATTAAACCCTTCAATCTGACACAGCAAGCTCCAAACACACTCATAGACCACCTCCCGGTCCCAGCTAACATTGCCAGGCTCACGCATCGTAGGACAGATCGCAACCCAGGAGCATCCGTATGCGTTGACATTCAGCGGTTCTGGGAACGGAACAAGCGTACATGAGCCTGGGGGTGCAAAGCCGCGCCATCTCTCGTAGAGAACTTTTTGCGCAGCGCGCGTCAGAGCATGGTAGTCTGTGCGTGGGCTGAAGGTTGCTGAGATGGCGTGGTCGAAGGCGCCGTCTAGGCGGGCATAGGAATTGGCTGGGGAGACAATCAGGTCGAAGGTTGTGCCTACTGGGAGGGAGTTGAGGCGCTCGTTTATGGATTTGATCTTGACTTTGGTGTCGTTGTGAGATGGCCAGGTTGTTTTTAGTGCGGTGTTGAAGGCTGTGATGAAGTCTACATCCATGCAGAGGAGCTGCACTTCGGGGATGTTTGCAGTCATGTTGTCGGGTTGGTTTTTTTACTTTGGATGTGCGAATTCAGAGTCTCAAGTACTTCTTACGTCGCTGGAAAGTCCAAGGCAGCACTGAGCATTGTACGGGAGCACTGCCCCAGAGGCTGTGTTCCCCGCTTTGAGGGTCGCTGATTGACGGCGACATCGGCAATAAGCTGATGGATTGACAGCTTGTTTCTTGTACATTCGGGGCAGTTTTTGGAATTTCGACTGGAGTTAGTGCGATGAGGCTCAACTGGGGCTCTGCTGATTTAGCCACTGCCACCTCCAGGTCAAGTTGCTCGTCAAGTTGCTCATCGGAGCAATTAATTTGAACTTTCGGCGTCAATTTTGATTGGGGAAAAGTGCCATGAAAAATTTCGGATGTCTCACTGGATTTGCTCTGCAAACGGCCTGATTCATGAATTCTCTACATGGGAGGACTGAGCAGCATAGAACGAGACTACCAATATCCTTCTGACGACTGGTTCTTGGCTTTGACTAACAGGTCGAACTTCTTTGTCCTTCCCACTGATGAAAGAATGGCATTGTTTTCACTTGGGCACTGAAGATGAATGCCATTGCCTTCGTGCACAATGGCCTTGAAAATCTCTTTGCTAGAAGATAAAAGCCTATGTTCAAGCAAAGCAGGCCGGCAAAAAGCGACCCCATTGTTAAGGGAAACCCCGAGACATCCAGTTAGTATAAAGGATCAACTCCCATCCGCGAGAAAAGCAACCATCACACCATAGTGTAGCGACAGTGTTTATATTCCAGATACACTAAACACTCGAGCGCAGCAATGTGTCACCAAATCATCTGGTCATACAGCCTCTGCAATCACCCATACCCAGAGGCCAGCTCCTCCGTTCCATGCCAGAAAGCACTTCGCGAAGGCTACGAGTGTGTACAAAGCCGACAAACCGAGTCCAGCTTCCCGGTTCCTGGCAAATGTCTGGAATGCAATTATAAGGCTCACGAGGAAAGACTGGACCTCATGCGTAGACTTCGAACACGGAACCGGGGCCGGGGTCCAAGCCGTGCTGCCCTGGATGCTGCGTTTGAAATCGAGGAGGAAGAGTGGTACTCTGATAGTGAGGGTATGACTGAGAGTGAGATCGATTTGAATATGCCTCCTGGCTGTGCCGGCACTCGGAGTTCTCCTGCTGACGCCGCTGAAAAGACGGATAATAGGATGGTGCACCATCGTGGACCAGCGAGGAGAGCTAGGTTGGTTATTCCTTCGACGCCCATTATCTCTCATTGTGCTATTGTTGAGACCGAAGAAGAGGATGACGATGATGAAGAGCCGGCTCCACGTGGTATTAGCTGGCGCTCGTGGATTCCTCTTCCTACTAGATTACTTCGAACACAATCAGATCTGAAGGAGGCACTGACTGAGAAGGAGCTGGCGGAGAAGAAGGCGGCGGCGGCATGCAAGTCTGCAGTTTGGGGTGCTGTCACGAAGGGCTGGAATTGGCAGTATCTGGTCCCTGCTTCGAGTGAGAAATGAACCTTCGAAGCACGGAGTACACTGGTCGGGTTCTGCTGCCCAGGTGGTGTGCCTTGAGGCACCCGGCCTCATTTTTTGGAAAAGGGACAGCCTGGTAGTGGCCTGGTAGCTAGCATCATGACTTATCTCTTGGTATTTTCTTGGACAAACTTAGCGGGCAGTTTAATTCGTGCCTTAGCAAGAGATACCTAGGTAGGATCCATGGATATTTTCATTGTCGAAACATATATATCAGGCCCGAATGTTCATGACCGTGGACAATTAATCTTCGTAGATACCCTGATCGAATTTCTCTCGGTCAAAGAACCGCGCCACGATAACATTTCCATTGAAAAGGCGACCCTCAAGAGCATTGACAGCCTAGTTCAGGTAAGAAGTCAGACCAGACAAGATAACAGGCGTGGATCTCAGATACTTACACGTAGAGCAGACAGCGGACTGACGAATTTGACAAAGACAGGAACAGGGTTACCGGCGTTGCGAGCAATAAAGACTCGTTCCACAGTTCCATACTGTATATGTGTGAGTTCCAAGACTTTCAAATGAAATGTAGGAAGACTTACCTTCTCGTTACACTCCTCGCCAATATCCTGCATCAAGCCACCATCATGGCTGCTCTCCAGTTCGGAGTCGATATCAATACCATCAAGCATGCCCCACAGAATGATGACTTCACACATGGGGCCGAACTTGCTCTCATACTGGTCAGACCTTTTGCTTCCGATGATCTTACCCCGTCCAGCGGGTGTCACAAAGCCACCACCTTCAGAATCGGGTCGCTTCTTGCGCTTCTCAACCTGAACCTGCAGTGGCTTCACCATGCCAGAGCCGGTAGCGCCAAGTCCAGTTCCCTTGGTCCATCCATACTTGGAAAGCAATCTTTCCGCGAAGCCCTGTTGGCCGGGTCGGTTTGAGCGAGGCGCACCTTCATTTGGTTCTCCTGCATCCTGCTCTTCTTGCGCTAACGCAGCTTCTAGTTCGGCTTCAGAAGCAGGAATGTCTTCGGGGGGTGGTGGCAGATTGTAGCGGACTGGAGCCCGGGAGATTGTTGCGGAGCTAGGTTGGAAGGTGTCGAGAGGTTTTGGTTGAGCGGGTGGAATATCGGGTCGGGGAATCTGGTATGGCTCCTCGGGTGGAGGTGGTGGGGGCTGTGTGTGTGTAGATTGAGCTAGAGCTGCGCGTCGAGCAAAAGCGTCCTCCCCAGATGCATCATTCGGAACATCGGTAGGAGGCGGGGGTGGGGGCACGTCATTGATGTTAGGTGGGGGCGCAAAGCTGCTGGGAGGCGCGAATTGCTCTTTGAGAAACAGTCAGTACAGTCTTTACGGGTGATGGTAGATCAGCGCATACTGTTTGTTGGCTGGGCATCACCTTCACTATCCGAATCCTGGGTTGGAGAACGTCTCATCCGATGTCTGTACAGATGGTCTTTCCATTCTCGAACTTCACTGATTTTCTCATCGCTATGCCGGTATTCTTGGTAGTTGGTTGGCCACGTAGGATCATAGGGGGCATCCCAATCCTCGGCAACATGAACTTGCTCGTGGGGGTTCTTCTTGCGCTTCTTTCTTCCGCCGCGTTGTCGCTTATTGCCCGCGTAATACTCGTGATCGTCCTCCTCTCTGGAAGTCCAGTCGGCCACGGTGCTCTTCACTGACACCGATGGCTGGTTGGGGGTGGGCTGTGGCGCTGCCTTGGGGAAAGCGTGCTTGGGCTTGGGCTTTTGGGATGCTTGTTGCGGTCTTTTTGTGGGTTGAAAACGGAGTGAAGCTGTCCAGGAAGCAAAGGGTGAGACGAGAGGCTTTGCAATAATCAAGTTGGTTCCAGGAAGTTACCAGTATTCAGTTGTTGCTTCTTGGCTGTTGAGTCCTCGGCTTGCGACTCGGACTCTGAGCTCTGTTTGAAGACAACTGGTGCGCGAGAGATAGTCCCTGGTGCATCAGAGTCCCCTAGTAGATTCGCATAAAGCGACATCCCACCTTTGGGGGGGCCTTTGCCCTGTTCAGAAGTCATGGTTGTGGTGCGGAGTGGTGTCGGCGGCCTGAGAACGGCGGCGGCCGTCAAGATGCGATAAGGCGGTCTGCGCCTTATCTTTCTCTTTGGGTTTCGTTCAACTTTCTATACTATTTTCTATACTATTTTCTATATTTGCTTCCATTATCTGCTCTCATACGTATATCTGACCTTATACAACCTGAGTCTTCTGTCAGGATGTTCGATCAACATGACCTGAACTTGGCATAAACTACACAATACCCTTTAGTCTCTGGTGACAGTGAAGCGGTTTAGCGTTCCTATTTAGGTTTAGCGTGCCCCTGCCCTATACCATCTCCCTCGCCGCTGCAACATGTTGCCGCTTTCTCTGCTTCTCTCCCCCTTTTGCTCGCCCCCGGTTATGCGCTGATGGTGAGGCATTCTGATGGCGACACAGATTGGGAAAATCTTCTTGATAAAAGCTTTCCTAACCCACCAAATGAGGAAGCGGTCATCGATCGAATCTCTGGCCCTATATTGACCAGGTCGCCAATGTCCCAGAACTCCGGACAACCCCAATTCTTCGGTCTAGGAAGAATATCTGATATCTAGATCCAGTTGGTAAACGAAGATTGAAGTGGGACCAGTACGCCGTCTGTGGCCAGCTCAGCTATTGGGTCACAACGAATACCTATTGTGTAAGGCACGGTACAGGAGCAGAGGAGTTTGTGCTGTCGATGATCAGACCTGTCTATGGGTCTGCAGCTAATTGGATGTTTATCCATCCATCCACTCAATATTTAGCACGCTTTGATCTTATACTTATACAACAAGACATTTTATTAGAGATCACATTATTCTTAATCTCTTCATTTTCCCTTTTTTTTTATCACTCTTTCTCTTATACTTATACAACAAGATATTTTATTAGATATCACGTCATTCTCGATCTCTTCTTCTTCCCCTTTGCTCTCGGTTCTCTAGCTCTCTCTAGCTCCATCTCAATCAACTGATCGATCTCTTTCTTCTGCTACACCCATTATGCTAATAATATGATACCTTAGTAGACCCACTATGTTGGACAAATATTCGATTACGAAGACAGTCGGTGAAGTTCCTAGGTAAGGACGAAGTCATCATTCATGAATGCAATGAAAAGCTCGCTGGTGTCTTTTACAAATATTGCCCCAAGTACAAATATCATGTGTCTGGATCTAACCGACAGAAGAAATCTAAGAGCTACTCGCAAGAAAGAAACAGGCTAAAAGCCATGAGATTGATTGGTTGGGAAAGGAAAGGCAAAAGAAAAGCAAAGAGCTAGAAACTATGGAAGCGGATCACCCATGTGATCCAACAAGAAGAATTTGCTTGAATGGGCCAAGAAGTTGCTCATAGTAGCGGTCTCGGTGATCGATGGGTGCGAGCTTATCAGCCACTCCACTGCAATTCTTGACTAATACGTCAAATAGGGACAGCCACGGCATGAGCTCCTAGCTTGGTTCAGCTTCGGAAATAGCGGTTTGGGGATATAGCAAATCCATTCAACGTAGACTCATTGTAGCATGATGCAGTCCAAATCTACTTAGCTTCGGAATATTGTAGGGTTGTTCTCTAGTTATGAGTAATATGGAAACGCCAGTTAAGGTAGCCTTACTATATAGATATTAAGCTCCGACAAGTCATGGTTGGGAGGGCCTGAACAGTCTCGTACGTATGTGATAATGGATATATAAGCATTCATGCAAATGTGTTGCCACTCTCCATTTGTCAAGTCCTAAAATCAGGGTGGCCCCCAGTGCGAGACTATTCGACAAAGGGTCCTATACGCGGCCGGGACTTCGAACATCCTACAGTGGAAAACGATTGAATCGCCATCTGAAATTCTCGCTCGTGATTATGGAAATCGGTCCGTTCGCCCACAGGCCCATGAAATGATATACATAGTTAGTACGGTCTAGGCCGCGGGCCGACCCTTTTCAAACTATGCCAGCGTGCAAACATTGCTTCCAAGGTTCCAACCTTGGAAGGTTAATAGTAACGGTCACATGCCAACCGCGTCTACGTACATACTCATCATTATCCCCATGCCCTGCCTGACGGATTTCATCCTCTGTTTCACACGATGACAAGCACACAACATTGGTTCCAACAGTGAGTGGAAGTCTTAATACTTATTGACTCGGACTAATCTTATGCTTTAGGCCGATATCCGATCTTCCGAAAATATGCTACCTACTGTCACTATTCGACCAGCCTCCGAAAACCAGGATAATCACAAGCTCTTGACAGTTGGGATTTTCGCCGAAATATACCTTTTGAACGATCATATTATAAGGAAAATTTCCCGTGGTCAGAGTGAAGAAGATCTTCAACCTACACTACGCGAGGCTCTGATATACGACGTTCTCGGAACTCATCCACGGATTACCGAATGGCTATCAAAGGGCATATCCGACTATACCGAGATCAAATACTATCCTCGTGGTGACCTTGTGAAATATTTGGATAGGAATTCAATTTCCCTCGAGCTTCGATCCAGATGGTACCAGCAGATCTTGGAAGCTATTGTTTTTGTCCATAGCCGTGGTGTTATCCATTCCGACATTGCTCTGCGTCAGTTTTTTATTGACGAGAACTTCGATCTACGACTCGGCGATTTCAACTCTTCGCATTGCCCTAGCCATGTAGCGCTTGGCTATGAGAAAGCATCACACTGCTTACCACGAGATTATGATCTTCCTAACACGGAAGCCTCCGACATCTTTGCCCTAGGATCTACGCTCTATGAGCTAGTCACTGGCGAGGCCCCCTATAGCGAACTTTATGGACCAAAATCAGACGATCCGGATATCATCAAAGCTCAACTCCGACGACAGGACGTGATAGACCATGAGATTGAATCACGCTACAAAAATGGCAATTTCCCGGATGTCTCCGGTCTATTTGGAGGGGAAATCATATTAGGCTGTTGGAGAGGGGAGATTTCTACCGCTCAAGGGGCACTTGATTTGTAATTGCACAGCTGATCTGTTTTAAGGACCATTTTCTATAAGCAGAACTAGTATTTACCGACAGACGGTTCCCAATAAATTCTAGTTCAAACCACACATTATTTGTCTAAAGTCCACTCACAGAAAGTACCCAAACCATTTTTAAATCATTTGGACTTTTCTTATAAATGTCAAGGAGTTAATCCTCCAGCTAGCAGGGTAGAGAGAAATTAAAGCAATCAGCATAACTAAGCCAACAATGATTTATGCGTTTCATAGTGGAAAGTACTGAGACACGGCGCGTGGAAATATCACGGTTTGGCGACCCAAAGGCCACGCACAATCGTGTCCTTCCCATCGTCACCCAGACTTATGTATCTCAGTCTTCGTCCCCCTCCTCCGAACCACTCACCTGTCAAATCCCTCAACTTTCATTCCAAGGTTGTTCGCCATGGCACCAAAACCAGATCCCAAGGCACTAGGCAAACCGTCCGGGGTATGTGCATGCGTGAATCCCTCCCCTCAAAGCGTTCCTTGCACGAGGCAAATGCCTGTTTGAACACCTGGATGTCTCCCAATTGACGAGAATGAAGTCATTAAATGCCCCCATTGCAGCTTTTACCATGGCAGTCCTTCTTTGCTCTTACTGTTTCAGCTCAATTCGAACTGCTCGGCGCGATGCCCAGATCCAAGCCTCCAACGGGCCCAAGTCCGCTCAGCGAAACAGGCCATCTGAAAGAAAGGACGAGTCTTGGGTTCAACAGGCTCTCGAGGAAAGTCGAGCGCAAAATCCCGAAAAGGGACGATGAAGATCTATTGTCTCGACTCTGGGAAAGTTTGAGAATGGTTGTTTGTAAGACTAATGGATGGAACGCATTTGTTTGCTGTTTGCTGTTATGAGCCAGTATTGATTTTGAACTACCTAGGTATTGATAAGAAAGAGATCTTCCAAGCAAATGACAATGTTTGCATCTTCATATTCAATCAGAATTTTCAGTGTATGAATGATCATGCACCAGGAGTCCAAGTGTATTGACAACCTAGTTCAATCTTGAAATGTTCATCATGCGAATATCGAAGAGCGTGTCACTGCAAGGAAACAAAAAGAGTTCCAATGCAAAATGGTTCAAAGTGCAAGGTGGTCTCCTTCCACGACCTTGGAGATTTGATATGGAGCAACTTCGAGCAAAAACTCGAGTTGACGACTTGTGTTAGCTGCAATTGTTTCTGATCCAAAGGATGATTCAGGAATGAGGTATTGCCA
This sequence comes from Penicillium olsonii, assembly GCA_911174995.1. Classification (NCBI taxonomy): domain Eukaryota; kingdom Fungi; phylum Ascomycota; class Eurotiomycetes; order Eurotiales; family Aspergillaceae; genus Penicillium; species Penicillium olsonii. Next base: position 172,609 of record CAJVNO010000008.1, on the reverse strand, counting down.
ATGGTGCATCTCTCATTACAGTGCCAGCATGAAAGCACTTGAAGACCAGAGACACAGGTCAATTGGAGAAGATGTTGGAGGAAGGGTTGGGGGAATGACAGGAAAATTTTGCGGGAAGCGGGTTTTAATATTGTATCACGTGATGTAGGCTACTGGGTGGAGGCTCTTCTGCTCATACACTATACAGTAGAGCAGCAAAGCCCCAATATGCTGGTCAGCAGAAATCAGTATTCCCCTCGAAAACATTCTGTGAAATAACACGCATCTTCGGTCAGGTATTTTGCTAGTATTATGCCTTGCAGCGCGATAAGGAAGCTATGTGCTAGCTGAGTATATATACAGTGAGACTGTAAATATGTTGCTGCAAGAAAATCGACAAAGCCATCAATTGAGGTTGGACCATGCCAATTAATTTGTGAGCATCAAATAACCAAATGTCATACTACTGCCCAGGTGGTAGCACAGCGCGAGGACTTCATTAGACATTGTCTTGGCGTGTGGGGCTAACCTTCACCTCCGCACCTCCATCGCTTCTCCTCGATTTGAAGTCAAGACCAATTCTTTGTCAGAATGTCACTCAGACGATCAGCACGGCTGGGGTCTATGCCAGCCAAGGTCCCACAGATCTCGAGTAACGCAAGAATTCAGCACAGCGCAGTGACCAAACCACGCAAAGCAACCAAGCCTAAGATCACACAACCAAAGCCAAAGGCATCATATTGGTCACCGGAGCCAGAGAAGGCAAACCAAGAAACCGAGCCAAAGCTCTCGGCAACTAACCCTCACCTCAGACCATCCACGCCTCCTCCCCTCGACCGCCCCGTGGATCCCCACCGGACAAACGCAACTCTCCTCACCCCTCATGGATCAACAGTGAACGCCTACCCAGCCCATGCAGAAGATGCCTCACCCACGAAGACCGGTCTCCCCCGACCCCTCGCTACGACGGGGACTCTGCTCGAAAAAGCGACGGCGCACTTGATCGCGACAGATCCCCGCTTGACGACAGTAATATCACAGCACCCGTGTCCACTCTTCTCGCCTGTTGGATTGGCAGAGGAAATCGACCCATTTAACAGTCTGACCAGCAGTATTATCGGACAACAAGTCTCTGGTGCAGCGGCCAAGTCTATCCGCAACAAATTTCTCGCATTGTTCGATTTGCCTGAGACTATTGCTCCGGATGGACATCGGCATGACAAGTTCCCAACCCCAGACCGAGTGGCTCAATGTGATATTCCCACGCTACGCTCGGCGGGTCTGTCACAGCGCAAAGCGGAGTATATCCAGGGTCTTGCGGAGAAGTTTGCAAATGGAGAGCTTGGGGCGAGAATGTTGGCCAGAGCGACTGACGAAGAACTGTTTGAGAAACTGATTGCCGTGAGGGGCTTGGGAAAGTGGTCTGTTGAGATGTTCGCTATGTTCGCACTCAAGCGCATTGATGTCTTCTCCACTGGTGATTTAGGTGTACAGTAAGTCAAATGTTTTCTTGCTCTCGGTGCTGCACATCCTATCACTTCTGTGCTTGGGGCCCCTTTGCACCTTGATGCCTCGGAATTCCTGCTAACACAGCTGCAGAAGAGGCTGTGCGACATTCGTGGGTCGTGATGTGAGCAAACTCAAGGGCAAGGGAGGTGGTAAGTTCAAATACATGGCCGAGAAAGACATGCTAGAGCTGGCTGCCAAGTTCTCGCCCTACAGGTATGTGCAGATCCACTTGATGCCATCTTGATAGGACCTGGCCCGATAATATGCTTGCTCACATTGCCGCTGCAGGAGTTTGTTCATGTGGTACATGTGGCGGATCGAGAACGTCGACATGGCAGTTCTAGGGGGGTGAGAGGCAGGCTCTCCTGTCCATTGTGGTCCGAGGCGTGGTGGCGCCGTGAGGTCTCCCGTTCCCAAGTCAAGGTGGTAGGCTGCATATAACTACGGCGGGAGTTGGATACTCACCCTTGGACCCAACTTCCGCAAAAATGCACGGTGTATATTGAATCTTCAAACATACTTCATGACAGCAAAAGGTGTTCTGGGTGTAAGGCACCTTCATCTCGGCTGGGCTGCTGTCCAAGCTGACTACCGGGCTGGGTTCGCATTGTACATTACCAGATTCGTGAGAACTCATACAGTCGTGCATCTATTTCCTTTAGACATTTCATGGACCCAATATCCACATCTCATTTACAGACACAAGTGAAAGCGCGAAGAAAATCGATTTGTACAGTAACAAGTACACTCAGGCTGCGTGACCAAGCCATGGGCCAACGGTGCCCAATCCATTACGAGAAACACCAGGCGTCTATTTCATGCCAACAACATGCTCCCCAATCCATTTTCATATTCTATGGAGCAAACAGGCACCGCTTACTTGCGGACAACAAGGTTGTCGAGGTCAGCGCGCTCCTGAGCCTCCTTCTCAACCTCGCGGATGATGGGGCTGAGGTACTCAACGTCCTATTTGAATCAGATCGTTAGCGATGTGTCCATTGGGGTGGGTGGATGTGCTCAAAGTGAGTCGGGGTGAAAGTGACAAATCCGGGCAACAGGATTGGCCGATATGGAGACTAATGCGGGGAGGACGAAATTTGGATATCGGAATCAAAGACTCACCTCCTCGGGCTTGATCTGCTCGTTGGCAGGAAGGAGAGTGTGAGAGATAGAGCACTGCAATCGGCACCGTTAGACTTTGTGGCTCTCTGGAGAAGGGGCTTGTTCGAACCTGGAATGCACGGCGGATACGGAAGACACGGTCGTAGGCCTCCTTGGCGGGAAGGCGCTTGATGGCCTTCTGGACGTTCTCGGACTCCTCGGGAATCAGGTCATCGAACCTATTGAGCCGGTTAGTATGTGGTGCAATCTAACCCTGTCGCGAGCGATCTCCGAGGACCCGGGACCCCGGGCAAAATCGACATGACTGCGATCGCATTCAAATAACATGCGACCCGTCCAATGGCGATATGACCCGGTCAATTCCTGATCCTTGTTCCAATCGCTCGTTGTCGGGGTCGTGGGCGGGTGAGAATTACTTGAGACCGAGTCTCCTGTAGCCGGCGGCATCGGTGTACCAGTGGGAGAGAGGAGTCAAAAAGCTCTTGAGCCATGGGCGCTTGACGATGTAACTGGCGAGCGAGGGAGCAGACATTTTGAATCCCGGGTATCACAATTGACGGTGAGGTGAAGGGGTACGAAGGGCAAGCCGGCTGGAACACGAGATGACCCGATGTTGCGAAGTTGTGCAAAACGGAGCTAGAGAGACTAGTCCCAATGCAGTAACTATGTGCCTGAGGTGTTACATGCACGTGATCTGAGAGGGCTTGGTGCCTCAGGCCACAAAGTGGTGTCAATCGGCGCTCTCCACCTCACAGACGGATTCCCTATGTCATAACCCCTTCTCGACCTCTTTTTGTTTGATTCATGGGCTCGGGGGTCTTTGAATCTACAGCTGATATTGGATCCCTGCTTCGAGAAGCTTGTTTGTTCCGAAAACCCCGCCCACGTCCGTGCTGCACAGAAATTAGAACATTGCATTAAGCAACACCGGGTTCGGCAACCATCGGCCCCAGAGACTTCCCACTCGACCGCTCCTTTTCGACCCTCTTCACCTCGCGCATACTTCGACTCGTGGATTTCGGACGGACTCCCCGCTTTCTCCGACTCATATTTCAACTCGGCTTTTGGGTTCCGGATCGAGCACCCGATATGCTCGCGTCCGGGGGCCCTCGTTGATTCAGTACGGTCCGACAAGCTACGTGAGCGCCGGCCACCAAGATGAATTCCAACGGCCGAAGCGCTCCGGGCAGCTCCCCCGACCAGGCTCGGTCATACCATATCGACAATGCTCCCCACGCGCTCTCACCGAGCTCCGATCTCAAGTCTCGCCTTGAGATCTTTTCTACCAAGATCCCCAATGTCTATGTTGCACCTTTCTGCGGGGCCAGCGCTGGCGTCGCCTCCGGTATTGTCACATGTCCTCTCGACGTCATCAAAACGAAGCTACAAGCCCAGGGTGGGTTTCGACGGGGAGGGGCTCAAGAAGTTGCCTCGGGGGCACTTTATCGTGGGATGATAGGTAGCGGTAGGAGAATCTGGCGGGAGGATGGCCTCCGCGGTCTCTACCAAGGACTTGGTCCAATGTTGCTGGGATATCTCCCGACTTGGGCGGTCTATCTGGCGGTCTATGATCGCAGTCGTGAATATTTCTATGACGAGACAGGTAAGCTCCTCTCTAATCGCAGTGATCGAACATCTCACCAACCGATTCAGTTCCAGGAAGCTGGTGGTTATCTCGTGGCTACGCATCTATTAGTGCAGGTGCATGTTCCACCATCGTCACGAACCCTATTTGGGTCATTAAGACGAGACTCATGTCGCAAAGTTTGAAACAGAACAGCGAAGGAATACGTGCGCCATGGCAATACAAAGGCACATGGGATGCTGCACGCAAAATGTATCAAATCGAAGGCATTCGATCCTTCTACTCCGGCCTGACCCCGGCTTTACTGGGGTTGACTCATGTGGCCATTCAATTCCCCCTCTACGAATATTTGAAAATGGGGTTCACAGGCTACGGTATTGGTGAACACCCTGATACTGGCAGCTCACACTGGATTGGTATTTCAGTCGCCACTTTCCTGAGCAAGGTTTGCGCAAGTACAGTCACATACCCCCACGAGGTCTTGCGCACCCGACTCCAAACACAGCAGCGCACGGCACCGGCGCCATCTCCCGAGGAGATTGCTTTCCGGGGCGGCCTGAACCATCCACACGACCGTGGCCGCTCAGGCGGTATTTCTTCTTCCGATGGGATGCGCAATCGCCCACGCTACAACGGAATGATCCGCACAATCCAGACAATCCTTCACGAAGAAGGCTGGCGTGCGTTCTATGCCGGGATCGGCACGAACCTGTTCCGGGCCATTCCGGCTGCTATGACGACTATGCTCACATACGAATATCTGCGGAAGCAGATCAGTTCCTATCAACACGAGGGCATGATGAAGTTAAAGATGCAAGAAGAGAGTCAGGATTCTATTTGATACCCCGGCGGCCCACTCGAGGTCCATCAAACGAAAGGGACCAGTCCTCCACTCTCAAAGCTCAAAAGCGGAGTGCCATTCTGATTATTGAGCCCTTTTCTTCATTTTCTCACTGTATAGACGTGGGCAAGGCGGCTTACTCGAGATTTCCCGATAATCTTTTAGCGAGTTACATCTGGCTTCTGCATTCTGAACACATTTCTCGGCATATATGACGCCGGGATTTGAAGAGCATGTGAAAAGTCACATGCATTCATGTTTTCCTCTGAAAGACTTGAGCCTTGAGCCTGGCCTTTTTATAGCTTACTACCAAGTGTCTTCTATCTTGCTGACTTCTGCATGTTATTTCTGTACATACATCATTCTACATGCTCTTTATCGTGAATACTCTGAATAAATCCAAGGTTCTAGGAATATTTCTTTGGTAGCGCACGACTCAAAGTGGTTGATATCTCTAAATCAACCATGCAGAAAATAGCCAAGCCCAGAAAGTGGTCCGGGGTATCTGGTGCTTGTTCAACAAAGCAACATTATCTAGTGTGCAAATCTGAAATCCAACCTCTTACTTCCTTGCTCTCGAGTGTCCTTGATATAATCAGCTTTCTCCTCCTCGGACTTGGCATTCCAAACTTTGTCTCGTCTCCGATTCTCGAACACATAGTAAAGTTTCGCCGCGATAAAGACTAGGATTGCAAGAACGTTGATGGCAATCAGTGCGGTATTTCCTCTGCGGTATTTCGGCTTATCGTCATCTCTGTATATGAAGTAGGCAGCAATATCACCTGCTTGGACAGACATCTGTGCAATATTAGTACAGTTCGCACCCAACGATTCCGTTGAAGGACTCACGTTATAGAGTGCAGCTGCAACAGAGCGATTTCCCACATTGTTGGCATTACGCGAAACCCAAGCAACCACAATTGCTATTTTCGATGTTAGTACTCTGTATCCTTGGATCTCATCGATATGCAGCTCACATACCATGGCAATATGGGTAGCTCAGCAACACCGTTACCACAGCATATGTGCCCCAAGCATTCGAGATCACATCGGGCCAGAAGCGCAACGCAATTATACAGGGTAACGTCCAGATGGCCTGGAACATGGCAACTAGAGACCATTGATTCAGTCGACTCGAGATCCATGTGATCAGAAGGAGATTGAAGATATGGAAGACGCTGGCTGGGATTGTGAGTAGATTGGTGTTGAACTTATTGAAACCAACCGAACGAAGGGTAAGTGTAATGTATGAGTTCACGGGTGACTGAGGAATGTATGCAATGACTCCAATCACATATAATGGCCACATGTGATAGTCTTTGATAGCACCCCATAGTCGGCTGGGGGTAATGGCCTGACGATTGTGCATGTCTCCCTTGGAAGGGTCATCGCGGAGAACTCGGTTGGCCACAATCGCAATCTCACGGTCAGTAAACCACCCCTTTGGTCGGAACCAGGTTTTGGTCTGTACCACCGATGCTGGCATCATGAAGAAGGAAGAGAGACCAATCGCAAGGGTGATGAGACCCTCGATCAGGAAGAGCCATCGCCATCCCTCTAGGCCGTGGACTCCACTGAGATGGAAAACTGCAAATGCCAAGAGAGAGGTGATGATCGTTGTCACGGATAGTGATGTCCAGAAGAAGCTGAATGACTTAGCATGTGTTTCTGACGAGGGAAAGTGGAAAGCGAACCTCAGGCGCACTGGAAGTTCTCGGCTGGTGTAGAAGTAAGAGAGCCAGAGCACGATATCTGGGATGAAACCACCCTGCGAAATTAGCTGATTGCCTCCTCATCTGGAATCATACTAACCTCAAGCACACCCAGTAGGACACGCGTGGCGAAGAATGTCTTGCGATCGACGAGAGCACACTGCGAAATAGCAACCACAGACCATAGCACCATCTGAATGGGAATCCATCGATCAGGTCCCAGTTTCTTGGATACTAGTTGCGAGGGTAGCTCTGCAACAAGGAATGATAGTCGGAAGATGATGTTTCCGTAGTTATAGTCTGCGCTCACCAATAGTTAGAGACAGGCCTTACAATGATACTCTTGATCTGATTCACCGTTTGTAGTCAGATTCAAGTCTTTCAAGAATGTATCCGAAACTGCCTGGACAAGATTTCCTCGGTCCACCTGGAGTGCGAAAAACATCACACACTGTAAATGGATGTTAGTTCCAATCAAGAAGAAAAGATAGCAAATCACATACAGCCCACAGGCAAATCCTCCAATCTAGCTTTCGTACCAAGCGCTTCTCTTCTTCCTCCGACCAAGTGAGTGACGGATCAAACACATGTCGGCATTCGTATTGCGCTTTATCGTAGACCGTGCGCCAATATTCTGCGATTTCCGGATCCAAGAACGGATTCTTTGCATCGGTGCTTTCACCCGACGGTTCCAGGGTACCGTATGATCTCTTGCGCTCAGTAAAACCATCGTTTACTGTAGCCACCGCGGTGGTCTTTCCACCTGATGCGCTCATATTGTGAAGGAATCTGCGCTCATGTAAATTGCCCCAATTTCCACAGCCTGGGGAAACTGTGCCATTTATAAGACATCTAGAGAGACTTCCCCCGCTCAACGATGTCGAATGACGATAACCCTGCCAAGTAAGATGTGCTGGAGCGGTATGATAAGCAGTTAGGTCGGTATCCTAATTCGAAAGTTTCATTGCGTGCTTCGCGCGGTCCTAGACCCTGACTTAGTATAGAGGCTGCATGATTCAGGGTCCATAACATTTTCCACAAATGATATGATTTTCTTTCTCTGTTCATATTCAGTAAGCATTTGACAAGCTCAATGTAATGATACTGTGTGCAGCTAAGCAGTTGTATGAGTATATCGAAGCCTGAAATGGCGCCATATGGAAATGATGCATTGCAAGGGTAGATGCCTATCTGAGCAGCTCCTCCGAGTGGCTTGGAATGATTTTCTCTTTTCTCTTCGACATTCACCTCAAATCGACCAGTGAGCTCGGTCTCATTATATGCCCAGCCCTGGAGGTGTCTTATACTCCCTTCGAATGGCCAATCACAAGAAGGGCAATGCAAACAGATCAAACAAGATAAGAATGAGCTTCACCAAACGACCCTTTTCCCTCTGCAAACATGGACTTGGACGGTGTGATATCCGCCACCTTCTGCCTCCACGGGTCTACACCCACTGCTTCCTCGTATATCAGGTCCTTCTCGACCGGGGACAAGATCGAGGGCACAGTGACAATATCTTCATCCTGCACCACTCGTTTCCATGATATAGACATCGTGCTTCTGGGTATGTGAGAAGATCAGGCTTCCCGAAACCAGTGGCTCGTACAACCGAGGCTCTCGGTCTTGAGAGATTCAACTTTGAAAGAAACCGGGTGGCTAATATATGCGGCAGGCGATGAGTACACAACAGTCAATTATGCCAAGGCCCATCGCCAGTTTTTGAACGTGCGATATCCTATAGAGGATAGCCAGTTGCCGACCCCAAGAATACTTGAAAAGGATCGAAAATACGATCTACCCTTCTCATTTACCATTGCTGATCATTTACCTCTGAGTTCCTGTGACCATGAGACTACCAGCCATGATGTGAAACAAGCGCATCTACGTCCACCTCCAAGCTTTGGGGATGCTATGATTGCTGGATATGGCGGCAAACTTCGGGATGACTTTGCACCCAGGGCGTGCAGAATTGTGTACAAAATTCAATTTACTCTCCGCGGCAAACACCCTTCGTTGGGGCAAATCAGTACTATGTTTACCGAAATACTGAAGCTACGGATCAAGCCTGCCACTCCGACTGAACCTTTTCCTGGTCAGGAGTCAGTCCGCTGCATGCAAGAGTCTCCATTTCATGGAAAGGCCACCATCCTGCCTGGTCGGTCGAAACCAGTGATTGGGAATCTCTCGATGCTCATAGAAGAGCCGACGAGGTTCCGCCTCCCTTTACATGATCCCATCAGTCTTGTCAACAGCTCCATCAGAATACGAGTCACATATACAGCCAAGGGAGATCCAATATTTCCGCAATTCAAATCCGTCGGGGGATATTTAACTTCCACCACAGTGTTTACGCCTACTCGTCACATGGATTTCCCCGAGAAAAAGAAAAACCCACTCGGCAGCGCGTTGAACTACGACGTGGAGCAATTTCCGCCCTTTTCTCATTCATTTTCCACACTGGATTGGAAGCGCGACGCTGAAACAGATCTTTATTCCGCAACTCTCCTGGTTCCGATCACTCTTCCCCGTGAAAACCTTGTCCCTACCTTTCATACGTGTTTGATATCCCGAACATACAATCTCCATATAAAAGTGGTTGTCAAGGACGGCGTCCCATTTGACTTTAAGATTCCAGCGCACGTCTTTGCCAGACAGGATCCATCGCACCTACCATCTTATGATGCGACAGTCGGTCTAAACCTGGATACGCAGGCCGTTCCTGAATACGAATAGCTGGCTTTCTCGAGTTTACAATTCAAACAGAGTCTGGTGCGTCTCTGGTGACGCCACGGGACCTATACGTTGACGGCCAAGCGTCCGCGGGTTGGGATTTTTTTCCTTAGAGCGGTTGATTAGTTGCGTGTATACATGAGCCAATGATCGGGTCGGAGAACCAATGTCAAGGAGCTGGAGGGAATATTCCATGATGCAATAGAAGCAGAGAAGCGACGCAGACACGAGACCCGATGGGCCCCGACAAGCCTACAAGGATACCCATGAGCCTGTTCAGAAAGACTGATCAGTCTACTGGACAGAAATATCCCGAACTCTCGGGATAATCTAAACGGTATTACTGGATTCGAATGAAAAGCCTCTCAGGTTAATAATTGATACGGGAACGACGGAGTTCTGCAAATTCCTACTAAAAATACTCGGCCGTTGAACGAATCGTCTCAACCTTGGGTGTGGACAGTTTTCCACAAATCAGAATTAAGATGAAAAGCAAGAACAGAGCTGTGCCTTGGATCATGGCCATGGATTCATGCGATTGGGTGCAATATACTCCGCCGTGGTGCATTTCCAAGGAACTCCACGCCAAACCCAAGAGCCATGGTCAATTGTACTTGTACAATACCAACATGAAATTTTCGGTCCAAACCGAAGAGCCTTCATCTTGGAATATTTAGCCGGTACTACAAAGTACACGGACAAGCTGTTATGTGGGCGCGCAACGGAGATTGCGTCAGCGTAGTCGTTCGCTTTTTCTGACTCCATTGGACTCCATCAACTAGCCAGAAAAGAGAAAAATCAGAGATGTGGAGATCGACCGTTCATGCAGTGCAATTGGTTGGACCAGTAACAAAGATTAACATTGAGCCCAAGGCGTTCGACCAAGTCAGATAGTCTGGAAACAAGCTTCAATCCTAGTTTGTGGCACGCCAACTGCTCCGTACGTAGGCAGCTGTCACATTTCCGTCTTGGAATCGGTAGACATGGCACTTATGTGCGCGTGTTTGTGTATTTTTGGGTTGACTTGGGCTCCAAGTTCAGCATTGATCTTGTGCAGGTATGCCATTCTCCCCCCTGGATTCACTTGTGCGTACCGTTCCTGGTGCATTCCCAGTTGTGGCCAAAAATCAGCCCTTCATACATCGAACGGGATGGAATGTGAAATGCCATGTGAAATTTGCAAACATGGCTGCGGTACGGAGGACTGTGACAAGCGATCAAACTTCACCTTGGAGCGATATACTATATAGTTATGGCATTCGAGGTCAAATCAGTATTCGAATGCATCAATTCCCACGGTCGGAGTTGATTAATTGCCGAGTATCCAAGTCGACTAAATGCAAATTCGAATACCGAATTACCAAAGTGGAGTGAGACTGTACTCCGTACGTTCTGAAACATGGCCAACTTTTTCGCTGCAACGTGGGTTAGGCAGTGATAATGACTTTGCCACCCAGGGCATATCTACATAGTACATAGTATAGTTCTGTTGCACTTTGCACGGATTGTGATAATGAAGCTTGGAAATGGAAATCCAGTGGGTTTGTTGATCTACAAAGAGAAAAGTGGAATATCTCCCCGATCCTCGACTCGGGCCGATGAAGCTCTAGGCGTGGACTGATCGTCGTGATTTAAGTGACAGCCCCGAGCTAGCTATAGCCGAGTTCACATCTGTGCATTTTCTGACGAAACAAGATTGCGATCAACCCATTCGATTGAACTACAGCAGGCAAAGGTCATGAGATTGGGGATATGAGAGCCGGGTCTTCCATGTACCAGTACTATACTGGAGGATAGCTGCAGCGGGAGAAATTGAAAACCGGGAAGCGAAAGCACGATAAGCCAAACACAATGCTGCCCATGGTGCCAGTGCAAGGGAAAGGGGTGTGTTGCTCAGGGGATCTCTGGAAATAGAATTTCTGATTTTGGCACCATTTGAACATCGCGCGAGGGGCGATCATCGCATCTCCAGAGATTTCAGAAACCGTAAGTATCCAGGAGGTCATTCCAACGTGCCAATAAGAAGTGGTGCATGCCGGGGTGGACGATAGCGGCAGGGGGGGCGGGTCCCGCGAAGGCTTGGATTGCCGTAAATTTAGATCATCAACTCGAAATACATGTCGCAGATTGCGTCTTCGCAATTGGCTTGAGAGAACACTCCTGAATACTCTCCAGTACTGTACTAAATACTACTATAGTACTGGTAACTACGGAGTAGATGTACTCATATGAGATTAGAGATGGGAGACATTCTGCACTACTCCATCTGCATAGATGACGTTGGCATTGGATAGATAGAACGTAGTATCAGGCTAGTATTTATGAAGTGCGCTCCAGTTTTGGCAGTAATTTACCCATTGCCCAAGGTAGTGGGGACACAACTCCAGGCCCAAGCGAGATGCAGTGGCAAATTGGGACTTCCTTGCCGTCAAGATCTACGAAGTGCAGTATTCCGTATATGTACTCCTGCTGGACTGATTTTCAATAACAATCTTCCGCATTGAGGAAAAGACAAGCACTATCCCACGTGTGTGTACTAGTACTGGTAGAAAGGGGCTGTGGGACGAGAGAACAACTAGCGGCAGTCCGAAGCAGGGAAAATGGGAAACTTTTGGGTTTGGTGTAGAGTGGTATTTTTGGTATTGGTGTATTTTTCAAATGTTTGGCTGAAACCGGTCACTCCGGATGCGGTACTATGTGTGTGTGTATTTGCGATACCCGCGTGAGTAAACATATAAGAAAAAAAAGTGGTACCTTGGTAAGATACCAATCTCCACTGACTCCCCTTTCCCTCTTCCTTCTTCTTCTTCCTCCTTCAACCCTGTTCATTCGTTCTTCCCATCTGAGAGTTCCTGCCCCATCGTTGGCAGTCATCCGCTTCCCTTTCGTTTGAAGCGATTCTTCTTCTTCCACTCATTGCGAACTATATCCGCATCTCTTAATCGGTACGTGGCCCCGTGGCTTCGCGACGGACGCAATCACTGACGCGCATTAGAATTCATCATGTCTCTCAAGTACATCCTTCCCGCGCTCGCAGCCACCCAGGCTGTCTTCGCTGCCTGTGAGTTCTCTCCGCGCGAACCCCTGGTCGCCCAACTAACATCCTGAAACAGCCGACTGCAGTGACACCAAGATCAAGACCCAGAGCGACGCCGACGGCATTAACTCTTGCTCGACCATTAAGGGTGATATCACCATTGACAAGTCATACAGTGGTGACCTCAGCCTGAGCGGTATCGAGAAGATCACCGGTGGCCTCAAGTGCTCCCAGGGTGCCAACGTCAGCTCTATCACTGCCTCCTCCCTCACCAGCATTGGCAAGGTCTTCGACCTCGAGGGTCTCACCACCCTGACCCTGCTCGACTTCGCTGAGCTGGACTCCGTTGGTGGCATCAACTGGGATGCTCTCCCCAAGCTCCAGTCCCTGAGCTTCGCCAAGGGTGTCACCAAGGCCGGTGATGTCAGCATCACCAACACTGGTCTGACTGACCTGAACGGTATCCAGCTGCAGACTGTCGGTCTCTTCAGCATCCAGAACAACCGTGACCTCAAGACCATCAACATCAACAACCTGAAGAACGCCACCGACTCCATCAGCTTCTCCGGAAACTACGACACCCTCGAGGTCAACTTCCCCAACCTCGGCACTGGTAAGGGCATGACCTTCCAGAACATCTCCGCTGTGTCTCTGCCTTCCCTCGAGACCCTCACCGGCCAGCTTGGCTTCTGGGGTACCAAGTTCGAGACCTTCTCCGCCCCCAACCTCACCAAGACCGGTGACTTGATCTTCAAGAACAACGACAAGCTCTCCAACATCTCCATGCCCGTCCTGAAGACCGTCGACGGTGGTTTCACCATCGCCCGTGATGATGACCTCAACATCATCTCTCTGTCCAGCCTTCAGCGCGTCAACGGTGCCATTGACTTCAGCGGTACCTTCAACAAGTAAGTTCTTCGGTCCTCGAGCTACAAACCTTCGCTAACCGCTCTTAGGGTCTCCCTCGGTGCTCTGAAGGATGTTGCCGGTGCTTTCAACATGCAGTCCACCCACGGTAACTTCTCTTGCTCTGACTTCAAGAAGCTCAAGAACGAGGATGTCATCAAGGGTAAGTTCAGCTGCAATGCCACCAACGACAACCCCACCACCGCCAACGGTACTTCCGGCACTGGCTCCGGTACCTCCAGCGGCAGCGGTTCCTCCAGCACCTCCTCCGGTGCTGCCTTCTTCAACGGTGCCAACGTCCCCGTCGTTGGTATCGCCGCCGTCTTCGGTGCTCTTGCCTCTATGCTGTAAGGGTTTGATTCGTGGAGGAGTCCTTTTGACTTTTTAGGGATTTTGTACAAAGTTTTACCAAGTCCCAGACTGCAGTCATGATTTTAATTCGGTCTTTCGTGGTGAAAATTCGCAATGATCTGTCCATGGGCGACGCCCATTTTCTCGACAGATACCTTTCCCCCCTTGTGCTGCTTGTTTTATGTTCTATGGTGCGCTCATCGCGCCCTAATGCATTCGGTCGCACTTTGTAACCTTGCTCGTTATCCCTAGGGCGAGGCTTTCACGGCCTGTGGTTGGGATGCTGTTCACGTTGTACTTCTTGTGTAAACCTTCTTTGAGCTTTTCCTTATTCCAGTAGTAATATTGTCTTTTATCTCATTGCGTGCAGACTAATGATTTCATTCCGATTCAACTTTCAGTGCAGTGTAAAATGTCGTGCATAGTAATTACTTGGTGAGGTCTCCCCAGGTCGAGTTGAATCTTCCAAGTTCCAGGGTTCCAAGGTTGGAGCTCCGTCGGTATACTTGTCTTTCAAATGCATCCCGATATATATTCATTCACTACTAGGTAGTACTGCACCGTGGAGATCATATTCATCTGCACCTCCACCTTCACCTAGGTAACTTTGGAAGCTTGCATCTACTTCATACGTATCGATCACGTTGGCTCCAGTCCAGGTCGGCATTCATACCTGGGTAAATATATTCCAAGGTTTCCATTCTCTCGGTACCCAGGTAGGGACCTCGATATTTTCTCCATCCACCGTGGATGGATGAACGCTCAAAATGATATCACTCGCAATCCGCGATTTCACATTCGATGAGGTTCTAAAAGTCAATTCCCCGCCTTGCACCTCTACACTGTTCCATCCAGGCCTACCTCTCCTGTGCGAGTATCTAGGTACGGACTAGCCCTCATCTACGGCAGCCTCGAAAAATCTGTAGGTACGCTTAGCCTGGATCCGAATCAGATCCCGATCCACACCAATTCCCGGTGAGTGAGCCCGGATGCAAATCAGCTACTCCCGCGGGCCACTAGACCCAGCATCGCCATCCTGATCCCCGAACCGTCGATCGAAGGCCGAAGTTTATCGAAAGAGGGGAAACGGGGCACTTTGAAGCTAGGATGTGAATGCCGACCTGTGAAGATAAGTCCAGGTTTGCACCGGTGGGGTTTGGGGATCTGATCTGATCTGGTCTGGTCTGGTACGAACGAGACGGGAGATCGCGTTCGAGAGAGAAAGTTAAAGTCGAGGGGAAGTGGCCTTGTGGGACGGACGATCTTGAGGTACTATTTCCAGACAGGGCAGACTGTATGTAAGTACAGAGTAGCCCTGGAGTAAATACTGACGTACTCCGTACAGAGTACAGAGTAACAAGGACATTCTACACTACATACAATAATCCTTCAATATCAGTACGGAGTATAATATTCGGATATCGATGTTCGGGAAAAAATCGATATATCGAATCCACATTACCGGGCCCAGCCTCACCATCCGATTCGCCTTGAAACGAGGGGGTTCGAGCGCGGCTAACTTGTCGCAGAACAACACGCAGAGAAAATTTGATTGGCTTCGGGCTCTGGAGTCAACGGCTTCGTAGCAGAAAAATCATTCTCAAACACCTTCACGGAACTCAATATTGGGCATATGCACACTGCAGAGCTAAGAGCTGCTGACGAACCGGATGAGTTTGTCGGAATCTAATCCCTTTAGATTCGAATCAGGGAACCGTTCATCTAGATCTATTAGATCTGCACCTCGCGATGACGACGGTGGAAACAGGGTTCGATGTGCTGTACATATAGATTGCTGCATGGGTCGACCTACATGGGCTCCAGACCCGTGCCTGCACACATCGGAAACACTAACACAATGTACAAAGTACGGAGTGGGCAATTGATCAATCCACGGGGCTGGGCGACCCGCTCATTCGGGTTTTCTTCCTCTTTTTCTTTTCTGCTGGGAAGTGCTACGCCCTACTAGACGTCTTCGTACTTCCAGTAGAAGACTGGGCTTCTCGATGTTATTCAAATACCCCGGCATCTGATATCTGAATATAGAAATGGAATGGGAGCCGGGATCGACCGATCTATTGCACCATGTGCCCCTTGAGATCTCAATAGTGTGAATCTGGGGTTTGGAATGCACCACGAGAAAATGTAGAGTGGAGACTGAAGAAAAGCCATCGTCCACGGCGGAGTCAGGATATGTGTGTGATTTTCCATTCAGTCCACGCTCAGTGGGCCGAAGTGGAGAGAAGTGCAAGACATGAGTTGGCAACTCCATTCTGTATTATGTGCAGTATACGAAGGCCACTGTGCCCACCCAGATCCTATGGACGGGGCGAATTCACGGCTGGACTCAGCGCGCGGTTCTTCGCACGGCGATGCAGAGCGGGACAACCAAGGGTACCTGAATTAGAACGCACATATCCAGGGCCGGCCCAGCAACCACTACATCCGCCTTGCATTGGAGGCAAACGGTGTTCCTGGTAACGGGGAGATCGAGACCTGAGCGCGCGAGGTCCAGATTGCATCGCACTTCGTACTTTGCGTACCTCTCAGGAATTCCCTCCACGGGGAGTGAGAATGCATGCCCCCGAGTCCCTCGAGTGAGACATGTCATATGCGGCGAATTTGAGTTCCCGAAATAGTCACAGACCATGCATCGTGGGCGTCTGCTAATCTGTACGAGTAGGGGGGTGTCCTTGCAGCTGCACCAGTCGGGGAATATCTCTGCATCCAGAGCATTGGGTGTGCCTGCACAGGGGCTAGAGTCACCTCATGGGCTTTCCATGACGAGGATTTCCAAAAACAAATTCCCCAATATTCGAAATCTTCGTACTTTTGAACGGTTGGAACCCCCCGATCTGGTATCCGGTGCTCTGTACTCCTTGAACCTGGGTAAAGATGAGGGCCAGGTGGACGCCGAAGATCCACATGGCTTTATGACCGTGGATCATGATTGCCTTTGTCCCAGTCGATAACCCGTAGCAATTATTGTCCATTTGCCCAGATAAGCCACCGAGCTCACCCGGGCAGCAATTGGAATTAGGCTTCAAGTAAACAAATAGACCCAAATCATGGACTATGTGCCCCTTCCGTCATGGCCCGTGTACACCTCGTTACATCTGCTAGCCCAGCACGAGCCAACAAATTCATGCCTGACGGTTTCGAAAGAGATGATGGCAATTTACTGTATCTACGCAAATAGAGAACCAGGCTGCATCTTGGATGTATAGCTAATCTTACTGAGCCAAGCCACCCAATCCGAGAGCTCGGAAACAAGTAGCAGAGATCGAGCAACCGTGTTCATGCGCTAGGTGCATGGAATTGCGGCAAATTCTCTGATCCTTGTTGCCACCCTACATACGAGTCGCCGGGAAGGTGATCTCGCATCGTGCATGAACCTGTACTTTCCCCTGCTTGGCACGGTTCTGGACGTGTAGAGCCACGGATTCCCCTTCCGTCCAGTAGGTCTGACTGGAGTATCTCAAATCGTGATGTCCAATGTATGTAAATGTAGCAAATCAAAAATCCCGTTACACAGCCCCACCGTCCTTGACACTTGAAACTTGACAGGTCAGGGACGGCACGGGAGCGGCTGAGCCTGCTAACTTCTACTATTGGGAATAAATTGGCGCGAGGAGGGCGACAGACCCTATCATTGGCCTTGGAGGCGTTGCGATAACTGTAATCGAGCGAAGGCTATAATTGGGACTGACGAGGTGGCTGGGTTCCTTACACCCGAGAGCCGCATGGGAGACCTTTGCAATCTACGTAGTCCGCCATGGCTGTGAATGCCACAAGCCACTGGGACCAGAGTTGGAGAGCCTGTAATGCACGATCCCCAGAACGGACATTAGATGCATATTATCGTGACGTACTCCGTTCACGCAGGCACGTAATCGAGAGCTCGAAGCTAAGAAGCCCGATCTCTGATCTCTGAAAGTTTACTTCCCGTCCTGGAGATCCGGAGAAGAGGTCGATGCACGTCACCAAGGCAAGGAGACAGGAAGAGGATAAATGCGAAGATCATTGGGCCCAGATGGGCCCGGGGAACAACCGGAACCATTGCAGAGTTTGAGGGTTCGTGGCTAATTTTTCCCCTCGAGTTACTGCAGCAGGCCCTTAGGCGCAGGCGCGGAACCTAGTGAGATGGACCGGTCGGGGCTAAGATCTGAAAATCAAATTATGTAGTTTCATATACTGTACGGAGCAGGGGAGACTCAAGACGGGTGTCTGTTCCGATGTAAGATAATAATGATATCAACTGCATAGAACGCATAGAACGAATCTCCAATCCCTTCACAATAAAATCACGAGATCGAGAACACGAACACCAGAACGTGGGGACTAGTGTCCTCGATGGGGTTAGCATGGCGAACGCTGACTCGCTCTGAGATGGGGAATATGACAGCTCTAATTCTGACGACCCACCCTCGTTTCATTGCTCCAAAGGGATAAAGGACATTTGTATCAGGATATGTACTGGCACTGCACTTTGAAGGCTGCTTCCATTTCTCATTAAACAGAATTACAGAGTACTCCGTAATGCATCGAGAAATTGCGCAGGGAAATACGCTGTGTTGATCCCAAACATAGGGTGATATCCACCAGGGGAACGTGCCATTTTTAGGGCTTCGCTAAGCCAACTCACTTCGAGTGGTAATTTAGTCAATTTAATCCGGGTCAATGGAGTTCTCTGACTCGTCCATTCCCCTAACGTCTGTGTGTTGAATTCCAAATTATCGAGATCGCCATGATTCGCCATCTGACAGCAAACGTACCCTGGTGCTTGGGTCATGGTCCCAAGCTGCTGGTCTCCTCGAGCGATCACTCCGGTCGGACCTCTTGGGAATTCTCTTGGTTGGATTCATCTCGTAGGTAACCTCCAGGATCGTGAGGCATACGGCTTGGAGATGCCATGACCAGCTACATAGTCCTGTATACTAGACCGTGCAATGTCACCTCCTCACATCCTTCAGCCGGACGGCTTCCTTGCGTGCTCCTATTTGCTTTAGGGTGAGTTTGAACTTTGCCATCCGCCAAGGAACGAGTAAGCCCCTTGGGAGTATAGCTTCTCCTGAATATCGATGCAAGAGATCGAAATGCCCTGCTGCAGTGAACGTTTCAAACCCCCAAGTGGGGATGTGATACCACCGGTTCGATGTAGGGACTTATAGATCATTAGAATATGCAAGAGAATCTTAGTTCAACTGCTTACCCTTTTGGGATTTCCTCGAAATCGGAGAATATCGCAGTCATTAATTGGGACGACTATTGATGCAAGGATCAAAAGGACACCCCTAAAATCTTCCCCGTGTCGATCGTAACCCAGCATCTCGGTGACAAATCAAGGGCTCAGGATCCTCACGAACCCTCCCCTCGGGCTGCATCGACTCGCCACCATTCGTGGATCTGAACGGGGCCCGGTCTGTGCTCGATGTGACAGATACTCTGTGATACCGAGTATGTATTTTGCATCGTTCTCCAGCGATTCCTCTCTCGGGCCCAAGCGGGCACTAGCTGAATGGCCGGGATGCCCGTCTTGCTTCCCCGTTCTGGTGGAGACAATGCACTGTGTACTGTCTGTATGACATTTCCGATTCCGCGCTTCATGTCTGTCGAAGATCGGCTCTGATCACGGTTCCCCTCCCCTGGGTCTGGAGAGCTGCTGGAAAAAGTACTCTCCTGGGACATATAAACATCTATCCCCAGCCCACCTCTTTGTCTCTATACAGCCTCGTGTTTGCAACCTCTTTGTCTATATCTCCCCTTTTGTCTATATCCCTGTTCGTGCATATACAACGCTATTGTTTTATCTGCGCCTTGACGACCCGGCCCCTTTTGAACATATCTTCGGCCATAGGATCCTTCGGTATATATCTTCCGGTCACGTCTCGACATCAACAGTATCCTGCAAATAAACCATCGTGACTCAACCATCGACATCAATGTACGAAGAGATGGCCCACTTGACCGACGACGTCCCTCGCCGCTGCTCTCTCCCGTGAGTGACTCTTTCCGGATGTCTTGTCAACCAATCTAACCTGATCAGTTCCTTCAAATCAACGGCAAGCATGACACCCTCGGAGGTGGGCGAGGAGCGTCGACTCCCCCCTCTGCCTCAGATTTTGCCTTTGCCTGCTCGTGGACCTTTCAACCCATTCAACGCCAAAGATGCCCTCGTTCCTACCACCCCGGGGCCTCAGGACAGTTTCCAATACAAGTCACCCTGGCCAGCCGCCGAGCACATCGTCGCTCCTCCCTCCCCGGCCAACTCGGCCGAGAGCTCCTGGCAAGAGTCCTTCGCCATGCAGAAGGCGAGCGCAGGAGACTGGCCCACCGACCTCTCACAGAGCGAGATCATGGCCCTTGTGGCCCCGCAGAACCTCAACCGCAAAGCCCCACTCCAGCAGCTCTGCGGGCGTAAGCGCAAGGGCAGCTCCCAATCTATTGAAGATGATCAGCGTGAGAAGCACCGCATTGCCGAGGGCAATCGCCGCAGCAACCTCAGCGAGCTGCACCGCCAACTGGACAGCCGCATCCACGACTTCTTCCTCGAGCGTGCCGGCTGGAATCCCTCCAAGAGCCTTACTCAATCCAAGGAACACATTGTGCAAGGAGCCATCTACCTGGTGGACTTCATGCTGGCGATCATCGTCCACCTCATCCGCCAGGAGCAGGTCACACCGCAGCTCTCTGAGAAGCTGCAGCCCCAGGTCCGCTGCATGCAGCTCCAGCAACTAGTCAGCTCCCTACAGCAACAGAACCAGACGGCCCAGCAGCAGCTGAAGGTCACCAAGGTCGAGAACGAGATGCTGCTGGACCGCAACCGTGCCCTCGAGTTCCAGCTCAAGTCATACGAGCAGATGTTCCGCTCCCCAAAGGCCGAGAGCACCAGCCCGGGTCCCCTGCTCGATTTCCCCGAGCACAAGCGCCAGAAGAAGAATGGCCTCCCCGGTCTGCGGGTCTTCTGCGATGAGATCGCGATGGCTTCTGAGCCGGCCGCTTACGATGCGCTCCCCAGCTCGACTTCGCAGTCCTTCGGCTCCTCCTACCTCACTGCCACGCCCCCTATGACTGGCCCTCCCTCCCCTGCTTTCCCGCCTTCGCACGCCTCCTACACATACGCCTCTGCGCCTCGTCGACACTCCCTCATCGCGTCCCCGTAGATGCGCGGTGGAGATCGACGATCTGACGATTCCATGACCCCTTTCTTCTCTCGAGTTCATATCTCTTCCTCCCATTCCATATGAATCCCTTGCAGCAGCGGTCCCTTCCTCTTTCGTCTGGCTTGTTCCTTCTCTGTGCGTTCAGCGCCTGCATTGTAACAATATTGCCTCGGCTTTGGGGTACATACGAAGTTCCCAATTTGCTCGAGACCCTTTTTCCTTTGTTGATTTCGGTGCCTCGGGTTTCCTTTGTTATTTCAGCTTTTTTCATTGCAAAAATGGGCGGAGTTTCGATTGTCTTTCTGTCTTTTTGGCGTTGGTGTGAATAAGAGGATGTGCTTTTGGATATATTTGGCTGTGCTTATTTTTTTCTTGTTTCATTTGTCACTTTCTTCATCTTCATGTCTATATCTATGACCCAATGAACCATTCAAAGTGAACCCAGTCCCCTTGAGCGTAGTGGAATCATCGTAACTTGCATCGAAAGGAGTATCCTACCGATCTCGGAGGGAATCATGGCGTTCATCGAGGCTATCAGATTGACCGCCAAGGAGATAGATACCCATTTCATTCACTCGGGAGTTCCTGCAATACCTCTCATAGAGAGCCGAGGCTCTTTGGGGCATGCTCTGTTCGGTGTGTAGTTCATGAGTCCCCAAGTTAGGTCAACTCTCGACACCTGGACAGTTTTGATTGTAGTTTCCCTCAGAGCTCGCCTACTAGGTAGGAATCATAGATCCCTATTGTCAATACTGTCATAGGATTTGGCTTTTTACGGACTGATCAGATGTGACTTCATATCGAACAACGATAACCCAATTCCAGCCACTTGTGATTCCATTTTGATATTTCCAGTCGATTCGTCCAATTAATAGTTGGCTCCAAATGAGGCTACCTATGTAAGACCAAAGCCCTCTGCGTCCACACTGTGAGTAGAAACACCAGTGTCTCAGCCATCAGATGCAAGTCCATAGTGAGTCTGGCTTTTGGTTTATGTAGCACTATTCTGCCGTCCCATCTAACAGCCTCTTGCCGGGCTAGCTCAATCGGTAGAGCGTAAGACTCTTAATCTTAAGGCTGCGGGTTCGACCCCCGCGTTCGGCTCTTCCTAAAATACCAACATGGTCTTTAAGATTATCTTTTTTGTCTTTTGAACACCGTGCTGGCTCTTTTTTTATGCACGTTGAAATGCTTGGTCACATCCATGGGGCCTAGCTGTGTTTACTACTGTAGCCACTACTGTAGAGTCCCGAGGTTCATCAAACATTCCAGGCTCGATCCACTGCTACACCTACTTGTATATGGAACCCAATCTCATATTGATGTTGAGTATTAATATACTGCACTGTGAGTCTGTTGGAGTCGGACTTCAAAGCACTCGGATTGGATCTTCAACGTGCAAGGACGAATCAGGTGTCAAGGAAAGACTGTCGATCTACAGTGGAGACGGTCGAGACTTTTGAAACGGACAAGTGTCTCGATGGGCTGAAACGTGAAAATTTATGCTGGTAGCCTGCTCGATGTTATACCTAGGTAATCCGTGCTCAGTACTAGTATGCTCAGGAGTACGGAGTAGGTGAAGTCTCGCAAACAGCCAGAATGTGCCAAAGACGGAATACGAGTTGTACGTGTCGACAACGTAACCCCTGCAATGTACCTACATGAAATACATATAGGGGCTCAGCTGACAGAATCATGTCCAGAATACGAGGACTACCCCGTAGACGGAATACCTTCTCCGTAGCATATGATTCAACTCAATGTGTCCTCGAGTACGGGGGAGGTATTGTGTAGGCTATAAATAAAGGGATAGGCAATAGGGCTGATATCGGCTCGCCTCCGTTGAGGTCACTATGATCAGGAGGACGGAGAACTAGTACGGAGTACAAGCAAAGAATCAATTGAGCCCTCCGTACATAGTGAAGTAATCCAGGGCCGAACAATTGAAGTTGGCTGATTTGGCCGTTCTAAGTTCTTCTTGGCACAGGCAGCGCACTTCCCCCGACGATCCCGTCACTCCTCTTTTCTCTCCCCATCAACCCTTCATTTCGCATTTCGCATTTCGCATTTCGCCCCGGTCCTCCCTCTCTTCGCCACATTCGTTCGGTCGGGGGGTTATCGCCGGGAACTTCGAGACGGGTTACTCCTGAATTTCCAACGCGTATCGCCATGTTGTTGCCCAAGGGCGGTGTTAATTGGAAGTCGGCCAAGGCCAGACTGCCACCATGGAGGGCAATCGTCGTGCTGTTAACAAGGACTCGGTTCCTGGTCTCCATCGCCCTGGCAGGTCTGCTCCTCCTGATGTGGCGCGGCGTCAGCAAGTCAGCCTCCGAGATGCAAAAGTGAGAGAACAGTGCGGACCAGACCCCCAGGACTCTACTGACCGTGCACAGTTTCTACTGCTATGGATCGAGCAAATCACCCATGGAGATGTCCCTCAACGAGATGGTTGAGTGGAATGCGCATGCTCAGACCCCCGTCCTCTTCAACCGCCACGAACCTTACGAAGTCAACTCCACCTCCATCGACGACGTCGACCTGAACCCGATCAAGTCGACCATCCAGGCCGTTCAAAACCGCGAGCGTGTCCTCATCCTCACGCCTCTGCGGGACGCCGCTCCTTACCTGGCCAAATATTTCGACCTCTTGTATAAGCTGACCTACCCCCACGATTTGATCGACCTGGCCTTCCTGGTCGGTGATTGCAAGGACGAGACCCTGGCCAACCTGGCCTCCGAATTGGACCGGATCCAGAACCACGCCGATGAGAAGGTCCGCTTCCGCAGTGCGACCGTCGTCCGGAAGGATTTCGGTGCCGACACCGAGATGAGCGTGGAGGAGCGCCATTCATTCCAGGCCCAGGGCCCGCGACGCAAGGCGATTGGTCGTGCCCGCAACTACCTGCTTTACTCCGCTCTCAAGGCGGATCACTCCTGGGTGTACTGGCGGGATGTGGACATCACCGACTGCCCGGAGCGGATCTTGGAGGACTTCATGGCCCACGACAAGGATATCCTCGTTCCTAGTATGTGACCTTGCTCACAGTATCGGATAGAGTATTCGCTGACATTGCTTTCTTCTAGACATCTGGTTCCACCGCTACAGGGATGGTCACGACATTGAGGGTCGCTGTAAGCCACAATTGAGACTTTTCGAGGGACGCCGCATACTGACTGCTTTTCTTTCTAGTCGACTACAACTCATGGATCGAGTCCGACAAGGGCCGCCGCCTACGCGCAACTCTTCCCGCCGACACTGTTCTGGCCGAAGGCTACAAGGAATACGACACCGGCCGTACCTACCTCGTTGGAATGGGCGACTGGCGCAAGAACAAAGATGAGGAGGTCGAACTTGATGGTATTGGTGGTGTCAACATCCTCGTCAAGGCGGACGTTCACCGCTCCGGTATCAACTTCCCCGCCTACGCCTTCGAGAACCAAGCCGAGACCGAAGGCTTTGCTCGGATGGCCAAGCGTGCTGGCTACAAGGTGATTGGACTGCCCAACTACGTGGTCTGGCACATTGATACCGATGAGAAGCCCGGCAACCTTGGCGACCGCAAGGCGTTCTAGGTTTTGCGCCTTGCGGGAAACATCTGGGATTCAAGTTGATCTTTGATTCCGCGTCGAACATCCATCTCCGCTGGTCTCGCACTCGGCGGTGTTCACTTCCTTTCCCTTGTGACCTTTTCTCCTTTCTCTTTTTTTTCTTTGGATGTTCGCGACCGAAAGCCTAATGATTTCCCTAATCCAGTGTTAGGGCGTGTGTGTATTTGTTACCTTGGCGCTACGGGGGAAAATGTTTGCAGGTCTATAAAGTCCATTCTCCAGACCTTGATATACTTTGTGTCTGAGACTCCGGTTGGATCTTGGCATGTACACTCGAGTTGAAACCTCGATCTTTTTTTTTTTTTTTTTTTTTTCTTGCGCAAACATAGGGTCCTGCATCCGGACTGTCATATCCAATCTAGTTGATATTGGTTCTGCTCTGTTTTGTTCCATGATTCGGCGTTGACCTTAGATCTGTATATATTCAGGAGTTCTGCAATGTGCTATATCCGCCAAGGGACGGGAATACGGCCCAGATCTGTCATAACCGCCTAGTCTCCGATTGTATTTCTTCTGCATTGTACCTAGGTCTTGACGATGTTCAAACCTCTCGCCCGCCTATCGAGGGTCCCCGCTTTCCCCCACCAATTCATCCGTCCCCAACTCCCCTCCATTCGTATCCAATCCCCGATTTTCCAATCCCGCAAGATGTCCACCGCACCCAAGGAATTCCTCTGCATCCTCCCCGACAAGCCGGGCGTGCACGCCAAGCGCATGGAAGTCCGCCCGTGAGTTCCTCCCCCCGGAAGACGCGACATGGCTAACCGGTCCCAGTCTCCACCTCGAGGGCGTGAAGCCACACGTTGCATCCGGTGCCATTGTGGCCGGCGGTGAGTTTGTAATGATCCCCAGTCAGGAGACCAGGGTAGACTGATGGATTGCAGGTGCCATGCTGAATGCACACCCGGCGGAAGGCGAGACTCCCTCGTTCAAGGGCAGTATGATGATGGTTGTTGCTGAGAGTGCGGAGCAGGCACTGGAGCTGCTCCGTAAGGATATCTACGTAGAGTCCGGGGTATGGGACTTGGAGAAAGCGCAGATTATCCCGGTAAGTTTAATGTGAGGATTTCAAGGTTGAGAGGTTTGCTGACGTTCTCTTTAGTACAAATCTGCTGTTCGAGAGGCGTTGTAGTCAATTGGATGGATTGAGCTTGCACTGAGCTTGCACTGAGCTTTGCATCACAGGGTCCTCCATAGTATACATGTCCAATGTGATTGGGTTTCCCATGATGTGATCAAGCTTCGTATTGAGGTGTTTCTTCGGTGTTTGCGCAAGTCGAGATATCGACATCGGGATCTATGAGGGGTACACGCTCAATGAGGTATACGAACCCCCGAGCTCCGTCTCCGGCTCCGCGGAGCAAAGCGATATCTCCGTATGCTCAGTAGTCCATTGACATTCTGAATTGACAGACCAAAAAGCCTAGGATATACCCTGTAGAGCGTTTACTTGACTCGCACTTAATCGAAGAAATCAGAACTCAGGTGAACTGCCTATCACTGCCCTTCCAGTTTGCTCCACCATTTGATATCATTGCCCAGCAATTGGTGGCGGGAAAACCAGACGTTGACCGGGAGTCCACCGCGGAGAACGTAACAGGGTCGCCACACCGTGATATCACCCTTAACCCGCTCCAGTTTTCCAGAGAGTGTGAATCAGTGAATCAGTGTCAATCAGTGTAAATCAGCAAATAAAGGAGGAGAGGCTAGAACGTCATCTTTGTCATCTCCGACGACCGGCGAATCCGGACACTGAACACTACCCCATTAGGACTAGCGCGCTTATCTAAGGCTCGATCAGATTATTTATGAAATCACTTTCCCTCTCCCTATCAGATCCCTACCAACTTCATACTATTCACACCATCATAATGTTCAAACGCATCGTTTCAGTTGTGCCCCGCGTTGGCTCTGTCGCGACACGCTCCACCCTCTCGCCCCTCGCCTCCGTGCGGGCGACTCAGCCTACTCTCCGCGGCCTCGCCCCCCAGCGCCGCGGCTATCACGAGAAGGTCCTCGACCACTACAACAACCCCCGCAATGTCGGCTCCATGCAGAAGGGCGATCAAGACGTTGGCACCGGCCTCGTCGGTGCCCCTGCCTGTGGTGATGTCATGAAGCTCCAGATCCGCGTCAACAAGGACTCCGGCCGTATCGATGATGTCGTCTTCAAGACTTTCGGTTGCGGCAGCGCCATTGCTTCCTCCAGTTACCTGACCGAGCTCGTCCGTGGCATGACCCTCGACGAAGCTGGCAAGATAAAGAACACCGATGTGGCCAAGGAGTTGTGCTTGCCTCCTGTCAAGCGTGAGTGACTTTTTTTTTTCCTCTTACCCCACACGTCATGTTTTAATTTACTAACGATTTCGGGATCAGTTCACTGCTCTATGCTCGCTGAGGATGCCATCAAGTCCGCTATCGCCAACTACTACACTAAGAACCCCAACACCCGGGTCACAGATCTCTCCGGGACAGGCGGCTCAATCCCCGACGTCAAGGTCGAGATCGAGCAGACCTCCACCCCCGCCGCTGCTATCTAAGTTTCTTTTCCAAGTGTCGATTGATGCGACGCACTCGTTTATGAGGTCTGCGACTTCGCGGTTGTTCCACACAATCTTTTTTTCAAGGATGTCCGACTCCGGGAAACTTGACCAACTCAACTCGTTCTTACTTTCGGTAATGCCGTGGACGAAAACAAGCAAATTGTCATTTGTTTGATTGTACATACTTTATTCTCACGCTTCGTGATGCTTTCCCTTTTTTCTGCCCTTTTTTTGCTTTTTCTGACGGCGCTCGGTTCGGGATCCTTGATCGATACTCATCTCCCTTTGAAAAGCGCCTTGATAAGTTTCTTAATGAAATACTGAATCCAGAATATCACCCGAAATCCGAAGTAGTACATATGTAAAATCCCGTCTAATGTGTATCTGTGGTCTATCTAATTGTACAACATCTCGGGTCGTTTTCCGTTGCGACCCTGGACGACTTCAGGAGCCAACACTGAAGAAATGCAAACGCCATCGCTGATGCACGAATTTAAATCCGTGCCCAAAATCAAAAGGGATATCCAATAAACCAAACCAAAGACAAAGCCACCTAAGCACTGCGGATGCCGAAACGAGTCTTCAGAGACAACAGAGTCTCATAGACAGAAAGCTTGACCTCAACGCGGAGGTAGCTGGTATAGGCGCAGAGGAAACGGAAGAAATTGGCAAAGACTCCGCCAGACTCCTTGATCAACTCCATCTGCTCTTGGAAGACAGTGCGGGTGGCATACCGCGCCAGAATCAGGAACGAGCGCATCGGACCCTGACGAGTATGCAAATTCTCATCTAAACTTCGCGCTGGAAGGGTATTAGCCACTGTAGGGACGAAGAGCGTGAGCGCAGAAAACATACTCAAATCGTTGGTCTTGAGGATAAGCAGGATGATCCTCGGAACCTGTCCCAGCAAAACAACTAATTGCTGCAACATGCCTTCACCCAAAGCGCCGGAGATGTCATCCTTCTCTTCCGCCGTACGCGAAGACACCACACTCTTCTTTGTGAGCACGCTGTAATCACGCCCTGTGATGGCGCTCGCAAAGAGCGGGAACTGCTCATCCGTGACGCCGGCGACCTTGTGCGCATACTCGCGCATCCGGGGAACATCGGCGTCAATGACAGCCAGCCAGAGCTTGGCATAGTTGCGGCGCAGGTCTCGGTCGATGTTGCGGTACAAGCCGTGGTCGTACAGGACGATGTCGAAGTTCGGGTGCGAGCGTGTGTGGTTCGGTCGGATGGCAATGTTGCCGCCGTGTGGATCACAATGAAGAGGGGCGTCTTCGCCGAAGATCATTTCGTTGAAAATGTGGGCTAGGGCGGCGGAGACTTCGTCACGGTCGATGTTGTTCGCGTCAAGGTAGGCAAGGTTGTCCGGGCGCTGGCCGGCGATGTACTCCATCACCAGTATACGTTTCTGGGACCAGATCACTGGGCTTGGTTAGCTTGGCGGGGGACAGGCTATGGCGATGCGCACCTTCGGGAATAACCAATGGAGAGTCAGAGTGCTTTTTGAAATAGTCGCTTGCGTGAGTGGCATTCTGCGCCTCCATGCGGAAGTCCAATTCCTGGGGCAGCGAGAAGTCCATTTCCTTTGACAGCCATTCCAAATCATAGTCCGGGAAGAAGCGCTTGAGCATGGAGAAAGTGAATCGAGTTAAAGCGAGGTCAAGTGGCACCCACTCGTCGAGCGCGGGATGTTGTACCTTGACAGCGACCTTCTGTCCGTTTTCCTTCAGCGTAGCGATGTGCACCTGGGCCAGAGAAGCAGCGCCAGTAGGTGTCGGTTCGAAGGAGTCGAAGAGCTCGTCGATGCTTTGGCCGGTGTCTTTGCGGAATAATTCGTTAATAGACTCAATGGACGAAACGGGACATTTGTCTTGTAGCGGAATGAAAGTCGAGGTCCACTCAATGGGCAGCAGGTATCCCATACTGCTGAGGTGCTGACCCAACTTGATGAAGATCGAGCCATTCTTCTCGAGCACGCGAAGGGTCCGCTCGGCGCAGCGTTGGTGACATGCACGAATCAACGCTTCGTGTTCTTCGGGACTGGAAGCATCTTGCTTGAGGGTGACGCGGTAACTATCGGTCAATTGTTAGCGACGGCCCAGAGCCCGAACTCGAGGAGTATATAAAACCAGAGCAAAACTCACTCATTGATACAGACAGCTAATGTACCCACAACGCGGCCACTGCGCTTCGCCGCACCAAATGCATGTCCCGCCTGTTCAGAGAACGCGACAGCGCCTATACCGACAACACCAGCGATAGCCAACCACTTGATCAGCTTCCGCTGCGATCCTGTGGCTTTCCCGGAGGTAGGCTGTTCACCCGACCGGAGAGGCGCCTTGGCGGAGAACGATCGACGAGCAGCCCAAGAAGACCATTGCGAAGTGCTGTATACGGGGCGAGCTGAGGATCGTGGGCCCGAAAGAGCGAACGGAGAGCCAGGTGTGGCTTTGGGTGTTTTCCCGATTACCGTGGCGGGTTCAATCTTGAACGCCCGCCACGGCACGCGATACGCTGCGCTCATCCCGGAGCAGGGCCAACGGCCAGAAAGAAAGGAAAGGGAAGCGAAAGGGGGGGATGAGGTGCCAAGTTGAATTCAATCGTATGATCTTGGATTTTTCAGGGTTCTTCGCCGCCAATCGGCTTCGGCGCTGCACGTGATGATCTATATCAAAAGACGTCATTTCGAAAACACCCGACTACGATTGTACGGACTCGATAGAACATCACATAATTATGTTGGATTCAAAAAGTATTTGTACTCTATGTGCAGCAGCCAGTGCTTCCACAATAACAAAGGGGCTTGGCACACTTATAGCGCCGTCCGTCAATGCAGGTCCACCTGTTAAGAACGCCGATATCGATGTGGGACAGCCATAAACAAAAGGGGAAAGAGATCGTATGTAGAATGATACAAACGTGAATTTTTGCATTCGAATCAGGTATCAAATCAAGCCCATTCAGAATCAGCCATGGTAGGGCGGCGCCGGCGTGGGATGATGGAGGGCCGACGGCTCAAGGAGCCGGGGGCCTTGCTATCTTCTTCGCGCAGAATTTCCACATGAGACATTCGATTAGGGAGAGGTCGGGCCGACCTAGGTCTCGCTGCGGCCGCATTGCTCGAATTCACGGCAGACCCGAGGACTGGGTTGCTTCCATCGCGACTGCTGGGCCTCATGGCCAGCGAAGAGACGCTAAGTGAGTTGCGTGGGTGTCGGGGTGTCTCGCGCCCATCCAGATATCCTCTGGGTTGACCGGTACGGTTGGATGAAGGGGTAGATGGGGCAGAGGATCCTGGGAAGACGATGGGTGGAGGAGTAGATGTGCTTTGTCGCCGAGCTGTCGTCGGTCTTCTTTTGATGCCAAATGCTTCGCTGGAGCGAACAAGTTTGCCCGCCATATCTCTGACAAGAATGGCAGGGTCGTTCTCCATGTTGCGAATGGAATCCAGAAGACCAAAAGTCGCGAGCAGTCCGCCTCCTTCCTCGTGGGAGTCGCAGATGCTGGCGATTATGCGGAGCAGGTTCAAACGAACAGCTGCTTTGCTGTGATGGAGCTTTTGTCTCAATCTCGTGAATAAATCAGCTCGCACAAAAGTGGATGCAACATGAGGGCTCAATCTCAGAAGTTTCTGTAGGGGCTCGAGGGTGTTCTCAAATGCGTTGGCCTTGGAAAGCTCAAGACATTCCACGACGGCATCAGTGAAGGTTTTATCTCCAAAAATACCCTCCAAAAGGTGTTCTTCAACCTTGGCGGTTTCTTCTTGTAGCCTATTATACGTGATCAGCGATGGATCCATCAATTTTGAAATTCAGGAACATACCATGTGTGAATAGCATCCAGGGCAGTAACTTGCCAATATGGATCCTCTAGTAAGGAGATGTAGAAGCCGAGGCCCTTGTTTCGCCACAGCTCGCGGCGACCGACCTTTCCAGACTGTGCCATGTCGCAGAGAATTGGAAGAGCGAACTCCTTCAAAGGACGCTCTTCCATCACAATTTTCTGCAGAAGTGGCACCATGCCATTGAGCGCCGCGTCCTCTTGTCGAGATTTGTTTAGACGACACATATTGTAGATAGTGTTGAGAATTTGATTCGATACCTCGCGGGAGTGTGCGCGTTTCAGGTTCGATCTGAGGATATCAGTCAGAACGTCGATGGCATTGGAATTCTGCAACGAATCAAGGGTAGTCGAAAGCATAGACAGGTTCTTGATGAACTTCAGCATCGTCACTTGGTGGACGAGGCTCATCCTCCTCAGTTCTTTCAAGACTCCTAAAATGCATTGTTAGTATTCGAAATCGCAAGAAGCACCCGTAGGAACTGAAACTTACTGTGCAAAACTGTCCGTTCGGCTACCATCTCCTTGACATGGTTCTCGGCCTGCGAGAATATGAAAAAGATATTGGCAATGCGGCCCTCAATTATTTCTGCCAGTTCTCCGTCTTCATCTAGCACACGGCTCAGGACCAGTGACAAGGGATCAAGAACAGAGTTGCGCGACAAAATTCTGCAGAAGTCGTTCTTGGGTGTAGAACCCTTTGACAGAGTGGTCAGACCTGGATAGCACTTGGGAAACGGCGACAGAACACTTACTTGCAGCTCAAAAACACTCCAGATTCCGTTCACGCCAATCAAGACTAACTCGCGTTCATCTTCATAGTCATCCTCCAAAAACTCAACTAGAACGTTCAAGCCTCCTGCGCTGACAAACATCTGGAGAGTCAGAGTTGAGGTTTGATACATCTGCTGGACAAAAGCTGCAGCTTCTAGCCGGATTTCGCGAGGATATTTCTTTGACGCAAACTCGTTGATGATGGGGATACCCCCAACGAAGCAGAGGTTTTCCTGGACCTCATAGTCATCGTAAATGATTGCATTGACAACTCTCAGAAGGCAGAACACAATATCCCGTCGTCGAGTTGTATCCAAAATTTCGAGAATGGGCAAAATTCCGTGAGCGCTGATGATGATGTTCTTGGTCTCCGGAAGGTCACAAAATATATTGAACAGCTGTTCAGAGATATCTGCGAGAACTTCCTCGTCTTGTGATGTCTTGAGGGAATCCACAAGACCTTCAACTTGGTTTCGGAGCCGTGCGTATTTGTCTCGTGCAATGTTTTCTTCAAGGTTGACCTCGTCGAAGCCTTCCTCCAACTGAGCGAAGGGGTCATCTTCGTCGTCTTGGTCGCCTAGCCATGCGTTACTGTTGAGCTTCGAGTTCAGCATCAATGTACTTTGATCAGAGCCATCGTCGCTATCAGTCGAATCCACAGTGGCTTGATCAGCCCCTAGTATGTCAGAGAAGTCTTCATCCATTTCACTTTCTGCAAACCTCTGGATCTCGATGGCAGAGCGATCTCGTTTCACAGAAAGCTGTTTGCGTAACTGCGGTTGAGAGAAACCAAACTGCTCGTCTGGGGGGTTATAGCCAATGTTTTCATGAATAGGCGAAGATGGGTCATCGTCAAAGTCCTGTAGTATGTTAGATGAGAAGCCGCAAGCAGTGTTGTCTTAAGTACCTGGTAACCGCCGAGTTTCCGATCCAATACATCCTCATTGGCCATGATGAGATCAGAATAATCGTCAACCGAGGTCTCTTTGAACAGGGTGGCCGGACGAGCAGGTGGTCGGGAGCGCCTTGGCATGGGGTTTTGAGCAAGTATTGGGACATTTTGCATCGTAGGAACAGGTGCATTGGTGTTATTCTGGGGGCGCGTGGGACTTTGAGATTTAGAGGGGTCTGCCACCGAAGGTTTAGAAGGATAGGGTCGGATTGTCTGCACATCGTCCGAGAACCCTGAAATGTCATCTGACCCGTCAGAACCTTCGTCTGACCTGAGGATAGTTCCATCAAGGGAAGCGAAAGCCTTCAGCTTTTCAGAGGATAGCATGCCTCCGAAATTATCGTGGGGTCGGAGATGCGGCAACTTAAGTGCGCTTGGGGAAATAGCAGAGGCAAAGTCATCGTCCCAGTTGTCCTCGCCAGGAATGGTAGGCGATCTAAAGCGGTCTGTAGCTTTTATGGAAGTTGGAGATGGTAGGGTATCTACCAGAGGGTTGTTTCTGGTGGAGGGCAGGCCTGGGTTAGGCGGGTTTTCAGGCTTTGGCTTTCTTTTTGAGGTGCCTGCTTCAGGTGATCTCAAAGCCTCGTTCCATTCCTGAACACTCTTGACGGCTTCCTCGTATTCTGTAGATTTCTTGGGAATCACCGATTCAGTTCTCCGGGCATTGACAATCCATGGGTGTTTGAGTAACTTCCGGGCTGAAACTCGAAGATTCGGGTCTTTCTGGAAACACTGCATCAAGAAGTCTTTCACGGCCTGTATCGGGTTAGTGTCTTTCTTGTGTATATCAGACGTAGGCTGAACTGTACCGGTGAAGCGCCCTGCGAGAAAGGAGGATGGTCATCATTAACAATACGGAATAATGCTGGCATAGGCTGCATGTTGTGATATGGCGGTTTGCCCTCCAGCAACTCGATGACCGTACATCCTAAACTCCAGATATCCGAGGCAGTTGTTGCGCCGGAAAGCTCGATGACTTCAGGTGCCATCCAGTATGGTGTGCCAACCACACTTGATTCACTGAGTCCCGTGGTTCGGCTGGCAACACCGAAATCTGCCAGTTTGACCAGGCCTTCTTTGGTGGTCAGAATGTTCGCACCTTTGATATCCCGATGAATGACTCCCTGCTCATGCAGGTACAACAAGCCATGGAGGACCTGAGACATATAGAGACCCACGAGGTTCTCGGGGAAACGTCCGAAGTTCTTTGCAATGGAGTGCAGTGAGCCATTTTCACAATATCTGCGAGCTGTCAGTCGGTATTTGCCTCTCTGGTTCTAGATCGGACGGACATACTCGAGAATAATGTTGAGGGTTTCCGCAGACTTGACAAACCCGTGGTACTTCACGATGTTGGGATGCTGCCATCGACGTCAGTAAGCAGGTCAAGATGTTTTGGCGGGGTGGCTCACATCAAGGTTTTTCAAGAGGTCGATCTCCAGCTGTGATCCTCCGTGTCAGCAACGCCAATTGATCGTGTGCGATATATCCTACCATGATAACGCGCAGTTCGCTCTTTGGGAGGTCCGTCAGCTTGATTTGCTTGACAGCAACAGTCTCTCCGGTATTCCAATTCAGCGCACGATACACAGAGCCAAACGCTCCCTTGCCCAGGCAGTCGCCCAGTTGCTGTGATGTCAAACCACACGGTCAGCGTCTCCCCGATCCAACATGTGGGGAAGCATCCATACATAGTCCTTGAGCTCCGCGACATCTTTCGCCGACGACTTGAGCTTGTCATCCTTCGGCTTTTCCTCCCGTTTCGTCGGACTCGTTCCGGCTCGGGTCAATCGCGGCTTTATCGGGGTCCCGGGGGTTCTCGAGGAGGGGGTGAGAGGACGGGGCTGCCCCTCGTTCCCTTCGGCAGATCGCGAGACCATATCGAAACAGACCAGGATCGACGGTATCCCCGGTCGTGCTCAGGCAAGCTATCGTTTTCGGGATGCGGTTTCAGGTAGAGAGTGGGGTGGAAGCTAGGGAAGGAGGCAACTGCTGATAGCAAAAGGTCTCCGAGGTCATGTCCGCAGGTCCTAACTGGGAGATGTGTTAATCTTCAATCATCAAGGAAGAAACGACGACGCACTGAGATCGAAAGTACACGCTGGGGGTCAGGGTCTCACCAAGTGGACATCACAGGAGGGATTCAGCTCTCACACCCTGGAGAGCTGTTTCCGCGAGAACTCGAGGCGCATGCAAGAGAAACTGCAAATCACCATGTGGTAAAGTGCGACTTGATTAGAGGCGGCGATCAAGCGTGCAGGGAGTTGACCGCAAGGAAATGGTTGTTTTGAACTTTCGTGCTCCACCCGCCGTATCAGGCGTCGGACAATCGCATCGCAGATCAGCCCTACCTTGACAATTTCAGGCCTACGTCCTGCATTTACACTCAATTCTGTGATGGGGTACGTGGGATATTCGTGGCATTAGAAAGAAAGAAAAATATACAGGTCGTTTGACATAAAGTGTTCGATTATTTACAAATTTGCATCTCGCGGATAACAGCACGATCTATATGGGGTATCACTTTTGTGCCTCACGGAGAAGACGCAACACATCAGAGACTAAATATAAACTACCAGCGATGACAAGAGGGCCATCGTGGGCCTCATCGCTGGCCCATCGGAGCGCTGGCAGTAGATCGCCCGAGAAGCTCTGAACCGTCCCAATATCTTGAATGGCCAGGATAGAAGAGGCAAGCTCGGCGGCGTTGGTCGACTGCACCCAGGGCATTCCATCTACAGGGCCGAACTCTGCGGTGGCAACGCGATCCCCGGGGCGAATGATGGAGCCGAAAACCCCGGCAAGGTCTTTTCCGCTCGATGCAGCAACTACCCAGGTGACAGGTTTGCTCTCCGACCGCATCCTGCGGTCCACATACTTGCCAAGAACTTCGGCAGACTGCGCATTGTGAGCGCCATCTAGTAGGATGGGCATTGTGCGATCAATAAGTGGTCGGAGGTCGAGAGATTGCAAGCGACCTGGCCATTGTACCTGGGCAAGACCTGGTAGTAGCGAGAGAACGTCCGAAGTCGTCATAAGAGGACTCAGACAAGGCAATGCAAGGTTGAAGGCGGAGACAGCGCAACACATGTTCTGTTGCTGGTGGGGCTCTAGGTCCAGATCCCTGAAGTAGGGTGTCAGTGTCGGACACTGCGCAGGAGAAACGAAAGATGATTCAATTCCCAGTTCTTGAACATGTCTTTTAACGGTTTCAAGTACTTCTGGGTCATTTGTGTTGTCCACCACACAAGGGACTCCGGGCTTCAAGATCCCCGCTTTTTCGCGAGCGATCTCTGCGATCGTAGATCCGAGGAAAGCTTGGTGATCCATTCCGATCTTCGCAATCACCGACACAAGAACATTGTTTAGAATGTTGGTAGCATCAAGGCGGCCTCCCATTCCCACCTCCACGACTCCCACATCGACTCGTTCATGGTTGAATATCTCGAAGGCCGTTGCGGTCAGCAGCTCGAATTCGGAGGCTCCGATCCCCAATGTTTGATCCCGGAGTTTGACCTGATCTTCAATCTGACGGAATAGTGATTCTTGGACCACTTTCTCGCCAATTGTAATGCAGTCCCACCGATCGATTAAATGCGGGGAAGTAAACCGTCCGCAACGTGCTCCGCCAGTCGCGAGGAGATGGGATAGGTAGGCACTGATAGATCCTTTGCCGTTAGTCCCAGCAATGTGGATGGCTTTCCATGTGAGCGGAGTCTGTTGCAGCAAACTCGCAACTCGACTCAATCCTAATTCAATCATTCCTCCAGGTTGTTGTAGACGTAAGATCAATGCGGCCTGAGGAAGCACACTGCAGCAGTTAGGGGTTCAGAGTACTTTCAAAACTCCATTGCCAACACTGAGATAACGAAAGAAGCAAAAAGTGGGCTGTTGACTATGACCGGAGCTTTACCGCGGAGAGCCCTGGAGGCCATGGGAGATGGCACACGTGACTGTAGCCTCACCCTTCAGGCAGCACTTGCCTGGGAAAAAAACCCCCAATCTCCCCGTCCCCATCGCCCCCATTTCCCCCCACAACGGCGCTATCGCAGTCGCGTCCATCTTAATAACCTTTCTTCATTACTTGTCTTTCTTTTCAATCCTTTTGATTATTCCGTTCCAAACATGGGCATCCCGTAAGTCATTCCGAGGGCACATTCTGTTACATGCGCCACTGCATCACGTTATACTAATCATCACAGGATGTGGCGTGAGCCTGCGAAGGCCGAAGCAAACAAAACTGCGATAGAGAAAGATTCATCCGCCGCTGCACGCTCATCGATCGGTCGGCGAGGACGCGCTTACCGTTCGCGTCGCTCTGGTCTGTTGTCTTCGTTCCACTCCCAGATCATCGATGAACTCCGAAGTGGTGGTCCAGGCAACCAGACCAGCGTGGATCGATTCCCTGTGCGCTCGCCCGTTTTGGCCAATGGCACGAGTGAGGACGGGATGACCCTGGAGGACTCCCGGCGCGAAGCGTGGACCCGGGCTCCTCCCCCTCGCCAGCGGCGCAGTGAACGATCTCGCCGAAGAAGCACTCGTGATATGCTCCTGGCCAATCTACTTGCCAGCTATGGACCTGCCAACGGAATCCCGGGCTCCTCAAACCCTTCCACACATACTTCCACCCCAGCATACTGGAGTCACCCCTCCATGCCAAACAGCTCTGACTCGCCTATCTACGGTGTTCGCCTCCCACCTCTGCGTCGTACAGACAGCTATGGATCCGATCTGGCGAGATTCTTGCAGGCGAACATGCCCCCCGAAGTGCGCGACTCTCAATCCATCAATAATTCTGTACCACCACCAGAAGGAAGACTTCGCCCCGATCACATTATTGGTGGTCTCGGTGACCGTCAACGCAGCCCAAGCCCCGATGGAGAACGGGAGTCTGATGCCTGGGATACCTTGTTGTCAACTATCACACCCGACGCAAATCTTCCCTCAATTGATTCATCCTTTGCTTCTAATTCTGCTTCTGTGACTGCGCCCGACACGCGCAATGCCGCTTTCCCGACTCGTCCACCAGGCCTCACCTTCAGGCCTGCCACGCTCGACCCCTACCCGGATCATCTCAACCCCTGCGACTTCTCTTCTTCGGACGACGATGACGCCCCTTCCTACGATTCCCGTCTGACAGGCATGCGCGGGGTTCATGAGCGTGTGCGCCGAGATCGGAACTCAACCTTAAGCGCTCATCCTCCCCTTCCTACACTCGCACGCACTCTTTCTGACCACCGTCACCAAAGCGATGAGATCCAGCAGATGCAGGACATTCTGGATCGGCTCGCCAGTCGTGAGGATGTTCCCGACAACTGGTGGGCGGCCGTTGGTGTTACACCCACGCTCAACCGAGGCCTCAGTGACAGTATGGATTCCACTGATAATGAAGGCACTTCTCGGCCAGCCCAAGACATGTGACCAACGTCTCTACATATGAAAATGGGCCGCAAGACTGTATGGCGACGGCGTCTTTTTGGGGGCTTTTATTTACGTCTTTTAATGAGGTTCCATCATGGGCGGGCGTTTCAAATCATTTCAGCCATCTTGTGTCTATGAACTCAATTCTTTCCTGGCTGTGTTGTACTGGTTGCAGCAGCACATACCCCTTTGGATCGTCCTATACTGATATTTTTTGGTCATTGGTCAATAATCTGAACCTGGACATCGACTTGCATTGTAATATCTTGGCATCTTTCCTAGGTTTACCCGGAATTACCGTTATACTCACCAGGCATAAGTTCTCGGGCCGTTTCATTGTCAATGCCACTGCCTTTTCAATCCCGTAGTAGTAAACCAGGCCTAATGGACTTTCGGAGTTTCATACGGAGTAGATAGCGACACATTCGGTGACGTATGCCTCGGAGTACTGCAGTCCCCACTCCGCCAGAGCCCCGCGACTCCGCGAATTATCAAATCGAAAGTTACAAACATCTCTGAAGGCAGATACTCAAGACACACCCTACAGGACACCTTGTCTATCATTACGCGTTTGATTGCAATCTGAAGCATCCTCGGCCCTCAATCGCTCTGTACAACAACACGTTGCGCAAGACGTTGCGCAAGACCAAGAATCATACCTCACCCTAACAGAACTCATTCGACACCTCAAACGCACCCCTATTTTTATACAGCCTATAATCTACCGTGATCACAGCAGTCACCCGAGCAATGGATCAACAGGTAGACCATCTAGTCAACAAGACCTGGGGTAAGCCCTCCAACACAAACACGAGACCTCTGTGAAGTTACTCTCGACATTGCAGGCTGACCATTCCAGCAAAACTATGCTCAACGGCAGATGATGCACGTCTAATGATAGCAATCAGTGGAATTCCAGGGAGTGGGAAAACGGGTCTAGCAACAACAATGGCGCATCGAATCAACCAAATCTACGCCTCAGAGAACCCGACTTCACCTACACCCATAGCAAGCGCCCTTCCAATGGACGGGTACCACTTCACACGCGCGCAACTGGCCGAGATGCCAGATCCGGTTTTCGCGGTGGCGCGACGCGGCGCAGCCTTTACGTTCGACGGGGAGAAGTTTCTGTCTCTGGTGCGGGCCCTGCGCGCACCAATCACTAGCACGACGGGGTCGCTCTACGCGCCTAGTTTCGATCATGCTGTGAAAGATCCGGTGGATGATGATATTGCCATCCCGGTGGAATGCAGAGTTCTGTTCTTTGAAGGGAATTATCTGAGTCTGGATAAGGAGCCTTGGAAGACAGCTGCGGGGCTGATGGATGAGCTTTGGTTTGTAGACGTTGATTTTGAAGTTGCGCGGCAGAGACTGGTGGCGAGGCACGTTCTTGCGGGCATTGCGAAGGATGAGGCCGAGGCGGACAAGAGGGCTACAGAGAATGATCTGGTTAATGGGAGGGAGATTGTGGATTTCCGGTTACCGGTTCAGGAGGTTGTCAGTAGTATCTTTGATTCGGGGTGGGCGAAGTGAAGTATAGAACAGTAAATATTATGTTTGTAACTACCATCTGGGCTCGGTGGTGAAATAGCCTCCGATCCGACATACAATTTCCGAAGTTTCCTCCTCATTTCTCGTCTCTTTGGGTTATTGATTGCGAGTGTTTTGAAAGCCATTAAAAGTGGTATGAGTTCATTTTTCACTCGAACTACGGAGTACTTGTGTGATGCTCTCACTTAACTAGAGGGTGTTCGGACGGAAAAAGAGGAGTTTATAAATAGAGCTCGAACACACTTCTCTCCGAGACGACAATCCGAACCTCGGGCAATCCATCTCAATACTACCTAGGTACCTAGGTAGTACTAAGATTGTATGTGTAACAGCGCATCCAGTAAGTAGCAGCCTTGCCATCGAAGTCAAAGTGCAGCACATCCGGGGATGAGTCCCTGACGCTAGTCTATTTTGGGATCTGGTACGACTAGCCTTGGAGATTAAATTACATGTATGAGGTTTACGGTATAGAATCCTGGTTTCAATATGAGCCGAACAGATAGTCAGGGTCCGATACGTGACGGTACAGACCCTGACCCCATCGCAGCTTCCCAACTCGGGGGGAACCAAAACTGAAGTTCCTGTTGTCCAGAGCTTAACTTAACCCAACTTCGTCACTCTTTGTCTTGCACTCTCTCTACACTCTCTTTGAAAATCTCTTGACTCGCTGTGCGATTCTTTCCATTCCTTTACTCCGCACTCAAACCTGCAAACATGCTGTTCAACAAGTCCATCCTCGCTTTCGCCGTCATGGCCCTCACCAACGTCGTGGCCGCTGGCACTAGCACCGCTCAAACCCCCGCCTGTGTCCTCAAGATCATCGGGTAAGTGAGAAGGAATGGAAGGGTTCTGAGGAATGTTCGGTGAATTCCACTGATCGCCGATAGTGGCACCGACAACCCCGGCGACTCCAAGGCGATCTGCGGCGCCGACGCCAGCAACATCCAGTCCCAGATCCTCAAGGACTGCGGTGAGAGCGAAGTGAAATTCTTCGTCAACAACTGCGCCCAGCTCGGCCACAAAGTCGGTAAGAAGGCAGAATCTCCTTGGCATCATCCCCTCGGTTCCTGATCATCGCGCAGAGAGCGCTAGCTCTACCGGAGAGCACACCGCCACCGGCACCTCTACTGGCACCTCTGGTGCCGCCACGGCCTCTGGTTTCGTCACCGCTGCCTCCTCCGGCGGCTCTGCTACTCAGACTGGCTCCTCCGCTCAGGCTACTGGCACCTCCGGCTCCGGCTCCAGCTCCAGCTCCAGCTCTGGTTCGAGCACTGGCTCTGCCGGTGGTTCGTCCCCTTCGCCCACCTTCAATGCCGCTGCGTCTGATCGCAAGTTCGATGCCACCACTTTCGCGGCTGCAGTCTTCATCGGTGCGGCCGCTTTGCTGTAACATGCCCTCGGCCCCCGTGTGGATCCCGGCGCGACAATAACCTTCTAGCATTGATATCGCTGCTTTCGATCTGACTTGATTCACTGCTTGGTGATCTGTTCGACTATTCCAATATGTCTCGTCCGGTTTATCCCGATAATCGTGCCCATGACCTATCACCTTAGTTGAAATTGCCCAAATTTCATTGATTTCTGAGCTTCTGGTTGTTTCAGACGATCAAAAGTGTAGACTCGTCAGCATATGGGCCAAAGCTTTGCCACCGTGGAGGGGACCTATCATAGAACTCCCCGCATTCCACATTGACAGGGCATCCTTCACTCGTACTCAACGGAGTAGTATATGTAGTATCAGAAGTCAACTGCATATTGATCTGAGCGCATTTCAAGCAATGTCGTAGAATTGGCCCTTGCTGTGTCGATCAATCACATGCACTACAACGTTGGGTGCAGCAAGGGCTGCATTCAAGCCTCTGTTTGCCATTGAGGTTGGCCAGGGGATACCTAGGTACTCTGTGCAGTTTACACTCCATACCGTACTCCATCCTTGAACTTACAGATGCATCATCTGAGTCCGGAATCCTTTCAGCCGCGCCCTGCACGGTTCACGCGTGGTCACATGACCATGTGAGCCGTCACACCGCCTCTTTCTCGATCACCGCCTTCTCCGAGGACCACCAATGGCACTCCGCTCGTCCCGATCTCACCGACACACTAAGCCCTAAGCAGGCAAATGGGCATTTTCTGCGGTGCAGAACAAAGAGAAGTGGATCCCCGACTCCACGGTTGGTAAGCTGGAAAAAACGCGGGCGCGACCTAGCAACGCGTCTCGGTAACCAAAGATTCCTCTGCCCCTCTGGTCTTTTCTTCTTCTCACACCCCTCTCACTGTACGGGCATTCCACATTTGTCCTCTGAGATACCCCTCTTATCCCACTTCCACTGCATCTCAGACTTGAATTCGTGCATCTATCTCTTCTTTTTAAAACCCCCTACCATCACACAGTCAAGATGTTCGTCTACAAGAGAGGTGAGTTACATCAATTGATATGCAGATTGGCATGCAGATAGAAATCTACTGCAAAGATCGTGTTTCGTCTCTTTCGCCACATCAGCTTGTCTTGCCACATTGAACCAGCTAACATGATAATTCAGACGGCCGTAAGGAGCGTGTGCAGTTCGACAAGATTACCGCACGTGTTTCGAGACTCTGTTACGGTCTTGACCCTGAGCATGTGGATGCTGCTGCTATTACCCAAAAGGTCATCTCTGGTGTCTACCAGGGTGTGGGCACAATTGAGTTGGATAACTTGGTAGGTGGTCTCGGCTTGCATTTTGAAGCGGTCACTAACTGTGGAATTATAGGCTGCTGAGACTGCGGCCTACATGACCGTCACACACCCCGACTATGCCATCCTGGCTGCCCGTATTGCCGTTTCCAACCTCCACAAGCAGACAAAAAAGCAGTTCTCGATGGTCATCTCTGATCTGTACCACTATGTCAACCCCAAGAACAATAAGGCTGCTCCTATGATCTCAAAGGAACATTATGAAATTGTCATGAAGCATGCTGAGGAGCTCAACTCAGCCATCGTGTATGATCGCGATTTTAACTATAACTTCTTCGGTTTCAAGACCCTGGAGCGCTCATATCTTCTCCGCATCAATGGTGCGGTGGCCGAGCGTCCTCAGCACCTGCTGATGCGTGTTGCGGTGGGTATCCACGGCGAGGATATCGAGAAGGCCATTGAGACCTACCACTTGATGTCCCAGAAGTACTTCACTCACGCCTCCCCTACTCTATTCAATGCCGCTACTCCTTCCCCTCAACTCGCCTCTTGCTTCCTGGTTGACATGAGCGCGGACAGCATTGAGGGTATCTACGATACTCTCAAGACCTGTGCCATGATCTCCAAGACCGCCGGTGGTATCGGTCTCAACGTTCACCGCATCCGTGCTACCGGTTCTTACATCGGTGGCACCAACGGTTCCTCCAACGGTATCGTTCCTATGTTGCGTGTCTACAACAACACTGCCCGCTACGTTGACCAGGGTGGTAACAAGCGCCCCGGTGCGTTCGCTATCTACCTGGAGCCGTGGCACGCGGATGTCTTCGAGTTCCTCGACCTCCGCAAGAACCACGGTAAGGAAGAAGTCCGTGCCCGTGATCTCTTCTACGCTCTCTGGACCCCCGATCTCTTCATGAAGCGTGTCGAGGCCAACGGTGACTGGACTCTCTTCTGCCCTAACGAGGCACCTGGCATGGCTGATGTCTATGGCGAGGAGTTCGAGGCCCTCTACGAGCGCTATGAGCGCGAGGGCCGTGGTCGCAAGACCATCAAGGCTCAGAAGCTTTGGTACGCCATCCTCGAAGCTCAGACCGAAACTGGTAACCCCTTCATGCTGTACAAGGATGCTTGCAACAAGAAGAGCAACCAGAAGAACCTGGGCACCATCCGCAGCTCCAACCTGTGCACTGAGATCATCGAGTACAGTGCTCCGGATGAGGTGGCTGTCTGTAACTTGGCTTCCCTGGCTCTTCCCACTTACGTCGATGCCGCCCGTGGTGAGTTTGACTTCGGCAAGCTCCACGAGGTCGTTCAGGTTCTCGTTCACAACCTGAACAAGATCATCGATGTTAACTACTACCCCGTCCCCGAGGCTAAGAAGAGCAACTTCCGTCACCGGCCCATCGCCCTTGGTGTCAACGGTCTTGCCGATGCCTTCTTGGCTCTGCGTCTGCCCTTCGACTCCCCCGAGGCGAGACAATTGAACACTCAGATCTTCGAGACCATCTACCACGGTGCCCTGACCGCCTCGTCCGACCTCGCCAAGAAGCTCGGTACCTACGAGACCTACCCCGGCTCCCCTGTCTCCCAGGGCATCCTGCAATACGACATGTGGGACCGCACCCCCACTGACCTCTGGGACTGGGCCTCCCTGAAAGCCAAGATCGCCGAGACTGGTGTGCGCAACTCTCTGCTTGTTGCTCCCATGCCCACTGCCAGTACCTCTCAAATTCTCGGCTTCAACGAATGCTTCGAGCCCTACACCTCCAACATCTACTCCCGCCGTGTCCTCGCCGGTGAGTTCCAGGTCGTCAACCCTTGGCTCCTGAAGGATCTCGTCGACCTTGGTCTCTGGTCCGACAACATGAAGAACCGCATCATCGCCGACGGTGGCTCCGTTCAAAACATCCCCAACATCCCCGCCGACATCAAGGCCCTCTACAAGACCGTTTGGGAAATCTCCCAGCGTAACATCCTGCAGATGGCCGCCGACCGTGGTGCCTTCATTGACCAGTCTCAATCTCTCAACATCCACTTGAAGGAGCCCACCATGGGCAAGCTCACCAGCATGCACTTCGCCGGCTGGAAGATGGGACTCAAGACCGGAATGTACTACCTCCGCACCATGGCCGCCTCCGCTCCCATCCAGTTCACCGTCGACCAAGAACAGCTGAAGGTTGAAGATACCAACGTCGCTCGGTCCAAGAAGCGTGTTCCCGGCAACGCTGCTGCCTCTTACTCTGCCGTTCCTCGTGCCGAGG
This sequence comes from Penicillium olsonii, assembly GCA_911174995.1. Classification (NCBI taxonomy): domain Eukaryota; kingdom Fungi; phylum Ascomycota; class Eurotiomycetes; order Eurotiales; family Aspergillaceae; genus Penicillium; species Penicillium olsonii. The sequence continues at coordinate 128,041 of CAJVNO010000008.1, read as the reverse complement.
CATCCATCCCTTCACCCGCCCAGGAGGCCCCTCGTGCCGTTGTGGTCGAGGCTACCATCCCTGCTGAGCCTGAGGTGAAGGCTGCCGACGCCAAGACTGAGGCTGATATCTACTCTGATGCCGTCCTGCAGTGCAGCATCGACAACAAGGAGGACTGCCTTATGTGCTCTGGCTAAGCCTTTTCGGTTGTGAATATTTTTGCATGGTCGTGGGTTTCACGTGTATCCATATTATGATAGTAATGGTCTTTCTTTTGTTCGTGTGTTTCGGCGTGGTACATGATATTTACTTATTTTCCAACAATTCAATGTTTGATGTTATTATATACAACAGTCCATCTAGTAAGAATTCTCGATTGCCCCCTGTTTTTGGCTCTGGTGATGCTCAATGGATGCCACCATTTTGGAGAAGAGCTTCCCTCGATACCCGTGGGCAGCGTTGCTCGTGTAGTACCTACCTAGGTAGGTATGAAGAAGCCCTAGGAACTATCTCTGGATACCACTGTATATTACTTTACTCACCAGGCCATGGTCTGGAACCATCCATGGATCTCATCATTTTACACGGCAGTGCAATAAAGTGTCAATATTTGCATGAATAGTCATAAACATATATACCTAGGTAGGAGCTCATGCGGCCACTTTGAGCTTCTCAACGGCCGGCATAGCATCATCGTCTTCCTCATCATAGTCACCCTTGGCCAGACCCTTCTCCCACAATTGGCGGCCCGTGAGCTTTTTCTCATCTTTAGCCGTCTTCTTCTTTTTGTCTTCCGCTTCCTTTTCCTCGCGTAACCGTGTCTCCTCCTCCTGCATTTCCTTTTTGAACTTTGCGCTCCACTCCAAAAATGATTCCACAGTAACCGCAGTGCCGTGGAATTTGCGGTTCTCTTCCTCCTCTCGAGCGGCGGCTGCCCGATCCTTCTCGGCTTGGATGGCGTCTGCCCGCTCGGTCATGAGGAGCTCGGCACTTTCTTTCAGGGCGCTGACTAGTGTGAATACCATGGCCATGCCCATATTTTCCTCGATAGTGGGCTCGAGAGCCTGCATGAGCTGGTCCCGGTCCTCCTGGACGTCTAGTCGAGGATGTCTCGGGGCATTGGGCGGGGAAGTAATGTTGAGGTTAGGGCCAACATCGGGATATTCTTCGGGGTAGGAGACTTCGAGGCAAATCACGGGCTGCTCTGCTTCGTCTTCGCCATATTCAAGGGTGTCGAGAGTGATGGAGACTCTGTATGAGGTTTCGGATATGTCTAGCATTCCCACCGTCAGCAGAGTCCTCACAAAAGGACTGTGGCCTCTGCTGGCTCTTCATGTAACAAACCGGTGATTTCCTCGGGAAAGATTGAATCGAGCACCTCGCGCTCCTCAATTTGGTCTTCGCGACCCATAGCTGCTGATCCGCCGGCGGACTGGAGGGGTCAGGATCGGGCGGCGCAAGTGATTTGGGGACACTGCGCAGATATAAAAGGTATAGGTCAGGAGAATGAGACCAGTGAGTGTCTGAGCAAGAACTGGCAAGCCTGCAATATTACGCCAACATTCGACCGAGATCGGTTGCAAAGGAATGCCAATATTGTCCCACATGCAAACCCGTCAAACAGCCGCTCCAAATTTTTGGCTGCGGAGCTTCACCTTTTTTTTTTTTTGTTCCTTCAAGATACACTGTACAATTTGTCTACGGATATACTCTTTTATATTATTTGCAACCTGCAATGGGAAAGCCCAGACCGCAAAAGAAGAAATCGTCCAAGCCCCGCGAAAAGTCCGTCCTAGGCCCCGGTGGCTCAATCTCGAAAGGCAACATGGCCCAAGATCCCTCAAAACTGCTCGATCAAGCGACAATTCTTCTGCAGACTGGCCGAGCCGAAGAAGCCCTCGTGATCGCACAGCAGGCATTGGACTTGTCTGCTGAAAACACCCCCGCACAGCTCCCCGCCATCAACCTACTGGGAGAAATCAGCGTGGAGCTCGGTGACATCGATACGGCCCGAACTTATTTCCTACAAGCGGTTCAACTCGATCAGAATGGCTCCATCCCCGAGTCCGAGGGTGGCGGCGCAGAGAAATTCCTGTGGCTCGCACAGTTGAGCGAGGAGGGTGGAAAGGATAGTGTTCTGTGGTTCGAAATGGGTGTGGCATCTCTCAGACAGGCCCTCCAGGGACTCGAAGGAAAGACCTCACCCGAGCAAGTGGCCGACATTGCGCAGAAGAAGATCAAACTGTCCAATGCGCTCTGTGCTGTTGCTGAGATTTATATGACTGATCTTTCGTGAGTTCATCCCCCCATCACAGTCCAATTCAGATCTAACATTCTCTTCAGCTGGGAAGATGATGCGGAAGCCAGATGCGACGCACTCATTACGGAAGCACTCGCTGCGACACCCGACGCACCAGAGGTGCTGCAAACCCTCGCCTCCATTCGGATATCACAACTGCGCACCGAGGATGCACAAGCCGCGCTCAAGCGTAGCATGGAGCTGTGGAAGGATCTGACCCCGGGAGATGTCCGAGTGCCTGATTTCGCCATCCGCATCAGTCTTGCGCGACTGCTGATGGAGGTGACCATGGAGTTCGAGGCTCTTGAGGTTCTCGAGCGCCTGATTCTTGAAGACGACCAATCCGTGGAGGCATGGTACCTCGGAGGCTGGTGTCTCTTCCTGCTAGCGGAGAAGAGACAGGCTCCCAAGGACGCGACCGCCGAGGAACTGGCGGACTCTCCCAGACACGCATCGCTCGAGGCTAGTCGTGAGTGGCTCAAGCAGAGCTTGAAGCTCTACGGGCTGCTAGAATACGAGGATGAGCGTCTCCGCGATCATGCCCTGGAGCTTGTCCAGGAAATGAACAAAGAAATCGGCGAGGATGAGGAGAGTGAGGCTGAAGCCGAGGGCGAGGGCGAAGGCGATGACGAGGAGTGGGAGATTGAAGCCGACTCCGACGACGAGATGGCGGACTCTTAGAGAATACCGTCACGACATGAGATGATGTATATGCTTTGACTTGATACCATTGAAGTAGATTTTGTGATTTATTGTTCTCCCCGTAATTCTGACCCTTTTGCCAAGACAATAATCCATGTCTATAAAAGTAACTGCTACATCTCGAATGGATCATCAGCCTTACACTGGAGCAGGATATTCTAGTCATCCAGTTCACCAGTATGCACGTAGATTGATAGATGCGAGTAGTGATCCGCTCTCCACCAATCAGCTCGCATGGCTTAGTGGTAAAGCGCATCACTAGTAATGATGAGATCCTCGGTTCGACTCCGAGTGTGAGCATTTCTTTTTTGTCCTTCCGGGTAGTACCTAAGCATCTTCTACAGAGTGAAGGCGAGAAGGTTGTTTTTGGAGTTCATCCATACCACACATCCATGGACCCGTGAGCAGATAGATCGTAGTATTGTATGGATGTATAGACTGTATATTATACCTAGTAGCCAATTGGATCAAGTTGAATGGAAATGCCTATAATCCTTGGAATAGTCACATGCTGTTAATACTTCGACTAAAAAATATATATTTGTACCTCTTATGTATGAAAACAGATTCAGCAGTACTTTGTATATAGGCAGCCTTTAAGTACAGGGAGACGATCATGTAATGAATATGGAAGCCATATGAGTCGGTCCTTTACCTAGGTGAGATCAAGAATCGTCGAATTGGAATTATATATCTAAGAGACAGGCATTGGTGATTTTGATACTGGCTTGGGCCGAGGAGTGGAAGTACAATCAGTCCTCCTTTTAGCCAGGGATCATATTTGAAATTTGTGGAGGCACTTTCACCAAGCTCGCATGGCTTAGTGGTAAAGCGCATCACTAGTAATGATGAGATCCTCGGTTCGACTCCGAGTGTGAGCATTTTCTTTTTGCATGTCTTTTTGCATATCATCAGCGCTGGTGTTCCAGATGTTGGCCATTGGCAAGTGAACGCCAAGTGTACGAAGATACCAGGCCTAATAATGTCGACTCCCCAGACCTGACGCAAGATTCATGTAGTCAGTACAAGAACCAACTCTCCAAGGGTTGGAAGCTGGAAGGTATCCAGGCCAAAAATCTCCGAATGGGGTTGGAATTATTGCAGCTATAGGGGAAACTTCGAGGAGCCCGGAGCTGGTCCGGAAGCCCCAGAGGGAAGTTCCTAATTCGAGATGGGGTTGCCTAGTGCTGGTCTTGTACGGAATATAGATGTAAACAGTCCATCAGTGGTGTGAAGGGAGCACACCTTGAAGGTGATTAAGCATGACCGATGATCATAAATCCATCAATAGTCTCCAGGGCTGCATGTACGAAAACCGTCGAAAGACTAGCGCATATCTACGCGCAGATGCGGGGTCCGATCCATGCCACAATATAGGCAGGGCGCCGTTCTTTAAGCTCGGGCAGACCGAGTTCCAATGGATGCGTGTCGAAGCTGAAGTTTTGTTGGACGCAAAGCTGTTTCGACAATCCAATTTGGTGGCGAAATCGGTGACCGCAAAAGAGCACGATTGGGTGAGCCAAGAGTTGGGATTTGGAGTGCCATCGCGTCAGATGGCATATTAAGGCGATGAAGATTTACCGATGTCGAGCTGCATACCGGTTTCACTGCTCTGACTGTTCTGTGGCTGCTTCTTCCGCTGCCATGGCCCTTTCAGCCAAAACAACATTCCACATCTTCTGTGCAAGGTCTTTAGTTTGCTTGTCAAAGTTGTTGATTTTGCCTTTGACATCTTCAATGGCTGTTTCGGTGTTTTCAGGCCAAGCGGGCAAATCCTTGGACCCGGTCATGCGATCCCATATCTCTTCATCCTCCGCGAAAAGCAAGTCTACTTTCAGCCTGTCCCGACGCTGAATCCATTCCCAGCGATTATTGAGCTTTGTCCGTATCACACTGCTGACATTTCTTGGCTGTGGCTTTTTGAATCGCAGGAAAGGAAGCCCGCGGGCGTTCACAAGCACCGGCACATGGCGCTTCTTACCACCCAGAAACTGTGGCCGGTCGAGTACCGATTTGGCATCGGGATGTCGTCGAGAGGTTTCATTCTGGAAACGAATTGACTCTGCCTTTCGAGCCGCCTTGGGCGTGAGAGGTGTCGGCGGTGGCGCTACTGGCTGACTCCTCTTTTGCATCCGGGCGTATTTGTCTCTCTGGGATTTGGCTTGGGTGATTATGTCTGTAATTCTTTCACGATGCTGTAGATTAGTATGCGACGAGGATATGAGATCCAAGGCCTAGAGAGTAATGGGACATCAGTACGAGGTCAGTTTCGACCGGCCAGTCAACACACCTCATATCCCGCACGAAGAGCATGCACTGTCTGTGATGGGCTCTGGAGGATCTTGTACTTTCGGAAATTCTGCCGAACCAGACTTCTGGTCTCATCGAGCCACGCGGTTTCGGTCGAAGAGCGACATTGCTGGAGAAGTGCTCGATACAGCGACAGACCTGGTGAAATTGTCAGTCCAGGATGCCTCTATGAGAGACACGAGGGACCTTACATGCAAAACGATGCGTTCCAGAATGCTTGGGCACCAAGACTTTATGCATTCCGCTGGTGATGGTAAGTCCCGAGGTCTGGGGAAGTGTTGATGCCTAGGTGCCTGAGATGCCTGCAGATACACGTGACACATTCCAAGTGCATGTCCGATCACGGGACCTATGACTCACAACCTTGGAACTTGCCAGATCCACTCGAGAGTTTTGATTGGCTCGCATAATCCAAGCTAGTCAACAGCCCCACCCGGTCTCAGGTATAAAAGGGGGCTCCCCCCGCCGCACTTCCTCTTCTTTTCTTTCTTCTTTAGCTCTCTTTGCCTATTGGCTTAGATCAAGTGTAGTATCTGTTCTTTTCAGTTTAATCTCTGAAAGTTTCCTCCGGGAAACATTATTGATTATTCTCATTTTTGGATCTCGTTCCTTGACCTCTGTGCTTGCGCATGTCTTGGGACACAGTGTCACTGGGCTTACACTATCCCCGGTCGACGCAAACCTTTTCATCAATCGTCCGGCTTGTCCGCGCGCTTGGAGAAGAGAAATCCTTGTCCCCTTCACTTTCGTACCCTCCGTCTACTTCGTAAAGACCTCGGGAATGATCACCCACTGAAACAGCCGAACCTATCTTCACCAACCCGCGGACTCCGACCACCCTTGTTGCGGCATTCCACCTGGGCAGTAGCCAACCGTGATTAATCGAATGAATTCAGGACATAACCTTGGAAGCAACCCGCGCACAGCGGGCCGAGCCGTTAGTGATTCGAAGTCCGTCACGGACGTCCAGTATAGCTCTCTCCCCGTGTTCTCATACCTGTTGCCGAGGTCATTTTCCAATATCAACCCACTTGATAACCGGCCTATGTCGACAACCTCGAGGATATACATGTACATACCCTTGGCAGCCTTTTCTGATAGGCCCACATAGAGAGACCCAAAGCACTGCCATGCTTCTGTCAGAAGGGGCACCTGTGAAGTTCGCAAATGAACGTCATGCCTCAGATAAATACTCCGTAGACGATGCCTCAACCTCCCCCCCTCCACGCGGAGCTCCGTATGGATCGCCGCGACTGACAGGCGTCTTTAATACTGAGATGACTACTAGTACATTCATCCAACTATGTCCGAGAAAAGAATCCACTCTCAAAATTATCCAAGGCGAATGAGGCACGAGAAAATTGTTTGCCCTAATGTTCTGGCCAGCCTCGATAGTCGCCACGGGCTCATGGGGCGGACCCATGGCATCCCGACAAAGTCGTTGACTGACCACATGATAAATAGTTTCGCGAGAAAGCTGGACAAGCGAGTTTCTCCAGTATAGTTTCACCTAATCGCTTAAGCTGGGACCACGCTGGGGATCGTGGAGCCCCGGAGGCCTGATTGTCATTGCTCTTAGTGCACAAGCTTCGGGTGTCGTCTCTTATACTCCGCATTACTCAAGCAGACGCTCGTTCCAAGGTTGCCCCGGTGTGGTACCAACCTTGGAAGAGCTCTTTGACCGATGAAGTCTACCAGAGTGACCTTGCGAGCAAGTTCAAGGTCACTTCAACCTCGAAAAATACCGATTTACCTGAAACATTACAATTGAGTTGGACATACGAAGTCACCAAAAGAGGATCATTTGTTATTGGTAAACAGACGCCTGCCGCAATGCTCATGACAGAACAACATATCGAAGAGATAGATACTCAATTGGAAAAGAGGGATAGAAATTTGAAACCTGAAGAAAACCCTGCCGATGCATTCATGCGGACTGTACACGCTCTAGGGTCGTTGGAGAAGAGGGGGAATAAAGGAAGCAAGGAAACCCAAAATGAAGCCGACCCTGATACTCCGAGATGTGTCTCTGCCTGTACTATGTGAGGCCATAGATGCTTCAAGCGAGTTTAGAACGATGAGCCCTCCTCGGGCTGGGGCAGCTTCTTGTGCTGGGGCAAGGCCATATTCCTAAACATCAAAAGTCAATGCAAGCCACCGCCTTTTATCGGAAGAGATGCCTACCTTCTCAATTCGATCAGGACAGTCTCCATGGTGTAGTCTCGCTTCCACGTTGCCAGAGTTGGGAACTTGGTCGGGTCGACCTATTGGTCGGTTAATTGATTATGATCATGTGCCTGGATCTTCGTGCCCTTACCTTTCCAGAGCTTGGGTCAACGCAAGGGAGGTTGACACGGGAGACGAATTGGACGGTGGGAGGGGTATCGGGGTACTCGGGTCCACAGTGGATGTTCACGCTGTATATGCGGTTCTCGTGCACGCTCTGGTGCTACATTAGCGATAGAGTCAAGGCCAGCAATATCAAAAGGGACTTACGTGGGGAGGTCCTAGGATGGTGCCATTCCAGTTGCTCATCATCATATCCTCTCCATCAGCGAGACCGTACGAGCAGGCATCTAAAATCGAAGAGATACGTCAGTGGTCTGAATTCGGACATGGTCGGGGACGGTAAGACCAATCGTACCTGCACTCAGACCCTTCTCGCCCTTCTCAAGCTCCTCCAGGAGACGGAAGTTTCGTGGAACTTTGGCACTCATGGTGAAAACAAGTTGGAAAACTGCGAAATTTCACGATGACGAAGGCCAGATAGAGAGGGATGTCGCGACAAGAGGGGCAGTGCGGGCGCGGGCGGTCGGGCGGAGGCGGTCAGACTCGATGACTAAAGCCAAAGGCTTGGCGTTTTCCCTTCAGCCTCATTCATCCATGGATGTCCGTTCTCTTTTCTGATTCAGATGGAGACATCTTTTTCACGAGCCCTTGTCAAATCGGTATGACTATACTCTCATCTGTGTACCAAAACAACACGGGGAAGACCCAAATGAAGGCCATTTTGAGTTCAATAACTGCTATAGAAAAATAGTAATAAACCCATCTTCAATTTTCCAGCAGCAGTTCCCCGTACAATCTGCATATTTATCAAATAGGCAGAGCCACACGTCTCGTCAATGGCTTCTTCTAGACTATGTTTATCGTATTCAGCAGGTACTGTACATGGACATGAAACTGAGACATCCTGATACCCATGAATCTCGAGCTGAAAGGCGAGGCCCGTCGCAATTGTGCAAGTGCCATCTGATTATATAGATCCTCTAGGCTGATACTTAGGTACACTTGAGCATCTGTAGAACGTCTGTTACCTCTGATCTGATGATGGTAGGATACTCCCGAGGTCAATGGCCCGAGAGATGATATCCTTTGAAGGTTTCAAGGACAGAGGGACGCATATGGTTAGGTTGAACCCAGTACCGAATGGGTATGTTTCATCAGTAATGTTTAACATTGAAAGGTGCCTCCAGGGCTGGCAAAGAATCTGTACTCCGCACGGAGTAGAGAGTGACGTTGACAAGTCTTGGCGGGTGCAGAATAGTGAGGCGGTGGACCTCCTTACGGGGAAGTGCGTAAACGGACCTCGAACTGTCCAGGTGGTCAATTTCAACGCTTTCACGGATCCTCTGTTGGTCGTGGGAGATCGCTGCAAATAGAACGCACTGTTCTCACAGATTTGGTCTCACCTCCCCCATTCTGACTGGCCCGTTCTGATCCAGCCCTCCTTGAATTGTTGACAACCGGCGTAGGTCATGCTGTGACCAAACTCTCTCGAAATGTCTTCTCAGTTCTTGCAAACGGAAATTGCCAATCTGATCCAAGAATCAAGACGGAAAAACTCCGATTTGCGCCACGTTGGTATTCCGCTCGGGGTATACACTAAACATACACTGACCCGGACAACAGGCCGCTGAGCAATCGCTGAATGAACTTAAAGCCTTGCCTTCTACATCGGAGGCTCAAATAGCAGCAGGTCGGTCATGAAATCGCAGATGACATTGGTTGAAAAATGACTAAACCTTCATCAGACCTTGTCCGTAAACCAAATTTCGTTGAGCCATTCATCATTGCATGCCATACTCGGCATACAAAGCTAGCTGGAATTGCTGTGATCTGCTTGCAAAGACTAATTGCATCGCGATCACTGCCATCAACCCGCCTCAAAGATGTCGTAGCAGGCTTGAAAGAAACAACAGGCCTAAGTGAATACCCAAAACCCGCATCTTACAGCTCTGGTAATCATTACTGACAGATTCAAAGGTCTCGACATCCAACTGAAGATTCTGCAATCCTTGCCCTCGCTGCTGCAGTTCTATTCCAATGATCTGAGCGGAGAGCTTCTTGCCGGTACACTGGAAATATGTGCCACGTTACAAGCGAGCAAAACGATCGCTGTCTCCAGCACTGCTGCCGCAACTCTTCAGCAGCTGGTGGTGTCGACGTTTGAGAGGGTATTTAGCGAGGACAAGCTCCCCAACGATGCTAAGATCACAACCAGCATCAAAGTCGATGGCCAGCCGGTTGATGTCGGTTGTTTTGCCTACGATGCATTGCTGGTATTGGATGATCTCTGTCGTTTGATCGATGGCGAGCCACTACAGTTTTTGCGCTCTCGGACTCTGTCCCCAAACTTTGTGCTAGAACTCATTGAGAGCATTCTACTGAATAGTGGGCGTCTATTCGTGGGACATCCCGAGCTTTCACAAGTCTTGCGCGTTCGCCTATTGCCCCTAGCGGTCCGCTGTCTTTCTGAACGATCGTCATTCGCCCAAAGCGTGCGAATTTCGCGAATCCTACTCATACTTCTAAAACGCCACATGTCTCTTCTGACAGCAGAATGTGAGATGGCGCTAAGCCTCATAACACATCTCGCTGAACCAGATTCAACGGCGCCCTGGAAAAGGCTACTGTGTATGGAGATCTTTAGAGGATTATATGCTGAACCAGGTGCGGTGCGGCTGATTTACACCCTGTACGACGGGGAGGATGGGCGAAAGAACATACTCCGTGACCATATGGCTGCATTAGTCAGGCTGGCATCGGAGAAGCCTGCTTTGATAGGTGTCAGCAATCAGTCCACAGTACCTTTGCGCGCAGACCCCACAAGATCTGCTACCGAGGATCAAATCACCCTCGAAACCGGGGGAGTTGCCGGTGTCATTGGGTCGACTGTTCCTCCCAGTGAAACCAAAGTTCCCGGTATCAGCATGCAGTGGAGTGTAGTTCGTACGCCATTCATTGAGCTTCTCGACAAGACGGAACCGCCTGTTGCGCCGGAAACTTACATATACAGCCTTGTTCTCAACTGTATCAGCAGTTTCGCCGAAGGGCTCGCGAAATTCATCCTTCCATTAACGGTTCCGGATCGAAAACAAATGCGCAAAAATCGTCTTCTTAGCCCTGTTCAAGGGCCTGGCTCTGCGAGATCCTCCCAGGAGTTCTCAGCAGAACCTGTTCGCCCCCAACCCAGCTCACCAACGAGGAAGCCGCAGATTCCCATCAATCCTTTGGATCTGCAGTCTCATGTTCAGTTTTCAGCGATCAAGACCTGCGCAGGGATAATCGAGAATTGCTGGCCCGCTGTGCTCGCGGCCTGCTCCACTTTCCTGCGCGCGTCCTTGGATGACGAGTATTATCACAATCTGGTGAGAGCCTTCCAGAAGTTGGCTCACGTGGCGGGTCTTTTGAGGTTATCGGTGCCCCGAGACGCTTTCTTGACCACACTTGGAAAAGCTGCTACACCTGCCAATGCAGGTAGCTCCAAGAACCAGCATGTGCCCAGCGCTGGGCCGCAGCCAAGTGAATCAACCCAAAAGAAACGCAAGAGCGCGGATTTTTCACTTTCAAACCCTTCCTTAGCGGAGTCTGCAGGAGCAACTGCAGGAGAGGGATCTCATGTATCTTTGAGTACCAGGAATTTGCTTTGTATGCGCGCTTTGCTGAACTTGGGGATTGCCTTGGGGCCGACATTGGACCAGCCGGCCTGGTCTATCATTCTCGAAACACTCCAATACACCGGACTCGTGATTGGCATGTCTTCTAGCGCAATGGTCAAGTCCGCTAGTGGGAATAGCGAGGCACCACTGACACCAGGAAATGATATCCCAACTGCCAATCTCGGAACAGAGGTGATTGCAGTTCAGGCAGCTTCCAGTAAGATGCTTGAAACCACCACCGATCTGCCAGGAGAGTCATTCGAGGAGATCTTGCTTGCCTTGTTGAACCTATCGAGCTTCACGGAGCAGCGCTACCAAGAAGAGAGCGCCAAAGAGGTTTCCGAAATGCCTCGCTCGCCGCAGTCCTCCAAAGGCAGCGGACGCATGCATCAAAATGCCCGACGGGTGTCACATAACGTTGGAAAATCCAGAATGCAGGACGAAGAGCTCAAATTTGTTCTTGACAAGGCCAACGAGCTGGCCAATGCCAACCTTGATAGACTCTCATCTCTTGAAACCATTGATTCAAAAGCATGGGGGCTATTAACGCATAGTCTTATTTCAGCTTCCGCCAATACTGCCATCAGCCCGAACCTTCGCCTTCAAGCGAGCGCGATTTTAAGCACACTCGTTTTCTCAACAATGAAACGGAGGGACGAAGACGATGAGAAAGTCTACAACGATTTACAAACAAGGAATCTACAGACCTTGAAAGACCATGTAACCTCGCTTTATTCGTCGGACATGCATACCTCGAAGTCTTTGCCGATAACCGTGATTGAAATTCATGAGCAAAGTCTAGAGGTGCTTCGAAACATTTTGGAACAATATGCAGAAACATTCGTGGATGGCTGGGATCTCATCTTCGACCTGATCTCTGGTGTTTTCCACCATACTCCGCAATCTGAGACTTCTGGTCGACCAACGGATACGTTACAGCGTAGACCATCAGCTCTTCCAGCAGGCCCGCGCCTTGTTCGTGCCGCCTACAAATCCCTACATCTTGTTGCCTCCGACTTCCTTTCTTTGCTTCCGGCGCCCTGCCTCCTGAGTCTGGTGAACGCTTTCTCCAACTTCGCATCCCAGACTCAGGATTTCAACATCTCGCTGACCACTACATCATTCTTTTGGAATGTGTCTGATTTCCTGCAGGGCCAGATCGAGCAGATCTCGGTCGATCATGTCGATCCGTCTGTCAGCGAGCAAGAGCTGGCCGAACTAGCTCGTAACGATGACCCCTCGGTCTCGAGAAACTCGCTGTGGCTGCTACTGCTGCTCCGCATCGTTGATATCACGTCAGATAGCCGACCGGAGATTAGAAATAGTGCGGTGCATACCCTTCTCCGCATTTTCGATGCCTATGGGCAGCAGCTCTCCCCTATGGCCTGGCGTCTTTGTTTGAATATGGTCGTGTTCAAGATGACTGAGGGTATTGTTGCTACGCTTCTCGAAGTAAAGAGCAAACAAGGCAATGGAAAGTCGGATGAACTGAAGTCCTGGGTGGATACCACAGTTGTCATGATTAGGGGGTCGTCTGGCTTGATAACCAATTTCTTTGATACTCTTGCTCGTGACGAGAAGTTCGATCAGTCCTGGGCACGACTTGTGAAATATTGGCAAAGCTTGAATGATCTGCATATCCTGGAGTTCAACGAAGCAACATTCTCCAGCTTATCTGCAATCCTCCTTCGAGTACAAAGCGCTGGTCAACTGAGCAACGAGGCTCTTGAGTGCGCATGGCTTGCTTGGGCAAATTCACACCCTGCTGAGGATGAAGGACTGCTTGACCTCGATCAGCCCAACCAGGACGCCGCCCTAGCCTATTTACAATCATTCCAGCAAGTCTATCGCCTCTACAAAGATAGACTTACCACAACAAATGTCGAAAAGGTTCTTCACCACCTTCGTCTGCTTGTGTGGAACTCGGTTGCTCCGCGCTACTCTCCGGACACCGACCGACCCTCGGCTGTTCAAGCGCTAGTCACTGAATGCATCAAGACTCTGTGCCTCGAGAAAGAGGCATCACAACCAGCGATTCTGTTTTGTCTAGCCGAGCTGTCTGACTCGGCACTGTCAAGGTGGGCCGCTGGAAGTGATACCAGGAAGCCCGCGTTTGTAGCATTCTCCAAAAGCATCATTGACCTTCTGAACTGGTACATCGCTGAATTTGGCATCAAACAAGATGTCTTCACGAATGGAGCTCTGGCGGAAACTCTCAAGCATCTCAGCACTGCGATTGCACAGAAGTACACATGGCAGGGCAAAGACCGTGAGCCTTTCCTCTGGCAGAGGGCTACAACAGCGTCCTTGAACATTCTCCAAGTCGCGGTTCCGTATGCCGAAAGCCAGTACAGCAAAGCTGCCGAATCCGAAATATCCCAATTTTGGCAACGTATCGTGGAAATCACCAATGGAATCGTCTCTGCTCATGGTTTCCAGACCCAGGAACTCCCCAAGAAACGAATTGCGTCCGACCAAGACTTCGACACAAAATCATTCGTACAACTGAAGACAATTATCCTTCCATCCCTCGGCAACTCCGCCATCCCCGACACAGTTCGCCGTGACTTTGCTCGCGCTCTCTTTCATTCCTCCTTCATCTACGCCCCTCTTCGCTTCGACCTCCCCAGATCCGGCATGGAAGACCCTTTGGAAGACTTCTACACCGTTCGTCCAGGCCGTACTTTCGACCCTCCCCCAACTCTCCGCCCGAGCATCACCTATGTCCTCATCGACACCCTATTCGAGCTTGCTGCAGCCAAGAAAGAGCAAAAGCCAACCAAGACCCAGTCCCCCTTCGTTTCGTTGGCCCGCTCCATCTCACCGTATCTCCTCCTGCGCTGCGCCATCTCACTCAAGTCCTACATCGCAGACCAACCCCTGCGTGGCTTGATGCCACAACCTACGCCGGCTCGAAAGGATCTACTCCATCTTCTCGATCATTTGGTCGAGCTGAAGAGCGAGCCCTCGGCTATCCCGGACCCGACGGCTATCAAGACCGTCTCGGCTCTTGGGCCTGCTGGAGATGATGCACCACGACACTACCGTAAGCACATCGAGTGGGTTTACCCTCTCGTTGCCCGGGCTGTGCAGGTTGCTGGCAAGGAGCGCGATGACGGAAAGGTTCTCCAGTCGCTTGGGAAGGTGTTGCAGGAGACCGGTCGATTTGAATCTTAGTCTAGGACTTGGGTTGATGATTTGCATACATATAACATTGTTCCCACCACTTTTGTATCAGTGATATCAAGACATTCTGTCATGCAATAATTACACGATAAACTAAATCGAGACACTTCTCTCGTCGCTAGGGGTTTGTAGATCTTGTCTACCTCTTGGGGACCGTAGGAACTTCCAATAACAAGTCCCTGGTATTCTGGATTCCTTCAATTTAGAATAGAATAAGAATAAGAACAAGGAATGGAAAATTGAAGGTGGGTCGAGTACAGCTCAAGTATCATATGCATTTGGATGAGAGATGAGAGATCCCGATGTAGGGAGAATTTAGACTACAGAGGTCGGTCGCCTGAGAAAAATCATTCATGCCGGACGCAAAAGGAAGGAATCGAATTGGAGACAAGGGGCGGGTATAGAATAGCAGATCCGCAGGCAGTGAACAGGAAACGGATTAGAAAACAATGTGATGAGATAGTCTATGCGGCGGGCGGAGCAACAGGCTGAGGCTCCTGGCGAAGAGGCGCGGATTCCCTTCCAGGTCCGGCGGTAGCAGAGCCTGGGGGCAGGGCAGGCTGCTGGCGCTGTTGCTCAAGAAGCATCTGTTGCTGAATCTGCTGTTGCTGTGCGATTTGGGCGTTCGGGGCGATCTCGGGGGCTTGGCGGTAGAGCACAATCTCGGACTGCTTGAAGTAACGACGAGCATCTATTGCTGTTAGTATTGGAAACAGGATAATTTATGCAAGAAATGTGGAGTGCCAAGGGGCGTTTAGCGTGGGGGTTGGGAGAATCGGCAGAGCGAAGTCTGTCCCGGGCCGATTCAGCCGGCATTTGGGGTAATTTCATTTGCCGTCGGCTACTCGCCTTGGGACGGGGGTTTGTGCGTGGGCTTGGGATGCACAATGCAAGGGACATACCTTCATCGATCAGCACCAGGCTGAGGTAATATCTCGTCGAGTATTTCTTGTTCACATCACGGAAGGTTGGGGTCAGGTCGAATCCACCAAGGAACAGGCGGATTGGAATGGTTTCACCTGTGCGATGTTAGTTTTGGTCACAGCCGTGCCCAACCTCACAACCAGGGCTGTGGTCACGCTGTCCAGGGCAAATTGGGTATTCACTAACCTCTCGATGGTGAACCGTCCATAATCTGCACATATATTAGTATCCGGTGGAAGTGATGCATAGTCCGACGGGAGGGACCTACCTCAAAGCGCACCAACGTCTCACTCTCATTGTATTGGTTTGGCGGGGAACCGGTCGTCTCTCGGCGGATGATAGACAGTTCCATGTGTTTGATTTTCAGCCGCACCAGCAGGAAATAGATGCGGCCAACAATCACATCCTTGAGATGGTACTTGGACTTGGAGTACTCAAACTCGATGTGAAGGCAGTCCTCGATACCAACGTCCATTTTGATGGGGCTGTTGTTCTCTGGCGGCATGCGGTATGAGTACACCCAGAGATCCTTCTCGCGGACGACGTCGGCCATGCGGCGTGAGACCGTCACCCGAACGAAGTAGCGCAGCTTGACATTGATGCCGTTGTAAGACTCGTACTGCTTCTCGATACTTTTGAAGTTGAATGGGAAACTCTGCGGGTGGAGGAGCTCGCCAGGAGCAGCAAGCTCTTGAACAAGGGACAGGAATTCATAATGGTTGCCTCGGTCGTAGAACATCTCTGTCGGAGCATGTCAGTGGAGTTGCATTTTCACGGCCTCACTTCACGTACCAATTGTGCCGATGAACTGCACCTTAATACCGGTGTGCTCGAGTCGCTTGCCATCTTTGGGTCGAATTGTCACGGCACCCTTCACGGACTCTCCGTCCATGTACAGCGGGACCCGCTCGCGACGGCCCTTATCGAGCTTGACATCGACGGTCTGGCGCTCATCGAGGTCCTCGAGGACGACATCGATATCAACCGGTGCGGAGAAGAAAAGAGAAGCCATGGATGCGGTGATTGGGCCAAATGCAGCCCCAGTATGTCGGTAGCTATGGCCTGGAGCTGTCGCGGTGGCCTGGAGGCGGGATGGCTCACCGCCCGCGGATGACATCGCCATCGCGCTTCCGGATTTATTTCCTGTCCACTTTCCGAGATTGCGCTACGAGACCGAGTGAGGAGTACGGAGGATACGAATGGAGGATCGAGTTGGACCGCTGGGGTTGCTCGCAACCTTTGGAGTGTCGCTTTCCTTTACAACGGGATATCTCAGCGGTTTACACCCGTGGTCTCTGACTTCAGACAGGTTCTATCCTACGGTGACCGTACCTCCGAGTCCCTTTGGGCCAATTCCCACCGATTGGGTATGAATCTGACACTCGTCAATTCTGAGGTGTCGAGACATGAAGCCACCGAAGCCAACACACGGATAAAGACGGATAAATCGGAATCCGCTTCCCGTGTGCCCAGCGGAGGAAATATGGCTGTTGGAATTGAAGATCCGTTGGCACTTGAGCTTTTACCCCGCAGGAATCCCTCTTCCCCAGATTCTCACTGGCACTCTATGCGCAGACCGTGCAAGGCCTGCATGTCGGCCTAATCGGGTGGGCCTATCGGGAGTGAGACGGTTTCCCCGGAACAATCTCATTCCCTGTGTTTGTGTCTCCTGTGCCCTGGTGGTACACCGTCCTGTTGCACGGCCCGGAATTGAGTATCGGACAATGTGGATCTGCGTGTGGGGGTTGTTGACTCGGGGCATCGGACTCGGGGTGTCAATCGGCACGGGATGGACAGAGAGAAACCGAGTGGGATGGACAGTATACTATAATGGAAGTTTCGCAGAGACAGAAGCAGGAACATGGCGGTGTCTGTTAGCGTGGGGGTACACATTGCCGGTGACATCAGATCCGATGGTTGTACACTTTTCGTGTCCTTCGTGAGGGAGATCTCGGGATGTAGCAGTAAGAACCCTGATCCCGGTTCGATCTATACATCGTACTAGTAGTTTTTTTTTTTTTTAAATTGAGAATATCAGGGGGACAGATGGCGAGGCGCAATAGCCGTGAATCCCCCCACTCGGCTTCTGAATCTTCGAGACCCACCGTCATACTTAAATACTTAAAAAGTAGCCTGCGCGCGACTCCTTTCTCACTCCCACTCTCTCTGTCTCTCTCACACTCTCTGTCTGTCTGTCTCTGTCTACTGATATATTCCCTCGATACACTGCGTCATTTCAACTTCTCACCCGTGGAACCCCCAAACCCAAAGATGCTCTCCGCCGGCGAACGACCGCTTCCTCACGCCAAAGTAGACACTGTCACCATGCCCGACCTCTCCAATGGAACGGCGGCAGTGCTTCAGGAGAACCCCACGAACCCGGCCCATATCCAACACATCTGGGTCGTCACCGGCCCTGCAGGCTGCGGCAAGAGCACTGTCGGCAATGTGCTGCGCACCGAACTCGGTGTGCCATTCCTAGAAGGCGACGACGTAAGTTAAACCCAACCAGAGGCGCACCTAGATCTCTAACATCCTACAGTACCATCCGGCCGCCAACAAAGAGAAGATGGGCGAAGGGATCCCTCTCACAGACGCAGACCGCTGGGACTGGCTGATCTCCCTCCGACAAGCCGCCATCGACGCCCTCTCCCCCTCGGAAAGCAACAAGTTTCACCCACCCGCTGGCGTGGTGGTCGCCTGCTCCGCCCTGAAGCGGAAGTACCGGGATGTGATGCGCGTGGCGGCGTATGGGTCCTCCTCCGTCCAGATCCACTTCGTGTATCTCAAGCTCGACGAGGAGGTGCTGCTGCAGCGTGTCACCCAGCGTCAGTCTCACTATATGAAGAGCAGCATGGTGCAGTCGCAATTGGCGGCGCTGGAGGAGCCCAAGGGCGAGTGGGATGCCATGACCATCAACGTCCAGGGGTCCATGGAAGATGTCCAGCGCAATGTGATTGAAGCTGTGACCGAGAAGCTGGCTGAGTATGTCTGAGCCCTCTGCCGAGATGCTGTGACGACTCAAGCTTCTTACATCTGATATGGCGTATGCGAAAATGGGTTATGCATGGAGGATTGTTTAGCATTTGGTTCTTGTCTGTTTTGTTCGTTCCCTCAGTCTGTTGTCTTCTTTTTGTTCCTCCCTATGGTGTCTGGTGTTTCGGTCGGATATGCCGGTCATTGCTTAGATTTGGCGTTCGGGGCTCGGATATCGAGTCATCGATATTATCTGTCTGGCTAGACGAGCTTACATTTCCCTGTGAATATGAAATGCAATTGAATTGTCTACACTGTGTGCAGAATACTTAGGTAACATATTGTTTTTGAAACTGGGAATTACTCACGGTGCGATGCTCAAGACCTCGGAGCCTATACACAGAGTTGCCGGAATGTCGGTGTTGCTTAAACCCACATCTAAGTGAACAAATGGGAACAGCTTATAGCCCTGCGAAGCCACAATTCCAGTAGATAAATCGTGAATCCCATCGATTTTTAATATCTAGTGATCGAAATCTAGGGGTCTTAATGGAGGGTCAACAGCATCAGCTCGGGGGACTCGATCAGCTCCCGAACTCGGTTGCCCATTCGGGCCATTGTCGCACCGTCAATGACCCGATGGTCCGCGCTCCAACTGAAGTTCACCATTTCCCCGCGTATAACCTCGCCCGCCTCGTCGAAGACCGGCACTGCCCTCGACCGACCGACTCCGAGGATGGCTACCTCCGTCGGGACAAGAACCGGTGCCACGTATGTGCCTCCGATGTTCCCAATGTTCGACACGGTGATCGTGCCGCCGCTAAGATCGGCCGGAGTAAGCTTCCCTGTCTTGCCGAGGGCACTCAGTCGTGCGATCTCGGCCGCAATGCCAAAGATCGAGCGGCTGGCGACGTCCTTGATGTTGGGTACAATGAGGCCGGTGGGGGTGTCCATGGCGATACCGATGTTGTGCTTCGCTCGCATGACCAGTCTGGGCTTACTGGGATCGCTGGTATCTACTTTTGCGTTGAGAATGGGGAATTCGGTCAGTGCCTGTGAGACGGCTTTGACCACGAAGGGGAGGAACGTGAGTTTAGTAGGCTCGCGCTTGTCGTTGGCAAGCTTTTGGCGGATGGTAGTGATGTCGTTGACTTTGCATTCGTCGGCGTAGAGGAAGTGTGGGATGTTCAGTGATTTGGTCATAGTCTTGAACATTTGGGATTGAATTGGAGTCAGAGGGACTGATGACTCGGTTTGCCGTGTATCTGATGCGGTGGGCTGCGTGGGCATCGGTGCAGAGGCTGCAGAATTCCTGGCTGCAACGAACTTCAAAACATCATCTTTCATCACGCGTCCATCTTTCCCTGAGCCATTGACCTCGAGAATGTTGATGCCGTGGCTCTTCAGAAGCCCGCGTACAGCGGGAACTGCAAGGGATGCACTCTTGGACTTTGGTACTTCTTCGGGGGCAGCAACCGGAGGGGGAGAGGGAGGTGAAGGTGTAGATGAATCTGCCAGTGAGGACTCTGCTGCCTGGGCTGCAGCTGCTACTTCATTGACCGGAGATGATGTAGCCGGCTCTGCCTTTGGTTCATGTGGAGGGTTATCGTCAGGGTATTTTCCATCCTCTACTTCAATATCGCATAATGCCTAGAGAACCTTTAGTATATGAATAACACGGGCCTTGAGTAGGGTCAAGGTTGAGGTACATACTCTTCCTGTGGGTACTGTGTCGTCCGTCTCGAAATGAAGCTTTTTGATAACTCCCTCATATCTTGAAGTGATCTTGGCTTGTTAGCCCCGATACTATATTCAGAGAGATGGGAGGACTCGACTTACATCATCCACAGCTTTATCGGACTGGTATTGGCACAATGGCTTCCATTCCTCTATGTAAGCCCCTTCCTCCACGTACCATTGAATGATCTGAACCTCGGTGATACCTAGCAATTGTGAGCCAAGGAGCCAATAAGAGCTGAATATAAGAAAACCCACCCTCGCCAACATCCTTGAGAACTTGTGACTTAATTCCCCATAGCAAAGAGCTGGCGTGGAACCTCCGAGACAAGAGCGGTGGCAGACTGGGGATGCGGAGATGATTCCGGGGTAGATAAGGCCGGAAGGTGCGGGGAAGAAGTCCGTGTCTGAGACTCATGACGGCCAGGTCGATATAGACAGGGAGATGATTCTACTCGAAGAGAAAGGAGGCATTCTGTCTGCTTTATTTGGTTCTGGGAGAGTAGTACTCTCTTGCTCGCCGATGCTAGCCGGTCACCACGTGATCTCCCCGCATCTGGGGAATTACATCAACGCCGTGACTAAGCTTCTGCCATCATCTTCAGGCCACAATTTGATGCCCTAGGACCTCAAGTTAACTACATCAACATCAATCCTTCTCTCAAACTCTTTATGCTTTTCGCACCATACTCATCTCCGCAGGGCATTGGTGGCTCCAATACCTCATGGTTAACTCTCTTCACCAATTACATAAATGACAGCCTATCACCTCAAATCCTCACATCATCCTTTTGAGGTTCGTCACTTGATCACCTCAGTCTGAGTTCTACTAATCTTACCGAGAGCTCTCAGTTCATCCCACAAATCCATTATAATCACATTATTATGAAAAGAGGAACAATCACCAGGCCTATGACTTCTTTCATGATCCTCAGTCACACAGAACTGAACTAAAGGTGAGTAAATTCAAAATGACCTTATGCTCAAGCGAAGCTGATCCGCTTGTGTAAAAGAGTGATAATACGGGGCTGGGGCCAAGGTATAAAAGGCTCATCGACTGGCATTGAGGACCTAGCTTCTTCCATACCCCAACCTCATGATCTCATCATAGACGCCCAGCTGGGTCTGGCATCAGGCCCAGCATGACTTCCTTGCACGACGGTGTGTCGGACACAAGACTCAAGGAGATCAGCACATCCCTGGGTGCAGCGATGCTCGGTGTGGCATGAGAAATTCCAGGTAGCCAGCCCATGGCTTACCCCTGGTATCGGTCCATACCCCAATTTGCCGAGTTCGGGAGCGAAAATTGGGACGAGCTTGCTGAAGATGACCGGGCGGCTTTTCAGAAAGCTTGCCGACGTATGAAACGAGATGCATTGGAAATCGCACACATTGTGATCTGGACACCTGTGGTGATCACTTCGCCAAGCGTTGTCACGTCTTTGCATCCTTCATTTGTCGCAGTTGACGAGGCCTCGATGGCGCAGCTCCCGATCCAGAAAATAAGGCGCGGGCCCTAGCATCATGGAAAAAGGAGCAGTACAGCGTCAAAAGCAATGCTCTCCTCCTCGATGTTCCATGAGGGCAAAAGAAAAGGACATTGGTACGTCGTTCACAAATGGCGGAAACCGCAGAGTCGTTCTGGACCCGCAAGCTTGTCTGCGCTGGTTTCGCTGAGCTGAAGGACATCGTTATCCTTACTGGTTACGAGGCGCAATGGCGCTTTTACCTTAGGGATTTATACGAACTCGCACAGACCGACCCAAGTCTAGCATGGAGCAGCGTCAGGGCCTCTAAGATCGACGCCATCCAGGGAAAGGAAGCGGGAATCGTTATCCTTTGTTGAAGACATGGAACGTGCGAATTCCCCCCTGCCTTTCTACACCCCGCCTCCGCCAGCTCTAGGCCCCAAGGCGCGCGCGAAGCGGGATAAGGCCCTCCTCAGTACACCCTGAGAGTTTCCTTGGCCCTCAAGGGTAGACATAGGTGGAATTATATTCAGATATGCTCAGCGTTCTTTCACATTACTCTCCTATGTTAACCCAATCAGAACCCGATTCTCGTTTTCGAACGTTAATACTGTGAATTTCAAGTAAAGAGAGTCAATCTCATAGTAAGGTCGTAGAAGAGTAAATAAGGGTATAAACACAGATTAAATCTAGGACTCTCTGTTCTTTTCTCCCCACTAATTTAGCTTGATAGCCCTAGAGGGTCTTCTCAAATTCTTACCTAAGTATAGTCCTCCGAGGTCCTCTACTATCTCTTACCATCTTCCCTTTCATCTCACTATCATCTTCACTATCATCTTCACTATCATCTTCACTGTCATATTCACTATTATATCCACTGTTATATTCACTATTATCTCACTATCATCTTTACTATTACTTCTCTTATCTCTTCTCATCTCTCAACTTTTCTCTTAACCTTGGAACTCTTCTTCTATTTAATCCCTCTTCTCTCATCCTCCCTCTTTTCTCTTCTCTCAACTCTTCTCCTATTCCATCTCTCGCCAGATTTGTTCGTCAGTCTCAATCATATTATGCTGGCTGTTGCTGGCCTCACTAAATATCACCGGTTAATGGCCGATGACAAACAACGAGGCGTTAGGCCCCCAGTGGCCAAATAATCCTTCGAAGATCCCTACCAGGCAGAGAGCCGAAACAACCCCGTCAATGGATGTCATTGAAAATCGAAATGACTACCGAGGGTCGAGGGAGCATCGACACAAATCGTCACAGACTGGGCCTTTTCGTTAAGAACAAAGACCATGGGATCAGAAAAGAAACCATGCGCTCTACTCGGGACACATTCAGCACCCGAAACGAGCTCTACTTGGTGGCAAATCGCACAGACCTTGATTCAATAATCTGCGCATGGAAGGACCACCCCGTTAGCCTGCTCCCTCCCACCACCATCGCGGAGAGACTGTTCCCCAATCATGTTGAGAAACCATTCTTTCAGAAGGGTGACCACCCGGTACCAAGCGATCTTGACGGGCCCTTCTCACGGCGTTGCGAGTTGGTATTCCGGAATGTTCAGGAATACAACATGGTTGTCGGCTGGGGCGCGATTGTTAACCAACGGGTTCAATCGCAAATCGAAGGCAACGGTGGATCGTTCAAGGGCAGAATCCATGTGTTTCCTGTCATGCGCGGCAATATTCCGCATGCCCCACTTCCTCCAATTTACGCGGATAGTTCGAATCCTGGAATGAGAAGATGACACCGGCCTCCGCCAGCTTCAAATGCTCAGGCGTGCGCTAAGCGGGATAAAAGCGGACTCTGGAACAGCCTGAGAGTCCATTTCTGACGATGCTCCGACCAAATGAGCCGAGCGGGTATGCATAGGTAGAATGATATTCGGATTTTCAAAAAGGGCTCTTTCAAATTACTCTCGTAGCTATTTTAACCCAATCAGAACCCCATTCTCGTTTTCGAAAGTCATGGCGATTCTTTCTGTCCATGGCTTGACATTGTAATCGGACACCGTTGAGAACGTTTGAAACATGCGGGCGATGATATAGGTGAGAACGATCATGGCGTACTGCTCTGCTAACGGGTTAGATAGAATACCAACAGCCAAGAGCAAACCTACGACCAGGACATATTCTTGGTCCTTTGTTGAACGGGATGAACCCGGGCATATCCCCCAGATGTTCCCATCGCTCTGGCCGGAACTCCTCCGGTGCGACGCCAAATTCTTCTCCCAGGCGATGTCGAGCCCAGGTGGAAAACACCACTATCTCACCTTTGCGCACCAGGATTGGCGAGGTTCCATAAACCCCACCACCACTGGGCAGGGTGCAATGTTTGTTCGCGACTCTTGCATTGAGGACAACGGCAGGGTAAAGTCTTAGGACTTTCCCTCAAATGTCAGTTCATTGTATCTTGCTCCTTTGAGAGGGAGTCTCACCTTCGAAGATCACCCAACGAACATAATGGAGAGAACTGAGCTGACCCCATGTCGGAGGTGCAAGGCCAATCGTATCAACAATGCTGTCACGGAGATTGCGGACGACGCGTTCGCTCCTGGAAAGACAATAAAACATGCCTGACAATGCAGTGCCCATGCTATCATTTGCTAGCAATATACTCAAAGCTTCATCGGCGAATTGAGAGATCTCTTGGCGTTCTATATTGGAATCGACCTTCTCCCCTCTTCTCTTCTGAACCTCGCGAGTGGCGTGTGCTAACACGAAACTTCGCGCTCTCTTGCACGCGCGAAGGAATCGGCCCCGGGGAAACAAATGACGCAGAGGTCCCCTGAACCCATCGTCGACAATGCGGTTCTTGACAAGAAGGAGGTCATCGACGAATTGCTTCTTCTCTGGGGACGGAGTCAAGCTGAGAGCATCGACCGACTCCCCCAACGAGAAAAGAGTTTGCATATCCAAAGACAAAGCAAAGTTACAGGCTTGAACGTCAAATACGGTTCCATCCACCGGTACATGTCTGAGAAATGCTTGGAAATGCGCCTCACACTGATCCAAATCAATGATCTTCCTCAGATTGGCCAATCGTCCGCGTAGCTGGCCTCGACTCGTCTTCCAGTCTGCGCCGTCGAGGGTGAAAATCCCATGCGGCGTGATCGGCTCAAACATCGGTTTTCTCAGGGGCGAGCTATCAAAATCTGCGAATGCAGTGGATAGCAAATGCGTCGTGTTCTCGGGGTTGCACGTAAACACAAGTCGATGCCCCATTACCCGTGAAGCATAGGTCTCTCCATATCGGCTGAACAATGCATTGGTGTATGAAAGGGAACTTCTGCGACGAAGGTGATATCCTAGTTCGAGGGCTTTCGCGATGCCGAATATATCGTATCGGAAGCGGTCATTTTCGTCTCGTGGCTTCTCGCACTGAAGGGGCTCCGGATCTCTCGCTCTTCGCGGGTGGACGAACTGGTAAATCACGATCATGATCATGATGCCTAGGAGAGCTACAGTCGGCGACATGGCCAGCGCCGCCTTTCTGGCCATCTCCACAGCCGACGGAAGCATCATTGCGAGAAGCTCGGCTCAGTGTTGTGTAGTGTTAGTGTATGCATATAGAGGGAAAACGCGAATTGATGCGACCTCACGCGTGATTAATCAAATCCACGAGTTCAGATCGGCTTCTTCGTACCCATGGACCTGAGTCATCCGATAGGTCAATAATGGGATGATAGATCATATATCCCTTTCCTCAGCCCAGTTCTATGTCAAATGGCGCGGCTGAGACTGCACGACTTGGGCCCAGCAATGTGGATTTCTGCAAGGGAGAGTGCTCGGCCCCTGGCTTTGCATAGATCTGTGCAGACTGATGTGAACTTGGCACTGATGTGAGTATTAAACCCTTTTCCTATGTGGCTTATGAAACGAGACCCGGTATCAACCTTCGAGGTCACCACCTGGGCAGCGAAATATCCACGATGAACCATACCAATGGAGTTTCAAGTGACCCTATTCAACTGCGCCATTTGGCTTCTCAAGTCGAGCATGCTTTAAAGCTCTCCAGAGATTACGCCCATGGCGCACTTCGCTCCGATGGCCACTGGTGCGGCGAGCTCAGATCAAACGTCACGATTACTGCGGAATATATCTTTCTTCGACAGGCTTTAGGACTCGATTTAAACGTCGACAGCGCAGCCTATCGTCGACACATTTTGTCTGAACAGAACGAAGATGGCTCATGGGGACTGGCTCCCGAGCATCCAGGCGACGTATCCACTACAGCAGAGGCATATTTGGCTCTCAAGATCCTGGGCCTCGATCCCAGCGATGCAGCGATGCAGCGTGCTCGGCACTTTGTGCTGAAAGCTGGAGGTATTGCGAAAGTCCGCGTGTTCACGCGTATCTTCCTAGCAACCTTTGGCCTGTTCCCCTGGGATGGAGTGCCACAGCTCCCCGTGGAACTGATTCTTCTTCCATCAAGTTGTCCGATCAATATATACACGTTTGCTTCTTGGGCTCGGGGTACGATTGCCCCTCTGTTACTGATCTGCCATCACCAACCGATCTTCCCACTGCCAAACGGAAAGTTCGCCAACAATGACTATCTTGATGAGTTGTGGCTTGATGCCACGAAAAAAAACGTGCCATATGGCCTGCCCATGCTGGGATTATTGTTCCAAGGTGATCTTCCGGGCGTTGCATTCACCTGTGTGGACAAACTACTCTACTGGTTGAATGGACTACGCTCCCTCCCGATCGTCCGCTCTCATGCTCGACGCAAATGCCTCGAATGGATCCTCAATCGACAGGAAGAAACCGGGGACTGGGCGGGGATCTTCCCACCCATGCATGGCAGCGTGTTTGCGTTCGTCCTCGAGGGCTACAAGATAGACGACGATCCGGTCCGGCTGGGCATCCAAGCCATTGAGAATTTTGCCTGGGAGGATGACCGGGGCAAACGAATCCAAGCCTGTATCTCACCGGTGTGGGACACGGCCCTCATGTCGATTGGACTTTGCGACGCCATGACGCCCGATCAACACGTCGTCGACCGGGCCATTACCTGGATCCGAAATCGACAATTGATTGTGCCTCATGGGGATTGGCGTGTATACCGGCCGGGACTACCACCGGGTGGCTTCAGCTTCGAATACACCAACACCTGGTATCCCGACGTGGACGACACGGCGGCCATCATTCTCGCCCAGATCAAGCATGACGTGGCATCTATTGGATCTGACTCCGTGATGGCAGCCGCAGCATGGATTGTGGGGATGCAGAATCCCGATGGGGGCTGGGCTGCCTTTGACGTGGAGAATGACAAGCTGTTCCTCAACAAGATTCCATTCAGCGACATGGACAGTCTATGCGATACATCCTGCGCGGACATCACGGGGCGTATCCTGGAAGCCTTCGGATTGATGATCAAGCACGCGCCAGAGAAGACTCTCACCGGTGATTGCTTTTCTGCACTACGCGCAGCTTGCGCTCGTGGCATCACATACATTGCGTCTACGCAGGAGTCGAGTGGCGCTTGGTTCGGACGATGGGGTTGCAACTACGTGTATGGCACGAGTCACGCACTGTGCGGTCTTGCATACTTCGATGATCCGCGAGTGTCCGGAATGGTGTTGCAGGGGCTGCAGTGGCTGAGATCCAAACAGCAGGCCGACGGGGGTTGGGGCGAATCACTCCTTTCATACCGGTCGCCAAGTCAAGATCAGCAGAGTTCCACTCCATCTCAGACTGCATGGGCTTTGATGGGATTGTTGGCACATCTGCCTCCCACAGACCCTGCCATTGAGCGCGGTATTCGATACTTGGTGGCCAATCTCCAGCCAGAGGAGATTGGATCTTCGTGGCCTGAATCTGTGTTCACAGGAACTGGATTCCCCAGTCATTTCTATCTTGGGTATGACTACTATCGCCACTACTTCCCCATGATGGCCCTCGGGCGCTATTTACAGCACGTCCGTGAGAGCAAATAACCGCACACCGACAAATGGACTGCTTTCCTTCGGGGACGCAAAGTGATAGCCCTGCAGATTTTTAATGTGGCGCACAACTGCAGCTGCTCTAGTACCTTGTGATATGTCTACTCCGTAAGCTTGTCCGAATTTTCGCACTTGGACGCCGTCTGTTTCTCATCCCTCGCATGACCGGCAAACAATCATGTCGATCTGTTCAACTCGAAAATTTGATCAGTCTTTCTTGTCATTGTATGACGCCAAATAAGAGACTAACATGGAGCTTTGGTCCCTTGCATGTCCGATGCATCTATACTCCGTAGGAAGTTGATCAAAGCCAATTTCTCTCAATTTCGAACTGACCATTAACAGCTTCATACCCATGAACATACATATCGTCGACGCAGATTCCAGAACCGTTCACTCATAACAGACGCAGCGCCTGCAATTCTCCGAGCATTTGATCGCTAACATCTCAACCCGCGACTTCGATCCCACTCAATATGTTTCCAGGCTTCGCTCGAAGACAGCCAGCAAAAGTGCCGACTGATCGGGTGGTTCCACTGCGGTATTGGGATGATCTGGAGTACATTCGAGGGATCTGTCACGACTTCACCTTCCGCATCGACGATGTCCTCGATGTCCAAAAGCTTGAATCAGCGTTGTCTCGGTTGATGGAAATTGGGAATTGGGGGCAGCTCGGTGCTCGCTTGCGATTGAGGGTGAGGGTGTTTCCAGAGCGATTTCGCCGATGCAGCTGACAATATGCCAGAGTGACAAGCGATTGGAGTATCACATACCAGCCAACTACACCGAGACGCGTCCGCCTTTCATCTTCACCACGGCGAACTACGATATGAACATCGGTGAGCATCCAATTGGGTGTGAATTGCCGAAGCAAGACTACGATCAGTCGTTCTTATCCCCTCCGGGGAGGTTTTTCGAATCGTTAGTCCGTCATCCGGACAGTCCCAAGGAGCTGGCCGACTGGATTTATTCGGACCGTCCCCAGCTTCACATCCATGTCGTTTCGTTCCGCGACACCACCCTGATCACGACCAGCTATATACATACACTGTTCGATGCGATTTCTCGCACCTCATTTTGGAAGGCGTGGAGTGCGGTGCTGAGCGGTCATGAAGAAAACCTTCCGCCGATGGTCTCGTTCGATCAAGATCCGCTCCATACGCTGGGGCAGGATTACCCGAAAGAAAGATACCACCACTTTGGGCTCTTGTTGCGCGGGATCAGCCTTGTGATGTTTGGTATTCGATATATGATAGAGCTACTGTTCACCCAGGATGTGGTGGACCACACCATTCGTGTGCCAGGAAACTACGTGACCAAGATGAGAGAGCTGGCACGACAGGAGCTGGCCGAGACAGCTCCCAAGGGAGCCGAAGTTCCTTTTGTCAGCGAAGGGGATGTAGTCATCTCATGGTGGATGAGGACCATGATCACAGCGCTGAAGCCTTCACCAGAACGACCGATTCTATTGATGAACGTGTTCAATGTATGGAAGCTTTTCCCGGAGTGGTTCCCTCCTAATGGAGCTGGCTTCATCGGGAATGCATTCTTCTATTCCTACACGCTCCTCTCCTCGAACAAGGTTCTCCACGACGGTAGCCTGGCATACACCGCAGTCAAGAACCGCCAGGCGCTGATGGAGCACAGGACCCGGGAACAAGTTCAGGCGATGACAGCCATTCAGAGGGAATCCTACAAAAGGACGGCGCCGGTGATCGGGCGGTCAAATAATTTCTTCATGGCCTGCACGAACCAACAGATGTCGGGCAACTTCAATGCCGATTTCTCGGGCGCGGTGATCAAGCCCGGTGTGCCTTTGGCTGACCGGGCGCATGCGCTGGGTCAACCCTCGTATATCAATGATATTGAACATGCTCGGGGATATCCAACTCGCAATGTGGTTCGCATTCTTGGTCAGGATGCAGCTGGGGACTGGTGGCTTCTATTTAAGACCCGATCGGGGGCATGGCAAGAGATTCACCGGCAATTGATGTCTATTTATGACGATGAACCAATTCTGGGCGAACATTCCGAGGTTGCGAAACAGTGACGGTCAGCTTTAGGTTCTTCACAATTTCGAGGACACGGTTTTCTGTCTCAAGATAGCGCCCTGGATGCAACCTGGCACGCGTCAAAACGTAGCGAGTTATCGAATTTCATGGAAATAAACAAGCATACAGTACGGAGTAGGGGGAATATGCACATTCAGCAATAGGTCTCAGCTTGATTCGAGGCCAAACCGACCATGCCTGTAATGGATTCGCTCGACATGTCGATCAGTTGATGCGTTGTGATCTCAACTTCGGCTCTGCAACCACACGGAGTACAGTATACATGACTTACAGCCAATAGTGTGATTGACCTTGCAGATTGGCGTTTCCCCGATGGGTCATCGCGTGGGATGC
Organism: Penicillium olsonii; assembly: GCA_911174995.1. NCBI lineage: Eukaryota > Fungi > Ascomycota > Eurotiomycetes > Eurotiales > Aspergillaceae > Penicillium > Penicillium olsonii. The sequence goes on along the minus strand of CAJVNO010000008.1, from coordinate 98,156 downwards.
ATGTTGTGGACAGGTCACTGGTATGCACCCCTTGTCCGCCCCAAATCCGCCCCAAGTATAGCCAACGCGGGCCGTAACTTCGAAGTGCAATAGACCGGAACTATGTCGGTATCTGCCGAGATTCTGCTTCAAGATATCGAGCCGATCGCCGGGTCCCCCGTCCCCGAGGTCATCAACTCTCAGGTTCACATCGAGCTGAGCACGGCCTCATTCTTGTCTCTCTACCGACACACAACACCATTGCAGCTATGCACGCTTCTTGGCTCGGCATTATGCGCGATGATCGCCGGTGCAGCGATGCCCTTGGTCACCGTGGTGTTTGGGTTAATGGCCGATGAATTCATTCATGGCGACGAAAAGTCTGCGCAGTATGTGATCGACCGGACTCAACATTTCACTGTTATGCTGGTGATCATCGGTAAAGGCCGCTCTCGTCACCTTCTGGATTAAGCTGACTATGAGCCCAGCGATTGGGTCCTTTGTGACGACTTTGATCAGCACATGGGGTTTCAATGCAACTGGGGAGCGACTCGCGCGTCAGCTCCAACAAAGCCTCTTGTCGTCAGTTCTACAGCAGAATATCGCATATTTTGACGTGATTGGACCAGGCGAGTTGATCTCTAATCTTGATCAAGACATGAAGTTGATCCAGGACGGGATCTCCCAGAAAGTGGGCGATGTGATCTCCGGGCTATCTGGTTTCGTCGTCGCCCTGGTCTGCGCCTTCATCAGCAATCGGCGATTTGCGTCCATTATGATCACTCAGCCAATATCGCTCATTCTCCTCGTCGGAATGATGGGATTCTGGGTAAGTAAAATCCAGCGAAAGGGGTGGGCCCATAGTGTGCGGGCGAGCAATTTCGCTCAAGGGGTCCTTGGTGCTATGAGGAATGTAATCGCCTATCGCAGTCAAGAAAGGTACGCGGAAAAGTACCACGGCATCTTACAGTATCTGTCGGTCTTGGACTTCCGGGAAAGGTTCATCTTTGCTGTGATCGTTGCCGGTTCGTTCGCCATCCTGCACTGGGGCAACGGACTCGGGGTATGTTAACCTCACGCCTGGTCATCGATCCTTTCTGATAAGAGTCACAGTTCTGGCAAGCCGAGCGTTTGATTAGTCTGGGTCAGTGTACCATCTCAGAGGTCCTGACTATCCTGTATGCGACAACTGTTGCTGGGGGTATGCTCTGTCAGGCCTTGCCTTTCGTTGTGAGCATTGCAAACGCCAATGGAGCAGCATCTCGGGTCTTCGCGGTGATTGACCGAGTCTCTGCGATCAACCCTCTAGAGGAGACGGGTGTAAAGCCCGATCTGGTGACTGGAGTCATTCGGTTTGAAGATATCAGCTTTGCTTATCCCTCGCGCTTGGGGCACCTGGTCCTCGACAAGGTCAGTTTCGAAGTGCCCGCGGGAGATACTGTGGCTTTGGTCGGGCCCTCTGGTTCTGGAAAGTCCACAGTCCTCGCCCTGCTGGAGCGAATGTACCACCCACTAAGTGGTCGAATAACGATAGGTGACACCCCGATCACGGAGATGAATATCTCCTGGCTCAGATCTCAGATCGGTTACGTCGGTCAAGACATTGCCTTATTCAACACAACCCTCCATTCGAACATTGCCCATGGACTCCCACAACATGTTCAAGAGGTATGCCCCGAGTAACGTGCCATTCCTGAAGGCATACTTACTGGCTCTTGATAATAGACACTGGATGAGATGAGCATCCGGCAACTAGTAGTGCAAGCGGCTGAGACTGCTGGCATCCATTGCTTCATCACCAATCTGTCTCAAGGCTATGAGACGGTCATTGGGGCGAGCGGATCAAGACTATCGGGTGGCCAAAGACAACGGCTTGCAATTGCCCGTGCAATAATATCGCAGCCGGCAATTTTACTGCTTGACGAGGCCACGGCCGCACTCGATAGTCAAAGTGAGAATGACGTCCAGAAAGCTCTCAATGCAGCTGCTTCCGGGCGCACCACTATGATCATTGCGCACCGCCTCTCGACGATTCGAAACGCGGACAAAATCCTTGTCATGGGGGATGGGAAATTTTTGAATGAAGGAAGCCATTCGGAGTTAATGCAAAAATGCCCACGGTATCAAGAGCTGGTCGGACAACAAGAGCTTAGCCTGAACAACCAAGAGAATTGCCTAGCTACGCAGACATTCCAGACAAAGCAACAGCCACGCGACGTCTCTATTAGCATCGATACCGTACCAGCCGATGACTATTCATCTGCAGCCCATTCCGGAAGCAGCATCAAGCTTATCTGGGGCTTGAACCACCCAGAAGTTCTGTATACATCTGCAGGCGTTTTCTTCAGTGTGCTGGCCGGTGCAACATACCCCATCCAAGCAATCTTCTTCGGTAACGGGATCATGTCGATCTTGAAACCCTCTTTGAGCACAGGTGGCCACGACACCCAATACTGGGCAAAGATGTACTTGATCCACGGGTTCATTGTGCTTCTAGTCTACTGCCTCCGAGGATATTGCCTCGCGGTGTCGGCGTGTCGACTGAGTCTTCGGACCCGGTCAGAGCTGTTCAAGACATTCCTCTTCAAAAGTCTTCCTTTCTTCGAAAAAAATGGCCATTCAACAGGGGCGTTGGTGAGCTTTCTCTCCTCGGAGGCTGTCAAGGTGATTGGTGTATCAGGAACGTCCCTCGGGCTCGTGGCGGAAAGCATTATGATGCTTGGAACCGGAATTGCCATTGGGTGCATCTTTGGCTGGAAGATCGGACTTGTTGCGACCGCGACCGTTCCACTTGTGGCAGCCTCTGGATTCCTGCAATACTATATTGTGGCGCAGGTTGAGAAATTTGTCAGGCGTGACACCGACGCTGTAGCTGTTGCTCATGAAGCCTTCACTGCAATTCGAACTGTGACGGTGCTCGGCCTGCATACCTCAGTCATGGAATCCTTTCAAAGGGCAAGCGACCGAGACCGTCGACCCAAATACTGGGTTCTCTCGGCTACCATGTATGCATGCACGACATCCTTACGCGTCTTGAGCATTGCATTTGTGTTTTGGTACGGAGGCACTCACCTCATCGCAACGGGCGAGTATACCATCCAGCAGTTTTTTATCTGCTTTGCTGCGACAGTCTGGGGAACACAGTCGGCGGCGACACTCTTTTCGCGTGCTCCGGATATTGCAGGTGCTCATGGTGCTGCTCAAAAAGTGAGAGACTTGATGGAAACACAGCCTTCGCAACGCTTCGCAACGCCGGACGTTAGCATGTCTCTACCTGTGCCAAGCGCACCGGAAAATCTGTCTTTGCAAAAGGTCAGCTTCAGATATCCGGCGCGTCTATCCCAACTCGCCTTGGATGAAGTCAGCTTTGAAGCCCCTCCCGGGTCTTTTATTGCACTTGTCGGAACTACCGGTAGTGGTAAGAGTTCTGTGGTAAACTTGATAGAGCAGTTCTATCCTGCGGACCAGGGCGAGATCAGGCTTGCCAACACATTGATTGCCCAATACTCTGTTGATAGCTATCGTGGGTATATCGCACTCGTCGATCAGAATCCATGCTTGGTTGGAGACGACTTGCGAGAATGTTTCCAAAGTGGCGAGCGATATTTCTCGGACGATGAGATCCAGGCAGCTTTGGGGTCTGTTGGACTGGGAGACTTTGTGGTAAGCATTTGCCTCCCCAATTTTGAGCTCGAATTGGTCAAGAAGATCTGACTTGGACTATTGTTCCAGCTGTCTCTTCCGCAAGGATTAAGCACTTCTGTCTTGGGGAATGGTTCGACGTTCTCCGGCGGACAGCGCCAGCGCATGGCGATCACGAAGGCTCTTCTCCTTCGGCCTCGAATTCTGTACGTCACTCTTGATTTCCATCCGTGCTGATTTCTGACTCCCAAATAGTTTGCTGGATGAGGCAACCTCCGCACTCGACACCGCATCGGAGCAGCTAGTCCAACGGGCTGTAAGAGACGCCATGAGAGGCCGGACCACAATCGCCATCGCCCATCGATTGAAGACAATTGTTGATGCCGACGAGATCCTTGTTTTTGATTTTGGTAGGATCGTTGAAAGAGGAACCCATGCTGAGTTGATAAGGATGGAAGGCAAATATTGGCAGATGGCTCGCTTGCAGGAACTCAGTGGGAAGGACTGAGTGTGTGATGATAGCATATATACCTACCTAGGTAGGTATATACCCCGAGGACCCCTGACACAACGATCTTCCCGCGCATAGAGATACGGACATCCATCATGTGGACAGTGTGAATATTGAGCTTCCGAGGAGCATTGGAAAGAGAGGCAACTTCAGTGCAGTGCCAGTGAACAGAAGATTCACATCCGTAGATTGATAGACGCAAGTGGTGATCCGCTCTCCACCAATCAGCTCGCATGGCTTAGTGGTAAAGCGCATCACTAGTAATGATGAGATCCTCGGTTCGACTCCGAGTGTGAGCATTTCTTTTTTGCCCTTTCCCTTCACAGGGACTAACCATGCTGCCAGCCTTTCGAGGCTAGGAATCTTCATATATATACGGGCATGTGTATTCATTGATGTCCACATACCTCCACATCAGGTACCATACCGCATGGGAAACAAAGTAAATGACCTGGCTTGCTCTTTCTACCTGTTCATAAACATGCTGGGTATACAGTATAGTTTAGGACACCAAACGGGTGAAACACTCAGCATAAACGACTTGAAAGGATACCGCGTACTTCTATACTTCAATAGCATGACCACGGATGCCATGCAACGGACACAGTGTCAAAGAAAGCGTGATATGCTGGAACCAATGATATGCGTAAGACCTGCTGCCCAACTGATCATTAAAGGAATCAATCAACCTGGAGAGACCTCCCACCAAGGTCTAGGGAGGAGAATAGAAAGTTGCTGCGTCTACACCTACTGTATACTTACATCTCGACTTCAGCGATATCGCCACTCTCGGTCCCGGATTATATTGACTCCGGCCATACAGTCGAGTTTTTGCCAGCGCAAGTTCACGAGAAAAAGCGTTGTCTCCGTGGCTGGCATCTCAACTCCTGCAACATGGATTTGAAACCAGCCCCCAGCGGAGCGGATTCGTTGAAGTCCCCCGTGGTTGAAGTGGAGGCTGTGGACGCTGTGGACATGACCAACGCGGATCTCGCTGTAGATGCGATGTTCTCGGATCTGGAGACAGACAGCGACTCCGACGGCTGGGAGAATCTGTCCAACTGCGAAGACGCCATTCAGCTGCTCCGCGACGACCAGATTCGCGACGGTCTAGGTAAATACCCACCCTTCCTACCCCGGATCCCCGCTCTCGGAGATCGCGATCCTAGGCTAACGCGCCTCTCCGGTCTAGTCCCGGGAGCCTGTACCTTAGAGGAGGCTACTGCCTATCGCCAACGTCTGCATGCGATCGGAAAAGCGGCCTTTGTGGAGGAGACCATTGTGCGCGAAACCGTCACGGCCAAGAAGCTCTGTACGGCGTTTGGCATCGTGCCCCCGGCATTCCTGGACGACGCCCCAGATGAGGCCTATCACTCCCTTCTGGCGATCGCGATCTCGCGCGAATTCTCTCGACGGCCGAAACTCCCCCAGTATAACACTATCGACGATGCGGTGCGACTGCTTCGCGAGTCCCGGAACATCATCGTCCTGACCGGCGCGGGTGTAAGTGGCTCGATCAAAGATGAAAGGGCTTTCCATGGCTTCGCGGGTACTGACTGGCACCGATATAGATTTCAACGAGCCTAGGTATCCCTGATTTCCGTTCCAAAGATACCGGTCTCTACTCAAAGCTCGAACACCTGGGCCTCAGCGATCCCCAGGAGGTGTTCGATATCCAGGTGTTCCGGGAGGACCCCAGCATCTTCTTCTCCATCGCGAAAGATATCCTTCCGACCGAAAAGAAATGGTCTCCTACCCATGGCTTCATTCGATTACTTCAGGACAAGGGAAAGCTTTTGACCAACTATACCCAGAACATTGACAATATCGAAGGCAATGCAGGAGTGCTTCCGGAAAAGATGGTCCAGTGTCACGGTTCCTTTGCAACTGCCACCTGTGTCAAATGCAAGCACAAGGTAAATGGCGATGCGATCTTTGGCGAAATCAAAGAGGGGAATATCCCCGAATGCACCGTATGCAAGGAGAGGATCGCCGAGGAAGCGTTGCAACCGCAGGGGCTCAAGCGCAAGCGAAGCTCCAACGGACAGCAGAAAGACCGCAAGGCCTCTGATAGTTCGGACGAGGACGACTATGAAATCCCCACCCCTGGCGTGATGAAGGTTGGTAGTCATCAATTCCGCTCTGGCATCTCTCATACTCACCTTATTTAGCCCGACATTACCTTCTTTGGCGAGGACCTTCCCGATGAGTTCGGCCAACGACTCATCCACCATGATCGCGAACTCGCCGATTTGGTTATCGTGATCGGAACGTCGTTGAAGGTGGCCCCCGTGGCGGAAGTCCCAGGAATCCTACCGCGTCACATCCCGCAGATCTACATCTCACGGACGGTAAGCTCTTTCGGATTTCCTGTCCCTGGTTCTCTGCTGACTGTAGGCCTAGCCGGTCTCACATACCGAGTTCGATATTGATCTCCTGGGGGATTGTGATGTGGTGGTGTCGGAGCTTTCTCGTCGGGCAGGGTGGGATCTACAGCACCATATGATCCCTGCCGATGAGAAGGTGAGTGTGAGCACGGTGGATGGATACGAATCACGACATGTTTTTAAGGTAGTTGCATAGGGACGGAGTTTGGGATGTCTCAGGCGTATCTGTTGTTTCCTGTGATATCCTCTGTTTTGGACTGGTCCATTCACAAATTTCCTTTCAATATCAGATTGTAATTGATTTGAACATACTTAGATATTCCAATGTTAAAGCGAAACATGTAGCCATGACGATGTAGAGCAATGGATGGCTATGTGACGAGGACTATGTGAGGGGAGTATATATCGGAGCCCCGCGAGGAAAAAAAAAACCTATCCGCACCCCGCCTCCACCAACATCACCACCTGGGCACCTGGTCAACCTTGGACCTCGAGGCATTCCCACCATGGAATATCTCGTTCGCTTTGCTCAGACTCATGAGACTTTCCGGCGACCGGAACTCGAGGCCTGTGCCACCATTGCCGGCGCCGAGATCGAGATCCTGTCCTATAATCAATATGTATGACTCTTTATAAGAATACTCCCTGATTCCAAACAGTCCTCGAGATATAGAATCACTTTCTTGAAAGAATGACACTGACATGGAACCTAGTCCCCACACTGCGTCGTGAGATTCCCCGATGCAGCTGCGGCCGCTGCCACTATCAAGCGCAGCGTTTTAGCCAAGGATGTTTTCGAACTATGGGGCCAAGGCACTACCTACGAGGAGCTACATGAAGATGTCCGCCGACGATCCCAGCATCTATGGGAAGGCTATAACAACGTCCCATGGAAATTCGTCATCACCAGTTTTTCAGGAACGCGCAGTATGGAGAAGAAGGGAGAAATCATGCGATCGTTCAAGTACATGGGATTCCACGGTCCAATTCAGATGAAGAATCCCGACGAAGAGTTCCATGTGATGGAAGAGTACATTGATGACGTTGAAGTCGCCGCACTAGGAGTATCGAGGATAGAAGAACCGCGGAAAATCTTCCTGGGACGCAAACTGGGCATCAGCTGCCGTGAAGATATCATCAAATACGACCTCAAAAAGCGCCGATATATCAGCACGACCTCCATGGATGCAGAACTGAGTCTGGTGACAGCGAATATGGCCCTGGCAGCACCGGGAAAGTTGTTCTTCGATCCCTTTGTGGGCACAGGGAGTTTTATCGTCTGCGCCGCGCACTTCGGAGCATTGACGATGGGCGCAGATATTGATGGCCGTAGCTTCCGCGGCAAAGACCGGTCCAAACTGGGGGTCTTTGAAAACTTCATCCAGTATAAAACGGAGAGCAAGTTCATCGACACACTGACTTCGGATCTGACAAACACGCCATTTCGAAGGAGTGGGTTTCTTGATGGCATTGTCTGTGATCCACCCTACGGCGTGCGAGAAGGACTTCGGGTCCTGGGAGAGCGCAAGGGAAAACCGGCTGTCAATGTCATCATCGACGGGGTTCCCGCCTATCTGTACGTCGAGTTCTATCGATTTGGTCTCCGAGACTGACAATTCTGCAGCCGACCTGGATTCATTCCCCCCAAAAAGCCGTACGGGTTCGAGGCATTGCAGAATGATGTTCTCAACTTTGCGGTTCAGGCGTTGGTCACCAATGGTCGTTTGTCGATGTGGATGCCAACCTCCAATGACGAGAAACTCGAGTTCCCGGTGCCCATGCACGAGAATCTGGAGGTCGTCAGTGTCAGTGTTCAGGACTTTGGAAATTGTATGTCACCCTCGCCGAAATTGAGACACTCTGAACCCTGCTAACCTTAGACTGAAAGGGGCTCGTCGACTAATTACCTACCGTCGCCTCCCCGAAGGAGAACTGTCGGATATCTCGATGGCTCGGAAGAGGACCGACGCTGATGGCTACAATGCTAACGAGCTCAATGCATTCCGACGAGTGGTACGTACTATGTTGATGAGACGGGACCGAAGCAATGGGCTAATGAACGGAAAAAAGCATATGTTGAAAGGCCACGGCACAAGATGCGGAGAAGACTCCGAAGCATCGCAATAATGATTCACAATATCGTGCACGAGAAGACATGTCATATAGTCATGGCAGCAGCGAGGGGATCCCAAAAGGCGTTGGACATGGCATGACTCAATATGGTTTCAAGGCCCTTGAAAGGGCAAGGCGGATAATTGCAAGCGAGAAGAGCGAGATCCAGGATGAAGTGCACTTTCACAGCTTCCCTCGATTTGGATCGGCATTCAGACCGGCCAAGTCCACGCCTTCCTCCTTCTGGATGCGCTTGACTTCCTCGATCAGCTGGAGTCTGATCTCTCGGGCCAAGACCTCGGCCTCATCATCATCGAGCTCCTCCCTCTGCCCACGACCGAACATGGCAAAGCTCGTTCTCTGATTCGCCCCAGTGGCAGGACGGGGGATGATATGGAAGTGGACATGAGGCACAACCTGTGCTGCTCTTTCGCCTATGGATGCGGTCAGCATAATTATTTTTCAACCTTTCATCCCATTCTATAGATCTTTACGATAGTATGAAACATGATCAGCGCGGTCTGAATGGCTGCCAATGACTGGAATCCAATATCCATTCCCTCCTTGCGCTCACAAGATTGATAACAGCCCCGGAGAGTCGCAATCACCAAGCTAGATCCGAGAGCGACACAGGGGAGAATATGGAGAAAAGCAAGGGCACGACATACCGTTGTTCTGGACCACATTCCAATGTCTGTCGAGATCATCTCCAAATACGGTCTTCATGACAACCCTCGAAAGGATCGGAAGCCACTTGCCGATCTATTTCGGTGAAGGAATAGGTTAGATCGGATCGTGTCGAATACGAGATTTGGATGTACCTCCTGTCCGGTCTGGACGGTCATGTCTCCTACTGTGTGGTAATGCTGCCTCGGGGCGACTAGCACATGCCCCCGAGTGAGGGGCATGATGTCCAAGAAGGCCAGAACATGCTCAGTAGAGAGAATTAGATGGGACACGGGTCTTAAGTCGGGATCTGTGGAGGTGGGATTGATTGCAGGGTCATTGAAGGGCACCGGAGGATGGGAGGCAGCAATCTTGCAAAATGCACATGAATCCATCGGGATGAGTTGGAAGATGCAGTTTTAGGACTGAACAAGAGGTGTAGTTGGGATAGACTAAACCAGTGTAGTTGGGAACTAAACAAGAGGGGAGACCTCGGCTAAGTTTAATTGGAGCACATCGCAATACTTCAACATTTCACTATTACCTCCGTTCTTTTTCCAAAGTCCCAACTCCCCACCTCTGGCCAAAGTGCCGGTTAACAGATGCGTCCATAAGAAGTTAAAATTGCGATTTGAATGAATAAATCCCGACGCCGGAAACACGGACGGAGAATGTAAAAAAGGTATCAGGGCAAGCCGGAGCAAATACCCATGCACGAGAATGAGGCCGAAGAAGGAAACAATAGAACCGAGCGCCAAACACCCCACCACAGGAAACAAATGCGGGAAGCGCACAAATTCAATCAAGTCGTCGTAAGAATATGCAAAGAGGTAGTCGATACCAGCACAATGAAATGCCAACATATGTAGGAGTGCAATCTGCCTGCGCGGGGCGTCGCGAGCGCAAGGGAATGGTCATGAAAGGCGACATCACCGCAGCAGGGGTAGCATGACATCGTAAATGGTACAATTACTGCTCGTCCTTGGCGAGCGAGTTGGCGCCATCAACATACATGTGGTGGTACTTCTTGGCCCACTGGCGGGTCAAGATGGAAGCTGGGGAGAGTTAGTGGTGAACGGTTGAAGCGAAGAAGTGCGCTTACCCTTGAGGAACTTCTTGCTAGCATACTTCTTGAAGAAGGCTTCGTGGGAGACGGGACGGTGAAGGTAGTCGACCATCAGCTGGAAGACAGGTTCAATCTCTTCTTCAGTGTAGCCAGAGTAGTGAGCGAGAGTGGCATCCTGGAAAGAATTAGCAGATGGTCAGAAATCACAGTCGGTGAACATACCCAAGGTCCACGCTCAAGGATGAGGCGAGCGAGGTACATAGCGGCGGCCGAGATGTGGCTCTGGGGGTAGCCCATGAAGCGGTGATCGAGAAGACTGATCTCCATCAAGTACTTTCCAAGAGTACGGGTCTGGATATCATAGTTGTCGGCCTTGGAGATACGGCGCAGGAAGTTCATGGGGTTGGGGAAGCTCATGTTGTATTCGAGGGTGGCAAGGACGTGACGCTCGGCATCAAGGATTTCCTTATCGGAGAAAGTTTCGTCGGCGACGTGGCTGAAGTTGGCAACATGGGGGGACAGGACCTCTTCGTACTTGGAGGCAATGAACATAGCGGTGACGCCGACCAGCTGGAGACGGTCCAGAGCGACAACCTCGGCAGACAAGAATCGATCAATGATGTTGACAGCGAGGAACAAGGTCTCGGGCAGGAGACGGAAACGGGTATGCACTTCGATCAACCAATCGACAAGGATGCCGCGCATCTTCCATTCGAGGTCGGGTTGGTGGTCGATGTACTCGGGGTTGGGCAACGTGATGATCTCCAGGTCCTTGAGATAGTCGAAAATCTCCACTACGTATTCGGCCGCCATCAGTGGGTCATCCAGGTCCTCAGTATCCAGATCTTGCACGGCATCTTCGAATGCTTTGGGGGTCGACTTCGCCTCGACAATTGGCTCGGGAATTTCCTTAATAGCGGGGGGCTTGCGGTCCAATTCGGCCTTCTTGCGAGGTGGTTCTTCGGGCTGGAGGGATGGTTCCTTGCTGGGCGGGCGCTTGTTTGTGGTACCAGAGGGCTTTTTGTGCGAATCGCGGGGCTGAAGGGGAGGTCGGGTCGAAGTGCGGGCGGAGTTCGTACGGCTGACCTTTTGGATTCCTCCAGTGTGAGCGGTTGCCTTCGAGGTCAGGCCACCTTTGCTGGCAGCAGCCTTCTTGCCAGCCTTCGCGTCGACAACCTCAGTCTTGTTGACATTGCTGACATCTCCCAAGGCGGCGCGAGGCCGTTGAGTTCCGGTGGTTGTGGTCGTGGTGGTTCGCTTCACGCCCAAGGCCTTCTTCGTCCCAGCAGCGTCAGTGGTCAGGGCGGCGCTCTTAGCCCGGGTGACGCGTGCCGAGGGTCCATTCTCATCGTTCTCATTCATCGTGCCTCGGGTACGAAGGGTGCGAGCCTAGCGTCACGTCAGTTTCAGTCTGATGACGTTGGATATACTCTGAGCTCGGGATTCGAGCTCGTATATCTGATAGCAAGGATGAAAAACGCGTGTTGGTCAACGTCTTCAATTGCTCACCTGAGGCATCGTGGAAGGAAGAAAGAGAAAAGAACGCGTAGGAATAGGAGGAAGGGTACAAGAATAAAAGAATCCTGTTCTGCTCGGCAGCTCATGTCAGCATTCCGGGCAACATTGCCTCAGTGGGACCTCATACCAGGGGATTGAGGTTAAGGTGCACGTACCACGCGTGAAAATGCTGTTGTTCTGCAGAGACTACACTGCCCGATCGGTACAGGTAGCTTTCAGACAGGTTGCGATGTTATGATGGAGGTACAAGTCCAATATCAGACTATGTTGATTTATGACGAGACCCGCGTATGACCCCAGTTACCCAGCTTCACGACGCGCGAATCCGGGAAAAAAAAGGTATCGAGAGTAAGAGAGTCAGTTGGGCGATTGGTACGGCCGGTGCTCGCACGCGATTAACAGCGGATTGGGGGGGTGGGGAAAGAGGAAGGATATCTTTAAATGGAATGAGGGAAAATGAAGAACTTGAGAGGGCAAGGCGATGTTTGGCCCTACTGGACTAGCGCGAAAACAGGCCCAACCTGAAAGGTGCCCCACCCAGTCGCGTGGATCTTGACCAATTTGATATTGGCACTTCAATGCAGGTTTTATGTGTGGAAAATGTGGAATAGAGGAATGAAAGAGGGAGATAGGGAACAAAAAAAAAGGACTGGAGGTGCGACCGAAGAAGTACTGTAGTAGATCCAGCAATGAAGGGGAGGAAATTAAGAGGTTAGGGTGTAAGGTACGGATGGTACGGGGTGGATACGCGAGGGCGCGGGTGAAACGGGAGCCTCGCGGTGTGTAAACAGCCCGTTGCCCGGCAACCAGGGCGTTTGTATGGTACCGTCGTACAGTATTAGGTCATAGGTCACGAGATCTGAGCCTCTGCGCCACACTGAGGTCCTGTGCCACACTGTGGCGCTGAGCTCGAGTCACGTGGATAACCCGAACTTTTTGTTTCCGAGCGCAAGAGGTGCATACCGCGAGCATCGGAGTCCCTATTGGTCTACCACGTTGGACTTGAGACTTCCCTTCGATCTGCCATTGATCCCATTGATCCTCCTTGATCGATTCCTTTCTCTCCCCTGGCAGAGATGCTTCAAACCCGAATGGCCCTCCGGGGCATTCGGTTGCCCTTTCGGTGTCTACCCTCTGTACCCTCCCCCGTCCGTGGGTACTCGACGATCATAAATGAACTCGAAACCAAGCCCAAGCCAATTGAAACCCCCATCAACTCTTTCATCGATCCCAACACCTCCTTCGCTCCCCCACCCACCCGCGCCTCGGCCGGCGTGAACCTGCGTACCTACACTCCACGCACGCCCGGTGTGAGACATTTGCGACGACCGGTCAACGATCACCTGTACAAGGGCCGCCCGGTGCACAAGCTGACCTTCCCCAAGCGTGGTCACGCCAAGGGTGGACGAAACAACTCGGGTCGAGTGACCGTCCGTCATCATGGTGGTGGTGCTAAGCGTCGCATTCGTACTATTGACTTTTTGCGCATGGCCCCGGGGCCACACACAGTCGAGCGTATTGAATATGACCCCGGTCGTAGCGCACATATTGCTCTGACGGCGAGCAAGGAGACCGGCAAGCTGAGTTACATCCTCGCCGCGGATGGAATGCGCGCCGGCGACGTGGTCCAGAGTTACATGTCCGGAATTCCTGAGGATCTGTGGCAGAGCATGGGTGGTACTGTGGATCCTGGTGTGCTGGCAGCTCGAACTGCCTGGAGAGGTAACTGCCTCCCCCTGCACATGATTCCCGTGGGCACATTGATCTTCAACTTGGGATTACGGCCCGGAAAGGGTGGTCAATTGTGCCGCAGTGCTGGAACACACGCCACAGTCGTGGCCAAGGGTAGTGACTCGCGCCAGCAAACGGTTCAGGAGGTGCAGATGGAAGCCGAAAAGAAGCCGATGACGGCGCGTGAGAGGCAGAAGCACGAGCACCAGGCTCAGCACATTACGGTCCGCCTCTCAAGTGGCGAAATCCGACTTATTCACAAGGATTGCTGTGCCACCATTGGCATCACCAGCAACCCCAACTACCACTACACCCAGCTCGGAAAGGCGGGTCGCTCGCGTTGGCGCAACGTTCGCCCGACAGTCCGTGGTTTGGCCATGAACGCCATGGATCACCCTCACGGTGGTGGTCGAGGAAAGTCGAAGGGTAACGTGGACCCGAAGAGTCCCTGGGGTATTCCGGTATGTACTTTCTCTGCATCATGGCATTTGATCTCAGCTGACCGTTCTCTCTTTTTCAGACCAAATCCGGCTACAAGACCCGTCCCAAGTGGAAGATCAACAAAGCCGTCGTTCACGCTAGACCTCGCAACCAAGGCAAGCGTCGCCGTGGCTACAACTAAACGTGCATTGGCTCTGTCTTTGAAATCGTTCCCTCTTACCCTATACCTCATCCCTACAGTGCAGAGGATGACTGTACGATATCTTGTCCCTCTTCACATGTCTCATTTTGTTCCATATTGCACTATTTCTGGGAATCTTTTGGTTTGCGATTGACACTTCGAAGACTGTACAGTAGGCTCCAACCATATACACCCCCAAACTAAAATAGTCGAAGTTCGCATTCGATATTATATAGTGTATCTAAGCGCGCTCGTATACCGTAAATGCATACTAACCGCATGGAGTGCATGTACACGGCGTACAGTCGATCTAGAAAGACCCTGCCAAGCCTCCAGGCAACTCCTTCGTGCGTGGCCATGCCGATCCCTGTCAACGGGGGGAAAATTAGAGGCTTTCATATAGTTTAAGATAGAAGGTGATCGAATTACTCCCAAAAAAGGGGGTTAATCGCTGTCGAGTAGAGTGTACTCTGTTCCGCTCTTAAAAGTCGGAGCTCAGCCTCTGATACGAAGCCCGCCGTCATCCATAGAACTTTCCGAGGTTCCCTTCTCCATCCCCACCTCCACTCTTTGGCAATGAAAAGCTGGATGTCCTGGGCCTCTTGACGCCGCGCGTTTCTCCAGTCTGCTTGGCTCAGCTCAAAGACGCTGACCTCATCTACATTACTCAGCTACGTGACATCGAGGTCGCGAGATGGCGGCACCGTCCGAGTTTGGCCCCGACGCCTTTCTATACCCCACAGAGTCTGGAGCCCCTCAAATGGGATTTGAATTTGCCGAAAATGGTGCGCCGGCCGATGGCACCGGCACCGGCGAAAGCAACTTCGTTCCCCGTCCGAAGCGCATTGCATGTGTCGTCTGTCGCAGGAGGAAACTGAGGTGCGATGGCAGACGACCGAGCTGCGGCACATGCTCCAGGCTGGGCCACGAATGCGCATATGATGAGGTGCGCAAGAAGAGTGGCCCAAAGCGGGGATATTTCAAGCAGCTTGAAGCACGATTAGGTATGCTGAGCCCTGACAGCCATGGTCACGAACCTTGTACCACTTGAGGACTATATCGCTGACGATGATGGATGCATTAGCCCAGGTAGAAACGCTTCTTAAAGGCCAAGATCCAGACCCGAATCAAAGACCCTCCCCTCCCCAACCGTTGGATAATGCGTTCACCGCGCCCATAAGCGATGAATCCATGCTGGCCTTGCCGGACCTGTCAGACTTGGGGGAGCTCGGGGGCTTTGGGGGTAATATGGATACCTCATTCCAGGCCCAAACTGCCCCCAGCGCAGGCCAGCAAGGACAATTGTTATTCCCCCCACCCCAGCATACAACACCAAGTGGCAACTCCCAATGGGACTTGATCAGTTTAGGATTGGAGGAGCCACTGCCCTCTCAGGATGTGATCGATGAGCTGTATGTGACTTGCGTGGAACCGTCGTGGAAATCATTTCGCCGTTCTAACTCGAGACATACTCTAGGGACACACTGTTTTTCGAAAAGATCTACCCCATGATGCCCATCATCCATCGTCCCCGCTACTATGCTGCTTTAGATCTGGCACCTAATATGCGGCCACCGGTCTGTCTGCGATACATTATGTGGTGTCATGCTGCATCGGTCAGTGATAAGTACTTCTTTCTCCATGACCATTTCTACCATCGGGCACGCAAATACGCCGAAAGAGATGAGATGAAAGGATTCGGAGAAAACATCGTCAGTCTAGCATATTGCCAAACATGGGTGTTGATTGGCACCTACGAGTTCCGAATGATTTACTTCCCGCGTGCCTGGTTGAGTGTTGGCAAAGCTGCAAGACTGGCCCTTATGCTGGGATTGAACCGACTTGATGGTGCCGGTCTCGATGTCAAGCAATCGATTCTGCCGCCGAGAGATTGGACTGAGCGTGAGGAAAGGAGGAGAGTGTTCTGGGGCACTTTTGCCACGGACAGATATGCCAGTGTCGGAACTGGTTGGCCGGTTCTTATTGACGAACACGATGTTGGTGCCCATCGAATCCTCTTGTCCTCTTGTGATGACTGACGCGGAATAGATCATGACCAACCTGCCCGCTTCCGAAGAGTCCTTTCTGAAAAGCAAACCGCAGAGAACATTGCGTCTAAGTGATGTCGTCAATGGCGAGGGAGCCTCTTCATTAGCCCCCTTCGCATGCGTGATGGTGCTGACAAGTCTGTTTGGCCGCAATTTGGTGCACATCCATCGACCCCAGCCTCATGACAACGACCATGACCTGAATGGGGAGTTCTGGAAGCGACATAGAAGTCATGATAACATTCTTCTTCACCTTGCGCTATCCTTACCTGATCATCTCCGGCTTCCTAGTGGCATGTCAGACGTTAATGTTATATTTGCCAACATGAGCATTCACACCTCAACAATTTGTCTGCACCAAGCTGCCATCTTCAAGGCAGAAAAGAATAAGATGCCGAACCAGATCTCAACAGAAAGCAAGCGCAGGTGCCTTGTGGCAGCGAACCAAATCTCGAGCATTATGAAAATGATCAGCCATGTTGATTTGACAAGCGTAGGTTCATGTGACCCGTCTGATGTTGCCCCTGCTGATGAATTTCAGTTGAACCCTTTCATGTCGTTTTGCTTATACATTGCTGCTCGTGTGTTTGTGCAATACCTCAAATCCAGACCAGAGGACTCGAGTGTCCAATCTTCATTGCAGTTCCTCGTGTCCGCTCTGAATGCCATGAAGGGCAAGAACCCCTTGACAGAGTCCTTCCTAGTGCAGTTGGATGTTGATCTTGATGGCACTGGCATCCGGGCCCTGGATGACAGAAGTGTTTCCAAAAACGCCGCACGTTCTATGCTGGTAAGTTACTTAGGTATGTCATTCAAGTGAAAAGCTAACATTTTTTTCAGCAGAGTTATTGCAATGATAAACTCGAGTGTCCTCCCATCTCAAGTGTTTGTCAAACACAAGGGGGTCCGGCAGAGGAGCCTTCTCAATGCAGTGCAAACCGCCCAACCCATCAAGTTGATAATCCTGCAGGGGCATCGATGTCGCTTCCAAGCCGGCACAAGGAGTCAGGGATTCAGTCTGCCAGGGGACCACCCTTCAACAGTGACGGAAACCAACATCCATTTGACCAAACCTCGACCCAAAACATAGAGCAGACTGGCCCTGGGACTATTGTCGATATGGATCTGGATTTCTCACCTGATTTTGGAAACCTCAGCGACAGAAACAACCCGCCCTCTGACCATCCCACTCCCTCTACTTTGAATTCATCTTCCAACACCTCATATTCGCTTACTGGTGGCGATGATGCACCGCCTGGAACCAAAAAGCACAAGTCTGCCAATTATCCCAACCCCGGATCTGGGTTATCCTTCGAAAAGCCCAACTCAATGCACATACCACCCGAGAACACGAATTTCCAAGCCGCCGGCATGAACTCCATGGGTACTCGATACTACTCGAGCAGCTCTGAAAGCCCAGTGCTCCCTACAGAATCAAGCTCATTTTCAGTCCCGCCCGCATGGGTTGTTCCAGGTCAAATGCCCCAAATGAATGACCAGGATATGGGGGCCCTTAACATGGAGACATTCTCTGAGTCGCAATGGGCTCAGATACTGGGGACTCAAATTATGGGTGACACTCCAACCCCCGGAGCCAATACTGGTTGGGACAACTGGCGTCCATCATGAGGGGATGTACTTTGCAGCCACAAAGCTTTGTCGCAAGCCAGTATCCTTCAAACCCCAAATCCCCTCCGCTCTCCGCGCATGCGCTGGCCAGGCCTCCTTTTGATCATTCAATTTATGAAGCAATCAGCTTACAAGCAGCCAGCTCTGTTGCACTAGGCTTATTCATCCGACGGCCGACAGCCTCTTTATTACTTGTGGCAAGGGCTCTCATACCCGATGTCACCCACTCTCAACTCGCTTCCAACTTCCTTGTCTATGACCGAGAGACACGCGGGATTGGCTGTGTGCTGAACCAAAGAGTCGCACAGGAGCCACGAACTTGGTCTCTGTTCTTCCACATGAGACCTCTCTCAGAGCAGTCTCATCTCCTGCGCCTGCCTCCTTCCACACCAGTGTCTGAAACCAGACTCTGCCATTTCATGATTTGACGATGAATGATCAAGCGGCCTCTTTGGGGACGGAGCTTTTCACCCTTGGATATTTAAAATACTACTTCACTGGGAGCATCGAGGGCCTCTAAATCCTACAAAATCAAGATTTTACGAACCACAATAAGAAAGTAGGTATCGCACGTAAGAATTGTACGTTACATGATGCTAGTCATAATTGTTGAAGACGTCCATTCATGATATTTGAGAGCTAGATACCTGCAATTCTAATGGTACACATAAATGCAAAACAAAGCTTGCATGGGAGGGGAAAGAAAGGCAGAGGAATCTGCCAAATGTAATAAGATCAAAGACCGCCGCCAGCAGCACCAACAATCTTTAAACCACCCGAATTGGAGCTACCTGGTCCATCGGTGGTAGTTGAGTAGGCTAACCAATATCTGGATGGATGCCAAGCAACCGCCGAAACACCAGCATTGTGCCCGGCAGTTGGGATTGTGTGGATGCTGTCGCCTGACTCTGCGTGGAAGATCTCCAGACCGTTACCACCGCAGCCAGGTTCGTCACATGCACCCACGACGAAGCGGCCGTCGAAACTCCAACTCACGCCTCGAATTGCGCCACCGTTCTCGCTGGAGAGTGTGCGGCGACAGATCCAGTCTGTCGTGTCCCAAAGAGAGATGAGAGCATCACTCCCTCCCACCGCGAGGTACCGGCCTGTTGGAGCGAGTGCGATAGAAAGACAGGACGAAGTGTGTGCGTTCAAGGTGTGCATCACGTCAAAGGAAGGGTATGACATGACCTTGACCTTGCCTTCACCCGTTGTGACAAACACCTGTTGCTCAGGGCGCTCGGGTGTGGGCATACACCAGGAGAAAGTAGTGGCATTTGTCTGAACGGATTGAGGATGAGGATCGAGCGCGGTGTATGTAGTTGCGCCAGGCCTGGAAGATGGAAGATTTAGAGCTCTGGCACCATCGGGGTGGGTGGTTGGGGCAGAGGGGAATTTGACTGAAATGGGGATCAAGGTATCATCCTGTTGTGAAGTGAGTGACTTGTCTCGTATTACAATCAGCAGGGAGTTCGGCGCCGACCTTCTTTCCAACAATCATTGTGCTACCATCAGCGGACCAAGACATAGTAAAGGCGTCCACTCCAACATCCAATCGGCTCACGCAAGTCTTGGAGCGCACATCCCAAAAGCGCACTGTACCATCGGCCGAGCAGCTCGCCAGCTCTGCATCGCGGACTGGATTAAACAGGACCTTCTCAATGGCACCAGTGTGACCGCGCAAGTCGGTGGAGTAGCGGAAATTCGGGCGATCTGGGTTCCAAATTCGCAATGTTCTGTCTGCCGACCCTGTGGCAATCAGTTGCCCGGTCGGGTTCCAGGCAAGTGTGCGGATGCTGCCTCACACTGTCAATACGATACAACAGACTCATGGGGACCGATCAACCTTACGTGTGAGAGCCAGGGCCTTTGGCGGCTGGGTCCGAGTAGCTCTGGGTCTTCACACCTCCAAACACGAACGCGAAGTGGTCCTTGTGGAGGAGATCGCGACGCGTGGGCGTCATGACCTACAGTGGCGATTGGCGCAGGACTGGTCACTTGCGCTGTACTAGCAAGTCAGCTCTGAGGCAGTGAGTGTATGGAGGAAGATGTGCAAGGGCCGGTAGACCGCCTTGGATACTGCCAGACGTCATTTAGCCGTTGCCTCAGGCAAGATATATGCAACCTGATGTGACTATTCGAGACTTAGAGGTTCACGGAGTAGAATAATGTAATAACGTAGCTACCGGTGTCATGTCTTGAATGAATCGATATTACGATCGAATACATAGTTAACGCCTGGACACCGATCTAATGAGATCCCTTGCAAGGAACCTTAGAATATCGGATTCTCCTATCTGGCCCAGTCAAGACAGACAATCTACTCCCTAGTTCGGTACTCGGTATGCTGGGAGTGGTTCCGAGTCAAGATTAATAAAATCAAACGCTCTGTCGTGTCAGGTCTCCGAAAGAGCATATTCCTGAGAAATGGCAATCGGACATCAACTGGTGGGTCCCGAGCTTAATCAAACCTCACCTGAAAAATCCAGACACCTCATTGCAACATGTTCCACGACGACACCTCTCGGCGTGAGAAATGTTTTACTACAATCTCTCAGTTACCGCCACTGATTGACCCAAAGCAGATCCCCAAGAGGTCACCATTCTCCACTATCCAGAACCATGCATTTTTACATTCGGTGGGTCACAATGTACACAGAGGGGATTCTCTTACTGATCATGCATAGGTTGAGGTCATCATCCCAAAGGACTCATATTCCAAAATCAAACCGGCACTTGCCAAGCTAGATAAACCTCGATATGCGCGGGTTTACATGGCACCTTCATCTCTACTGGAGCATGAGTTCTTCAACACATATATCAAATCAGGTACTGAAACCACATTGTCAGCCGAGGGTCTGTTGTGTCTTCTATATCAATAGACTTCAGACGGCATGCTCGCTTTGCCGAATCAGCAATCTAACTCGAATCTAGGCAATATATTGATGATCTCCGAAGGGCGCTCGGGATCAGACAATGTCTTTACTCTTCGTGATGGTCCGTTCTCCGGTTGAGCGGGGCAAATTTTAGGGTCTGTCCAGCTCACACAGTTATAGGAATGTTGCGAATGGAGCTCGGAAGGGAAGTTTACGAGCGAACGGGTCTCACGGGCAAAGTCGTCCGCAGTGGAGGCAGAAAACATGCCAAAGACAGATATTGTATGGTATCTGAGTTGGATTCGGGAAATTCTCACTAACTATCTCAGTGGTGGAACTCAATCTGCGGCTGCCCTCGATGCTGCACGGCAAGAAAGGGTTTGACAGAATAGTGTGGGCCTTTTCTCATGTCTTGACTCAATCAGTGGCCTGGCTGTTCTACGATTTGGAAGATCCCTCCAGCTTAGAAGAGCCTGGCCCTAAGCCCATTCACCAGCTTCAACCCCAGCTAGTGACATGTGAGTTACAAGAGACTGGACATGAGCAAGTGATCATGCCCCGACTCTACGGGGATACGCTTGACAGCATGCCCGAGGGCGAATTACAAGAATACTGTGGTGAGCTGGCGGAATGGCTTGCGATGGTTCAGATGGGCTCTCCCCGGGCTCAAGAGGATGATATCGACCCATACCTGAGTCGATATGCTATTTCAGATGCACAGGAATCCCGCGTCGATCTCTTGAGCCTGAAGTGGCACGGTTTGATCTCGTGCCATTGGGCTATGAAAGTTTTTCTACTGTGAGTTCTCATGATTGAGACATGAGTGTGGGCTAACGAGGATGTAGCGCCAAACACAGCCCCTGGTTCGCCGTCGCCGCCGCGGGACTGGGCAAAGACGCTGTGGAGGGAAGGGACGGGTTCACGGTGCTGGCGGAAGGAGCGAAGGTCATCTGCTGGGAAACCACGGGGGCATCCATAGTGTAGCCCAATGCAGCTAGTTCCTTTTCTCTCTCTCTCTCTCTCTCTCTCTATCTCTCTCTCTCTCTCTTCTCTCTTCTCTTCTTCCTCTCTTCTCTCTCTCTTCTCTTCTCTCCCCCCACCCTCTCTTCATTCCTCTGTTTGCTCTGGTTTGCTTCTTTTCGTCGGTACAGCTCCGGCTGCAGCATCGCATTCCCGGAGCTGACACTTGCTGTTTCACTCGATCTGTTTTGCAATATCTACTTTTCCCTTCCCATTTGACTCTGTTTCTCCCACCTTCTTCCCCCCAATCTCCATTCTATCTCATATTCCCTATTGCTCTTATCCTGGTCTACGCCATATCTACAGAGCTCTTGTTTATCCGGACTTCACGATGAACGCCGCAATTCCTCCTCGAAGCGACTCTCCCGAGGCCGACTTCTTTGAGGATGCGGATGATCGCCTCATGAGAAAATTGATCTTGCTCTTTCTGAACGATCAATGGGATGGCATTGGCCCGATCTCAAACCTATTGACTGGCCATGATGGAAAAATCCAACCCCTCAAAAGTGATCTTTTCGTCGGTGAGTCTTCGCGTCCCTCCAGTCCATGTTGTTTATTTTGACACCCCCAGATACGTACGGAAACAAGTCCCACCAGGAACAGGTTATCCCTGACTCGATATTTGACTCCCAGTCTTCTATGGATGGGGCTAAGGAGCAGCAAAAGATACCTGGTATCATTTACCGCTCTGCTACATATGACCCCTCCGACCCTGTTCTTGGACCGGCCACTCTCGATTGCTTGGATGCCGTCTCTTCCACAGCTATCGCACGTCACTCAATTCCCCCCAAAGAATTCTCGGAGCCAGCTACTGTTTACCCGCTTAACACGCTGGTTTCATTGCGCAACGTCAACTTGGCCCCCCGTCCTTCTTACGAGCGTGACAACAATTTCTTCCCCCCCAAAGCTACCGCGCATCGCCCAAGCGGCTCATCTAATGTGACAGCTGATTATGTCAGACTGAGTGATTCACTCAGCCAATCTTCCGTTGCCGTATCTGGCTCTGTTGCCACAAATAGCTCCGGCAATCAGGAGTCCTCTGTGACCTCTGCGACTACGGTCGAGGCTAGCAACCCCCTCAGTCTCGCTACTTCTGTTGCCACTGCCAGCGATGTTGAATCTGCGCCCCTCACGGCCACTGGTCCCACAGCCGCCAGAGTGTTCACCTCCCCAAATGTGAACTCGCAGGGCCCTACCGGAAAGCAACCACCTGAGCAGAAAAAGAAACCAAAGCGGACCCCCAAAAAGCTGCAGCAAGGTGCTCAATCTACACCAAAAAAGAAGGCAACACCGAAGTCTACCCAATGCAAAGGTCGCAGCAAGGCTCAAAAATCATCTCCTGCTACCTCGGTCGACCAACCACCATCAACCTTTCGAAGGCTTGCACCGGTTCCAGTGACAGACGTCTCAAATGACACCCAGTTCCCAATCCAGGAGATGGGTGCTCCAGCTCCCAATACTCCTTTTCAGATGACCGGCCCACTCGCACCCACTAGGAATCCCTACGAGACTCCTTGCCAGGTCAAGCAGCGATATGAAAGCCCTGCTCAATCGACCACAGTGACCCCCGGTCAGACTATGGTGCATGATTCTGTTCCGATCCCTCAGTGGAATTGGGCGGCCCAAAGAACGCCAAAAGGTGTAAAGCAACAGGCACTACCACCAACTCCTGAGTCGCAGCCTCATGGACGTGTCGTCCCGCTTGGCAAATACAAGTTTATTGAGATGATGCCGGATGACCCGAGTGTTAAGAGACTCCAGGAAGGATACGAATCGAAGCAATCGGCGGCGTCGCTTGAGTACAAGTCTGAGTCTATTCCAACAAACCCACTGTCGCCAGAGGGAAAGGCCACGCTGCAGGCTTCAACCCATGCCAATCGGGCAAAGAACATGGGAAAGGTCATCGCGAAAATCAATAATCAGACTGCTATATTTCAAGGGGAAGCTCAGAGACTTCGTGAGAGGTTTGAGCTTCTCCAGCGTTCAAACTACCCCCAAAGCTCCCCAGAACACTTGAAGCTTGCACAGGAGTGGGGATTATTGAGGGAGAACTGCGCAATCAACGAGGCTCGAAAGGCTCAAATTCTCAAGTTTGGACCGCAACTTTCATTGATGCAGAATCCTCAAGTCGCCTCCAATTCGCAAGCAGCTCTCCAATCACAGCAAATTCCCCAATTGCAGACAGTCCCCCAGCCACAAGGAGCCCCTCAACGCCAGGCCACTCCGGTACAGATGACTTCTCAGTCGCAGAGAGTCCCTCAATCACAGGGCACTCCTCAAGCCCAGACTCCTCCCCAGGGCCAGGTTCTCGTCCAATCCCAGGCCTCTCACCCGTATGGCACCCCTCAACGCCAGGCTACTCCACAGTTGCAGAGTGTCCCTCAATCACAAGGCACCCCTCAACGCCAGGCTGCTCCGATACAGATGACTCCTCAGTCGCAGAGAGTCCCCCAACCACAGGGCACTCCTCAACACCAGGCCCCTCCCAAATTCCAGGTTCTCGTCCAATCCCAGGTCTCTCAGCTGTATGGCACCCCTCAACGCCAGGCTACTTCACAGTTGCAGAGAGTCCCTCAAATGCAGGGCGTTCCTCTTCCCCAGGCTCTTCCCCAATTCCAGGCCTCTCCCCAGTTGCAGAGAGCCCCACAACTACAAGGCATTCCTCAAGGCCAGGCTACTCCTCGGCTGCAGGACGTCCCTCAATCCCATACTGGCATTCCGTCCACGGGCGCTGCCCAGATCCAGGGAACTCCTAACAGCCAGTTGCAGGGTTATCATCCAATCCAAGTACCCACCGTGACACTGGGCACTCCTCAATTCCAGGTTGTCGCCCAGTCGCAATATGCTCCTCAGTTGCAAGGCGCTTCTCCCCACCAATCGCAGGGACCCGGTCAATATATCGCCGCCGCTCAGTACGCCCCTCAGGTGCAGGTCTCCCCTCGATTCAGCACTGCTGTTCGACCACAGGGCACTCCCAACTCGCAAGGTGCCAGGCAGCCTCAGTGCTCTCCCCGGTACCCAGTTGCTGCCCGATCACAGGCCACCCCTCTGTTCCAGGTTGCGGTTGCCTCCAACCACCCCTCATGCAAGCAACCTCAGACTGCCCCAGGAGCACACGCAATCCAGAATAATAATTACATTCTCCAGCACACCAGTCGTGCACAACCTGTTGCACCACTTTTGTCCACTGCGTCTCTTAAGAGAAGATTCTCCGCTATGAGTTCCAACGCGCCAAACGACAACCTCATGAAAAACTCAAGCCCCAACTGCCACGTCTTGACGAGTGACTGCGCCTCCGTCGGTAGCAGCGCCTCTTTGAACGGGGGCCAGGCCAAGCGTTTCAGGTGGGCGTTGGATTAGCTGTCCATATGGAAAGGAGGATATTGTGAAAATTGATGATGATGAACGAAGCTGATGAGTGACGGACTTGCAAATTTGTTTATGGTGAATGGTGAATGGTGAATTTAAGTGAGGTGAAATTTCTTTCGTGTCTTTTTTTCATGGTTGTCCCAACAGGGGACCGTCGAGGGCTTTACAGGGCATGGATGTACTCGCAAATGGCTAGTTAATAGGTAATCAAATCCTCTATCGAAATTCCAAGAATGGTGTCCGATCCGATACCTAGGTAGATTTTTTAGAGGCTTTGTGAGCTCCCGCAGACAGGCTTCCAAGGTTGGAAAGGTGAAGCACGTTGAGATGGACCAAAGAAGTATTTTGAAACAGAATTATATTTGACAGCCAATAAGCCACAGGCCGTACCTAGTAGTGTATATATTGAGAGCTCAGGATGCCTAGCATGGTGTATTTTCTCAGGGCATGGGCATATTTTGTCAGTCTGCCCCTGACCTGCGCGCGATTATTATACAAAACGGCCCAATTCGCCTAGAATGCTGTAGCAGGATCCATAATTGGCTCATTCCAAGGTTTGCAGTGCTAACCGGTCAGGTCATTCACAATGTCGCGCAGGACAGGTCGATTGCCCACCACATTAGTACCATTAAACATTTTTGCACCTGTCTTCGAAGGCTTCCGAAGACCGGAATTAGACCTCCCGGAATTGAGAGGGCTCAGCGGATGACGAGAAGAACGCGAGGGCGATATGTTCACCGAGGGATTCTTCGTTCTTGAACCCTTGGAAGAGCCGGGTGTTTTCGCAGCGGGGGACATGAATTGTGATTGGGTGGTCCACGAGGGAAAGACATGATTGTCCACCGCGGCAGCAGGTAGGTTGTAGACCCAGTCTTTGCCTTCGACCAAGCGAACATATTGACGTAGGAGGTCATTGCCATCACGGAGAGTGGATCTACTGCCGACGACAAGGAGCTTGGTCTGGGCACGAGTGAAGGCGACGTTGACACGGCGCCAGTCGCGGAGGAGTTCACCAACGTGGTTGTCGGGGTTGCTTCGGACGCAACTCAGGACGATGACTTCCTTGTCACGGCCTTGGAACTTGTCTGTTGTGTGCATTTCCAAGTCGGGGGTGTGGCGTCGTAGGCTTTGGCGGAGCAGCGAGAGTTGACTGCGATAGAAAGTAATCACGCCGATGTTGCGGGCAGGGATTCCACAGGCGATGAACGAGTCCACAAGCTGTGTGCAAAGGAATACTTCCATGTGATTCACGACACGGTTTCCTTGCGCTATCTCAAGTGCTGCAGGTCCAATGGGGTCGGTGTTCACCAAGAGCGTTTTCGCAGATGGTTCCAACAAATCGCGCAGCCAGCAGGGACTGCTTGGGTCGCCCGGACAAGCCTCACGCTGAGACGATGTGTAGCTCTTGTCCGCGACATGGTACTCTTCGAGAGCATTAATGTTAGGCAGAACCAACGAACTGGCTGCGACTTGTGGGGTGCCGCATTTGAGACGACCCGAGTAAATCAAATGATTCGAAAGTAACATGATATCTTCACACATGCGGTATTGATGTTCTAGATTGACGACCGAATCTGGCTGCGAATCCGAAAGCAATTTGAAGAGACTGACATCTAGTCCACCTTCCTGTGCTGTTTTGTTTTGTACAAGCGGTGGCAGTTGGAAGTGATCACCGACCAGGATGAAAGTCCTTGCCATGCGAATGGGACCCAAGCAGACCGGAAGTGTAATCTGCGAGGCTTCGTCGACAATACAGCAATCGAAGATTCGGTGATTGAAGATGTTGTGGTTAACTCCCAGGCAGGTGGTCGCTACAACCTGGGGCTTTTCGTAGGAATTTTTGAGCTCTTCGATGGTCGACTTGGGATTTGCAGCAAGATCGGCGAAGTCCTGTACATCAGGGTGGATTTTGGATGCCGCACCAATACGTAGGACATGGATATTGTCATTCCGAATCTTCAACAGGATATTGTCGACCGCGGTGTGTGTGTAAGATGTAAGAAGCACGCTCTTCCCCTGTGCGACCAGAGCCCGGATGATTTGAGCAATGGTGGTTGTTTTTCCAGTCCCTGGCATTCCAAGAACAAGGGCATAGTCTTTGGCACTCATCACTTTGTCAATTGCTTTTTTCTGATCAACATTGAGGCTCATTTTGTCGGAGATGGTATAAGCAGTCGAGGTTGCGTTGAAGGCAGGTGCTTCCCCTTCGATGATGAGTCGTCGTAATTGTCTGGCTTGGAAGAGATCCTTATCCATCATGCAGATCAGATTGT
The DNA here is from genome assembly GCA_911174995.1 of Penicillium olsonii. Classification (NCBI taxonomy): domain Eukaryota; kingdom Fungi; phylum Ascomycota; class Eurotiomycetes; order Eurotiales; family Aspergillaceae; genus Penicillium; species Penicillium olsonii. The sequence goes on along the minus strand of CAJVNO010000008.1, from coordinate 70,707 downwards.
TTCGAACAATAGCCATGCCATTGCTAAACTCGTCTTTGTCGATTCGGTATACAAGTTGTTCACCAGGGTCTTCCAAAGCCGCAGGCTCCCCTTTGCTGACCTCCATGATACCCCTGAAGGATTGGTTAGTGGCGGCATCGAAGCCTACCGTCCTTGATCTTGCATTGTGAAGTTTGCGATCCACGGCGACCTTGATGTGTGATGTACTACTGTGCACAACGTATCCATTGGCGAGAGCAAAGTGGCCCTTTTCATCGGACACGACAATGGGTTCACCGAGAGAGATCTGTGAGTCGGTAAAAGAGAAGCCTGCAGGCGCATCTCGCTTAACAAAGGTATAGTGGTAACGATTGATCTTCGTTCCGGTCTGCTCCTCGTGCATGGCTCTTGGATCAAGGACGACATCGCCGAAGCATCTGCCAAGTGCTTCTCGCTCGCTGCTTAAAAGTGTCCACAGCTCTCGTCGGAACTTGATCAAGTTTCCTTCCTCTTTGGTGAGAAGTCGATCCCATTTTTGGAAGAAGTCTCGAGCCCGGTCGTTCAGATGGCCGACTGATGTGTCAAATTCGTCCCCAAGTCCACTTGTCTCCCCATCGCCTTCCTCGGCGAGCTTGTGGTAGATGAGGCAAGGTGTCTTTGCATAGCACCGGGTGCATACACGCGGCTTCTTCAGCATTGGAGGTAGCTGTTCCCTCTCACGAATGTAGCCGGACAGGTTGTTTCGCACTTGGATCATTTGGAGGAGTTCATGTCGAATGCCACGAATGCTCAGGGTCTTTGTCAGCTCAAGGTAGTAAAGGAGTCCGAATTTGACATCAACATCTGATCAGAATTAGTGATAGATCGTAAAACCAATGCTATATTGCATCATTCCGACAGAACTTACCGTATCGGTCCGACATGAGCAGTGTGTAGAGAGCTGTCTGAGCCCTATGGGCCTGGTTCGTATCGCGTCGCCCAGTTTTCAGTTCTAGCGGAACAACCAACGTTTTCACCTCTTCGCCTTCGCGGCAAGTGACTTGCACGGTGGCATCGATGTTGCCTTTCAATCCATACATCGGGCTCCAAATATGCTCCTCTACCTCGAGAAGTTTGCTGATGCTAAGATTGAGCTTAGAACTATTCCGATCTTCAACCACCGATTTGGCCTGCGAGTATTGATGAGCAAGGGCCGACATTTGGACAAGCGTACTTGAGAAGCGTGAAACATACCTGTGGTTTCACGTGAAGGAATGTATCAGCCCAGTCAAGGACCGCTGGAATTCTGCTCATAATGTAATCAACGGCTTCAGGTATGCTCATTTGGATCGAGTACAACTCTTCGACGTGTTGTGACATGATGTTCTCGACCAATGATTTGATTGAATCCATGTCCCATGTGTTCGCCTTCAAGGCTTCTTGAAAGACTTCATGAAAGAAAATCCCGAACGCTTGTGGTCTTTCCAGTGCTGCGATGACCTTCACTCGATCTTGGAGGACGGCTCGTCGTTGGCAGTCTGTTGAATCCGCCACGACGGTAGCGGATATGAGATGATCAGGGTGAAGAATGATCATATTGTTGGCATTGTCGACAATACATTGACCGTTACTGTCAAATTCACCAACTAGGTGGATGAAGGACTCTTTGGTGCAGGGAGTGTCGGCCCACGACTCACGCAAAGAAACAACCCTCCGATCCCGGGCTTTCTCATCTTCAACTAATAATACCTAGGGTTTTCAGTCAGCGGGCGTTTTCATGTCGGAATATGGGTGATTTGTCCTACCTGCTCTGGCTGAGTACGACCTTTGAGAGTAACATATGTGCTCTCCATAACTTCGACGATTTGATAACGTTTGATAGCTTGCCGACCCTTGGAGCTCTAGTGGTTTGACTGTCTTAGCAAATATCTATAGATGAGTCCACTTAAGAGTGACCAACGTAAGCCGGTTTTCCTTCACCCGCTTGTTTCATAGTCTCTTCAATGGCCTCCAGGTCAAAGTCGTCATCGAATTCATCATCTGACGATGCCATTCCAGTCTTCGTGCATGGCGCGACTGGGTCTGCCCCAGTGGCGGTACCTTTGGCAGTGACATCCACGGTTGTGGATCCCTTGATGGGTGGTGGATTTGTGGGTGGGTTCGAATCATTCGCCGATTGGGGCTTCTGGTCACACTGGGCGAGAAGCTCCTCCAGGTTGCCGGGTAGGTCATCATAATCGTCATCAAACTCATCGGATTCATCGTGATTTGGCTCATTAATCGTCGGGTCAAGAGTGGTGCAAGATTTGTTGCCCGGTACTGGATTCTTCGGAGGATACCACGGAGGAGGTTTCTCTGCTGCAGCAACACCCCCGCCGACGGGTTTGAGGGGCGCTGTCCCAGGGACTGTTCGTGGCGCTTCAACAAAGGGATCCGCGGATGCATCGGCCAAATCCATGAGGTCCTGATCTAAGTCATCACCTCCGAATTCCGAGGACGATTCATCAAGGACCGGCATTCGCACAGGTTCTGTAACCTCATTTGGCAATGTGCCATTTCTCTCCGCTGGGTCTTCATCAATTCCAACAAGCCTGTGGTCCTTGGTGGGAGAGGAAGAGCGACACCTTCGTGCATCGATCTGCTGGCGCAGAGGCGAAGAACCTGGCGGGCCCATTTCAACGGGAGTCAGGTGTATGCTTTTCTCGATCTTCTCCATGAGATAATTTATCCTTGAAGTCTTCGGCTTCCCAGCTTCGACATTGCTATTAGTCCTTGGGAAGCTTCCGGGATCAAGTCTATTGACTCGCCGTCTTTTTGTCCGCGAGGTGGGAAACTCAGTGTTGCAACTTATGGCACGCCTCAAACCCGAAGATTCTCGGCTGGTTCTGGCAGAGGCTGGTGTTTGAGGAGAGGATGAGAGGAGATTCGCAAGCCGGGGAGGGGGAAGGTCGTCTGTGCCCTCAGCCATGTTCTTATCTATATAGTTGTTCCACAAGTCCGCAGCCAGATCATGCTGTGGAGTCTTGAAAAGCGCATGCATTGTTTGTAAATCCAGAGGCTCTTTTTGGCCCTTTTTTGTTTTCCCATTCGAGGGGGATCCGGCGGGGGAGGAGCTGTGTCGTCGCTTCTTTCGACGACCTGCTGGTGTCTGGGATGATGGATCCGAACTGGCGGGCACATGTTGCCATATAACATGCTCAACAGGTGTAACCTCGGGCCCTGGGGCAGGATCGAATGAATCTTCGGCATTGCTGATCAAGTCGGCCAAAGGAATCCTGTTTCCGGGGGTCTGGGGGCATTCTTTATTGAGCTTTGTCTCCGGTAGCTGGGGATCACAGCTCGGGGGTTTGCCCCCATTGTGCGACTTCTGCATCGGCTCTACCACGCCTTTGGGCCCGGGTTGATGGTTCTTTGCGGTGTCATGGATTGATCTCGCTGCGCCATCCGAGGCAGTATTATCCGGGGCCTGGTCGTCTTTGTAGCGAAAAGCATTCAATTTCGATCGCGAATTGGATGAGATCGGGTATGCATTATTTGTCGCCATTGCTCGAATTTGCAGATATCCAATGACGCGTTCACAATTGGAGAAGATACATTCCGCAGGATGCTCGAGAGAATGTCAGATATGGAGATGGTCCAAGGCCTCGACAATACAACTCACCAAATAAAATATGAAATGCAATTCAGCGACTGTTGATGTGTACACAGTAGTCAAGTTGGGACGATATGGTGTCCAGCATCCTGTCATCCGCGATGCACGCGTCGCGCGTGTAGTGGTGACACCTGGTTTCGGGGGCATTAACTTATACCTGAAATATCAGGCTCGAAAGCGGACAATGAAAATCGCCCAATGTGGACTAGTGCGATGACTGGACAGCTTCCCGGCCTTTTACGGCTTCAACACCAACCCGCCGAACCACCCCTCCACATCTGCAAGACGCATCATACCAATTGAGACCGCTCTTGCCACCTACACTGCTCCGGCGACTCATATCCGGGCCTTTAAACTGTCGCCAATCTCCCCGCCAGTATCACCTCGATCGGTTTCAACCTTCTCTCACCCCCGTCTTCAAGATGATTGCCCGGCCATTGTCGCACGCCCTTCGGGCGCGCAGCCTCCGCACGCCACAGACCACCCGTGCCTTCACAACCCGACCCAGTCTCCGTGCTGCTGACCACGGCGACCCCTATGATCCCCCAACTGGCTGGCTGTTCGGTGTCAAGCCCGGCCAGAAGTACGAGAAGGAAGGCTGGGAGAACATCTGGTACTATGGCTTCATTGGAAGCTTCTTGGTTGCTGGAGTCGCATATGTCTTCAAGCCCGACACTTCGTATGTGGAGGCCAGGGTCCCATCTAGGGCCTCATCTCTCACCTGCACTAAACCACTAACTATTCCTCTAGTATACAAACATGGGCTCTTGAAGAAGCCCGCCGGAGACTGGAGGCCGAGGGTATTCTTGAGGACCCCTCCAAGGTTAAGAAATAAGTGCTCAATTTGTACGCTGTACATAGAGATCGGAAAGGGACTCTTTCGGTTGATGTTTGTACTACCTGCGACGGCAGATATGATGTTCCGGTCTCGTTTTTAGACAGGCTTTTCTTTTGCATGCTCATTCATTCTCTTTTGTTCCCTGCTGTACAACTTTACGCTTTTCTCAAAGTTGCTTTTCGTTATGTTGGCTTTAGGTGCTCCGGTAACAAAAACTCGCTTATAATTGACATACTGCGATACGATCTCTGAGTAGGATATAAGATACTGCCGATGTGAAGTGCTAGGAGCAGCGGAATCAAGAGTTGAATATTCATCATCGGACTCTGCCGCACGCTCATCGCAAGCCATCAGAGCTCCGGGTATAGATCATTCCTCCGAAGCAGGGGCATCTCACGCCGGATCTTTGCCACGAGGTCGAGGTCAATATCCACAGTTGCAATCTGGGGCTCTTGATATTCGTCTCCCAGACTCGCTACTACCTCTCCCCACGGGCTGATGATGACTGAATGGCCGTAGCTCCGCCTCTTCTCGTTGTGGGGGCCTGCCTGGGCCGCTGCGATCACGTATGACTGCGTCTCAATGGCTCTTGCCCTTAACAGTGGCTCCCAGTGAGCCTTTCCTGTAGGCACCGTAAAGGCAGATGGATATGTAATAATCTCGGCATTCTGCCGCCTCAGGGCCAGACTAATCTCTGGGAACCGCAGCTAGATAATGAAGGGGGTGTGAGCAAGGGGCTCCAACCAGCGGTGTCCAGCACACTCCCGTCGAATCAATACACATACATCGAAACAAATGCTCAGGCCAACACGTCCTATAGGCGTCTCAAACGGCTTTGGGATCTGTGGGCCGGGTTGAACGCTCCTTTGATAGCATTTACCGTAAGCAAAGTGTAGGACCTCGGGACCAGAGGACCAGGCTCGTATCAAAAGGCCAAACTTACGCGCTCTCCTTGAGGCAAGGTCCATCCTTTATGTCCACATCGAACAAGTGGACTTTCTGGTAGCTTTGCGTGATAGCACCTTGATTGTCTATCCAGATCAATAAATTCTTCAGTCTGCTCTCAGAGGCCACCTCATGGATCCCCACGTTGATGTGAATACTATGCTGCGCAGCATCTTGTTGAAGGGCCGAAACAAAGCTATCTCTCTCTGCAGACTGAGCAAGAGAGTACGATTGCTCTGCCGAGGATGCGATGTAGTCTGATGCCTCGGGAAGAAACAATACCTGCTAGAGGTGAGCGAATGGATGAAGATGAAAGTCCCCCAGGTGACGCATTACCTTAGCGCCTGCAACAGCAGCCTTTTGCACCAGCAATCGGCATTGTGCCAGATTTGAACTTATACTCGCAGTTGAGCATATCTGCCCCACGGCCTAAGGTGGCGATGTCAGTTCGACCCGCGAATGTCGGGCAGGGATCCTACCGCGAGAACCATGACAGTCGGAAGTATTAGAGGTGAACAAGAAATTAACTCGACGAATCTCCCTCTTTTCAACCTCAGTTGATCTCAATTGCATCTTTCGACACCGAAGTGACGAGTGCTTACCTCAGCGCTTTATCGGACCCACCGATAACGATGCAAAAGACTTCCCGATCTTGACCTACACCTCCTACCTTTTCCCAAGACTATCTCTGCCTTTACGATGAAGAGCTTACGGCGCGACTTGTCTGCCAACCCGCAGGCTGCGAATGTCACCAGCAAAGTCTTCGTGCGCTCCACGAAAAGTGGCAAGGTGCAGAAGATTGTCCGCGAGCTTTATTTGAGAGAGGACATCCCGTGCTCTTCGAAACTCTGCTCACAATGCCCCTCTATTGCACCGGCTGATGCCAATGGAAATAGTGAGTATCTGGCTTACCATACCAGTGAAATCTGTGCTAATGCGAAGCAGTTGCGCCGTTCGTTCTATCTGATCGCCCCGCCGGCACGAAGGCGTTCCCGGAAGGCCACTACCTTGTCCCCGATACCAACGCGCTGTTGAATGGAATGGATCTCTTTGAGCACACCGGGGCCTTTTATGATGTCATTGTTCTCCAGACTGTCCTCGAGGAATTGAGAAACCGATCGCTCCCACTCTATAATCGTCTTCTTGCCCTGATCAAGTCGGATGAAAAACGCTTCTACCTGTTCTTCAATGAGTTCCGCCGCGAAACTCATGTTCGGAGAGGCCAGGAGGAGACTATCAACGACAGAAATGACCGTGCTGTGCGTTTGGTCGCCAGCTGGTACGGGTCTCATCTGCAACAATCGGCAAAGAAGAGCAAGAAAGAGAAGTCCACCCCCGCGATTGTGGTCTTGACCGATGACAAGGAGAATTTGCGGAAAGCTAAGAGCGAGAATATTACTGCTTTGTCCTTGTCCGACTACGTTTCTGGCCTGGAGGGCTCGGAGATGCTCCTGGACATGATCAGCGAGTCAAAGGATGCGCGCGAAGCCAAGGAGGCAGCCCGTGGTGATCTATTCTACCCCGAATACTTTTCCATGTCCAAGCTCACAACTGGTTTGCGAGCTGGGACATTGCACCAAGGCATATTCAATGTGTCACCGTACAACTACTTGGAAGGATCCGTCAAAACGTCGGCGTTCGACAAGCCTCTTCTTATTTTGGGACGGGACAACAGCAACCGTGCCATCGCCGGTGACTCTGTCGTCGTCGAAATCTTGCCTCAAGATCAATGGAAGACACCCTCTACGAAAATCGTTGACGAAGAGGCTGTCACTCGCAATGATAACCCTGACGGTGAGGAAACCGAGGCCGTGGTGTCGGACAGAGAGCGAAAGGCTTTACAAGAGGAGGTGAAGAAGGCCCATGGCAAAAACTCGGAAGGAAAGCCGCAGCCTACCGCAAAGGTTGTCGGTGTCATCAAGCGCAGCTGGCGCCAATACGTCGGCCATGTCGACTCAGCCTCTGCCGGCTCGCAGTCCTCGGGTCGGCGACAACAAAACGTGTTCTTGTTGCCCATGGACAAGCGCATCCCAAAGATCAAAGTACGCACAAGACAGGCCAGCGATCTTCTCGGCCAACGTATCCTTGTCACCATCGACGCCTGGGACCGAGATTCGAGGTACCCCACTGGCCACTTCATCCGTTCCCTGGGAGAGCTGGAAACCAAGGGCGCTGAGACCGAGGCGCTCCTCCTCGAATACGATGTACAATATAAGCCCTTCCCCAAGTCTGTGTTGGACTGTCTTCCAGCCGAAGGACATGACTGGAAGGTACCCGCCTCCAAGGAAGACAAAGGTTGGAACGGCCGGAGGGATCTTCGTGACCTGCTCATTTGCAGTATCGATCCCCCCGGCTGTCAGGATATTGACGATGCCCTCCATGCTCGGAGACTACCGAATGGAAACTTCGAGGTCGGTGTTCACATTGCAGACGTGTCACATTTCGTGAAGCCCAACAATCCTATGGATACCGAGGCTAGTGTTCGTGGAACTACCGTTTATCTTGTCGACAAGCGTATCGACATGCTTCCGCACCTTCTTGGTACCGACCTGTGCTCCCTCAAGCCATACGTTGAGAGATACGCCTTCTCCGTGCTGTGGGAGATGACCCCTGAAGCTGAAATTGTGTCTTCGGATTTCACCAAGTCTGTCATTCGCTCTCGGGAGGCTTTCAGCTACGAGCAAGCCCAACTGCGCATTGACGATACGTCAGCACAAGATGAACTGACTGACAGTATGCGCAACCTCTTGAAGTTCTCCAAGGTTCTCCGTCAGAAGCGTATGGATGCCGGTGCCTTGAACCTTGCTTCTCCCGAGGTTCGCATCGAGACCGGAGATGACGAAGGTGGTGATCCCTTGACTGACGTCAAGACCAAGGCCATGCTGGACACCAACAGTCTGGTTGAGGAGTTCATGCTTCTCGCCAATATCACGGTCGGCTCGAAGATTTTCGAGTCCTTCTCGCAGACAGCCTTGCTGCGCCGACACGCCACTCCCCCACCTCAAAACTTCGAGGACCTCACCAATCAACTGTCCAAGAAACGGAACATGGAGCTCGATGTCTCGAGTTCCAGAGCTCTGGCCGACTCCTTGGATCGCTGCGTGGATCCGAAGAACCCATTCTTCAATACCCTGGTCCGTATCCTGGCCACTCGGTGCATGACCTCTGCAGAGTACTTCTGCGCCGGTGCCTTCGCCGAATCCGAGTTCCGCCATTACGGTCTTGCCTCGCCCATCTACACCCACTTCACGTCACCTATTCGACGATATGCTGATCTGATGGTTCATCGTCAATTGGCTTCTGCGATTGGATACGAAGGCGAGGATGGACACGCTGTCATCGAGGGTGTCTGCACTCGCAACAAACTTGAAGACATCTGCCGTAACATCAACGTTCGTCATCGCAATGCGCAGTTCGCCGGACGCGCCAGTATTGAATACTACGTGGGCCAGGCTCTCAAAGCCCGCGGAGAGAAGATGGCCGCCGACGGTGTCGATGCGGGTATTGAGGAAGAAGGATATGTCATGCGCGTTTTCGAAAACGGTGTCGTCATATTTGTCCCTCGCTTTGGTATCGAAGGTGTCGTTCGCCTGGAAGATTTCGTCTTGCCAGGTGAATCTGGAGCACGCTCGGTTGCCGAGCGACGCGAGCTGGTGCCTCATCGGACTACGGACTTTGACAGCGAGGAATACACTCTTCGTGTTGAAGAAAAGGGCAGTTCTAACACGGGACAGGGGGTGACGGTCGAACTCTTCCAACGAGTTCGCGTCAATGTCAGCTCTGTCAAGGAAGAAGGCCGTGGCGCTGGCAAGAGAAGAGTCAGGATTTTGATCATCGAGGCATGAATCACAGCCCACGAACATGTAGCTTAGGGCAACGGGAGAAAAAAAAAATACTACTACGAAGCGAGTTCCATCCATTTTCCATGATCGAATATTGATTCATTACATGCTTCATGCTTTCCAATACACTGTACTCATGAGCCCTATGTAGTCAGGTCAATGTAACACATGTCTTCCAAGATTTTTTCTCGGGATTTCTCATCTGAGTTGCCGCTTCTACGAACTCAACTGGCCCATTGCGGAGGTCGGACGACTCTGCAAATACTATGCAAAGAATCCTCGAGCAGAAAAATTAAAGCTTATAGCAATAATAAGTACTTATGGATATAGGCAACTTTGAATATATACGACTTTCAAGGTCTACGTACTTCCAAGGCTCACAGATATAATTATCGATCACTTTGGACTCATCAAGACCTAAGCCATTGGAGCCTACAAACTCTTGGCAGACGCCCTGAGATCCGTTTGAACCGTGTCGATCTTCCCCTCACAACCCAGCCCCCATCGACCCTCGAATCAGAGTCCTGCACTTCCCTCCAAGTCGCACCAGTGGAGCCCTGAACTGTCGGCTGTAACCTGTACGATGCCGGAACTCCAACGGAGACCGCCAATCAGCCCATGCAGCGGGCCTAACATCAGTGCGCCTATTGTACTGGGCGTTTTCCCTATAAGTACGAGCCCTCCCTGGGGCACAAGACGGAAATAGGCCAGTCATGCGTGTCTCCTGGATCTCATTGTTACCCGCCGTGGCGGCGATTTCGGTACAGTCCTTTGAGGATCTACTCGCCCGTCAACTGCCCAACCCGGCAACGGGAGTGAAAACCTTCAGAACGGCGAATAATGTCACAATTCGGTATAAAGAGCCCGGGAAAGAAGGCGTGTGCGAGACGACGCCCGGCGTCAAGTCGTACTCGGGTTATGTCGACATTTCCCCAACTGAACATACCTTCTTCTGGTTCTTTGAGGCTCGACATGATCCTGAAAATGCACCCATCACGCTGTGGCTGAATGGAGGCCCGGGGAGTGATTCCCTGATTGGCTTGTTCGAGGAACTGGGGCCTTGCCGCGTGAACAAGAACAATGAAACCTATATCAACAAGCACTCTTGGAATGAGGTTTCGAATATGCTCTTCCTGTCACAGCCGTTAGGCGTTGGTGGGTACATTCCCGTTCTTGCGTCGGACCCGACTGATCAATGATAGGCTTCTCGTACGCCGAGAAGGGCGCTGGCAGTTTGAATCCAATTACGGGCTCCTTTGAAGACGGCGACGTGGCGGGTGTCGACGGCCGTTATCCGATCATCAACGCCACTGCCATCGATACGACGGAAGTGGCTGCCAAAGCGACCTGGGAAGTCCTGCAGGGATTCCTCGGTGGGCTGCCCAAGTTAGACTCGAAGATCAAGTCAAAGAGCTTCAACTTGTGGACTGAAAGCTACGGAGGGTGAGTATCTTCACCCTGAGCCGGTGAATATAGTACTAATTCGTTCTAGACACTATGGCCCTGCTGTAAGCCGATTGACCTGCCCAGGTGGTATATACATGGTACTAACCATAGCAGTTCTTCGACCACTTCTACCGAGAGAACCAGAAGATTGCCAATGGAACCCAGGAGGGCATCCAGCTTGACTTCAACACCCTGGGCATCATCAACGGCATCATCGACGAAGGAATCCAAGCTCCCCACTACCCCGAGTTTGCAGTCAACAACACCTATGGCATCAAGGCCGTGAGTGCAGAACACCTATCATTTGCAAGTGATATACTCACCACCCCCAGATCAACGACACAGTCTACAACTACATGAAGTTCGCCAACGAGATGCCTAACGGCTGCCAGGACCAAGTCTTGACCTGCAAATTGACAAACCGCACATCTCTATCCGACCATGCTCTCTGCACCGAAGCGACAAACATGTGTCGGGATAACGTCGGCACGTCTCATTCCTCCTATCAGAATTTTTTTTTTTTAAAAAAAAAGACACTAACAATCCCCAGAAAGCCCATACTACGCCTTCAGCGGCCGTGGCACCTACGACATCCGCCATCCGCGCAACGACCCAACCCCAGAACCCTACTACCAGAACTACCTCGCGAAAGACGAGGTACTCAACGCCCTCGGCGTCGACCTCAACTACACCCAATCCAACAACGAAGTCTACTTCGCCTTCCAGCAGACCGGCGACTTCGTCTGGCCCAACTTCCTCGAAGACCTGGAAGATATCCTCGCGCGACCGGTGCGCGTCGCCCTCATCTACGGTGACGCGGATTACATCTGTAACTGGTTTGGCGGAGAGGCAGTCTCCCTGGCCACGAAGTACAAGCACAGCAAGCAGTTCCGCGAAGCGGGATATGCGCCTTTCCTGGTCGATGGCATCGAGTACGGTGAGACGAGGGAGTATGGCAATTTCTCCTTTACGCGCGTCTACGAGGCCGGTCATGAGGTTCCGTACTATCAGCCCGAGGCTTCGTTGCAGTTGTTCAACCGGACGTTGTTTGGGTGGGAGTTACCTGAGGGCCAGAAGAAGCTGAAGGTGGATTTCGGCTCCGAGGGTCCTAGTGAGGCGACTCATACACAGTCTTCGGTGCCGTTGCCGACGGCTACGAAGGGTTGAAGGTTATAAAGATCGCGATCTGTGATATCATTTGGTATTTGGGGAATCTTGGAGGTTACGGATCCAGGGGTATTTGACCTATGAGTACATCGTACATACACGGCAGAGAGCCACAAATCATATACATTCAAAGAGAAAGAAGTTGACATTGAACATTGGGTAAGGTGCTCACGAGGGATCGCGAGTAGAATAACGACACGCCGCGTAAATGCAAGTCCCGCGAGGGCACGGGGATATAAGTTCTAAAACAGCCGTGGTGGTACAAGAAGGAGCTCAGGCCCTGGGGACTGACTCTTGAGATTCGTTCTCTTGAGATTCGTGGAGTGTCAGGGTCGGTCGGCGCTCTTCCGTTTGTTGGGGCTTTTCCATGTCACCCAGCTCATGGGTCGCACCCACAACATCGGCGGTGGTGTTATCCGAGAACCGCAGGTCGTCCTCGACGGCAGTGCTGTTTTTGATCTTGAAGAAGATGACAGGCGAGGCGACAAGCATGCTGCCCACGAGAATGCCCCAGCATGAGGCGAATTCGGTCATATAGGGGGTCTCCTGTGCATCCAAGCTTGAACTTGTGTTAGCTGTCAAGTCCAGGGAAAAGAAGGGAGAGTGGCTTACCTCCACATGCCGGCAGCACCGGCAGACTGGATGCCCTTGTAGAAACCGGCAAAATTGGCCAACTTGCGGCTGTTGTTGGAGAGAGATCCCATGTACCAATAGGTGCAGGTCTGGAAGGCGGCATCATAGAATCCATAGAACATGTACAAGAACATCGGTCCAATATAGCTGCTGTCGGAGAAGTCGGTGCCAATGTCCCCGCTCTCCCGGGTGTACCGCTTCTGGAAAGCATAACCACCGCCCCAGATCGCCATGGTGACGGCGAGGAGAATGAGAAAGTTAATCTTAGCGCGCCAGGGACGAGACAGGCCCTTCATATCAAGGAGCTGACCGAACACAAACGCTCCCACCATCTGCATCAACCAGTACAAGAGACTGTTGAGGGCTCGGGTGCGCACGTTGAAGTAGGCCAGGTTGACGGCGTTGAAGTGATATCCGTAGAACCAATTGCTGGCGAGGAACATGGGGAACAGGAGAACGATGTAGGAGTCCTTCAGTAGGGTTTCCCACAAGCCGAGGAACTCTGATTTCCAGGTCGGGTTCTTGATCACGATGATGCGTGAGCCGTCCCTGCGTTTGACATGCTTGCAGTCCGCAATGCACCAACAAAGGACGAATCCGATTGCCATGAGAACCAGGAACGCGATGTAGGTGCCATTGTTGACTCTCCCGGCGTTGGAGTGCATATTTTGACCGAGCGGGATCTGCTGAGGTTAGACTGTGGTCGAGGATGGTTGCGGCATCTACATACCAAGCTGCCAATCACACCACCAAGGTTAAAAATGACCCAGAAGACGGCAATATACTTGCCCTTCTCATGCTCATGGGGATAACTCAGCATGACCGCGCCCTGTGCACACCACAGCAGACCCGCACATACTCCGAGGAAGGCTCCGGCAAAGATGAGGAAGCCTGCATTCTCATTGATATTGTAAGACAGAAGGGCGGCCACGTAGAGGAAATAGCCCAATCCTCCGAGGGAGAGAGTCAATCGGAGACCAATCCGGTTGGCAATGGAGCCGGCAAAGAAGCCGACCACGGCGAAGGTGCTATACAGCGCTGTGTTGGCGTTGTTCACGTCGTGGGCGTTGACCTGGCCTCCGCCGCCGAGTCCGCTCACGGCATTGAACATGCCGGGGCACAGGAAACAGACAAAAGAAACCAGGTACAACTGCACCTCGGGGGAGGCAAAATAAGGGGCCTCCCAGTTGCCCAGCTTGAACAAGGGCTTGTACATCCATGCTGGACCTATCACGGCTTGATCAACTCCGGACTCGGGGTCTGACGACGATGCGGCATCGTGGTCTTTGGCCATTTCCAATTGTCTCTGCTCTTGCTTCTCCTCTGCAGTCGCCATTGGAGTGAAAGAGGAACACCGATCTACAGGGGCGTACAGTGTATTAAGGAATAACAATTGGACCAAGGAGGTGGAATGTTGCCACGAGGGAATATGCCGTGAGGAATGTAGGTGCAAACCTGTTTAAAAAGAAGAAAAAAAAAACAAAGAATCCTGTCGATTAAAAGGAGATAACAGAATCTGCACGATGAAGTCGATGACTTTTTTTTAAAAGGCTAGCTCCAGTAGCCGAGCCTTCTTATCAGGGACCCATAATTGTGTGAATGCGACGTGGGAAATCCACGGGGTTGCGGGGGAGCGCAAGATGGAGAACTCTGGAGAGGGTGGGCGAACCAAGAGGGAGGAAGTGGAGGAGATGATGAAGAGAAGGAATAATGAGCCCGTCGTGAACCCACCGGACCACGAGAAAGACAGCAGAGACGCAAATGGCAGAGTTGCATCGACCCGCTTGCGGAGTGTTGCATGCGGGGGTAATCTTACCGTATGGCATACGGTATAACGGATACGGCTGTATACCACGGCATCCCGAATGTGACATGCAGACCCTCGCGTTACATACTCCGCGGCGTTTATCTACGGCGATGCCCCTCTCTGTTTGATCTCGGAATCTTCAGGGAAACTTGTCATCATCTTGCAGATATGCCGGGAAAAACAGCGGCCACGCCGCGCATCACCAAATTCACCAACTGTCGACTGGTGCGCGGCTCCAGTCTCATCGAGCAAGACCTCTGGATTGACTCGCTCACGGGCAAGATCCTCAAAGATCAGGAGGCATTCTATGAATTGCATTTGTCTCCCGATGAGATCATCGATCTGGGTGGCCGTATCATCGCCCCGGGAATGATTGATGTCCAACTGAACGGCGCTCACGGCTTCGACTTCTCAGTACCCGCCGAATCCAAGGAGGAATATGATGAGGGTCTCCGCATGGTGAACAAAGGGCTGGCTCGGACCGGTGTGACCTCATACCTCCCCACAGTCGTCAGCTCCACGGCCGAAGTATACCACAAGGTGAACAGCACGGGTCGGGGACGCACCATACTTTGACTAACACCAGAGCCCAGGTCCTTCCCTCCCTCGGCCCAACAGCCAAAGTGCACCAGCCTGAAGATGGCGCCGAGTCTCTCGGTGCCCATGCCGAAGGTCCCTTCATCAGCCCAGGCCGCAACGGTATCCACAAGTCCGAAGTCCTGCTCGCTGCAGAGACCTTCGCCGACATCCTCGCATGCTATGGCGCCGACAACGTCAACCCCAACCCCATCAAGATGATCACCGCTGCCCCCGAGGTCGGCAATATGATGGCTCAGATCCCTGAGATCGCCAAGCGCGGCATCATCTACTCCATCGGCCATTCCGATGCAACCTACGAGCAGGCCGTCACAGCCACCCACCAAGGCGCCCGCATGATCACCCACCTGTTCAACGCCATGCGACCCTTTTACCACCGCAACCCCGGTATTTTCGGTCTGCTCGGCCAGAGTGAGCGCCGGAGACCCTTCTACGGAGTCATCGCAGACGGCATTCACCTGCACCCTACTAGCATCAAGATCGCCTACAACGCCCACCCGGAAGGTCTGGTCCTGGTCACCGATGCCATGCGTCTCTGTGGTCTGCCAGACGGGGTCTATGACTGGACGAACGGAGAGAGAATCGTCAAGACGGGTGCGCGATTGACGTTGGAGGGATCAGATAAGATCGCCGGGTCGTCGGCCACGCTGATCGAGTGCGTGAACAACTTCCGGCGCTGGTCGGGGGCTTCCACCGCGGCGGCGATCAATGCGGTCACTGCAGTGCCGGCGAGATTGCTGGGCCTGGAGGGTGTCAAGGGCTCACTGGAGAGCGGGGCGGATGCCGATTTGGTCATTCTGGGCGAGTGCGAGGATCCCTTCTCGGGTCCTACCTTGACGGTGGATCAGGTGTGGAAGTTTGGTGCTAAGATCCATGATACCGACAAGATCGTTTGAGCTGTGCTATCTGTTTGCGCTTTTCCTTTTCCATATTGATTGTTTTTTTTTTTTTTTTTTTTTTTTTTCTTGATTGTTTGTTTCTTGTTTTTTCCTTCTTCCAGGATCTATCGGGGCATGTAGTATCGCTTTTTCAATACTGGGTACAGGCGTTGGTTTGCATCAAGCATAGAATGCAATTACCATTTGAGCTTCTTGTTTTATTTCAAATTGATCTTCTATCAGTTTCCCGAATCAATAATCTACAGATGTCCAATGATGTAGATTTGTGATCCCAGTCGCGCACCTGGGCAGACGGAGAGCGGGCGTCAATTGCCCGCATGCGGGGATCGTCGCTCGACTCCGACGGAGCTCTGCGCCGCTCGCTTATATGCTAAAATGAACAACAACGCAAAAAAAGAAAAGATCAAAAACGAATTTTATGGGCATGTCAGATCTTTGGCGCGTAAAGAGTCCGGGGACTACAGGCGGGGCTGGTTGCGAGCCCAGCCAGCCTCACCGGCAATCAGCTCGGCGGCACGTTCACCAATGGTCAGCACCGTCAGCATGGGGTTGACAGTGGGCATGTCAGGGAAGACACCGGCATCGGCGATGCGGACACCCTTGAGACCGCGGATCTTCAGGGTAGGGTCGACCACGGCCATGGGGTCAGTGCGCACATCACCCATCTTGGTGGTACCAGCGGGGTGGTACACAGTGTGGGCGACACGGCGGCCGTACTCGGACAGCTCCTCGTCGGTCTGGATCTTGGGGCCGGGGGCGACCTCGCGCTTGATCCATTCCTTGAAAGGAGACTCCTTGGCGATCTCACGGGCAGCCTTGAGGCCGGCCACGATGGTGGCGGCGTCGTAGCCCTCGGGGTCGGTGAAGTAGCGGAAGTCGAGGGAAGGCTTCACGGAGGGGTCGGCGGAGGTCAGGAAGAGACGACCACGGGAGCGGGGGCGGGGAATGTTAGGGGTCATGCAGAAGGCGTTGGTGATCTCGTCATAGCCAAGACGGGTGGTGTTGAGGGTGAAGGGAATCTGGTAGCAGTGCATCATCACATCGGCGATCTTGCCGTCGAAGCCAGCCGCGTTGGGCAGCTCACGGCGGAGGAAGATACCGGCGTCAGAATCCATGGTGGTCTGGTTCTGGGGGACGGGCTGGTTGAGCTCCCACATAATGATACTCTCAGGGTGGTCGAGGAGGTTCTCACCGACACCGGGAAGGTCTTTGACCACGGGAATACCTAGAGCAGACAGCTGCTCGCGGGGACCGAGACCAGAGAGCATCATGAGACGGGGAGTGTCAACAGCTCCGGCACACAGGACGGTTTCCTTCTTGTGACGGAGAGTGAGCTTCTCGCCAGATTGCAGGGTGACGTTGACACCGGTGACGCTGTCACCCTCCACGTTGACCTTGGAAACCCAAGCGTTGGTGAGGATGGTCAAGTTAGGACGCTTCTCGTCACCACGGAGGATGGGGTGAATGTAAGCAACGGAGGCACTGCTGCGGCGGCCATCGTCGGGGTTGTAGGAGACGTTGAAGAATCCCACACCTTGGGTCAGCGCACCAGTGTTGCGGATATCATCATTGAAGTTCTCAATGACGGGGATGTCCATGGCACTGGAGCAGGCCTGAATCCAGTCCTTGCAGAGCTGGTTGCGGTGGCGGGCATGCACCGGCTGCACGGTGTTGCGCAGATTATCGATGATGCGAGTGAAGGTCTCAAAGTCCCAACCCTTGCAGCCCTTGGACACCCAGTTGCGGCAATCATACTCGAACGGACGGAATGAGATGAGAGTGTTGTGGCTGGAGCAACCACCCAGCACCTTGGCGCGGGAGTGGCGGATATGGCTGTTACCTGCGGGGAAGAGTCAGCAACCCATTCTATATTACGAGCTTTGCCCGCTTTACAAGCTGGAAGCTCCACTGAAGCTCAATTGGAGATTGACTTACCCATAGGTTGCTCGGTGGTGCCGTAGTCATAGTCCAGCTCACCACCCAGGAGGTTGAGCCACTCCTTGAGGTTGAGGACCCGGTCATCCTGGAAGTCACTGGGACCACCCTCAATGACCAGAGTGCGCTTGTTGGGGAGATACTCGGCCAGACGAGCAGCGATCACGCAGCCGGCGGTGCCACCACCGACGACAATGTAATCGTAGCTGTTCACATCGGTCGCGGGGAGTTCGTTGGTGGTAGCCATGTTGAATGAGATGGATAATCCGAGATGAGGCAGGCAAGAAACTTTATAAGGAAAGAAAAGATGGGAGTGATTGGGTGGGCTGATCAACGTATTGATTCTCCAAATTTTCTTTTTTTTTCCCTCTTTTCTTTTTGCCGTTAGGCTCGGCGAACGCTGAGACTTCTGAGTGGTGGCGATCTTTGTAGGGTGGAGAGGCCCACCCCCGATGCGCCTTGAGGGATGCGGCCACCGACTTTCTTGTTATCGCGGGACGAGTGTTACATATCTCGTATCTTCTCCGTGTTCTGAAACACTAATTGTCTCAAAGAGTATCTCTGATCCAGGAGAGAGAGAGAGGAAATCGAGTCCAGAGGATAAGGTCGGGATCCGCAAACCCTAAGAGGCTGGAGAATAGAGTTGCCCGCATCTGTTAGTCGGCATGAGGCGTTGTGTACTGAGTACTTGGCTGTTACGTACTGGTTATTAGCCACGGCGCAGTACCCAGTACCTGCGGAAACAAAAGAAGAAAAAATCCACTCGGCGCTAAATTGTTAGTCCGACTCGACGTCACGGTCCAGGGCGGTGAGGCATCTTTTTTGCAGACCGAGGCCGAGATCAATATATCTGGAATCTGATGACCCTCCTCCGTACATACTCCATCACACATCATGTCTCTCTCTTTCCCTCCTCGCCAGCTCTACTATAATGGTCAAGTCCAGGCCGCCACCTCCGGCAAGACTTTCCAAACCATCAACCCCGCCACCGCTGCCCCGCTGGCCGAGATCCAAGTCGCCTCGAACAGCGATGTCGATGCCGCGATCACCGCAGCGGACCGGGCATTCCCCTCCTGGGCGCAAACCCCTTTGATTGTCCGAGCTCGTATTCTTCACAGGGCTGCAGCCCTCTTGCGCGAGCGCAATGACGAAATCGCCCGCGTCGAGACATTGGACTCCGGCAAGGCGTACACAGAGACAAGCACAGTCGACGTGGTGACCGGCGCTGATGTGCTGGAGTACTATGCCAACTTTATTGGTGGTGGTGGTCTCAATGGTGAAACCACTCACCTCCGCGAAGACGCCTGGGTGTATACCAAGAAGTCTCCTCTGGGGGTGTGTGCCGGTATTGGTGCTTGGAACTACCCCATCCAGATGTGAGTTTCCAATCCTTTCTTTCCTGTATACGTTTTTGGGGTTATTTTAGACTGACCGCAATAGTGCCCTTTGGAAATCGGCTGCTTGTTTGGCCGCGGGTAACACAATGGTCTACAAGCCCAGTGAATTCACACCCCTCCACGGTCAAACTCTCGCCCAAATCTACACCGAGGCCGGTCTGCCCGACGGTGTCTTCAACGTAATCAATGGTGCCGGTGACGTCGGCGCCTACTTGACCGGTCACCCTTCTATTGCCAAGGTTTCTTTCACCGGACAAGTCTCCACTGGCCAGAAGGTGGCGGGCTCCGCTGCTGGTAACATGAAGTACGTGACGATGGAGCTTGGCGGTAAGAGCCCCTTGATCGTCTGCCCCGACGCGGAGCTCGAGAGTGCCGTCAACGGTGCCATGATGGCCAACTTCTACAGCACTGGCCAGGTCTGCACCAATGGCACACGGGTCTTCGTGCCCCGCGCCATGAAGGTCGCATTTGAGAAGAGTCTGCTTGAGAAGATTCCATACGTGCGGGCAGGCCCGCTCTTCGATGAGCAGACCAACTTTGGTCCCTTGAGCTCCAAGGCCCACTATGAGAAGGTGCTCTCTTACATTCAACACGGTATTGAGAGTGACCGCGCCACGCTGCTTTGTGGTGGTGTTGAGAAGCCCTCTGTCCCCGCGGATCTGCAGGCCGGTTTCTGGGTCAAGCCCACTATTTTCACCGACTGCACCGACTCCATGCGCATTGTCAAGGAGGAGATCTTCGGCCCCGTTATGTCCATCCTGTACTACGACACCATTGAAGAGGCCGTGCAGCGTGCTAACACCACCGAACTCGGCCTCGCTGCGGGTGTCTTCACCAAGGATCTCAACCAGGCTCACCGCATCATCGATCAGCTCCAGGCCGGTATCACCTGGGTGAACACATGGGGCGAGAGCCCTGCAGAGATGGCTGTCGGTGGCTGGAAGAAGAGCGGTCTGGGTGTGGAGAATGGCCGTCGCGGTATCGAGGCTTGGCTGCAGAACAAGAGCACTCTGGTTGACATGAGCGGCTCTGTGCCCTCGGTCTTTGCCAAGCTATGAATAATGTTCCTGGATAAGATATGCATGTCCCCAAAATTGACCCAAGTGTATAAATCGTCATTGTTTGGCATCTGGATTTGATCTATATAGATGGTTTGCAATTGTAAATACACTCCAGACAGGAGAAAAAAGATTTGACTTTTTACTTTTGTAGAAAAGAGAAATTATGCTAAATTCTTCGATGGCTACAGTCTTGATAATGTTACAAACTCCTTAAGAAAAGCTTCAAATCGAAAGATGATCCATCTATTGGCCAGATCGAAAGCGAAACGCCCAAACCCCATGAATCGAAGCCATGATAGAGAGGAAAAAAGATAGACCATGCAGATGTCCCTCGCAATAGAACCCTTCCCGCAAATTCAAATTGAAAAGAAAACCGAGACCATACAGCCAGCTAAAGGGCAGTCATCCGGGTACCCATACGGTCAAAGATAAGATCGCTCTTCAGAGTTCCATCAAGACCTCCAATCGCCGAGTCGACCAGGCGTGATGACATGCTGTCAGGCGTGAGCTCATCATCCTCCATGGCATGGTGTAATTCGGTATTGATGCGCAGATCCTTAGGGACTTTCTCGGGAGTCCGATCGGGAGTCTCCTGCTGGGCTGTCCGGGGAGTCTTAGGCATGGGGCCCGGAACATAAGTTCGGGGTCGGTAGACCAGAGCGGGGCCCTGGGTACGGGCATCGGTTCCAGCCTGCTCGATGGACTCGAAGTACCGGACGGTCTTCACCTTGAGTTCGAGAGTAGCGTCCCGATCACACACGACGAGGGGGTGTTGGTGTAGCTGCAGCGCGGAGAGAGTCCACATGTGGTTCACGCCCTCTTCGAGGCCCTTTTGCACGGCGATCGCCTTGTGGGCGCCGGTAGCGACGATAACCACCTCCCGAGACTCCATGATGGTCTTGATGCCGACGGTCATCGCCATGCGGGGCACTTTGTCCACATCGTTGCCGAAGAAGCGGCTGTTGGCCAAGATGGTGTCGTAGGCCAGGGTCTTGACGCGAGTGCGGCTGTTGAGCGAGGAACCCGGCTCGTTGAATGCGATGTGTCCATCTGGGCCTACGCCGCCGAGGAAGAGCTCAATTCCACCGTACCGGGCGATGCGCGCTTCAAATGCGGCGCATTCGGCGGTCAGGTCGGTGGCTTCTCCGTTGAGGATGTTGATGTTCTGTGGGGGGATGTCCACGTGCGAGAAGAAGTGCTTGTACATGAAGCTATGGTATGACTCGGGGTGGTCGCGAGGGAGACCCACGTATTCATCCTGAGTTGGCTTAGTGGGTGTTGTCGCTGTCAAAGTCGGTGGACTTACCATGTTGAAGGTCACAACATTCTTGAAGGAGATCTCGCCCGCGCGGTGACGCTGCACGAGGATCTTGTAGATAAATTCCGGGCTGCTTCCAGTAGGCAGACCAAGAACGAACGGCTGCTCTGGTGTCGGCTTGAACGCCTGAATGCGGCCTGGAGGGGGTTAGTGATGTCGACTCTCTCGCACATCCACACTTACTGATGATGTAGTCTGCGATATACACAGACGCCGAGCGAGGGTCCTCTCTGATGATGACACGCCTGGGAGGTATTAGCAATGATTCAAGGTAGGCTGCAGTATGCACCCTGCACTCTGCAGTCCCACATATATCACCCACATAGTTACGTCAGTGTTTTCAGTTGGAAGACAAAAACTCGGGGGAGAGAGAGAGTGTGTGTGTGTGTGTGAGCGAAGAAGTGAAGAAGTGAAGATGTTAAGGCGAAGATATCGATGGGTTACAATGGTACTACAGTGCCAAAACGATCTCCCACGTCGCATGGGTCTATGGATCGAAGTGCCATGGGTGGAGATGACCCGGATTCCAAAACAAGATAGAGAACAATGGCCAGTGGCCAGCTCGCAGTGGCCAACAGCAGCTTACAATGGTCAACAATGACCAACAACGGCCGAGCAATGACGAGGAGATGAAGAGGTTCCATTTGGGTGTACAACGTTGGAGGAGTTGCATCCGACGCTGCAACCCTGGCGTCGTACCCGTTGATACGGGTATGGTAATACCGTACGCACGTGACATTTCGAGAACACCCGGACTCGGGACTACCTACGGAGTAGATGGAGATGTCTTCGAGGTCTACCAACCAAATACAGGAATCCTCTGTACATAGTACCTGTGCCTGAATATTCATCATCATACTATACACCTAGATACACGGTAGACCGGTTGATCCATAGCCCTGGAGTTGACAGATGGACGTCGCTCACGTGACACCCGTTTAAGCGGGGGCCTATCTTATCGTCTTCCCCGACATTTGCGGCTGAGGCTCGGCCTTTTGACTCCTGCAACGTCGTCACCTGACAAGATTCAGTCTCCGTTTCCATCCTCCACCCGTGTACTCCGACCTTAGGGCTGCACGCATTCCTCTGGGGCCATGGCCCGGAAAGAGGACATGCTGCCCCCAGGCTGGGATGATCTAGATAGGTATGTTGATCGGTGGGACCCGTTTTCCATTTTGGGAACGCCGCGCTGACGGCGCATAGGCAGATGGGTCAGCTCTTTATGATGGGCTTCGATGGCACGGAGGTCAATCCCCAGATCCGATCGTTGATCGAGAACTATCATCTGGGCGCGGTCTTGCTCTCCGCCAAGAATCTGAAATGTATTGGAATTCGCGCCACGCGCACCGCTCAAGATACCCGTGACTGACTCCCTACAGCTGCCGAGGAGGCCACAAGACTGGTTTTAGAACTACAAACCATTGCGCGCGATGCCGGTCATCCAGTTCCGCTGCTGATCGCATTGGACCAGGAAAATGGCGGCGTCAACAGTCTATATGATGATATTTATATTCGACAATTCCCCAGTGCCATGGGAATCGCAGCGACGGGCTCCAAGAGCCTGGCGCATGAAGTCGCTGTGGCGACTGCGCAGGAGCTCAAGGCGGTGGGCGTCAATTGGATCCTCGGGCCCGTCCTCGATGTCTTGACGAATGTGCGGAACCAGCCCTTGGGCGTGCGAACCTTCGGGGATGACCCTCAGGAGACCTCCAAATATGGAGTGCAGCTCATGAGGGGCTTCCAGGAGGCAGGACTGGTGACCTGTGGGAAACACTTCCCATCCTATGGTAACTTGGAGTTCCTCGGTTCACAGACGGACGTCCCGATCATTACAGAGTCGCTGGAGCAACTCAGCCTCAGCGCCCTCGTGCCATTTCGCAACGCGATCGCCCAGGGTCTAGACGCGATGATGGTGGGCGGCGTGTCATTATCATCGGCCGGGATGAACGTGATGCACGCCTGTCTGAGTGACCAGATCGTGGATGAACTCCTCAGGAAGGATTTCCAGTTTCAAGGCGTAGTAGTATCGGAATGCTTGGACATGGAAGCCCTGACCCATAATATTGGCGTTGGAGGTGGGACTGTGATGGCGAAGAACGCCGGCTGTGATGTTCTCCTCCTGTGTCGGTCATTCCCTGTCCAGCAGGAAGCCATTAATGGCTTGAAGCTGGGAGTGGAAAATGGTATAATTGGTCGACAGCGCATTGAACAATCGCTGCGTCGGGTGCTGGCTTTAAAGACGCGATGTACCTCGTGGGAACAAGCATTGAATCCTCCAGGGCTCTCTTCGCTTACACAAATGCAACCCTCGCATACTCACCTTTCCACCCGAGCTTACAACTCTTCCATCACGGTCATGCGAGATAAGAACAACCTGCTCCCCTTGTCCAATGTCATCAATGCAGACGAGGAACTTTTGCTTCTTACTCCACTGGTCAAACCCCTACCAACCTCGGCAACCTCTCATTATGTCTCGGAGTCTACCCATGGACCATTTGACGCTTTGTCATCAGACCGAGCCTCGTCCGTGCTCCACGGAGAGGGTGTCTTCAAAGAGTTGGGACGTTCACTTTCGCGGCAAAGAAATGGCCGCGTGTTGCACACCTCCTATACTTCTAACGGCGTGCGGCCCATCCACGAGGACCTCATCCAGAGAGCGAGTGCTGTCGTTATAGTCACGGCAGATGCCAACCGCAACATGTACCAGCAAGGATTCTCGAAACATATCTCGATGATCTGCCGGGCACAGGTCACCGCGTCTGGCGAGCGCCGCGAACGGCCAGTGATCGTGGTGGCAGTGAGCTCGCCGTATGATTTCGCCGTGGATTCCTCTATAGGTACCTATATATGCACGTATGACTTCACAGAAACAGCTCTCCAAGCCTTGGTCAAGGTCCTCTATGGCGACCTTACCCCGTCAGCCGCGCTCCCCGGATCCATCGGCCGCACCCAGAAACTTCACCAATCCCGTCAACACTGGCTGGTCGAGAATTGGAACGAAGAGCGCGACTCGTTCGCTCTGGATGTCCTCCTCGATACTATCCGAACGGATTGTACACCAGGCCAACGGTCTGAACTCCTTGGCGCCACGTCTCACGGCTTTCTCCTTCGGAGGGAGGATGTCGAAGAAGCCCATTTCGTCGTCCGTAACAGCAGCACGCATGCCCTCTACGGATTCTGTGCCACCTACTTCTTCCGCTCCACGGGGACAGGCGTCCTTGGCTGTCTGGTCGTCGACCCCAGTCGCCGAAAGCTCTCCATCGGTCATTCCCTTCACAGCCGCGCCATTCGTACCCTGCTCCAGCGCCCCGGGATGCGCCGCTTCCAACTCGGTTCTCGACTTCCCGGGATCTACCTCGGCATTCCGACCGCCAGCCCCGTCGACCGCAAACGTCTCCGTCAATGGTTCGCCAATATGGGCTGGAACACGGCGCTCTCCCGACCCGTGTGCAGCGCCATTCTTCGCGGCCTCTCTACCTGGGTGCCCCCGGACGGGCTGACGGCCACCCTGCAGAACGCGGATGTCCACTACGATCTCGTCTACGGGTGGGATTTTGCCCACGCCATCCTGGATCACGTGAAGACGTATGGACGCCAAGGCGTGGTGGAAATTTATCGGATGGCGCTCGGAGGCGCGCCAAATTGCGGCATTATCCGGGCCAAGCGGCCGTCCGACGGAGCCATCTTGGGCAGTGTTGTGATCTACAACGAGCGATCCGCTTTGGCGGATCATATGCCCGTGCTGCGCGCTACGCAAGCTTCGGCCGGGGGAGTTTCCTCGCCGGTCGTCTCCCCCTGTGGGGAAGAGTGTTCGACGGTCCTGCAGGGGTTGGTGCTGCTGGCGATTAAGCAAATTCGCAAGTTGAGCGCCGATGCCGTGGTGATGGATTGTGTAAGGTCCCCCTTCTGCCCCTCTGGTTCTTGACTGACTGGTGTAGGTTGACGACGATGGCAATTTTGATCATCTTTCGACGATGGGATTTACGATGCTGCACAAGTTCGAGGAGGTGAACTGTGATGCGGCGACATGGACGATGATGCATACATCGTAGAGCTTTTTGTTTTTTGTTTTTTGTTTCTATGATATCCATTACGCATTGGGTCTGGGCTATTATGCATAGGAATTTGATACGATCTACCGGGACTCGGGGTCTGCGCAACTACCGAACAGGCATCAGGATTCCGAGCTCCACTGTACCTAGGTAGTTTGCTTCGTATCAGTACCCGTGGAGTACAGTACCTATGTATATATGACTAGACTACCCTCGTATACACTCTCATACCTACATATCCATAGATGTGTATCTACCTACCTATGTAGGTATATATATATATCTACATATGGATATCATGGATACGTAAGTCATCGGATACCCCGGCCTAGGTAGGTACCTACAGTAGAGCAAACTGTGCAAACTGTGCAAACTGTTCAAACATCGGCCCTCGGGTCGAACTTTGATCCGGGCATCTGTGATTGGTCCGTTGTCTGTTTGCGTTAAATGCCTCAGTCGCACGGAGTACAGACTTTCCTCTGGGCCTTTCACGTTCTTTTCCCCGGGCAGAGATACAGACATCCTCATCCTGAGGGAGTCCCAGATCGACGAGGCCTGCCCGCGCTGGTACCAGCGCTGAAGAAGCCAGGGGTATAACGCCATGACCCTCGGGTGGATCAGCGTGGGTCAGCACCCAGACGGGCTTCGCGCCGGATAGAGCAAGCGAACGGTGAAGGTTGGAAGATCATCTCGGGATGATCGAATCGGGCAAATGCACAGACCCAATGTCCCACATGCGAAAACGAAGCTTGACTTACGATCTCGAGTTGGACACTCGTCTGACATTTGTATCTCCTTCCAGAACGGTGGACGAGAAAGCAGATCGACGGACATCGCCGGGCCAAGCACGAGGCGCCTATTCCATGCATGCTTATTGCATGATTCGCCCTACATGTGGGGGGGGGGGGGGGGGGGGGGCAGGGTCCAGGAATACGGGGTCTTGCCACTGTCTCTACAAGTCCTTATCCTCGGACGATATGAAGAGACCAAAGTACTAATAGTATAGTTAGTACTCACAGTATGTGCATTTATATGAATAGATTAAGTGGCGTTAGGAGGGTTGACCCGACTGCCATTACCGGGTTAGGCAGGTGGGCACAAAGTCAAATCCAATTCATTTCGTTTGATTTCAGCTTGTTGAGATATATGCAGAGGGGTTTCGTTTAGTCGTTGTCCTGATTCTTGGAAGATCTTCAGGGCTGCCGAGAGCCGAGTGTCTCGTAGAGTCTCGAAGTAGTAGAAGTGCGAAGTGCGAGTACTCCAGATGAGTCAGCGCTGCGTTCGTTCTCCGCAAAAACCGCGGCTCCACTATTCCCCGAATCCGTTGATCGTTTTGGGTGCAGAAAGTCGAGATTCCTCTCTCCGGCTCCGTCTTTTCTTTGCGATCTCAGATGCTCTTCCTAGATCGTGCCTTGGTCCTTGGCACCTTTTCTCTCTCTCACTCTCATTCTCTCTCTCTTCCTCTCTCTCTCTCTCCCTCTCTTCCTCTCTTCCTCTCTTCCTCTCTTCCTCTCTTCCTCTCTCTTCCTCTCTCTTCCTCGCCCTCTCTAGCGGGCACTCTCCCTCTCCCTCTTTCCTCTCCCCCCCTCTACCTCTCTGACTCTCCTCTATCCCATTCATCCCTTTGAGAGTCCCTCTGGAGTTTATTCCCCGCACCGTGTCCCCGCGCATCGTATAGGTCCTCGCGATGGAGGGCTTTGATACGATGGCGGTACCGCCGTATCTGGCTAGCCCGTTATCATTGGGGAACTTACAGGGTGCGGACTATTTAAACGCGATGTCCAGTCTGGACATGCCGGACCATCGGTCCAACTTCGACACGGAGACATTTGTGAGGTGGGTAAACATCAAGTGGGACGAGAGGGGTGGATCATCGACTCCGCTCCATAGACTGGGACTCGGGGAAAGAACCTTGCTAACGGAGAACCAGCGATGACCTCGCATTCGCCCCTCCCGGTCTGTCGCATCAACTACGGCCCTTTCCTTCAGTGTACGATGACCCTTTCAACGAGATGGTGGCACCCTTTGAAGCCGCGCCTCAGGAACAACCCCAGGACTCGTCAATCGACCACAACAACAAATTGCTGAGTTTCTCAATGCCCGTATATCACTATACGCTTCTCGACTACTCCGTGCGCCGGGCCTCGCTATCGGTGTCGGCGCAGTTACATGGAATGTTCTTTCTGGCCGAATCACCCTATACAACATCCCCGTCGGAAAACGCCCCGCCGCAGCAAGGCGCCGAGTTGACGTGCTACCGTCGCAATCTGTTTCAGATCACCGGGTCAGTTACCTTGCCGCGCGGGCTGCGCTACATTATGACCGACCAGGGCCGTATCCCGATCCTCGCCCAGGAACTTACCGTGTCAGCGACTGAATCAGTGGAGGGTAACTCGGTCAAGATTATCTCAGTGCCTTGGAAGACCCCCTCGGCCGCCGCCGCCAACTCGGGCATTGGGCCCGAGGAGAACAACCCGGGTACCGGCGCCAAGATTGAGAAGGAACCGCCCCCGATTCCCCTCGACATCATGGCCGGTCAAGATTTGGACTCCGACTATGCGACGTTCCCGATTGCCTGGAAACGCCTGCAGTTCCGAGTCGCGACGGCCAACAATGGCCGCCGCAAGGAACTCCAGCAGCATTTCGTCGTTCGGCTCAAGGTGGTGGCCACCTTGTCCACCGGGGCGAAGATCCCCATCTCGGAGGTCCAGTCGGGTCCCGTTATTGTCCGTGGCCGCAGCCCACGCAACTTCCAGTCCCGCAAGGATCTACCTCTCAGCGGCAGTGCCGCTGCCTCCCGAAAGAATGCCCAAGCCAGCTCGGCCAGCGCCCTGAATCGCACACCCACCAGCGAGTCCATCGGCCGTCGCGCCAGTGTGACCCCGGCCAAAGCGAAGCCAGCCGCGCAAAGTAGCTCTCCGGAGACCGCCTCAGTTCCCCCGTCCAATATGATGCAGACTCAAGCGACCCCGGATTGGACGCCCATCCCCCAATCGACCTCAAACAACGTCATATCCCATTCCCAGTCCATGTTCCCTCACTCGAGCCCGGAGCAACTTTCCCAAGCAACCGACTCCCAACGGCGCGTGAGTTCCACTGCCGCTGCGCCAATCAATTTGTCCCTGCTAGATGAGGAAGACGGCGGAAATGCCCTCCATTTCGACCAGAAGATGGTCTCCCCCTTTACCGCTGAGCTGCCACAGCAGCGAACCCTCGGCCTCGACCAACCCGCGCCCCCCTCCAAGATGCGCAAGCTGTCTCATGCCGTTTCCCAGACACCATCACGGAGCGTGGCTTCCTCCATGCCACTCTTGGAAACTGCCAATATTCCCCAGCCTTACGCCTCAGGGCTCCCCTTCTCCAACGAAAGTACAGATCTACTCTACGAGTATTTCCCTCTGGGCCTGGATGACTGGCAAGCCCCCGTGGACGCGGTCTATCGCCCGCATGTGGTGCATCACACTAATACGCCAGAGATGAAATTTGTGGCCTCGCGGGGTCGCAGCAAACGGTACTTTGCTGCTGAAGATGTGTTTTAATCTACCGGATTCGTGGTGCAAGGTGGCGTTGGTCCTTTTTACTTCTCGCATCTGCATGGCTCTCCACTGGGATCGGGTGTTTCATTGTCTTTTCTTTCTTTTCTTTCTCTCTTTTCCTACTCTAACTCTTGACTTGTGTGTCTGGCACAGAAATCATCTCTGCAGTGCTGGATATTTGGATTTAGGGGGCATATACGATTCAACAGTTACGGGGCGAAAATTTGGCGAACGTGTATGGTGTTTGGATTTGATATCCCTGGAATTTGGCTATTGGGCTCTTTTTATTTTTATTGGTTATATCCCATCTGTTATGATATCACGCCATTCGAACTCTTGGATCAGTCTATTTTTTTCCCCTATGTTTGCGGAAGTAGAAGTATACGAATGCGGTCTTACAGATAGCCGAAACCGTCACCCCCGATGCTCTCCAAATCCCCCTTGATCTCCCACTCCGTCGCACCCACCCGACCCGCAATTTCCGCCTGCCGCTGCTTGCCCATGTTCAGCCATAGACGCAAGAGGTTCCCATCGACCATGCCCCGGCCCGCGGCGCCGTCGCTCTCGACGGCCCGGAACGCCCGCGCATTGAGCCCAGCAGGGTGGTCGACTGTATTGACGAGCTGCGACTGTAAGGCCGACAGCCGACGGTAGGATTCTTCTGCGACTGATGTCACGAGTGCCAAAGATCCATTGTGGGAGGCCACAAGGACCTGGTGCTTGGTGTGCGTCTCATCTACATCCATTGCCTCTTCTGACGAGTCTGGGATTTCTGAAGAAACCGCCGTCCGTGGGAGGAGCATCACCGAAGAGGCGAAATTGCCCGTGTAGAACTTACTCCTGCTGAGCAGGCGGTCACCATTAGAGGATTTGGGATCTTCAGGGTCGTACTGCAAAACATGCAGGTTGCAGTCGCTGTCCGCGACTAGCATGTAGAGCTTGCTTCCATCCGGAAGGAAGTCTGCGGCCACGACTTCTAGGTATTCGGGGTCTTTGCCGAAGAGGGACATCCGGTATGGCTCCTCTGAGTAGCCGGCGAACCAAAGGCCTTTGACAGCGTCGCC
This sequence comes from Penicillium olsonii, assembly GCA_911174995.1. NCBI lineage: Eukaryota > Fungi > Ascomycota > Eurotiomycetes > Eurotiales > Aspergillaceae > Penicillium > Penicillium olsonii. The sequence goes on along the minus strand of CAJVNO010000008.1, from coordinate 40,560 downwards.
AAGAATGCACATGCCAGTTCCTTTCAGCTCCTTCGCAACATTCACGTAACACTGCATGTCCATGAATGCGACAGGGAGGAGACTGCCGTCTTCTTTGAGACCTCGGACCATGCACTTCTGCCCCTGGGCGACGATGATGAACCCTTGCCCCCCAATGCCAGACAGGGCGGTCACGGCACCCTTGACAGATTCCTTGCCGATTAGCTTCAACTTGCGGCCCGTCTCGGGCTTTTCGGGATCCGGGGCCACGTTGATCACGTCGAAAACGTAAATCGTGCCGCGGGATGGCATGTCCTCGCCCTTGGCAATCGCCGTCCCGACAACTACGAGATCTTTGCGCTCATGGGTATTTTCGGAGATCTCAATGTTGACGTTCTTGACAGCTGTGATCTGCTCGTCGGGATCCAATGGGTAGCTTTAAAGGTCAGTATCGATTGATCCTATATGATGCTTATCGCTGGTCTCGAGATCTCACCTGTCAATAATGGTCCATGTCTTGGGACTGATGACCTTGATGGAACTTTCCGGAATTCTCGGACAGAAGGACAGTTCTGCAAATTTGATCAGTGAAATACCGAGAGATCGATCCGGTATATGCGTACCTTCGCCACGCCACTCAGGGTGCAAGTCGTCAGCGTCCGGTAGCTTAAAGTCTGCCGGACGGCTAGTACCGATGACATAGGTTTCAGAAGAGGTTGAATAAGCCAGAAAATCCACCTGTTCTTCCAGTGGAATTTGACGCAACGGCCACGGGTAGTCAAATTGAGTCTTTTGGGGCAGTTGACAAGCTCGGATACAGTGCTAACAAAGTTCAGCAAGCGCAGCAGGGAAGAATGAATATCACGTACCTGGGAATCCACGTAAATAAACCCAGCTTCACAATCAGCCTCGGTTGAATCGAAGCTGCTTAGCCATCGTGCGAAGCCTCCTCGGAGGCGAGTGATGTGTGGTGGGCTTTTGGCTGTTCTAAAGATAAAGTTGGGAGAGGCCCCAGGCATAAAGACTGTGCTGAGACCTGAGACATTTGAAAGAACCCTCATAGGCCTAAATCGTTGCTGGTATTCAGCTTGTGCGAGGGTATCCTCCGAGGGCGTGTTCGGTAGAGTACTGTTAGACTCTCTGAAGAAGTGTAAACGTCGTGTTGATTCTCCAGCAGTACTGGTGGTGATAAACGCTGGTTTGTAGAATATGAGCTCGTCATTTTCGGTTCGAACCTATGATATTCAAGTCAGTCCAGGCCGTGAGCCGAGGAGGATCTCTTACTATCAGATAAGGCGAGACAATTGAGGAATCTCCGAGGTCTGCGATCACAAATTCTGTGAGCGTTTCCCGAATATTGGATCGTTTGGGAGGATCGTTTGACAGCACAGGGGGTAAGCAGTCGACGCCTTGAATAACAGCGAGCGACTTCATATCAGAAACTCGGAATAACTGTAGTATGTGTCAGGTCCAGAAATCAGTTGTGTCTAGTGGCGATAACGTACCGACAGCTTGCACTCCGAGTCCAATAGACACAGTAGCAAACCAGGTTCGACCGAGTCTTTTGATGTGCCTTCTTCCGCGTCGAATGCCTGGACTCTGTCACGGTAGAGACAACCGGAACGCCATTGAGATGTGGTGATCTCGTCTGGAAGTGGAACCTCGTCAAGGTCACCACTATCGTCGGCCTGAAGTAGCAACACAGAAGCATCATCGCGAATGATCACAACATAAGGGTCACTGAAGCTTGCGCTGATAGCCACGCGCTCCTCGCTGACTTCTTCATCCCAGACAGGATAGATTTGTGAAAGTCCCAGATCTATCGAAGTTTAGCATTAGCTTGTGCATAACATGCCATTGTAAATGTTGGAGTACCTTTATCGTAACTTCGAACCTCGTTTCGGAGGACTTGAACTAGACGAGTCTCCCCGGCCAGAGACCCTATCTCGATGGTACAATCCTCATTGGGATTAAACTCAGATGCCTTGAAAGGACTGAAACCCCCATCTTCCACCGAATAAATGTCGTTCGCTTCCTGATCTGACTCCGTGGGCCGCGAAGTGATAACATATCGCCGGGCTGGGTTTTCAGTGGGGTTGGACATTCCCTTCCCCGGTGTAGTGGTAACACTGGCCGACCAAACTCCGTCTGCATTGTCGGTTTTCAAAGACATGACCGTCGAAGGGTCGATCTCACGCTTGATGACGACCAGACCGCCGCCTCGGTCCGAGCCTTGGGATGCCACCAGTTCCAGTTCAGCGGCAACACCCTCATTTGTTTGCGGGTTCCTCACGCTAGGAATAGCCTTGCCCAAAGTGATATCTCGCAAAGGTCCAATGCTAGGAAGCTCGTCGTTCAATCGAAGATTATAGTATTGAGGTGTTGAGCTGTCATTGCCTATACGATTGTCACTCTGTGCAGGTCCCGGTGCCGAGGTGTAAAGGTCATCATCTTCCATTTGGTCATCGTCAGAGAGGCCTTCATTGCTGTCGTCGGCTTGCTTGGATTCAAGTCGAGCTTTTTTTGATGTAGAAGATGTGTGAGACCATTCGAGGAGTACCGAGTTTGCGTCTTCGCTACCAAAAAATACGTTTCCATCGTCCAAACAGGTGGAGCATGAAGCAGCCGATTTGAGAATGTTCCCTCCCGCATTGGCCTGGAGGAGATGAACGGTCATGCCGGAGACGGATCTTCCATCGAGTTTGAACTTGATCAATGCGGTGTCGCCAGAAGCAAGGGCTAGAATCAAATCCCCACTATCCCCGCCGAGTCGCTCAATCACACAGCCCTCAAGCCGGAAACCCAAGTCTGACTGATCGGTCATTGAAAACGCAGAAACTTGTCGCGAGAACTCGTTGACCCCCACTGCATTGGTTTTGCCGGCTTGGTCAACATGCACAATCTCGTTCGACCCAAGAAGCACCGCGCCTCCTACCGGAGGTGGCAGCGCCACGACCTTAAAGAGGTCACTCGGAAGACGAGACACGGAAAGAAGTGTCGTGGATGCACGTTGCTCAAGGTCGAGCGTGAAGACAGCGTAGAATACCAAATCCTTCCTCTCGTGAAGGAGAGCAGTGGATGTAGCCACTTGGGAGTACAAGATACCGAATGTGGGCTCCCTGTATTCGTACAGGAATGCAAGACTAATGGGATGGAGTAATGACGGATCCAATGCTGTCAATGGCAGAACGAATGATGAGGCATAGGGTGTTTGGTGTATCTGGCCATTCTTCTTTTGCTGTATATCTTTGCCAGAACCCTCGCTGGGGCGTTCCCCATCTAGCTCTGGGTCGTAATCATCCATGACCAGGTCGTCGCCCGCTTGATGGAAGGGTAGGATAGCAAGATTGCGGACCCCGAAGTTAAACACCGCGCATCTGTTGCTTGGATCAACACTCAGAATGCTTCCGCACTGGCTAAGGTCCGGCACCCAAGGGCTGCGGGTCAAGTCATCCCGCTCATAGTAATGGATGGAGATCGTTGAAATCGCATCGCGCTCTGGATCCCATTCAATCAAACTGAGTTTTGCATTACGGACGGCAATTAGTATGGCGTCTCCGCCACTCTTGGTGTTCAATATCTTCACTCGACTCAGATCGGTAACCGTTCCAGACAGCGGGTACTCTTTCTCCAGCACCAGTTTTGTCTCTGGGTGGTGGAATTGAGACAACGCAGTTTCAGAAAGTTCATTGGATGCTTTTGAAGTTTTGACCAGAGAGAAGATCTGCAGAAGGGAAGTTTTAATGACAATCAGGTTGTTGGCCGTTGCTGAGGTGAATGACGCTGACACAGCATGAGTAACCCCTGTGGGGGGGAGTATCTCTGTGTAGCACTGCATTTTAAAGGACGTCTTGCTGTCCAGATGAGGGGAGGCCCTATGTTGCTCTTAGGTCTTCAAAGAGCTAGAATGTGTTTTTGATATGGTTGCATGTGCGCATTGCAATTGCAAACTCCAGTAAAATCTGAGCAGTGGGGAAATCGAATGCTGCCAACTCAATCAGGGATTCAAATGAATGTCAGTCTCAGCGCATGAGAATGATTGAGAACCCAATCAATGTTGATCTGTCTCAAGTCACGTTTGTAGCTCCTTCAAAGCGGAGGAGAGAGCGGTCTGGGTGAATTTGCCAGCTCAAACTCACCGCTCTCTGGACATGTCCTAAAATGGGTTAGCGTAGTCTCAGCAATGACGACACAGGATTCCTACTTTCTGCGCGCCAACGATTACTTGGACCTGTCCGCTCTTACGCTTTCACAAGTGTTGATGGAGCATTTTTCAAAGTGCACATCTGCAACATGGCACTTTTACAAACGTCCCTCATTTGGGTCGTGTATGCCGCAGTAGTGGCTATTCTGCTGGCGGTGGCGTCGGTGTTTATCTATGTCTATCAAACTCCCCGTGATCGATCACCTTCTGTCACTTTGACCTGCATCATCTCAATTACCAGTCTCCTGGCAACGGTCCTTCTACTGCCCGTAGATGTGGCATTGGTATCGTCGACAACTTCTTCGAAATTGGGCCAGCGAAAGGATTGGGCAACCCAGGATGTTGTTGATCGGATCACATATTCCTTGACGGTCATCTATTACCTGCTGTACTCCTTGGATGCCCTACTCTGTCTTCTGGTCATTCCATTCACGTACTTCTGGTATGAGGAGTATGATGAAGTTGCGACTGAGTCAGGTGAGCAGACCGTGGGTCAGCGCATCTGGGGTGCCCTCAAGTACACACTTAGCTTTATTGCGGTCGTGGTCATCTTATTCTTGGTCGGATTCTTTGTCCCACTGTCCCAAAATAAGAATGATATGGACCTCGACTATTTCAAACGGTTACTGACCGAGAATCGTGAGTACTCACCTGCTTGTGGATCGGCAACAAGACACTGATCTGGCTCTCTGAAGACGGCGAGCGTGCACTCACATTTGGACTCGGGCTGTTGATGACCCTTGGGCTCTTATTATATGTCCTTTACACGTCAGTGGGTCTAGCTCTTCTACCGATTAGTCTCATCAAGACTGCGCCGTCCATCTCCAGCGCTAGCTTGCGGGCGAGCTCCGCACAGCAACTCGAGACCAACCAGGAAAGGCAGCGGCAGCTGGAAGGTCGATGTGCAGGAGATCCCCAGCTTCTATCCTCGAAAGACCGTCGAGAACTCGATACACTGGTACGAGAAGAAAGGACACTGATCAGGCGCCAACGCCTAGCCGAGGAGTCTCAGGGTGAAGGCCGTAGCTTGTTGATGAAGACATGGTACAAAATTGGAGCGGTGTTGCGGCCTTTCAAACTATTGGGGGGCCTTCTGCTGCTCCTTGTCGCTTTTGTCGCTTGGGTATCTATGCTTTTGACCTCGATTGACAAAGCCAAGAATTCGATCTGCAAGCATCGGTGTGGATACATCCTCGCCCATGTCAACATTTTCAATCCCATCAACTGGGCGCTTGTCAAGTCGGCAAAGGTCTTTCCCATTGACTACGCTATATTCACAATACTCGTGTTGCTATTTTTCTGCAGCTCTGTTGTTGGGATCGCGGTGGTCGGAATCCGTTTCTTGTGGATCAAGATATTCCAAATTCGAAACGGCCATACATCTCCACAGGCCTTACTGTTGGCCACTGCCATGTTAATGCTAATCATCCTGGCATTGAACTATTCCATTTCTATGGTAGTCGCCCCTCAATATGCCACTTTTGGCCCTCAAACGTTCTGTGACCGTGCCCCGGGGGCTTTCATTGGAAAGCCAGATTGCTCCAACAGTCAGGAACTTATCAAGCCGTGCTCCGAGGTGGCCAAGAACCCAACTGCCCAGCAAGTCTGCACACCCAGTGTCGTCAGCACTTTCTTGAACCGGGTCACTTTGAACTACCCTTTCTTTGGGGTCGTGTTCTTCTGGGCTCAATTCTTTTTCCTAGGTAAGTTGCACAACCGTTTAGGGATGATTCTCCCAGAATTGAGCTAACTAGGATCTTGTAGGATTGTATTTGGTTGTGTTCGTTACCTCATTGCTTCGTTCTCCGAAATTGGACGAGGCTCAGCTCGATGAAGATGCCGAGGAAGCCGAAGAAGAAGGCTTGTTGGCCAATACTGGTAGACGCTTCAATGCCAGTTGGCAAGACATTACTGGGCGAGCGAATCGTGGTGAGGGCTCACGGGGGTGAATTTTGAAGCTTCAGAATTGCGCAATAACAAACGAGCGTCTTGACATGTTCCTCAGGCCTTGCAGTGCAGGACTACTTTTTTTCAACTTTTTTTTTTGTCCTCGCGGGTTGATCTTCAAGTCATCAATATTGTCTGCATCGTGGATTGACTTTTGACTTTCGTGCTTTCGTGCTTGCCATATGAATACGATAATGAGTGGTCATTCCCACTGTTAACATTTCCATGCTAATCAGCAAGCCCTTTAATCCAAAGGTATCATACGGTAATCCATCACATTCGTGGTCCTCGCGCTGGTCATAATCATGTCTTCAATTGATCGTTGAGCAGCGCCAGAGCATTTTGGAAGGCCTTGACTACCTCCGCGTCTTCGGGAGTGAGTAATCCGATCTCAGCTCGAATGAGAAGATAACTTACAATGCTTCTTTTTATTTTCTACATTGACTTCGGAGTTTTGGACATGCTGCATCTGGGTTTTGAACCTGCCGGGTGTCTTAGTAGCCAGATGATTCACCTCGTTCAGAGGGTCTCACCTTTTCAGAGCTCTGTTCTCATCCTGTGCAACGGTGGTTTGGGACCAGGCCATGAAAACCTGGGGGATGCTGTTAAAGATGTAGATGAGAAATGAAAGTGAAGTATCTACCTCCATGAGCTTTGCGGTTTCAGTGCGCAAATTTTCCTCGACTCGACCATGTTGCTCCATTGCATTGTCATATTTCTCTTGCAGCTGGCCCCAGTCACAATCTTCAAGTCCATTCGTCAAGTGAGATACAAGTGGATACTCATCAGGCGCAGGACCAGGAGGGTGGTGCTCTGGGCTTTGGTGTTCTGGGCTTCCCTCTGGAGTTTGATTTTCTTGATTGGCCTGGGGTGATAGTGCTCCAGGCCGGGGAATCTTACTGGTCCTGGGAGTTGATGGCATATTCATCCAGGTATGAAGTGTCAACACCTCATCTAGCTAGATGTCTCGGGTTGTTTTGAAAACCTTGGAAGATAAGATCGCGATAAGCAGGCGGTCTAAGAAGGCGGTCACACCGTCGGGTGACGACATCGGATCCTCGTTCCTCCTTGCCAATATCTTTTAGGAGTGTGACTCCACGGGCTTTTTCCACTTCTTGAGTCATGTGGGATTTGAAACTCCTTGAAATTCCTTGGACTCCTATACATGGTCGACGACTCAGGTAGAATCCTCTCCCCGGGACGCAACATGGACATTTGCCTTATCTCAACGAGCTATCAAATCTACCAAACCGTTTGCGATGAGCTGTTCTATATGCTCACGTGCTCCTCACCCCCATCTGCCATTCCACTGCCCGACGTGTGCTCGCAACCAGCTTTATCAACTGCGCGTCGAAGGCACCCGAGTGCTGTTAGAGAAGGAAGTCCTTGGGAAACGAATTGAGACTGCTGTTGCTCAGGGCCATGGCCAAGAGGAGCGGTCAAATCAGCAGCAGCCACTCCTTAGGGATGATTTCTCGCCTCGATGGGCTCTCCGGGCGACAAACAGCCACTTGGCTGAGTCCCTGGCAAGAAGGGAATATCTCGCACTTCAACTTCAATCTTTGAGGGCCGAGTCTCTCGCCAAAAAAGCAGAGATTTGTCAGCGCAAAGAAACTCTAGCTCGCAGACGCTCGGATGCAGAGTCCGCCCGGTATCAGCTCGGTGAACGAGAAGATGGGGCTCTAGCGAGTGTCCAGAACACCAGCAAGCGGGCGGAGCACGTATGGCATAATCTCCATAACAAAACGGCCGAGTCGCGGATTTACCTATGTCGGGAAGTGGCCAATCTCTATGGCCTGCGGAAAGCTATCAAAAAGGGTCAAGACCGGGACAGCTACGTACTTGGCGGTGACCATATTGTTGACTTGACGGACATGAATGGTACCGAAATCACCACTATACTTGATTCAACCACTAACGCACAGTAGGCATTTCCCAGGAGCAAATATCTACATCTCTTTCAAACATTGCTCACCTTGTCATGATTGTCTCGCACTATCTATCCCTCAGGTTGCCTGCTGAAATTACCCTTCCCCACCGGAACTACCCTGTTCCCACAATATACACCCCCTCAGCGTCGTATCGCTCGCGGAATTCCCATCCCAGGCTCGATCATCAATTCTCGTCGAGTCCAGCGGCTTCAAGAACAATGGACCCGCGCGTTCACACCCCACGTCCACGTCCCCTTTCCATCGGAAAACCTTTACCCAAACTAGCCAAAGAAGAATTCGCGACCTATACTCTTTTCCTTGAAGGTGCCACTCTTCTAGCATGGAATGTTGCATGGCTATGTCGAACACAGGGAATTAGTATCTCCTCTGATTCTTGGGAGGAAGTTTGCGACATTGGCAAGAATCTGTGGCAACTCCTGGTTGCTCCCCCCGCCCATCCCTCCACCCTCATGCGAGCTTTCGCCGGGCGAGATACGCAAGCCCAGGCGAAACCTGGTAAGGATCTTCCCAGAACAACCATCCAACGAACAACGTCATTTGCCATGCTCGGTCACTATTCCCATGGAACGGCACATTCTTTTTTGGGGGCTTCCGAAGGAGTGGATTTTATGCGAATGTGGAAGCTACCCACACCCACCAAGATAGCGGACAAACTCAAGTCGAATCTTCTGGGTGAGATGGCCAGTGCAGAATGGGAGCTACTCGAAGAGAAAGAATGGGGCGATGCGGTGACGGAATCCCATCAATCCATTTCACAATCCCCCCAATCTAGTATACAAGGCCCTCCACTAGGATCTCACACTGTGTCCGCCGACAGCGCCAAGGGCAGTCCAAGTTCAAGAACTAGGACCAATTCTGTCAAAAAATCGGAAGCTTCCGCTTCAGATCCACGACCTAAAGGTAAAGGCACAAAAGGTTGGACCAAAGTGGGCAGCCGGTAGATCAATATATGGAATTAATCTATGGGAAAGCCCCAATGCTGAGAGGGTTGAACAGTAGATCTGTATTGCCCCACGTGCGTCGAGATATAACCACTTAGTAAGCGGACAGGAGAGCCCTGGAGCCCTGGAGCACTTGAGCTTGAGGTCAACTTCCCCCTCTGCTAGTCTGGCCTCACTGTTTCAAAATATGTTCATGCGTCGGCATCTATGCTGATCTAACATCTTCCAATCTTGTCGTACAATCTCAATTGCGTACAATCTGAGCCCGCCCATTCAAAACCCCCCTACATGTGCATTGATGTTATGACCACGGCTTCGAATTGAGACACCAAAATGCATAATGCCCAACCTTGGACGGCGGATGATTTTCCTTTGGGTAAATATCCCTTGCACACCAATCCCAAACTACCACTGACGTTGGTGCTAGATTTGAAGAGAGCTCTCGCGGCCATTTCTGAGTTGCCCGATGCTGTGCTGAAGGCAGAGCTCGGTCGACGAGATGCGACATCTGATGATACCCCGACATGTGGCTCTAAATCGCAGGGAGTCTATAACACTCCGCTGCATGTCATGGCACTATTCCTCATCCTGGTGCTCAGTACCCTGGGTACGGATTGCTCCCCCTGCAAGTGGGCAACAACTAACCACGCAATAATAGCATGCTCCTTTCCCGTTCTTGCACACCGATTCCCGCGTCTTCCAATCCCCCGTCGGTTCCTCTTCATATCAAGGCATTTCGGAACGGGTGTTTTGATTGCGACGGCGTTTGTGCACTTGCTCCCAACAGCGTTCATTTCCCTAACCGACCCATGTCTTCCTCGCTTCTGGAGTCAATCATACCGTGCCATGGCTGGATTCGTGGCAATGATCTCGGTGTTTGCGGTTGTTCTTGTGGAGATGTTCTTTGCCATGAAGGGCGCGAAGCATGTTCATGGCAGCGAGTATGATAATTTGATCGGCGAGGTCGGAAGAGACTCAATAAGTGACACTGGGGATCGCGCTGGGGAATATGCGGGACTTGAAGCACAGCAGGTTCCAGAGAGTATCAGCTTGGTCAACGTGGGACACAAGCCTCAGTCGCGGGCGACAAGAGCTTCGGGTTCATCTCATGAGTTGAGCCGCTCTCCGCTGACAGACGCCTCGGGGGACAAGGATGACGATCTGGCCGACCTCGATGGTCTGGATGACTACATGGATAACGACCAGCAACCCATCAATGGACAGGCAACCCCCTTATCGCAGTCCCACCGTCGACACACGTCGCAGATGAGCGTAAGCCGCCGCCCGACAGGTTCGGAATCACTTATAGCGAACCCACAGCGCCAACTTCTACAATGTCTTCTCTTAGAGGCCGGCATCCTGTTCCACAGCATCTTCATTGGTATGGCACTCAGTGTTGCAACGGGGACCTCGTTTGTCGTCCTCTTGATTGCGATCAGTTTCCATCAGACCTTCGAAGGCTTTGCCTTGGGTTCCCGAATCGCATCGCTCATCCCAGATCTCTTCCCCCCGAATTCCCCCAAGCCGTGGTTAATGTGCCTTGCGTACGGGGCTACAACTCCCTTGGGTCAAGCTATTGGGTTGGTTTTGCACAATATGTACGACCCCGCCAGTACCACAGGCCTCTTGATGGTTGGCGTTACCAACGCCATCAGCAGTGGTCTTTTGCTTTTCGCGGGCTTGGTAGAACTTCTAGCAGAGGACTTCTTGAGCGAGTCCAGCTACGACACCCTCAAGGGCAGACGGCGCGTCGAGGCCTGTTTGTCAGTCGCAGGCGGTGCGCTCCTGATGGCGCTCGTCGGTGCCTTTGCTTAAAGGCATAGATCATATCATGGCCGCTCTTGTGTCCCAGGTCAACGAAACAACCACCATCATGTTTCAATTGTATTATACAGTTTTCACTACACTTTCAATGGGCGCATCCTTAGCTTCGATCGACCATCCTGCCAGCTATGGCCAAATCACACCTCATAGTAGCGTCGTCCGACTAGCATCCGATCCAAGAGCCGACACATTATGGCACATTATTCTTGGACAGGATTGTCGGGTTCTGTGGGAAATGGAAAAACCAAAGCTGTCATACACAGAACAATTTCCCTGGCTGGCTGAACGGCCAATTGACATTCAACAATTTTGTATCAGGGAATGAAGCTTAAACCGTTAGCTTCCTGTATAGCTTACATCAACCTTGGGAATTCCATTGCTTGTGGTGCCCGAAGAGTGAGTGGCCGGAGACGGGATGATGCAATCTGCTTCACAGGTTTGTCGCTCAATATGCGTGAGCAAGAAGTTTCGATACACAGACACAAGGATATCTCATTAACTAATCTAGATACAGACGGGAAAAGTTTTCACAACGTGGATGATTCTGCATAGGCTATGCTCTGCATGCCATTGCCAATCTTCCCCAAAATGATCCCGTCAAACATGGGGTTGGGTATTCACACACAAGGTAGAAGGTCGTTTCACATCTCCGTTCTTTTCAAACAGAGTCTTTTTTCTTTCTCTCTCTTCTTAATTTAGAGAGTCTCGAGAACCAGGGCGCTAGCACCGCCGCCACCGTTGCAGATGCCGACGCAGCCAAGCTTGCCCTTCTTGGCGCTCAGCACGCCGAGGAGGGTAGACACAATGCGGGCACCACTGGCACCGAGAGGGTGTCCGATAGCAACAGCACCACCGTGGATGTTGACCTTCTCCTCGGAGAGACCAAGCAGCTTCAGGTTGGCAAGGGCTACAACACTGAAGGCTTCGTTGATCTCAAAGGCATCAACAGCATCCTGGGCGACACCGGCGTGCTTGAGAGCCTTGGGAATAGCCAGGGCAGGGGCAGTGGTGAACTTGCTGGGCTTCTGCTCAGCGTCACCCCAGCCAAGAATCTTAGCAATGGGCTTGAGGCCAAGCTCCTTGACCTTGGCCTCGGAGACCAAGACGACGGCAGCGGAGCCGTCATTCAGAGGAGAGGAGTTGGGAGCAGTGACAGTTCCAGTGCCGGGGATGAAGGCGGGCTTCATGGCACGGAGCTTTTCAGGGTTGAGGTTCTTGGGCTCATCGTCCTGAGAAACGGTGACACCGGGCTTGCCACGGAAGCCGGGAATCTCGATGGGAGAGATCTCGTAGTCAAAGAGACCGGCCTTCTGGGCAGCCTGGGCCTTCTCGTAACTGCGAATGGCGTAGTCGTCCTGCTGGGCACGGTTGAAACCGTGGTCTTCGGCGCACTCCTCGGCGGCAACACCCATCAGGTCCTGCTTGCCGTAGGCATCGGTCAAGCCGTCCTTCTGGATACCATCGACCATAGTCTGGGCACCAAACTTGGTACCGGTACGAGAAGTCTGCAGGTAGTGGGGGGTGTTGGACATGGACTCAGTACCACCAGCAACGACAATATCGGCGTTACCAGTCATGATTGTCTGAGCGCCGAGGATGATGGCCTTCAAGCCAGAGGCACAGACTTTGTTCACGGTGGTGCAGACGGTAGATTCGGCCAGGCCAGCACCGATAGCGCATTGTCTGGCGGGGTTCTGTCCGACACTAAAAAAAAAAGAATAGAGCCCATCAGCCTTGGTTGTAAGAATACAAGGTTGGAATAAGACTCACCCAGCGGACAAGACGTTGCCGAAGAAGACTTCCTCGACATCGGAGGCATTGATGCCCTCAGCACGCTCGACGGCGGCTACAGATAATGGTTAGTATGATGGGGTGTGGGGTTAGGGTTGAGGGACGCATACACTTGATGGCGTGGGCACCCAGCTGAGGGGCAGTCAGGCTAGACAGGGAGCTAAAACAAGGTTAGATCAATCAGATCAGATAAGAAAAAAAAAAAAAAAAAAAAAAAAACAATAGGAGAAGAAAAGGAGAACTCACCCAAGGAAACCACCGACAGGAGTACGAGCAGTTGAGACAATGTAGACGGGGGGGAGAGAAGACATGTTGGAGGGAATTTATGAGTGTACAGGGGAGGGTAGATGAAGAGGGAAAACAGGAAGTGAGAGAGTGAAAAGAACGGAAGTGAGGAAGCCGGACGATCTCATATAAAAGAGAGGGGAGTGAGGAGCTGTACGGTGTAGGCGCGAGTACTCCGAGACGCTCGGGCCAAGTGAAAGTTGCGAGAACATCATTTCCGCCGTCCTGCGCGCTACGGCCATTTCTGCCTATTCCAATATGGACGACCTTTACGACGAGTATGTTCTTTTCATGCATTCTCTTCCTTGGCTAATCTTTTTCTTTTTTTTTCAGGTTTGGCAATTACATCGGTGATGCGGAATCAGAGGAGGAGCAGGACAATGTCCAACCTCAAGCCTTCAAGTTTGATGAGGCGTTCGATGATGAAGAAGAGGAAGTGAATGACCAGCAATTGATGGAGGTCGATGGTATAGTCGCGTGTCTCTTCTCATACCTGCCATTGCGCTAACCTTTAATTCTCTTCAGATGGACCTTCAAATGCGGTCATTCTGCACGAAGACAAGCAGTATTACCCTAGCGCACAACAAGTTTACGGCGAGGATGTCGAAACCATGGTCCAGGAGGAGGATGCTCAGCCATTATCAGAGCCCATCATTGCTCCCGTGCAACAAAAGAAGTTTGCGATCGCCGAGACTGAGCTTCCACCGGTGCACTTCTCTCGAGAGTTCATGTCCGATCTTCTGAACTTTCCCTCACAAATACGAAACGTTGCGATCGTGGGCCACTTGCACCATGGAAAGACCGCTTTCATGGACATGTTGGTTGAACAGACACATGATATCTCGGAGCGCCTAGACAAGCGCATTGGCCGGAAGAGGGAGGAACAGCTGCGATACACCGATGTTCATTTCTTAGAGAGGGAGCGCGGTCTTTCAATTAAATCGGCACCAATGAGCCTCGTGCTTCAAGGGACCAAAGGCAAATCTCACCTGCTCAACCTCCTTGATACCCCCGGGCATGTGAACTTCGTCGATGAGGTGGCTGCTTCCATCCGCCTGGCGGATGGTGTGGTCCTGGTGGTAGACGTCGTGGAGGGTGTTCAGGCGAATACAGAGCAAATCATCAAGCATGCAGTCCTGGAGAACATTCCCTTGACTCTGGTAGTGAACAAAATGGATCGTCTCATCCTTGAGCTCAAGCTCCCTCCTAACGATGCATACTTCAAGTTGAAACACGTCATTGAGGAGGTCAATACCCTGATCGAAAGCATTCTGCCAGGCCAAGGTGAGCGACGACGACTGAGCCCTGAGAAGGGCAACGTGACGTTTGCCTCAAGCTCCATGAACTGGTGCTTCACTTTGCCCTCATTTGCTCGGATGTACGCAGACACATACCCGAGTCTGGACTCCACGGAATTTGCTGCCCGACTGTGGGGTGATATCTTCTTCAATCCCACGAGCCGCAAATTTACTCGCAAGGGAGTGGAGGAAAGATCCATGCGGTCTTTCGTCAAGTTTGTTCTCGAGCCGATCTACAAACTCTACTCTCACACTCTGAGTGAAAGTCCCGAAGACCTGAAGCAGACTCTGGCCAGTGTTGGTGTTCACTTGAAGCCATCCCAACTCAAGACCGATGCCAAGGAACTCCTTGGTCTAGTCTGTGAACAGTTCTTTGGTCCTGCATCTGGATTTGTGGACATGGTTGTTCAGCACGTTCCCTCCCCTGTGGAAGGCTCCCAGAGGATTCTGGAGCGGTATTACACCGGTCCTCTTGACACCAAGATCGGGGCTTCCATGGCTGCCTGCGATTCGGATGGACCTCTTGCCATCCATGTCACTAAACTGTTCAGCAGTACTGATGCTGGAAGCTTCCAATCCTTTGGCAGAATTCTCAGCGGCACAGCCCGACCCGGTCAGCAAGTCCGCGTCCTCGGCGAGGGCTACACCCCCGAAGATGAGGAAGACCAGTTTATTGCAACCATCTCTGATACATGGATTGCGGAAACTCGGTACAATGTCTCTACAGACGGCGTTCCTGCCGGCAACTGGGTGCTACTGGGTGGGGTCGACAACTCCATTGTCAAGACCGCAACGCTAGTGCCACTTCAACTCGAGGATGACGAGGAGGCGCATATTTTCCGCCCCATCCGACACATGACGGAATCAGTGTTCAAGGTCGCCGTGGAGCCCGTCAACCCCTCAGAGCTCCCCAAGATGTTGGACGGCTTGCGGAAGATCAACAAAAGCTACCCTCTCATTTCAACCAAGGTGGAGGAGTCTGGTGAGCACGTCGTTCTAGGGACTGGTGAGCTGTACATGGATTGTGTTCTGCACGACCTGCGCAAACTGTATTCGGAGATGGAGATCAAGGTCTCTGATCCCGTCACACGCTTCTGTGAGACTGTGGTGGAAACATCCGCTATCATGTGCTACTCCATCACCCCGAACAAGAAGAACAAGATCACCATGATCGCGGAGCCCTTGGATGATGGCATTGCAGAGGACATTGAAAGTGGCAAGGTCAGTATCAAGGACCCCATCCGGAAGGTTGCCCGACATTTCGAGGACAACTATGACTGGGACAAGCTTGCAGCCCGGAGTATCTGGGCATTTGGGCCCGATGAAATGGGCCCCAATATTCTCCAGGATGATACCTTGCCTTCCCAAGTCGACAAGAAGCTTCTGGGAAGCGTCCGAGACTCCATCACCCAAGGTTTCAGTTGGGGTGCACGGGAAGGCCCTCTGTGTGAAGAACGTAAGTCTCTCTTCCTTCCTCCCAACCCACCCCAATAAGCTCTCGCTATCGGCGCGAATGACGAATGTGACACTAATCGAGATTTAGCCATTCGAAACACAAAGTTCAGACTGACCGACGTGTCCCTGGCCGACCAGGCTATCTACCGTGGTGGAGGTCAGATCATCCCCACGGCCCGTCGCGCCGTGTATTCTTCGTTCCTGATGGCCTCCCCGCGTCTCATGGAGCCCATCTATTCGTGTACTATGACCGGACCTGCCGACGCTGTGGCGTCGGTGTACACCGTTCTATCCCGCCGACGTGGTCACGTTCTGTCAGACGGCCCCATTGCGGGAACGCCCCTCTACTCCGTTCGCGGGTTGATCCCAGTCATTGATTCCTTTGGTTTTGAGACCGATCTTCGCATCCACACGCAGGGTCAGGCCATGGTGAATCTTGCCTTTGACAAGTGGAGCGTCGTCCCCGGTGACCCTCTAGATCGGGATGTCCAGTTGAAGCCCTTGGAGCAGGCGTCCGCGATGGCCACGGCCCGGGACTTTGTCTTAAAGACCCGCCGCCGTAAGGGTCTGGCGGAGGATGTCACGGTCAGCAAGTTCCTGGAGCCTGAGCTCTGGAAGGGATTGAAGGAAAGCGGTGTTTTGGACTCATGATCTTGCCGTTTCTGAACCAGGCCAACAGTTACAATCAAAATGGGGCTTGGCTGCGGGGGAGCTTTGGTCAACAATTTCACGTAGATCGTATATTGCTTCTATGTACTTCTAATCAATATTCCAATGCAAGTCATTCAAGATCCGGTCATTCCACGGTTCGTCGTCAGGGGTCGTCACAGGGTCCTTTGGCCCTCGTTTGTTTTATTTTTCTTGATTTCTTCGTCTTTAGGTTGGGGGAGTTTCTCTCCAGTGCGACACAATTCGTATCATACAAGGGTGTAGGCCAGTGTCTATTGGCAGGTCTCCATCATCTTGGCAATAACGCCCATGAGCGCCCCGTTCTCCAGTGCGGCTGCCACCCGCTCCTTGTCGGCCAACTGCTTGTTGACTTCATCGCCCGTACTGTGTGTTCCTTCCTTGATGCGCACATCCATGCGGAATCGAGACGGCAGAGACTGTTCCAACCGCACCCGCACACCGAGTCCAATTACGGTGGCCAGACTGCAGTGGGTAATTGTGGGGGTGATGAGCACGGTGACCGTCTGGAGAGGCGATTCTGGTACATTGGGGAGGGTGGGCTTGATTGCGATGTCTGGCAGGGATACCACGGCGAGTTCGCCCAGGGAGATGGGGTGTTCGGGGTCGGAGATAGACGAGATGAGGTCTGTTTGAGTTGAGTGACGTGGCGGGCGGTATCCTGAGCTACAACCTACCATAAATTTCCTGTTCATCGATTGGCTCCTCCATCAGGTTGTCATCGTCGGAGTCAGATGACGCATCAAATTCTGCGGGGAGGGGCAAGGCGGAGGTGAAGAGGCCATGGTCGGCAGATTTCTGGGGGGTTCGCAGACGGGTCGGTAGGTCAGCTGCATCGAGGATTGTGGGGTTTGAATTCTGGATTTCCGTCATGGTGATGGTAGGGGAGGGCTACTATGTTGGGAGTACGGAGGAGCGCCCCCGGGAGGGGAGTTGATACGCAGGTAGTGTTATCACTCACGTGCCTTACATCATCATCGCTTCCACATATGTAGACATATGTACTGTACCCTCTTCTTGGTGCTCCCTCACATTTGCAGATGTATATACCCTACTAGGTATTGGCGATCGACGTCAATATCAACTTGGAACTAGTTGTGGATGGTACGGTACATCAAATATATAATCCCAGCAACTCGGGAGGATCGACAGGCTTATTGTCTCGGGATCGGATTTACCATTGAGCCACTTGCCGAGGTTCACTGTAAGACTAGGCTGTTTCATCCATGCGCCTTAATTTACTGCGTTTGCAGTGATGGCAGTACTTAGTACTATATCCGAATCCAGGGCTCTCGTAGGCAGTCTTCCGTAGAGTCCAAATAAGCGCGGATTGCTATTAATCAAGGTGGAGCGTGCCCTCGGACATCTACCGGGCCATCCATCAATTCCCTACGCCGGAGGTGATATATAGTCCAGAAAAACCCGGGAAAATTGGAGACACTCACGGTCGATCCTGAACTCCAGAAAGACCCGTGAGAACAAAAGAAGCAACGGGTGTTGGAGAAAAGCGAGTATCCGGATCGCCCCCCTCCCTCCACTCTGGGAAAACCCACAGCGGCGCTATTGGATCCCTCTCACCTTACCTCTCTCTCTCTCTCTCCCCCCCCCCTCCCTCTGCTGTAGCTTCTTTCTTTTATTCTTCGCACTCGACGTGTCCTGGGCCGATTTAATTCGTCCCTATGTCGCTACTTGCGCTTCTATCTTAACCCTCTGCGCTCCAATTGCGATAGTGCGACATGTGGTGAATTGCGAACTGGATGCGATCATCATGTAAGCCGCGATGCAGCGCTATCGGACAATCGGAGGCTGACCGGATGAATAGTATTGATCCTCAGAGTTCGTCTATGGTCTCGAACGTCGCGCAATATCCCATTGTCTACAACCCTCAGGTCAACGGCTCTCCCGTCGCCCGACGCGCTGATTTGACCCGATCGACATCTTGCCACCATTAATAAATCCGCAGTCGAAGTGATTCACTCGACCATCTCAAATCTCATTTCATCCCCCCTCCCCCAAGAAAATCCAAATCGAAATCACCGGCGTCACGCAGATCCGCAGCTTGGGCTTTTCGACACTCACTTCGCAGGGCAGGCCCCGTGAGGATCAATCGTTTCGCGCAATTGCTTTTGATACCCGGATTGTCTTTCATCCAAACCGCATTTCCCTCTCCAGTGATCGCTATAAACGACTTTGACCTATATCCAACCGAATCATGCAGGGATACTCATTTGCGCCCCCAGCCGGGCCTCCCAAGGAGGGACAGAAAAGTACGTTGGAGCACTTTCGGTCCGCGGAACGGGTCACTAATCTGTTCTTTGATCGGATAGACTATGTATTTGTGGATGAGCATAACCGACACAAGCGGCTCAAGGGTATGGCCACTTGGAGATCCACCTAGCTATAAGACGCTGACTAGCTTAATCTAGTGATGCGAGCCTGTAACGGGTGTCGGAAGAGAAAAATCAAGTGCGATGCGGCCACAACAAATACTTGGCCGTGTTCTGCATGCACTCGTTTAAAGTTGGTCTGCGTCCCTCCCACCATCGGGCAAGATGGGGATTTCCTACCAGACGGTCAGGGTGAATCCACAATGGAAACCGGGGGTCCTTCTACCTCAGTGGATGGCCACACATTCCCAGTGCCCCCGGTGTATCGGGACACTCAACCTCCCATGAACACCATGCCCTACGAGCAGATGAACATATATTCCCAGTTTGTTCCCCCTCAGACACAGCCGGCCATGTACAGCGACCTTCGTTCGCCGCCAATCGCAATGGCCCCGCAGGCATACCAGCAGCCGCACATGTACACTGGACCTCAAACCCCATCGATTGGCACCTCAGATAGGTCTCTTTATGTGGATAACGACCAATCAACCGCCGAGAATCTTAGCGAGGTGCTTGGAGAGCTTAAGATCGACGAGACTGGAATCGGTAGGGCATCTCATCTCTGGAAGCGTCTTGGTTCCGTGAGTGGCTAACACTTTTTTTTTGTCCGACAAAGCCCCTTATATTAGAAGACAACGGACAGATCGCGTTGAACCCGATGCTCCTGTCCAAGATGAGAGCGAAGAAAGGTTGCCCCCCTTGAGTACCGGTTCTGGTGCCACTATTCGCATCCCGCCTGAGTTGATGCCTGCAGAAGACGATGTGATGGCATATTTTAAGATTTACTTTGATGAGATACACCCTTACGTCCCTGTCATTTCACGAGCCCATTTATATTACCAGTGGCAGCATGATCGTCGCTCTATCTCTCCCCTCTTGCTTGAGGCTCTCTTTGCATGTGCGGGCCGCTTGTCCGACGAGCCTGCCGAGGGAGCTCAGTGGCTTGCTCTGGCAAATCGTGAGTTGCTATGATTAGTTTTTGTCTCTCTTCTGTACCTAACAATCCTCAGGACATGAAACGAGCTTCATGGATGTACCTCGTCTAAGTACCATTCAGGCCTTACTTCTGTTACTGAAAGCTCGAGAATCGCTCCCAAAGAAGGGTTACTACTATCGATCCTGGCAGACCGTCAAGACCATTGTCTCGATGGCGAAGGATCTGGACATCCACGAGCACTACAGCAACCACGCCGAGGGCAAGCCCTGTGGCCTGAGCCCCATTGAATGCTTGGTGCACACCCGAATCTGGCAGGCCCTTTTGGTGGTCGAGGTCATGATCGGTGCGCCACAAGGTAGGTCAATGTTGTCCCATCAGATGGGAAGAGACGCCAGGGTGGAAAAAATTCAAAGCTGACCCCAACAGGTCGCTCGGACTACGGAGTAGATCCTGAGACGGTGGATATGCGTCCGATTCTAGATATCAGGGGACTTGATCATTACGAGAGTGATCGGTCCAGACAGTACGCGTATTTCGTTCGCAACGCACACCACATTCGCATCATCACAGACATCTACCACAAGGTTAAAAAGCAAAAGGATTGGGGCGCGGATGCCCGATTCGTGCAAAATAACCCCCTTTTCGCGGACTGGCTTCGAACCCTGCCTTCTGATCTCCAGGTTAATTACCCCTCCGATGGCTCTCCGCCATGGCTTCCCTCTCATTTCGTGGGCAATATGCACTCACACTGCCACCTCGCTATCATCCTGTTACATCGCCCTCAGCTTCTTGCCTCCCAGTCTTTTGCCGCCGGAGGTGAATGGAAGATCCACATGTCACTATGCTACTCTTCAGCAAAGAGTCTGTGCCGGCTGCAGGAGGCTATCCTGCAGCGCTTTGGACTGTCTGGACTTCTTTACATGCAAAGAGGTATCAACTTTGCCATTTACTGTATTCTAACATGCACCATGTTGCATCTGGTAAGCGTCCTAGTGTTGATTATGACATTGCCCTGGTTGTTTGACACCAGCAGGTTGCCATCACCTCGCCAGACCCTGAGTTCAACTCCGACGCCCGGGAATTTTTCACCCGACACATGAGAATCCTGGAGACTTGCTCAACCGCCTGGCCTATGCCCGAGATTCAGGCTCAAATCGATTCCCTCAGACTGGCTTTCTCTGCTGATATGCATCGTCCTTTCGAGCTCAAACCCAGTTTCCCCTATGGAAGCCCCTCGGAGCCATATCAACCCAGTCCACCGATGGATGCACACTACCATCCGCACTTGAATCAAGTTCAATCCAGAGTGGGTTTCCATGCGCTTCCAATAACCCCTCCAATATCGGCTGGTGCTGAAGACTCGAAGCCCGACGCTTCTTCTCAGTTACAATCCCTCGGAATGGTTGCCCATCAGCCCCACGCTACTCACCCAATGGATGCTCCGTTGGTCGACGAACAAAGCTGGGATCCAACCCGCATCATCACGTATGTACACGGCTTCCGCAGCACCTCACCGATCTAACTCACCGCTCGCCCTAGACAATGGGATATGGCCTTCTCCGTGAATCCCTCCACCGTTAGCGCAAATTCCCCGCCGATGCCATTGAACAACGCAGTCCCCGGTGTTCAAAATGTCATGAACTCCCAGTATCCCGTTCAATACGAGACACCTCACAAGGTGCCCTCCGTAACCTCATCCCAATCCCTTTCCCCCCCGCAGTTCCAGGCACCCCCGGTGGTATTTTCCGCACGAGACTGGCAGCAGAGTGTTGCTAGTGTCTACGATCCACAAGGAGTGAAGAGACGGTGGAACTATCCAGGCGACATGGCCTCTGACACTATGTCTAAACGCCAGCGAGGATAAGTTGACACCTTTAACTTTGACTCTCTCGTGTCGAAGTGGCCCGGGTTCTCCTTGGCCTGCCACAGGCAAAATTCGAGGCTCTTTTTTCGATTTGCTATACCTGCCTTTCAATGCCAGCCTCACCAGGAGAAACACCTCTTTTTATATACTTCTGGAGTACCAGCGAGCATTAGGTTGGCTACGCTGGAGAAGACCCAATAACACAAATGTCACATTAAGCCAAGGCTGTCACGATGTATGAACCATTGGTCCCCGCTGTACATCACAATTTGGGGTCGTCACCCGGTCTCCTGGTTAAATTGAATATACAATGGAAATGTTGGAAAGAACAGACAATTTTTGAGCAGATGTCATTGATTGACACGGTGACATGCAATGGTTTCTGTACATAGTAGGGGGGCTGTATCAAGTGTTGCCGATTTGACGCTACAATAATGCCACACTGGTCAAGTAATAACACTGGTTCTGAAGGTCGCTGGTTCTCTTCGTGCTCCTTCGATGCATAAATGCAAGGCCTCCGGGTCTCCTCATTATCGGGCGTATGGTTGATTCTCCGACATCGAGTCGCATAAGCCGCGAAAATGGAAAATGGAAAATGGGAACTGCTAAGCAACAGAAGTATTGTCTCTCCATCGTGGTATACCGACAGGGTGTTGGGAAGTGCACAGTACAGTGTCATTGGCGAGTAAATAAAGGGCAGTACAGTGAGATCTTCATTGCTTCAAGCTTGATTTGACTCGCTCTCTAAGTTGCGCGTAGCGGCAGTCCCAAGGGGTAGGGGAAACCCAAAGTAACCATGTCACAATCGAATCATGGATCCTCTGTCGGTATAGCATTGTTGTAGGTGGTGGCTTGGGCAAGGGGTTTCTTCGGGAATTCATGCAGCAAGAGTAACTTCAGGCACGTCTGGCAAGGCCTATGCGTTCTTCGCGCGACCTGACAATCCTAGCCTTGTCCCCTGGGAGTGGTTTCAACTCATCGCTGGGGTCGAAGTTGGCATTAGAAGCTCCCTTGGAGTGTGACTCTGTCTGCTTATTTTCTTCGGACAGTTTGCGGAGTCTAGCTTCCTCAAACGCAGCTAGGTCCTCAGATGTGATGGCAATAGCGGTTGGCTTTCGGCGAAGCATGGCGAGAGTCGTAAGTCGGGATCTCGTTGATTGTGCAGTGGCATCTCGTCGAGAGGTGGACGGTGTCAAGGGCGGTGTGTCACGTGCTGTGCATTTTCAGTCTCGTCGACGACCGTGTCCCAAGCTCCTCCCGTTTTATACAACTTGGTTTACCTGGTCGAGCTGGACTACAAGATGTTTCGACCACAGTTGAGGCATCTTTCTCTGCGCTGCGAACGTGTCAAGATCGGGCTTTCCACGCCGGCCCGGCAGTTCTCCTACACCCCTACGGTGGCAGAAGAGCAGCCCCAGCCTTCTGGTATGTACACAGACATATTCACGAGAGATTGCAAACAATACGATTGCAATGTGTGCCAAAGATTGACTGATGTGCTTCCGCTAACATCGAACAACAGCAAACCACACCCCGAATCCTCGTCCTGCGGGTCCCAACCGCCGACCTCACAACTCCAACGGCCCTCGCTCTACCCCGAATAATGCCCGCCCGCCACGAGTGATTGACGCTAGATCCTTTGCTGCGTCCAAGGCTGGTGGGGGAGAGCAAGCTAAAGTCATCCGCAGCCCCAGGTCTCGTAACGTTCGGCCCGGCGGTCAACCCCCAAAGAGAAACGCGACGCCAACGGCCAAGGGAGGCAAGCCCAAGGGGAAGGGCAAGCGTACAGCTCAACGTGGAGCCAAATCGGCCGAGGACACCGCAGGTGAAGATGCACAAGCGGCGCTCATTGAACAGATTCAGCAAGAACAAGTCATTCAATCTCGTCCAACTGCTGTTCGCTACGAGCCGGTGGAGATTGATCTCTCTTCTTTGAGAAACACCTGGCCTCAAATACCCACCGATGCGAATGCGCACTCGGCCACCGTGTACCAGGAGCTTTCCCGCCGAAGCGGTCGCATTGCCGGAGGTTATCTCGCCATCAGTGAGCTCGGACGCCGACTTCAACGGCAGCAAAACGTTGTTTTCCACAGTGAGAGCGAGAAGGCCGAAGCCTTGGAAGAGGCCAACCGTTTGAGCCGACAAATCGCCAACCAAGTGTCAGAGCGTCGTGGTGAGCTTTGCGAGGCCCACGAAGTCCAATTCCGTCAAACTGGCCCCGAATCCCCCCGGATCCAGGCAATCATGAAGTCGCGCGTCGTGGGGCAATACCCGCTCAAGAAATCGGAGGCTGATGCTCACCCGGCGCTGGTTCAGCTGCAAGAAAAGCTCCGGAACAATCGGACCTATACCGGGCAGAGCGGGAAGTTCTTGGATGAGATGAAGCGTCTCATGTCATAGGATACCAGTAAGGGTGTGGGGGGACGATGAGAATGTTCAACGATACGTGAGCTAAACGGGGGGTGTCTGTATTATATATTTTGTTCTGGGTTCCTTTTCCATGCGTTACCCACGATTTCCATCGACCCTGTATCTAGATGTGCCAATTCGCGAATGTTTTCACATTGCCGAATGTCCCACCTGTTCTTGAGTAAGCTCTCGAGGTGTTTACGCCTGTTCTAGAGTCTTTCTAGCGGCCTCAAATGCATCCTTGACCTCCTTGTGGCCTTGTTCTGCAACTTTCTCCATCTGATCGTGGGCTTTGCGCACATCGTCAGGCCGAGCAAGCTTCTTCTTCTGCAAGTCCTGAAGACGCTTGTGTAAGGCGCCTCTAGAGTCGCGGACTAAACCCGATGCCTTTTCAAAGGCCTGTTTTGCCGCTTGTACGCTTTTATCTCGAGATTCTTTCGTGGGTGGCGGAATAGGGATGTTGAGCTGGAGGGCGTTGTGTGGATCAGGCTGGGGGGTGAGGGACAGGCTGGACGAGACAATAGCTGAAGTAAGAGGTTTCAGGTGCTAGACCAAGTGTTAGCCGGAGCCTGCAGACAAAGGCGCAGTATGAGACTCAGTGAGCAGCCAAACCAAGTTTTTTCTCAACAAAAATCACCAAAACAAAAAGCAGACGGGAAAAAGGAACCCCAAACCGGCGCATTGAGAACTCACATTCTCTTCGGCGGCCAATAGAGTAACCATGCGCCCTCCTTTGGGGATGACCTGGGCCAAATCTCCCAACTTGATCAAATCTTTGCTGTCCTTGCTGAGCTGGACTCTCAAGCCTTCCAAGACTGTGGTGTTGAACCGCCCCCCGGCGCGGAGCTTGGATAGATCATCCTTCAACCGGTTGATAGCGGCGGAGATGCCATTGTGCAACTGAGAAAGGTCGAATGGATCCTCGGCAGCATTCGCCGTCTCCGGTTCGGGGTCGGAGACCTTCTTGGCCTTATCCTTCTTCTTGTGTAGGATGGGTGAATGGGCAAACCCACGGCTGCGAGGTATCGCATGTTGGACTTGAGATAGAATATGGAATGGCTGTCGGTGAGCGCGCAGGGGAACGCGCAGAGGAGCACGAAGGGCAATGAAACGCGTGAGGGTTATACGTTGCATGATGGGTTTGGTGTAGGGGAAGGGGGGAGGGAAAGGTCTAAAACTCGGCGTTTTTCCAAGCTTCGCCTAAGCGCGATTGCTCCCGAGGTTGTGTTCGTGGTCTACTTCGAGGGTCTGCGAGGGTCTACAAGCTCTACAGCGAACAATATGATCATAATAATAGCGACAAGGTCATCACAATGTCATTAAATTGCAGATGGCGAACTTCGTCTACAAAAAAACAAAACAAATCGTACTTTTCAAGAAAAGAAAACTGCGCCCAAAGCCCGGCTTCACAAACAAAGCGCGACAGAGACCAACTCTGCCCTGGGTCTAGGTGCAGATTCCCTGAGAAGCAGAGTCCCGGGAAAGAGAAAAATTCGTTGGCCGTAAGTCTATGTTCATGTCATCCAATTGTATGCATTTACCGTGTGGCCATAGCCTTGGTGATCAGACGCTTGAGAGCAAGCTCCTTCTTCTTGAGGTCCTCGGGGGAGGAGTCCTCAACCTCGAGCTGGGCCATGGCGTCGCTGAGGGCGGCCTCGATGCGCTCCTTGTTACCACGCTTGAGCTTCATGGACATGCTGGGGTCGGAGATGATCTCCTCAACACGGGAAATGTAAGACTCGAGCTGCTGGCGAGACTCGAAGCGCTTGGTGAA
Organism: Penicillium olsonii; assembly: GCA_911174995.1. Taxonomy (NCBI): domain Eukaryota; kingdom Fungi; phylum Ascomycota; class Eurotiomycetes; order Eurotiales; family Aspergillaceae; genus Penicillium; species Penicillium olsonii. The sequence goes on along the minus strand of CAJVNO010000008.1, from coordinate 14,826 downwards.
GGCCTCGTCGGAGGACTTGAACTTGTCAGCATCCTCAACCATCTGGTCGATCTCGGCGCTGGAGAGCTTGCCGACGGCGTTGGAGATGGTGATGTTGGCAGTGCGGCCGGATGACTTCTCAGTGGCGGTAACCTTCAGGATACCGTTGACGTCAACCTCGAAGACACACTCGAGAGCGGCCTCACCGGCGCGCATAGGGGGGAGAGGAGCAAGGGTGAACTCGCCCAGGGAGGTGTTATCGGCACAGTTGGTACGCTCACCCTGGTAGACGGGGAACTGAACGGTCTGCTGGTTGTCGACAACGGTGGTGAAGGTGCGCTTCTTGATAGTGGGAACGGTCTGGCCACGGTTGACAACGGGGGCGAAGATGTTACCCTCCATAGCAACACCGAGGGAGAGAGGAACAACATCCAGGAGGAGGAGGTCAGCAGTCTCAGCGGAGGTAGCCTTGCCGGAGAGAATACCAGCCTGAACAGCGGCACCGTAGGCAACAGCCTCATCGGGGTTAATGCTCTATCATCCAGGATTAGCAAAGCGGTCTAGTATGAATAACAGAGGTCTCATCGTACCTTCTCGAGCTTCTTGCCATCAAAGAAGTCGCTCAGAAGCTTCTGAATACGGGGAATACGGGTAGAACCACCAACAAGGACAATCTCGTCAACCTTGTTCTTGGCCATGCCGGAGTCCTTAAGGACCTGCTGGACGGGGTCGAGAGTACCGGAGAAGGCCTTGGCGTTAAGGTCCTCGAAGCGGGCACGGGTGATGGAGGAGTTAAGGTCCTCACCGTCGAAGAGAGAGTCAATCTCGACAGTGGTCTGGGTGGCGTTGGAGAGAGTACGCTTAGCACGCTCGCAAGCAGTGCGGAGACGACGGAGAGCACGGGCATCACCGGAGAGATCCTTGCCAGTCTTGCGCTGGAACTCCTTCTTGAAGTGCTCAAGGAGGTTGGTATCGAAGTCCTGACCACCAAGGTGAGTGTCACCAGCGGTAGCCTTGACGGTGAAGACACCACCCTGGATGTTCAGCAGGGAAACATCGAAGGTACCACCACCGAGATCGTAGATGAGGACGTTGCGCTCCTTTTCGGACTTTCCGGCACCGAGACCGTAGGCGATAGCGGCAGCGGTGGGCTCGTTAATGATACGGAGGACGTTAAGACCAGCGATGGCACCGGCATCCTTGGTGGCCTGACGCTGGTTGTCGTTGAAGTAGGCGGGCACGGTGATAACGGCCTTCTCAACCTTCTTGCCGAGCTTGATCTCAGCAACTTCCTTCATCTGTTGGGTGGGTCAGCATGCCGATCTATCAACTGTAGTGGTTCTTCGCTTTACCTTCATGAGGACCATGGAGGAGATCTCCTGGGGGGTGAAGGTCTTGGTCTCGTTGAGGTACTCAACCTGGACGACGGGGTTGCCACCCTGGTCGATGACCTTGAAAGGCCAGGACTCAACATCCTTCTTGACGATGGGGTCATCGTAGCGGCGACCAATCAGACGCCTGGTTTCGGGTTAGAGAAAAAAAAATCCAGAAAGCCCTCAAAAGGGAAAAACGAATTGTGGGGAATGCGCAAAAGATCGAATTCCAGGCCTTGAAGAAACCCCAGTCGCAATACTCACTTGATATCGAAGATGGTGTTGGCAGGGTTCATAGCAGCCTGGTTCTTGGCGGCATCACCAATGAGACGCTCCTTGTCGGTGAAAGAGACGAAGGAGGGGGTGGTGTAGCTACCCTGATCGTTGGCAACTAAATCCAGTCAGTACTTGCACCGTGTGGCGAGCGGGGGAAAACATACTGATCTCGACATTGGTGCCCTCGTAGTTGGCAACGCAAGAGTAGGTGGTACCTGGAGGAGAAAAGCCCTAATCAGCTGTGCGTTTCGAAAATGGAGGGAGAAAAGCATACCCAGATCGATACCGACGGCACCGTCGAAGACCTCAATGTCGGCCATTGTGATATTTAGTATGGGAATTGAAGAGAGGGTTTTGGAGGGATGGTGGGGGAAAGAGGAAATTTTTTTCGATCGAAATGGAGTGCATATTTAATCGAGTGCCACAAATGCAGAATTTTCGAGGGCGGTGAGTCATGTGATCTTCCCAGTCTCTTTCCTCCTACCTATGTACTTGTACAGAACAGACTGGGGGCATCTACATAGTTACTATTTCGTTGACTAGTAGGCTGGTATCTTGCATCTTCAGCTCTGCTCCCCACTACGGAGTTCCCTTCTCTGTATATCCCCGCTATTCGTCAATATCCATCGGATCGTATTCAGGCACCGCGACCATTGTAGAGTCAGTAGAGACGTCCGCATCTGGGTCGCCAGACCCAATGACATTTGAATTGCGCTCTCGGGCTCTCGCGCGAGACTCCAGGATCGCCTTGCGCACGTTGTCTTTGTCTTTGGGCACCGTCAAGGAACACGGTTCTGTGTAGAGAACCAGTTCGGTCCCGGAGGGCTTCGTGTAGAGCACCGATTGAGGCACTGATAACACTTTCTCGGCAAAGGGAGCAAAGACGAGACCGGGCGTGTCAATTTCCGCCAGCTCTTGCTCCAGGTTGTGTATGTACGTGGTGTGCTGGGTGTCATCCAAGAGCATTGTATCGGGTTGAGAGGGAGACTCGCACCCCTTGGGGTTGGTCCGAGCGGAGATTGGCACGCTGTTGTCTACAAGAAAACGACGGGTTAGCACATCTTGGAGCTGTCACATTCCTATCCAGTCGGGGAGCGATACCTATACGTAGCCGACCAAACCGCTTCGCTAGTGGTTGCGCATCGGGGTCTGGTGCCGGGCGCTTCTTCCCGTATTGAATTCCTTCATCGCGCGCCATCCACAAGAAAAGAAAAGAAGACCAAGATTCACCAGATCCGGAAGGAGGGGGCCAAGGGCATACCTGAGGGGGTTCTTTTGGCTCTCGATGCGGGTTCCTGTGAGAACCGGGGGCTTGACTCATATCTTTTGCAACCCCAGAACATTCTACTCTCGCTTTGTGCACTCTCCGTCCCCCAACTCTTTCACCCCCAGGATGGCCTCCAACAGTGACTGGTCCGCTCAACGAGTCCGTGAGACTTTCTTGGACTATTTTAAGCAAAATGGTCATACATTTGGTACGTCGAGGCCCTGGATCGGTTTTTCCTTCGACCCCTCCAAGACCCCCACCATCCCACTGACAATGTGCGCATAGTTCCCTCCTCGCCCGTCGCTCCCTTGTCGGATCCGACGCTCCTGTTCACCAATGCGGGAATGAACCAGTTCAAGTCCATCTTCCTTGGCACCGTGGACCCATCCTCGGACTTTGGCAAGCTGAAGCGGGCGGCAAACTCGCAAAAAGTATCGGACATTCGACTCCCCGCACTGACGAATTGACAGCTAACGACGGTCGGCAGTGTCTTCGCGCCGGTGGAAAGCATAACGTGGGTTTTCCAGGTCAAGCTGCGAGAGGGACTGTCCATATACTGACTGGTGACACAGGATCTGGATGATGTGGGCAAGGACAGCTACCACCATGTAAGAATGGGAACCACGATGGACTCAAGCCACGATGCTAAACAGCCTTAGACATTTTTCGAAATGCTCGGTAACTGGAGTTTCGGCGACTACTTCAAGAAAGAGGCCATCACATACTCGTGGACCTTGTTGACCAAGGTCTATGGTCTGGATCCGGACCGTCTCTATGTTACTTACTTCGAGGGCAACGAGGCTGGCGGTTTGGAGCCGGACCTCGAGGCTAAGGAATTGTGGAAGTCTGTGGGTGTTCCCGAAGATCACATCCTGCCCGGAGATATGAAAGACAACTTCTGGGAAATGGGTGATCAGGGCCCCTGTGGACCCTGCAGTGAAGTACACTACGATCGGATCGGCGGACGTAATGCTGCTCATCTCGTGAACGAAGATGATCCCAACGTGCTGGAAATTTGGAACAACGTTTTCATCCAATATAACCGGGAGGCGGACAGCTCCCTCCGACCTCTTCCCAACAAACACGTTGACACCGGAATGGGCTTTGAAAGATTGGTGTCTATTCTGCAAGACAAGTCCTCCAACTACGACACCGACGTGTTCACTCCCATCTTCCAGGCGATCCAGAATGCTACCGGTGCTCGGGAATATCGTGGTCACTTCGGTGCCGAAGATGTCGATGGCATCGACACAGCCTACCGTGTCGTTGCTGACCACGTGCGTACTCTGATGTTTGCTATCTCGGATGGAGTCATTCCCAATAACGAGGGCCGTGGCTACGTGATCCGTCGTGTGTTGCGTCGCGGTGCTCGATATGCCCGAAAGTATTTCCAGGTGGACATTGGCAACTTCTTTGCCAAACTCGTGCCCACCGTGGTGGATCAGCTGGGTGAGATGTTTCCCGAACTCAAGCGCAAACAGCAGGATGTCATCGAAATCCTGGATGAGGAAGAGTTATCTTTTGCCAAGACCTTGGATCGAGGTGAGCGTCAATTTGAGCAGTACGCGCAACAATGCAAAGTCAAGGGCACCAAAAAGCTTCACGGTGCCGATGTCTGGCGACTGTACGATACCTTCGGTTTCCCCGTGGACCTCACCCGGATCATGGCCGAGGAGCGTGGCCTCTGTATCGACGATGTCGAGTTCGAAGAAGCCCGCCTCAAGGCCAAGGAAGCCAGTAAGGGACAGAAGAAGACTGCGGAGAACACCGTCAAGCTCGACGTCCATGACCTTGGAAACCTGGAAAAAATGAATGACGTCCTCAAGACCGATGACTCTGCTAAGTTTGGCCGCGGCAACATTACTTCTCACGTCAAGGCCATCTATCATGGCAAGAATTTCTACAGCAACACCGACAAAGTTCCAGAGGGAGCCCAACTTGGTGTCATCCTCGACTGCACTAACTTTTATGCCGAGCAGGGTGGTCAGGAAAACGACACTGGTAAGATCATCATTGACGGTCAAGCAGAGCTCGAGGTTGGCGACGTTCAGTCCTATGCTGGATACGTCTTGCATACCGGATTCATGAAGTATGGATCGTTCGCTGTTGGTGATTCTGTGATTTGCGAGTATGACGAGCTCCGTCGCTGGCCGATCCGTAACAACCACACTGGAACGCACATTCTTAACTTCGCTCTGAAGGAAGTTCTTGGCGATGGTGTGGATCAAAAGGGCTCTCTCGTAGCTGCCGAAAAGCTTCGGTTTGACTTCTCGCACAAGAGTGCCATCTCAGACGTTGAGTTGGAGAAGATTGAAGCCAAGGCTACCGAGTATATCCGCCAGAACTGTGCGGTCTACTCTCAGGAAGTCCCTCTTGCCACTGCTCAGCAGATTTCTGGCGTCAGAGCCGTATTCGGCGAGACCTACCCTGACCCTGTCCGCGTCGTGTCCGTCGGCGTGGAACTGGAGGAGATCCTTCAGAATGTCAAGGATCCTCGTTGGAAGGAAGTGAGCATCGAATTCTGCGGTGGAACTCACGTTCAAAAGACGGGCGACATCAAGGATCTGATCATCCTGGAAGAAAACGGTATTGCCAAGGGAATACGTCGCATCATCGCTGTCACCGGTGAAGAGGCCCATGAGGTGCAGCGCGTTGCTCAGGAGTTTAACCAGCGCCTCGACAAGCTAAACAGCTTGCCTCTCGGACCTGGGAAGGAACGCGAGGCCAAGCAGGTTCAGGTTGATCTCAACCAGCTCACGATCTCCGCGGTCGAGAAGGCCCGGCTCCGCGATCGCTTTGCCAAGATCAACAAGCAGGTTCTTGATGGCCAGAAGGCTCAACAAAAGCTCGAGTCCAAGAAAGCCGTGGACACCATTACTTCCTACTTCGAGGCTCCCGAGAACAAGGATAAATCGTGGCTCGTGGTTCAGCTCCCCATCACGGCCAACTCCAAGGCTGTCAGTGAATCTTTGAACCACGTCAAGTCCAAATTGCAAGGCAAGAGTGTGTATCTTTTGGCTGCCGACTCTGAGCAAGGTCGGGTTTCCCACGGTTGTTATATCTCCCAGGTAAGCGATTCCAAAATTTTGGATATCTCAAAGACTGACAATTTCACAGGAATTGAGTGGTCAAGGTGCCTCCGCCAGCGACTGGGCGGCCGTCGTCTCTGGGGCAGTGGGTGGAAAAGCCGGAGGAAAGGGACCTACATCCGTTGGAAACGGCACCAACGCCGACAAGGTGGAGGATGCCCTGACCCTGGCTACTGACTATCTGAGCAAGTTCAAGCTCTAGTTACATTTCCCGTATATCATGTTCTACTTTTTTTTAAGCTTGTGTCCGTTGAACAATCACTGCCTCTGCGGTTCTGAGGGGCTCAGTCTGAAATATATTCAACATGACATGGGTTGGCTTCATGAAACACACGTAAATCAATCAGAACATCCCAAAGTCCATGGCATTGATCACATTTCTCCGCACTGCACGATGGTAACATCCTGGTTGGGCTTGTCTTTGGTGGTGCGAGTGTGCTCTAGCATCTTGACAATGTCCATGCCGTCAATCACTTGACCAAAGACCACATGCTTATTGTTCAAGAAAGGGGTGGATGTCGTTGTGATAAAGAATTGACAGCCATTCGTATTGGGACCGGAGTTCTGACGGGTCAGTGAAGGGTTCACTCAGACCGAAGGGAGACATACTGCCATGCTCAACAGGCCGGGACGATCATGGGCCAGAGTGAAGTTTTCGTCGGCAAATTTGGAGGTGCCGTAAATGGTGCAGGACCCAGTTCCATCGCCATTGATGAAATCACCACCTTGGATCATGAAATCTTTGATCTGCGCCGGTCAGTCCAGCCTCAAGCTACACCAATTGGGGTCACGCACCACTCGATGGAACTTGCTTCCCTTGTAGCCTTGAGGCTGTCCCTTGGGGCCCTTGGTCTCACCAGTGCAGAATTGGCGGAAATTCTCCGCAGTCCGCGGGGTGACATCTGCGAACAGCTCCATTTTGACTCGGCCGAGGGACTCCCCTAAGGCATGTCAGTGGAAGTAGGGTCATCGATGGGGCGAAGACTTTACCCCCGAGGGCAATATCAAAGAACACAACAGGGTTGGTCATGTTATAAGATCAGTGATTACGGTGACATCCGTAATAGTGAAAGTGTGAGAGCACAGGGGCCACTGTCTCACCTCTATTGGCGTGTCCCTCGCATCTCAAAGGGAAGAGAAATACGTCCCGTGACGTCTCCGCATTAACATCTTGATGATCCACATCACTTTTTCTTCTCTCCCTCTCTCTCCATCGCTCCCTGCTCTGGACATGAACATTCTCCAGTCAACTCTCTGAAACTCTTTGAAGCCTCCTCTTTACGGTTCTCCGTAAGAGGTTTGAGATTCAAGCTTACAGATTGCACTCGACGGGAAATTACGTACAGGGCCTGTACACCGAACCCGAGGCATGGTCGATTTGTATCCTTTCCACTGAACCGGCCCCGGGTGCTTACTTGCACCGCTCATTCAAAATGTCAACGGCGACATCAACCGCTACCAGTGCGGCGACGACCACTGCTGGGAGCGGAGAGGGGTCGGGTTCGAATAATGCCACCAGCTCACCGTTGCTGTTCTTCGTCGCCCTAGGCTTTGGTGTGGTATTCACCAATCTCTGGTATGTCGCAGGGCCTGCCTTATCGGGTAGTTGCCTTCAAGTTGGTTGCCTTCTAACAACCCGCGCAGGATCATCGTGGGCGTGAAATATTGCTTTCGCTATAACCAACGCAATCGCCTCGCTTCAAACGAGGAGGCTGGGGACCCCATCGATCTAGCGACCATGCCACGAACGCACCGGAGGAGAAGGGAGAAAAAGCTGATGACGATGGAGGAAGTCAACGGGCGGTTCCCACTGGCCAAATACAAAGTCTGGAGGTCTTCTCGCGCCAATCAAGGTCTTTCCACCGAGGGAGGCATCACGGCCCCAAACAGTCAGCCACCAAGTCTGAAGGATGAACATGACGCAGTGACAACCGTCATCGATGTTTCAAGTGCTGTAGAACCACACCCCAAGAGTCACCGGCAGATGGATTCCTGTGTCTCTACGGGATCCCTGGAAGACTCACATTTGAAACTTCCGGGCCAAGATGACTCTCCGGTGCCAGAAACGACAGCAACCTACAATAACCCCAGCGCGGTGATTCCGGAAAAGTGGCAGCATACCGAAAGCATGAATCTCGACCCAGAAGCCGATGAGGAACACATTCAAAACGCGGTACCCGCAGATCTCCTGCCCAACCCTGGTGATTCTTGCGCCATCTGTCTCGACGTCATTGAAGATGACGATGATGTCCGAGGGCTTACATGCGGGCATGCTTTCCATGCTTCATGTGTCGACCCCTGGCTGACGAGCCGGCGGGCATGCTGCCCTCTGTGCAAGGCCGATTATTACGTGCCAAAACCTCGAACAGAGCACGAAGCTCAGTCGGCTGATCGTCGAGGCCGCAGGGTTGCAGCAAGCCCCGTGGATGCACTCCTCAGGCCTGCCCGTGTCGCCCATCATGGCAGTCGAAACAATGGATTCCGCGTCCAGATGGTCTTGCCTGGTCGGATGTTCCGAACACAACATCCTGGTGATCTCGGCGAAAGAGAAATCCCCATCAATCAAGACCAGCATCTGCGCAGGCGCGATGAGGCTTGGAATACAAGTCATGCCCCGGGCCAAGACCAACCTGGCTGGTCTCGTTTCATACCAAGTCGACTTCGTCGGCCTTTTGCCTTGTCCACTCTCCGCCACTCTCGTACCAGCCCTGGGGCTGGGGCTTCGTCCACAGATCCTTTTTCTCCGGAGCAGCGTACCCCGCGTCAAGTGGAAGCAGGGACCTCATGAGCACATCTCTTCTATCTTACTTCACGATTCGCCTAATTCTACCAATACCCTTCGCATTCAGGACAACATCTGGAATGTTGGCTTGAAATCTCTCGCTTGACGACCTCATCTGTGTATTCTTTTCCCTTCTTTCTTCTTTTTGAGCCTGACTTGGCTTGGGCTTGCGGCGTACATGGATAACGATCTTACTTTGTTTCATTTTGGGGTTGCAGGTATTCCCGTTCGGCATTTTTCTCTCCTCTTATTTTCCTGTTGATCGTTCTAAGTGCCTTGAGCGGGCAATTTCATATTGTACACACCACTCACATCCCTTCAGGTTCCTGTCTATCTATTGGGCCGGGGAGCTCCTCGTCGCTCGTCCTCTCCCTTGATAATTACATATTTTGTACATGCTATGCAATATCATTTCCCGGCCTACAAAACGTACTGGTATATTATGTGTATACTCTGGAAGAAGTGTGACAGTTATGGCAACGCAACCTTCGAAGGTTGGAAGGCGAAATCAAAGTCACGTGCTTCCAGGCAGCGGACCTCGGGACCTCGGGAAACAACCTTAAGAAACCTTGGAAGTGAAGCTCCAGGGAAACCGGGAGGAAAAGAAGAAAACAAAACAACCCTCATTACCATCGATACAGCTCGCTCACATCTGGCTTCTAGGATTGCTTACACCAGCACTGATTGTACTCGGCAGCTTTTGCGACCCCATGCTGAAGAGCATACTGATGGCACTACCAACCAGGAGGATGGCCAAAAGACTGACACCCGCAACCAAGAAAAAGGGTGAGCTGATGTCTTTTTTCTGGCAGGCGGAGCCACCCCACTGAATAGTCTTTGTGGTGCCATCGCTGTTCTTCACAATGCTCTGTTGACATTTGCATGCGTAGCAATTACCTGTGGTTCCCTCAGCACCGGTTCCAAACTTGAGATAGCAAGAGCCATGCCCAGAGCAATTTCTGGTTGCTTCGGCGCATGAGGAGTTTGAGGAATGGCAAACAGGCGCCAGAGTTGATAGTAAAGATGAGTCTTGGGTGGACTGTTGGGCAATATTCTGGCTACCAACGGATGACCGAATGCTCTTGTCGCCTCGGCGGCTGAGTGTGACAGATGTAGAGCCTGGTGGTAAGATGACGGCTGTGACTTCACGTTGGCTGGATGCCGATAGCTTCGTCAGGTGATTAATCAAAGACCGTAACAACCGGGAATCAGCAACAGAGCTGCTTGAACCCTGCGACTGGTAACGTCGGGTTAGAATCTTGCTCGCTGAACGATGTGGAGGGGATTACCTTGAACGACAATTTCAGGATGGAAATTTGACTGTCTACACTGGTCCAATCTTGCACGGAATCAATCACGGTCAGGGAGCCACGGTCGAATGAGCCGAGGTGTCCAGCAAGCATGGGGTCCTGAGATAGGCATTCCGGCAAAGTCTAGGGTGAAATGGAACAAAAAATTAGAGACCGGGTTCGAGTTATTTGGAATTGAGAGCACTACCTGGGCCTTCATCGATGTAACTCCATCGCCGTTGTTCCATGCACAATAGTGTCCGTGATTCCCAACTTCAAGGCACGATTTCAGAAAATCCGTATCGATGAATTTGGAGGAGACTTGAGAAACAACTATATGGGCCGGTTGACTCCTTTGCAATTCCGAAGCTAGAGGAGTGTTAGCAGGAGTGCCAGGCATGTGCCAGCCCGACTTACCAGTGCGTTGCTCTACCCCCTCCAGGATCAACAAACTCTTCCCAATGGGTTGGTTGCTAGATCCGCCGAAAAGAGCAGAGTCAATGTCGGCGAAATGGTTCAAGTGACCTACTGTATCTGCATCAACAACTCCGAGGACCGATGCCACGGATGACTGCATGCGAAGCTCCAAGACAAGTCGAGCTTCCTCCTGGGAAAGTTCTTGCTGTTTGGGAGCTGAGTGGAGCGGACCTTTGGATCCAGGAGGAAATGTCAGGATTGTGGCATCCCGGGCATTTACCTGCAATGCGCCTGTCGCGGCCAGGGCAAGCAAAGTGGAGAACCAACGCATCTTGCTGAGTGGAATGAGTTCTCGAGACGAAATGTGTGTGATGTTTGCAGTCGGCGTATCAGCTGCCGCATCCAAAAGTTTCCCCTCGGAAGTGTCTGACTGGCGAGATAAATAGCGTTGGAGCGTCGAGGAGTGAAGGGAGCTCCAGGGCTGCGAGGTCTCCGATAAGATATCACATGACTTTGCATCAGCGTTAACACCCGTGGACGATTACTCCGGACTCCCCACATTGGAGAAAGCTTTTGGTCAATTCTCGCCTTGAGTACTAGCCTCATCCTCTGCAAAGGCTCTATCGAAGTGCTACCTTCACGTACGTCCTGTCCCTTATCCAGTACATAATCCACCGAGCCGCCCTGGGCCAGACTGGATCTCGCGTCAATTTCGTCTTTCACAGATTGAGATGATTTCCGATTGAGAGTGATACCCCTGGGATTGGCTTTTCCCAATGCTCCGGCTCAGGTCTTTGCTACGGAGTCCTCCAACACGCCTGTCTCTCCGCTCCACTCACACTCGTGCCAACTTCTCCTCAAATGTTCGACACGTAAGGTTCAGGCGGCCTTGGGTCAGGTAAGCACTCTCTAATGCCGCGATTCGCAAGGTTGACGCCAATCCCTAAGGTCGTTTGTTTCGAAATGCTTACTCTACGGCACCGCATTCCATCTCTGGAGCACATTCGTCCTGGTACAATTTGACGATGAGGACGATAACGATACCCCGGCGCTAGCCCGCCCCGAACAGACAGCTTCGCATCAAAGGCACGAAGACGCCGAAACTCTAGAAAAAACTGTCAACGAGGATGCGCTATTCATACCACTTGCCTGGTCTCGGTTGCAGAAAGGAGAGCTCTACACCACGTCAGACCCCGAATGGCAAGAATTTGTGAGGTTGTCTAAAGATCGGAAGAAGCTCCAAAATCTTAGAGGTGGGCAACCTATTTTGTTCTCCAAACTCCGTACTCACACACGTAGATGAACTCGCCAATATTGTCCTCACGAGTGCCGGTGATCAGATGTCAAATATCCTGGGGGATCCTCTCGCACTAACCGGGTTCTGGCTGGTGCACCAATTTCCAACCCGTGCTCCGCCTGGCTACGTACGATCGGGGTATGTGCTTCTCCACTTCGATGAAATAACGAGTAACTAATCATGTGCAGGCTGGAGATAGCAGGTGGCAATATATCCTGGGCCTCAAGGCCGATGGACCCTGATATCGGGGACCGCCTGCAAACTTTCATGAAACCGATGCATGTGGTCCTTGCGATCCGCGATGCATATCTTGTTCTGCTTGCGAGACAACTTGATCGCCTCAAAAATCCCGTGGGAACAAAAGAGGGTGCCTCGGGACTGTCAATATATTCCAATGGGCCAGGCGAGGGGCAAGACTCCTGCGATGGCAAACAGGAGCAGTCGAATGTACAGCCACCCCTAAATGAGGGTCTCAAAGAAAACATGCCACCTGACGCCGAAAACTCCAACTATCACCCCTCGGCCCTAATATCCTTTTTACAACGGATCCCGTTACCTGATCTCGGCCCCGGGTCGGACTTGCACTTGGCATCACAGGCATTCAAGCTACGCCTCAACAACGAACGGGCGCGAGATCCGGGAACGCCTCGTCGAGGAGCTTTCTTCATCACGGGCCCAGTTGGCTTGAAGGGGCCCAATGGGTTCTGTCGCTTTGAGGTTCGGGGCGAGTTTGATCCGGCGAGACATGAATGGCGAACGGTGGAAATGGAACTCAAGGATTTGAATATGCGAAGACAAAGGGCAGTGGGTAATTGAAGAGACTATGTATCAATATCAACGTAAAGCACAAAAAGATGGTCCTCAAATTCATCTCGTTTGAATATAGTACTTTGTGCGGGTAGATGACGCGGAGGGCATGTCTCAACAGGTCTGCCCCGGCCCCCGCTCTAACAACTTCCCAACAACATCCACCGTCTCTTGGGCCTTCGATTTCAGATTTCCCATATGTCCGTTACTCCTCATTTTGCAGGGCTCAAGCTCTCCAGTGCCACGCCTCTAGCGTCGCATACCTTAGAATTGTGTATGTCTGCTGCCACTGCATCTTTTCCTCTCCAATAGCTTTGGACTCCTAACTGTATCAAGATCTGGACTATGTGTGCCCTGTCAGTGATGGAAATTCATGAGCTTTCATCCTGATGAGCTGACAAACTACTAGTTTTCAGCCAAGATGTTCAATACATTCTACACCTTGAAGCCCCTGCTCACCCAACAGTATAGTACGCGGCTGCAGGTCATTTTTCGGCAGCATATCCAACCCTGGCACCCATCTTCCACCTTGGCCCACGAGGCTGGAGCGGCCGTCCTACGACTCGCCCCCGAGAAATTTTGGGAATTCAGTGCCGCGCTGTTCAAGTGCCAGACCGAGTTCTTTGATATCAGCGTGGTAAACGAAACTCGCAACAAGACATACGAACGGCTTGCAAAAGTGGGAGCGAGTGTTGGAGTAGATGAACATAAGTTACTCGATTTGCTAACCATTAGTGAAACCCCCGGTGACGATGGCCAGCTCAATGCTGGGAACCAAGTGACCAACGACATCAAATGGATGGTCAAGGTATGTAAATCTTCCTCTTGTTCTCCAATTCTTGCTTTGCTCGATTCTGGATGGGGCTTTTTTTTTTTTTTTTTTTTTTTTTTTTTTTTTTTTTTTTTTTTTTTTTTTTTTTTTTGTTGACGTTGGCTAGACGGACCGAGTGGTGGGGGTTCACGTTTCTCCCACGGTCTTCTTCAATGTAAGGGAACTTGAGAGAGTTATGGTGCGAAGCGCTAACACCAAGGCCAGGGAGCTGAAGAACGCAGCATCAATAGTGGCTTCACCGCCGCCCAATGGGAAGAATGGTTGACCAGAAATGTGATCTGATAGCCATGCCCAAAATCACCAAGGCGCCTGCGAACGAGGCGAGGCTAGGATTCGATGGGCATATAGAAAGATCCTGGGTCTAGCAAGTCAATGGAATGGCGGGAAAAGAGATAACGAAGCTTTGTCTCATTTCACTTCAATTAGAAGGCTTTTGTGGTCCTTAGTGAGCAATATTTTGAACGCGTGTTCCATCGATGACCACGAAGGAATATCTCCTCGAGTGCTTGGACTGCTGAGGGTGACACCATTGAACAAATAAGTTTATTGTTGCAGTGGGGGCTGGTAATTCAGAGGGCGCCTGCCAGATCTATCAGTCCAGCCCGTCAAACGAGCAGTTCCGGGAGTACTTACTTGAACAGGAGGATATGAGGCTCTGGCTCATGCACCTCATAGTGCTCCCATCCTAAACTCTGCACTCGTGTCAGTCTTGACCCATATCATCACATGAAATCCCTCGCATACCTGTGTGATACCAAGCGCGCGCCATTCTTCCTCCCAGAGTAGCTTCAGGGTTCCCTTAGCGCTGTCAAAGTATTCATTTGGGATTTTCTTTAGCATGTTCTTTGGAAGCTGCACGTGGCGATATTCAAACTTGTCGTCGTTGTATCTTTTGGACAGAGTTAGTGAGGGGATCGAGCTCGGGGTCACTGCGCTCTCACCGAGCCGAGTAGTGGATGGAATCCACAAACTCGTCGAGCTTTTCGCGCTCATTCTCCAGCAAGAGACGAGGCTTCTTGTTGCGTCGAGCAGGGTCGATATCCATTGGGAGAGTCGGGGTGACTTGTGCGGTCTGCAGGATTCGATTGTTAGTAAATTTGGTTCCAATCCGACCCACGTGGAGCAGACATCCGACCGACCGCGATTGTGGTTTATAACGAGATATTTCGAGGCTCTGCGCGAGTGATTGGAGTGACTGAAAGCTCAGTGAGGGAACGTGTTGGAGAAGTGACGCGGGAAAACAATAGCATCGGAGTGTGTTTGGCGGCGGGAAAATAGTGGGGGGGGGGGGGGGGGGGGGGGGGGGTTGTTGGGGGGGGGGGGGGGGGGGGGGGGGGCCGTGTGGGAGTGTGGGGGGGTGTTAAAGGGGTGTGGGTTCAAACTTTCTGTCGGGACAGGGAAAAAAAACACCGCCCACG